>JALAZF010000256.1:2530000-3162500 GCA_022829125.1 Lathyrus tuberosus
TTGCAACCATGGACGGAGAGGAATTTGCCTACCCCATAAATGTTGACGTAGTCAAGAAATACTTCGCCTAAACTAAAAAAAAACGTCTCGGTGGATTGAAAACCCGAAAGGGCGGTCCAGGCAAAAATTAGAGACATGATAAAAAATCATCCCGGTGGATTGGAAATCTCAAAGTACAATCCAGGAAAAAATTAGGGATAAGGGCGAGTAACTATGTTCAACAGGGGCAAATCCCTCAGCAGCAGTTACGTCATCCGTCAGGAAAACTCCAGTCAGGGTCATCTCCGACAGAAACTCGGGATGTCCAGAATTTCAAGTTGGTAGAAGGGTAGTGGTCATTATGTTTCAATGTAGCCCTTTTCCCTTAAATTACCATTTTCTAACTTTGTAAATACTCTATGGAATCACGCGTTTGGCTTATTTCCATCCTATCAATAAAATTTGAGCCCTTGTGCTTCTGTTTGCAATTCTTATTTGTTTTAGCTTTACAGAACGACGTTTTAACATGATCAACGATTCTTGAAATAAAACAAAAATGAATTTACTTGTCAAACTTTTTCTGCTTTTAAAATAAAGATGGAAATTCTTTTGATTGTTGAACATCGAAAGAACACCGATTGTTTCTCCAAAGGTGTTTGAACCTCAAAGTACAGAATCAAAGTACTCCTTCTAAACCAGAATTCCTGAACGAAGGATCGACTGCATCAGATGTGATTTTCCCATCTGATATCCCCGGCAGAGTTTTTACCTCCTAAGCCCGACCAACATAGCCCCCTGCGGGGACTATCCCACCTAAGCAAGGCAGAATTGCTATCTTGAACTAGCGATACTTTTCATCCCCCACTGTGGCCGAGTATCCAGTCGTGTTCATCTACTAGTTTGTATGTTGTGTCAGTGTTGTCAGCATATACGTACATGCATCATGCATTATTGATTTACATTCATATTCATATTGCATCACTATCACTCTAGTCGGTCTTGTCCCCTAGTGATAAAAGTCTTCACGATCGAGTCATCGGTTCTTTTCTCGTCAGGAAATGTTGCGTCTGAACAATCTCTCTCCTCTAGCTTATCTCTGGATTAAAGTTGGCCTCTAGACCACTTTGATAACTTGAACATCTGAGACCAAAGAAGACCGTCGACGAACATCATTCTTCGCCATTGAAGATGATATCTTCGCTTTCTCGGATTAAGGAAAATCCCTAGAGAAAGCCTCTTAATCAGAGATTCTGCAGTATAGCAGTTTTTCTCCGAAAAATTCACTGACGAAAGGTCATCGGCAACTAAAAATTGGATCACATCATATGGCATTTCTCCAAGAAGATCCTGAGAAAAGTATGATGTGGTAACCCCAAGCGAAAGCAGTCTCTCAAGAGACTCGTTTTGCCCCTAGTTGATTTGACAAATGGCGTCTCCAAATAGAGAAGTTTGTACACCTCTACAACTCAGACGAATGGGTTCCCCAGCAAGTCTGACATCACCACTTTTTCCATCAAATGGCATCTCCCCAGGAAAATTCGGCGAGAAGTTTGAGGAAAACTGCTACGAATAGCGTCCCTTGTCAAGAAGTTTATTGACAAAAGAAACTGAGACCAATTCCTTGGTAGGAAACTGGGATCGAGGGGAAATTTATTTCAGAAATTGAGACCAGTTCCTCGGTGGGAAACTAGGATCGAGGGGAAGTTTAAATCAGAAACTAAGACCAGTTCCTTGGTAGGAAACCATGATCGAGGAGAGGTTTATATCAAAAATTGAGACCATATCCTTGGTAGGAAACCAGGATCGAGGGGAAGTTTAAATCAGAAAAGAGACCAGTTCCTTGGTAGGAAACCAGGATCGAGAGGAAGTTTATTTTCTAGGCATCGTTGCTTAGAAAAAGAGGAAAGATGCGTGAACTAGCATTCCTAACCACCATCAAAATTTCGGGTATTCCGATATTTAATCCTCTTGCACCCCGAATGCCCGAATACCTTCGCCATTCACACCTTCGGGTCCAAGAAGATTAAATAGGGGCATCTTTCATACCCCAAATTTTGACCACTAAGATTTCCCATCATTATGCAAATCATCATCACAATATGGATGAACCATTAGTCTCCCCAAAGATGGGTGAGCATCCATTACAATCAAACTTAGGGTTTCAAGCTCTCTCAGAGCTCTCAGCCAAAAGATCAGATCAAGGAATGACATGACCTTCAGCTTGTCTAAACCTCTCAAACATCCACAAAGGATCAAGAGGAATCCCACTTCAAGGATTAAGCACAAGGTTGCTCCCTTCTAGGTGGATTAAGCCTCGAGATCGCCAGTGTCACCAAATTAGGGTTTTGGTCGACCAGGGCCCTCCAGATGGAATTTTTCTTCTGGGCATGAGCCAATGATTCAAAGCATAACCTAGGATGCTCCAAGGGATATCATAAACCCAATCATCAAGTCAATTTAACCTCAGGGGATGCATTCATCAAAAAATCAGGAATTAGGGTTTCTTGACTTAATTCACCCCTAAGATGACTTTTGGAGCAAAGCATGAGCCAAGACCTCAAGACATGATTTTAGGGTCTCAAGCACACTACATTGATCCATTTGCAACAATGGATTGATCCAAGAAGCTTGAGCAACAAGTTTCAATTTCACATGAACCACAGTTAGGGTTTCGCGAGAAAAGTCAACTATAGCTTTGACTTTTGATCAGGACATACTCCCTAACCCTAGGACATGATTAAATATACCCTATAATACCTATGAAATCAATCCATCAAGTTTGATTTAGGTCAAGAACTTAATTTCATAGAGGATCGCATAGTTTGGAATTCATCTGACAAAAATTCAACTGTGCACAAAAGTCAAACTTTGACTTTTTGAGATTTTTCATAATTATGGTTCCTTAACCCTAAAATGATGTTAATGTGTGGTTGGAATCATCATTCATCAAGAAAAATCAAGAAAAGTGGGATAACTTGTAAAAGGTGTAACCATAAATACTTAGAAATTTTTCTAAGTTATGGATAAAAGTGGCTAGGGTACCAACTTTGGAGGACCATAACTCCTAAACCACAAGGCCATTTTCCCCATCCAAAGCTGGATTTGTAGCTCTCATGGCCCTCTACAAAAGCTTCAACTACACCTCACTCCAATTCATTATGGATTCTGAGTTATGATTGGGCCAAAATGACTAAAACATGAAAATACATCATTTTCCAAAACTTAGAAAAATTCTGAGCAAGGCAGATTTTGTTGAAAACGCCAAAACTTGTGAGATCTTTTCACATAGTTGCAAGCTGAATCAAGTCCAAAGGTAAACATCAATGTTGTTGCATATGTTTCTAAGAATCCAAAGAGCCTCTCAGCATGAATTATTTCAACTTGAGCCAAGAGAAATCCATGCCCAAAGTCATGCTGCTGCAAGCTGTTTTGAAAAAAATCAGTTTGCATGTTTGCTTGCCACACACGATTTCTGAATCAAAACCAAGGATCATTATGCCATATGTACTCAAACCAATCACAATACATCTAATCCAACCTACAAAGCTGAGTCACAAAGCCAAGGAATCTTCCAACTTGAAGTTCATGCATTTTGTCACATTTTACCTTGAATTTAAAGGGAATTAATGTGAAATAGTGCATTGTCAAGATTCTCACTCTGCTCAGTCAAGTTCTCTGATTAAACAACAATTAAAATGACTGAGGAATGTGATTTCAGTCAAGGCATAGCTGATCTATTTGGAACAGCTGTTACACCTAAGGCAAAAGGCATTTATGCCCAACCAATTCCTTTGAAGGTGATCTGATCCAGCAGCCATTCACTATTCCTACAAGACAAGAGTTGATCACCTATAAATAGAGGTTCCAATGGATCATTCAAGGCACACCAAAGCAAGTTATAGCACTGCTTTCTCTCAATCTCTCTTAAATGCCAATTTTCTTTGTTTTTGAGCAACCACCATCGGGTTTTCAGTTGCATCCCTAAGCAATCCATTCCAATTGTTCAAACACATCACATATGATGTATTTGAGGTGTCCAAACACTTAAACACTAGCTGTAACACACCTATCTCAAAATCGCCCATCAACCAAGCCATTATGCCTCAATTATGCAGTTGGAGTTCTCCAGCTTGATCCAGAAGTTTTCAGAGTGTTCCAAAGCTTGCAACACACTCCACAACATCCATTAAAGCTGTAGGGATCATCAAATCGCATCTGGAACACCATCTGTGCAGAGTTCCATTTCAGCTTTCATCAAGGTAAGCCTCAAAACTCCATCTTCATGATCCATGCATATTTCCTCGCATGATATTTTTGCCAATTGATTGTCAACATGTGTTGAGTGTTTTCCCTCAAGAAATTTGATCATAGCCCTCATAACCATGTCTGCACGAGTGCTTTTACAAAATTAGGGTTCATATGGTCGTGATGATATAACTTGCTATACATTGAAAATAAATAAAATCAAGTATTGCCATCTTGTTCCTTGTTAAAAAACACACGAGTTTGGTGTTTGAATCATGTCAAATGAGTGAGAGATGAGTGAGATAGGGGGCTTCATGCACGAGCTCGGGGAAGAAGATGGCCATGGCGCCATTCTTTAGGTTTTCCAACCAAGTTCTCTATATATTTTTCACTTGTCATATGTTTAATGAATTGGCATTGCGCCCCAGTGGTTGATCAGCTGGTTTGTGAGTATTGGCAAGCGAGAGGTCTGGGGTTCGAATCCCCCTCGGCCTAGACCTCTTTTTTACCACTTTTTCCTATTTTTTGTTATTTTTCATATTTATTTTAAATGATTTGAAAAATTAATAACTAACTCAAATTTAGTTATTTTTGATTGGTTCTTTTTGCAAAAAATCACAAAAATGTTGAAATATTTTATCCCACAAAAAAAATTAGATTTATATTATTTATTTAATATAATTAGTATTTTTGTGAATAAGTTCATTTTCATTGTTTTTTAAACATTTTAAAATGAATATTCATCTTGAAAAATCAAAACCAAATGAGCTTTAATTCATCTTGTGATTAAAATATCATTTTTCAAACCTTAAGCAAAGGTCATTAGTTGTTTATTAAAACTTATTTGGTATTTGTATCATTTTAATTAATTTTCTTTGAATAATTACTTTAAAACTGATGAAATTAGGGTTTTGTTGATTTTCACCCTAATAAATCTTTTTCAAACACTCATGGACCTCTAATAGAGTGTAAGACCCAACCCTTTTTAAACCAAAATAATTTGGGCCTTGGTCATCGTATAAGACCCACTGTGCTTTCAAAAACCTCGGCACGATCGCCGTTTTGAAAAACAAAAACCTTTTGGGCCTCTCCTTGAGCTGTAAGCCCCATCACTGGTACAAAAACAATTTTTGGGCCTCTAGTAGAGTGTAAGACCCAACCCTTTTTGAAAAACAAAACATTTTGGGCCTCAGTGTATTGTATAAGTCTCGTTGTATTTCAAAAAGTTCGGCGCGATCATCGCCCGTTTAAATAAAACCCTTGGGCCTACCCTCGTGTTATAAGCCCCATTTCTTTTCTTCAAACAATTTTTGGGCCTCTAATAGAGTGTAAGACCCAATCCTTTGTAAATACAGACCATTTTTGGGCCTCAAATGTTGTATAAGTCCCGTTGTATTTCAAAAGTCACGGCGCAATCGTCGCCTTTTTTAAACAAAAACCATAGGCCTCTCCTTGAGTTGTAAGCCCCACCACTTATATAAAAATAAAATTTTGGGCCTCTTGAGAGAGTATAAGACCCATCCCTTTGTACAGAAAACCTTTTTGGGCCTCAGTCACTTGTATAAGTCCCTGTACAAAATGACAGTGCGATTACTGATTAAACCCTGGGCCTCTCCTTGAGCTGTAAGCCCCAATTTTCCTTTCCAAAAGCACTTTCTCCTTTGATTTTGAATATAATATTGTTATCAAAGCTTTCTTTGTTGAACAAACTAACCAAATAGCATGGAAGCTCTACAACTGAGTAAGTGTTTACCCGCTTACATTTACCGCTTTCATATGTATATAACTGTACTGTGAGGTTGTTTTCACTGTAAGTCTTCTTTCATAAACTCATGCCAACTGTGTAATAATAGTATAAATATTTAGAGTTTCCCCGGCAACTACGTCTAGAACTAGATAGAACCTAGTCTCCTTACATCCGACGTTCTCTCGGACATTTCAACATAACCCAAACCATGGGAATTTTCTTTTACAACAATTTTAGATAACTAGATCTAGGAAATCTCCCCCTTGAACAGTCCATATACAGAAGGCCATCGTTCCAAGTGAAACCCCTTCTGGAACTGTTCATCAGCCTCCTCTTGGGCTTAGTGCAAGGACCCAAAGGCTTCTTAAAAGCATTCTCGCCTCCTCTTGGGCGTTGTACAAGGACCCGTGGTCTTCTTAGAAGTTTTCACAGCCTCCTCTTAGGCTTCGTATAATGATTCTTCCTTCGGGAAGATAGCCTCCTGTTGGGCTTCGTACAAATTATCCCTCGGCTTCTTAAAAGTTATTGTCGCCTCCTCTTGGGCTTCGTACAAATTGTCCCTCGGCTTCTTAAAAGTTACTGTCGCCTCCTCTTGGGCTTCGTACAAATTGTCCCGACGACCTCTTAAAGGTATAGGAACATAAATTAGTCATCTTAATAGAACAGTCTTTCAAGGAGTCTAGATCTTTCTACCGCAAATGTGTTGTCTCTTAATTTCTCTTAAGCATAGTACAAAATATAAAACTCTAGACTTGGACAGTCTAATTTCCTTGAGTCTCAAAGATATTCTCAAGCTCCTTTCAAAAATGGGAAGATAAAAACCCGTAAGACTCGGACGGTCTAAAGCTCCTTTGGATTCCCCGTTTCCTTAGAGAACATGAAATAATCCCGATCCTCAGATCAAATCCATGAGTACTACGTTACCCCTATAAGAAATACTGGACCTGTCACTAAACTGAAACAGTTACAATGGCCTCCTCTTGGGCTTTGTATAATGATTCTCCCCAGCGGAGCTAACCTTTTCACACTCTCTTGTTGAGTATAAAAGACTCTCTTGTTGAGTCAATCCCTTTTAGCCTCCATCTCGAGCTTTGTACGAGATATAAAAACACTCTCATGTTGAGTATAAAAGACTCTCTTGTTGAGTCAAACCCCTTTTTAGCCTCCATCTCGGGCCTCGTGCGAGATACAAAACACTCTCTTATTGAGTATAAAAAGACTCTCCTATTGAGTCAATCTTTAAATATCCTCCATCTCGGGCTTCATACGATATACTAAATCATTCTCTTGTTGAGTATAAAAGACTCTCTTGTTGAGTCAACTCCCTTTTAGCTTCCATCTCGGGCTTCGTACGAGATACAAAGCACTCTCTCGTTGAGTCAACCCTTTTAGCCTCTCTCTCGGGCTTCATACGAGACTCATAAAAACACCCTCTTGTTGGGTCAATAGCCTCCTCTTAGGCTTTGTATAAAGAAATCCCCGTTTGATTCAATCAACCTTTTAGCATCAAATCTTGCTTTGGTCACAACATACAAACATCAACAACTCCTTTTCCCTCATCTAATTTCTGTAAGCGGCAAGCCTCTGGATTATTTACATCCATGCCACTGTCCCTCTTTTAGCCTAAGAAATTCCTAAGGAAAGATGGCATTGCTCTACACTGAGTTAAAGTCTTCTCCTTCAGGTTGAAAATCTCCTATAAAGGAAATTATGGCATTGCTGGATTCACAGATCCCAGTTAAAGTAATTCTCCTTTATAATCAGTCACCCAACAGTTGTGACAGACAGACCCTTCTTTAGTGATGACAAATTCTCTCTGGAGTCAAAACCCTTTAGCTTCACATCTTGGGCTTCGAACAAGATACAAATAGACCCTTCATCTTCACATCTTGGGCTTTGAGCAAGATACAAACCACCTTTAGCTTCATATCTCGGGCTTTGAACAAGACACCAAAACAACCTTTTTCCTCCCATAGAATAGGAGGAACTACGATCGCTCTGATTTCCCTATCCCGGGAATACGTAGGCATAAGATTGAAAAATCTTAGCAAGCACACTAATCAAAAACCCAAAATCCCATATATCAACCGAATAGCATCGGTCCCCAACACCCTACCCCGACACTGTTTTCAACAAAATAACCCCAAAGGGCGAACCCCATATTTTGATAGCATCTGTAAATCAACAGTTTTGACTGTTTAACCTCAGTTTGCAAGCAGGGTTAATTGGAGACATCTACTTCCCTTCCTTCATTAGTTTTAATAGGATAAAAAATGAATTGAACTGTAGTACCCAAGCGATAGTGCTTCGAAACCACAAAAATCGCGCTACACTCAAGAACCTTAAAATTTGCATGAAGGTTCAGAAATTCCACACACGATTCAAACAAAGCAATTGATTGAGGTAAAACACTATATGCATGATTATGAACATATGGCCAACTTATTGTGCAGCAAAATATGCATGGATCATAGAGTTAGAATAGCTCATGCTTACCACTTGCAGCTGGTGATCGTGTTTTATGTTAGAGGTGTTACAGCTTGGTTCCAAGGATATGGACAGCTTCCCTAGGTGCTATGGAGTGTGTCTGGGTGCTTGGAGTGGTTTGAAACAAGCTGGAACTGAAGATGGTATCCCAACTGCAACTTGGTTAAAACCTTGAGCAGCTGGCTGGTGATTCTGAGAAATCAGTTTTCCAGATGTTGTTTAAGTGTTTGGATCACTTCTATATGATGTTTATGAGGTGTGTGTGTGTGACTGGTTTGATTGGAATTGCTCTCAAACTCAAAACCCGATAGTGACTTGCTTTGGAAGGAAAATTTGGAAGTGAGAAGGAGATTCTGAGGAAAGCATCTGTTTGATGGCTTTGGTGTACTCAAACTGATCACAAATGAGCTCTATTTATAGTAGAGCAAGTTTTTTTTGCAAGGAATAGTGAATGGCAACTGCTGCATAGGTTTGGCCAATGTTGAGCAATGAGAATCCAAGTCTCCTCTAGCCATTGACTAGAGGTTAGGGCACAGGCTGCTGGTTCCCTTGGTCTTGGATAAGTCTTGACTGAATTCAGTTGGAAATGGCTCAGTCCATGCCACCTTGGTGCATCCATTAAATGCTCCAATCCAAAATTGGTGTCTTGTCCCTCTTTTAGGCATTTCTAGGTTTAGCATGCTTTTTTTGGTTCCAATGACTTGGGAGGCTTGGGATCAGAGTTGGTTCCTCCTTGGTCCCCCCTTGAGGTGTTCAGATGGATAGAGTTGCTTGCCCTTTGCAAAATTTGAGCAAATCGAGCAAAACTCCCAAATCTGCCTAGCCATGACAGTTTTCAGCAAGGCATATTGCCATTTACATATCTCATGGCTCAAGTGGAATTTGATGGAGTTCTTGGCCATTTTGGAAAGACCTCATATGATACAACAACTGTTTGATGATAGTTGGTTTTGATACCTTTTGGATCCAAGTGAAAAATGCCCATACATTTGGAAAAAAGTGAAGGCAGATTCTGACTTAGTGAAAATTTCACCAAGTGTTGGAAAAAGTGACATTTTCACTTTTTGTGATTTTGATCATTCCATAACTTAAAATCCATGAGGAATTGGAATGAGTTCTGTTTGAAGCTTTTGTAGAGGGCCATGAGAGCTACAAATCCAGCTTTGAATGGGAAAAAATGGCCTTGTGGTTTAGGAGATATGATCCTCCAAAGTTATAATCCTAGCCACTTTGTTCCATAACTTAGAAAATTTCTAAGTTTTTATGGTTACCCCCTTTTACAAGTTATCCCACTTTTCTTGATTTTTCTTGATGAATGATGATTTAAATCACACATTAACATCATTTTAGGGTTAAAGAAGCATAATTGTGAAAAATCTCAAAAGGTCAAAATTGACTTTTGTGCACAATTGACTTTTTGTCAGATGAATTCCGAACTGTGCGATCCTCTATGAAATCAAGTCCTTAACCTAAATTAAACTTGATGGATTGATTTCATAGGTGTTATAGGGTGTATTGAATCATGTCCCAAGGTTTGGGAGCATGCCTGGGTCAAAAGTCAAAGGCACAACTGACTTTTTCCCGCGAAACCCTAACTGTGGTACTGATGAGCTTGAAACTTGGGAATCAAGCTTCTTGGATCAATCCATTATTGTAAATGGATCAATGTGGTGTATTTGAGACCCTAAAATCCTCTCTTGAGGTCTTGGCTCATGATTTTTCCCAAAAGTCAACTTAGGGGTGAATTAGGTCAAGAAACCCTAATTCCTGATTTTTGATGAATGCTTCCCAGAGGCTAAATTGACTTGATGATTGGGTCCATGATGTTCCATGGAGTAATTCAAGATATGCTTTGAAGCATTCCCCCATGCCCAGAGGAAAATTTCCACCTGGAGGCCCTGGTTGACCAAAACCCTAATTTGGTGACACTGGCGATCTTGAGGCTTAATCCACCTAGAAGGGAGTAGCCTTGTGCTTAATCCTTGAAGTGGGAGTCCTCTTTATCCTTTGTGGATGTCTAAGAGGTTAGAAAAGTTTGAAGATCATGTCATTCCTTGATTGATCCTTTGTCTAAGAGCTCTGAGAGGGCTAGAAACCCTAAGTTTGATTGTAGTGGATGCTCACCCATCTTTGGGGAGACTAATGAGGTATGATGGTTCACCCATATTGTGATGATGATTTGAATAATGATGGGGAATCTTAGTGGTCAAAATTTGGGGTATGACACATTGGATGGAGTCCAGATGGATGATTAATCAAAGTACAATAATTCTGTGGCTTACAATACACGCGCATGATAACCAATGATGATGCAATCACACATGAGCCAATAAAGTCAAAACAAAGTCAGAAATGAGATCACGTGACTCCCACCCTCTCTCATTAATGTGTTGGCATGCTCTAGGCCATTAGATCAAGACAAAATCAACGGTCACGTTATAACCTAGCATGTGAGTTAGGGTTCTTGCTCAGATGAGTTCTCAGGCGGCCGGAGAAGACTCCTGTCGTCTTCTCCGGCGAGCAACCACCATGCTTAGCCTCCAACCACCACAGAAATGGACATGCCTTATATCAATCTCTTCCTTTCTCCACGTAGGTCACAGATCCAGGCTTAGAATTCACATATGATGCAAGAATCAAGCAACACGAATCAAAGAAGTTTGCCCTGGGTTTTCAAAACTATGCACTTATGGTGCCTGACAACTAGTCGGTGGTCACATTGCTCCTATTGAGCTCCAATCAAGCAAAGTCAAGCTTAAATTCAAAATACAATTGCAAGAAAGTTTGATCTATGAACCTGAACTTCGATGAAGCTTTGAAAACAAGAAAACCCGAGGTGAAGCACTTGATATTTGAAGTGATTATTGGCCAAATAAAGGCAATAGAAATGCTTGAAATCTCTTGCAATCAGTTGAGAAAGATGAAGAAATCAATGTGCAAATCTTGTAGCTTCAGATCCTTGCTACTACACACTTCTTAGATGCAGATTGATGAAGAAACAAGCTCCAAAATGTTGAGGAGAATGATGAATATGAAGCTGCGTGTGAGGGAAGCTACAGAGAGAGAGAATGAAAACTCAAAGGATGTGAAGAATGAATGAAGTCGGAGTGAAATTCAATTGGAGATTTGTTTTTATATGTGAGGTTAAGGGTTAACCAACTGTGGTTAATAGTTAGAAGCTTGGTTATATGAGTTGAGGGTGAGTCAAGTTGGTTATGGCTCGAGTTGTATTGTTTTGTTATGGTGAGGGGAAGATCATGGAGTGTTATGGTGAGGTCATGATGAGTGGAGATGATGTATTGAATTGGTAGCAGCAATTCACCCAAAATTCTTGTGCAAGCCTCCTTCTTTTTGTTTGAACAAAGATGGAAATGAAGGTACATGTGCATGTATGGCATGTAAGAATTGGTTTGGCTTTAAGAGGCAATGTTTAATGACATGGGTTGGTACACGATGTTCAGCATGCGCATGAACAACAATGACAAGGTTCTTTTTGACTGGATTGATTGCTTGGCATGGAAGAAAACCAGGTGTGGTGTTGTTGACTTTGGAGCATTGAATCTCCATGACCATGGGATGAAATGCTGAGTTCTTGAGGTCCTTGGAAAGAGGGAATGGAGGAGAACAATATTGATGTTCAAAACAAATGTAAATGGAACCTGTATCATGCTTGAAAATGTCCCTGAAATCTCTTGGTTATGACTGGGTTGGCTGACCAAATTGCCTTGGTCGTGCCTGGCTCATGTGTGCATGGGATGAATCAGTTAGGGGCCTCCACTTTGAACCAATATATCTCTCACATGGTTGATCAGATGAAAAATTGTTCAACATCAAAGTTGAAGAGGAGATGGAGAGGAACAAAAGTGATGTTGAACATTTCTCTAATTGAAGCCTCCATCAATGACATATTTTCCCTTGAACTTAGACACAACATGCACACCAAGTGTTTGTGGAAATGACTGCGTGTTGACTAGTCATGACTTGCCAATTTGCCTTGATTTGTCTCAACTTTAGTTGATCATATCTCTCTCAATTTTGATCCAATGGAGATGTTCTTGGTATGGTTTTTAAGCTTGGAATGTGAACTTTTGATAGGCCTCCAGAAAATTTCAATTTGGAGCTTGGAACATGGAAAAAGAATGCTTCAAAAGTGACCCTTCAACTTGACAAAACTTTCCATAAATGGAAACCCTAAGTTTCTAAATTTGGCAACTTTGAATCTTTCTTGATTTTTGATGAAAACCTAGACATTCCTTGATCAAATCTTCATCAATGAACATATTTGAGATGAGGAACGTGAAATTGACCTCAAAAAGTCAAGAGTTGACTTTTTCCTCTGCACAATTGACTTTTCCCCAATTCTCCTGATTTTTCAGTCAATTGATCAATTTAAACCCTTCCAAACCAAATTAATGGACAACTCTCCAATCTTAGACACTTAAGGACATGAGGAATACCATAGAATCAAGTCTTGCCCAAAAAGTCAGAAATAAACTTATTTTATGGCAAACCCTAATTTTATACCCTCGGTCTAGGAGAAATCAGCACATCCTCCAAATCCAAATTCCTCTGAGTATGAAGTGCATCCTCTCAAACAAAGATGAGATATGCCATTTGGAGATGATAAAAGCTCAAAGATATTTCCCATTGAGGTATTATACTCAAGAACCCCAAAAACCTAATTTTGCACTAGTTAGGAGGATGTAATTTCCTTGAAATTTCTTGTCAAGCTTGATCTCATGATGAGATGGTGGACTAATTAAGATATCTTGAAGCTCAAAACTCCTTTGATTTGACTTATATGCCTTGATCCCATGCTAAGATCCAATGATATGCAAAGATGATAATGCAAAGAATACAATGAAACATAAGCCAATTAAAGCAAAAACAAGACAGCAAATTTTGAGGTGTTACAACTGCCCCTATTCAAACTTCTTGGATCCGAGGGTATGGATGCGAAAGTTTCCAAACAGTCGGGATACACGAGGTTTGAATACCAAAATAACCTGGAAATTTGCAACCTGCGGGGATATAGAAAATAAAGTATTTGTCAACCGAAGGTGGACTTAGAAACAGTGGATACCAACCAATAGTTGGGACAATGAGGACGCCGACCAAAGGCGTGCTTACAAAAAAAGAGACCAACCAAAAGTTTGGGTAAAGGAAGGATACCAACCAATAGTTGGAATACCGAGGAGAATACCAACCAAAAGTGGGGATAAATGGTGTCAACCAATAGTTGGAACAAACGAAGGGGACCAACCAAAAGTTGGGACAAACAACAGAGACCAACCAAAAGTTGGGATAACAGATACTAACCAATAGCTAGGATAACGAGGACGCCGACCAAAGGCGTACTCACCACAAAGGAGACCAACCAAGAGTTGGGATGAAATACACTAACCAAAAGTTAGGATAACGAGGACACCGACCAAAGGCGTACTCACAACGAAGGGGACCAACCAATAGTTAGGATAAACGAGACCAACCAAGAGTTGGGACAAAATACACTAACCAAGAGTTAGGTCAACACAGGAGACCAACCAATAGTTGGGATGAAATACACTAACCAAAAGTTAGGGCAACACAGGAAACCAACCAATAGTTGGGATGATATATACTAACCAAAAGTTAGGATAACGAGGACGCCGACCAAGGGCATACTCACCACAAAGGATACCAACCAAGAGTTGGGACGAAACACACTAACCAAAAGTTAGGATAACGAGGACGCCGACCACAGGCATACTAACCACAAAGGACACCAACCAAAAGTTGGAATACACTAACCAAAAGTTAGGATAACGAGGACGCCGACCAAAGGCGTACTCACCACAAAGGTTACCAACCAAGAGTTGGAATGACGAGGACGCCGATCAAAGGCATACTCACAACGAAGGGGACCAACCAATAGTTGGGACAAAGGAGACCAACCAAGAGTTGGGACAAAATACACTAACCAAGAGTTAGGACAACACAGGAGACCAACCAATAGTTGGGATGAAATACTCTAACCAAAAGTTAGGACAACACAGGAAACTAACCAATAGTTGGGATGAAATATACTAACCAAAACTTAGGATAATGAGGACGCCGACCAAAGGCGTACTCACCACAAAGGATACCAACCAAGAGTTAGGACAAAACACACTAACCAAAAGTTAGGATAACGAGGACGCCGACCAAAGGTGTACTCACAACGAAGGAGACCAACCTAGAGTTGGGACGAAACACACTAACCAAAAGTTAGGATAACGAGGACGTCGACCAAAGGCGTACTCACCCCAAAGGATACCAACCAAGAGTTGGAATGACGAGGACGCCGATCAAAGGCGTACTCACAACAAGAGAGACCAACCAAAAGTCATAATGAAAAAGGGAGACCAACCAATAGTTGGGATGACGAGGACGCCGATCAAAGGCGTACTCACAATGAAGGAGACCAACCAAGAGTTGGGATAAAGCGCACTAACCAAGAGTTAGGATAAGACCGAGAATTGCCAACCAAGACAGAGATTACCAACCAAGAGTTGGGACAGCAGATACTAACCAAAATTTAGGATAACGAGGACGCTGACCAAAGGCGTACTCACAAAAAAGGAGACCAACCAATAGTTGGAATAACAAATACTAACCAAAAGTTAGGATAACCGAGAACGCCGACCAAAGGCGAACTCATAACGAAGAATACCAACCAAGAGTTGGGATAACCAAGAGGGGACCAACCAAGAGTCGGGATAACAGCCGAAAATGCACATGAAGTAGAATCAACGGACTTACGACCTGAAAAGAAGATGACTCCGCTGGGAATAGAGAAATCTACACAGACAACTCTGTAGGGGAGTATAGGAGGGAACGACAGTAAGAAGGACGAATCCACATGGTTGCAGTGTAATATCAATAACATCTTCTGAATTACATCTCTTTCTGCTGGGGACAGAAACTGGTAACAGATATCAAACCTGGCTTATGCTTCGAATGCATATGTTTGAATTTTTCTCTGGCGTAATGCTCCATACAACATGGAAATGCTACTCGTTTGGGAGGATGCCATGCATATGCAATACAAAAGAGGCGCTCCAGGAAAATAAATGCTGAAGACGAAGGTAACTCCACCGGGGATGACAAACTGAATTGTCTCCTGAATTAAAAGACCCTGCTGAGGAAGATTTCACTGAACGACTTCCTGATCACCAACTCTGCTGGAGATGGAAACTCCAAGAGAAATTCCACTCTGTTGGAGATGGATAAAGATGAATATTGAAGGTGGAACCCAAAGAAGTTTCTCTCTGCTGGAGATTACCCATGGCTTCTACCGAAGACAAAACTCAAAACACGGGTCTGAAAGATGCCAATAATAATTGGACTCAAACTTGCTAGGGATGTCAACCGCTGTTGAACAAACCACTGTGAAGATTGCCACCAAACTCAGCTTGGGGGACAAATCCATAATACCGAACCTGCTTGGGGATATTACTGAACTTAACCTGCTGCTGGGAGACATCTGTCCCTTCACCCTGCTGGGGCATATCAGCCACTATTAGCAAACCTGCTTAGGGAATGGTGATTAACGACATCAACTCTACTAGGGGATGCCATCAAGCTGACTCATCTGTTGGGGATCAGACCATACCGTTGCTGGTGAGAAAACATTTCCTGACTAGCTGAGGAAAATTGGTGTCAAGACTCTGTGGGGAAATAGCATCTTTGTCCAAAGAAGATATTCCATCAGTCTCTTGCTGGGGATGCAGAAGTATCAACTTCTGGCTGCTTACTAAGAGTCGTAAATCAACCACAACTCTAGCTGGGGAAATAATCCTCTGTACTCTGGCTGGGGAGAGCAACAACCTACTGAGGAGGATGAAATTTCAATGCTGAGGAGAATAGCTGTACTGGGGAGAAATCCTGCTACCCTGCAAACAAAATCAACAGTATATGCAAAATGGATATCTAGATTACCATTACAATGACTGTTACTTGAGCAATTTCCACTGTTTTCCAATATGCTTCGCAAAGCTTAACATTTTCACATGCAATGTTTATAAAAAATATCGGACGTTTTCACAAACAAAAACAGTTAAAGTAAAAACACAAATGGAAAGCTCTTTGAATGAAAACGAAAATTTTATTGAATGGATTGGCCTGTAAATAGGCATTTACAACCGGAAGCAATTCCTTAAAAGAGGTAATTGCACAAAAGAAGTAAAAGAAAATACACATGTCGGCAATGTGGGGAATAGATATCCACCATGATTCAATTCAGCTATGACCCGATATGGCTCGTTTATTCGCAGAAGCTTTGACCTTCGAAGAGACTGACTGGACTGATTCCTTGCCTTCGAAATTTCCAAGTATCAAAAGTGTTCACAGATCGAACGCAGATCGTAGTCTCTTGCTTTCAAATCCCTCACTTTTGCCTGGATCGCCCTTTACGGGTTTTCAATCCACCGGGATACCCATTTTGGCCAAAGTTGCCTTTTCAGGTTTTCAACTTTGCGGGTTTATTCTTTTCTCTTCTTTTTATCCCTAATTTTTGCCCGAGCCCTTTCATTTTATGGTTTGCCAGGATGCCCCTTTTTGCCTGAACTTTCTTTTTGTGTCCAGCGGGTCTCTTTCATGCAATGTATTTTTTGACTACGTCTGCGTTCACAAGGGACGTAAAATCTTCGCCATCCATAGTTGAGAGTAATAAGGCTCCACCAGAGAAAACATGTCTTACTACATATGGCCCTTCGTAGTTATGAGTCCATTTGCCCTTGTGATCTGTTTAAGGAGGAAGGATCCTTTTCAAAACCAATTCACCAGCCTGAAAACACCAAGGACGCACTTTCTGATCAAAGACTTTCTTCATCCTGCTCTGATACAACCGACCATGTGCAATGGCTGCCAATCTCTTTTCCTCGATGAGGTTCAGCTGATTCAATCTTGAACGCACCCATTCAGCTTCATCAAGCTTTACATCTGCCAGAATTCTCAAAGAAGGAATCTCAACCTCTACTAGTAGGGCAGCTTCTATACCATATACCAATGAGAAAGGAGTTGCCCCAATTGATGTGCGTACCGAAGTACGATAACCGTGTAAAGCATAAGGCAACATCTCATGCCAGTCTTTATACGTCACCACCATTTTCTGCATAATCTTCTTGATATTCTTATTTGCTGCTTCAACAGCCTCATTCATCTTCGGACGATAGGGAGAAGAATTGTGATGCTCAATCTTAAAGCTCTGACATAGCTCCTTCATCATCTTGTTATTCAAATTTGAACCATTATCAGTAATGATTCGCCCCGAGACTCCATACCGGCAGATGATGTCCTTCTTAATAAACCGGGCTACCACTTGTCTGGTGACGTTAACATACGAGGCTGCTTCCACCCACTTCGTGAAGTAATCAATGGCAACCAAAATGAAACAATGCCCATTGGAAGCAGTCGGCTCGATCTTTCCAATCATATCAATGCCCCACATGGCAAAGAGCCAAGGTGATGACAACACATTCAGAGGAGTAGGCGGCACATGCACCTTATCTGCATAAATCTGGCATTTATGACATTTCCGGGCGTATTTAAAGCAATCAGACTCCATAGTCATTCAGTAATACCCCGCTCTCAACAGCTTTCTAGCCATAGCATGCCCATTGGCATGGGTCCCGAAGGATCCTTCATGAAACTCTTCCATTAACAGGCCTGCCTCGTGTTCACCAACACAACGTAGCAGGACCATGTCAAAGTTCCTCTTGTACAGCACATCATCTTTATTCAAAAATAAATTCTCGGCCAACCTCCTCAGAGTTTTCTTATCCTTGGTTGACACACCCTCTAGATACTCTTGACTCTTCAGAAAAACCTTAATATCATGATACCAATGTTTTCCATCTGATACCCCCTTCAACCGCAAACACAAAAACGGGTATATCCAGACGCATGATTCTGATTGAGGGAGTTTCATTCCACCGATTAACCTGATACATCAAAGACAACGTTGCCAACGCATCTGCCATCTGATTCTCCAGCCGAGGTATATGATGGAAATCGACTCTATCAATGAAAGGTAACAACCTTCTGGCATAATTGTTATAAGGCACCAAATTTGCTTGACGAGTTTCCCATTCACCTGTAATCTGATTAACTACCAACTCGGAATCACCATAAACATCGAGGTTCTTGATTCTCAAATCAATTGCTTCTTCTAACCCCATAATGCATGCTTCATACATCGCCTCGTTGTTGGTGCATACGAACGCTAACCGGGCAGTGAAGGGTATATGAGAACCCTTTAGAGTCGTAATGATTGCCCCGATTCCGTTACCGTATGAATTAACAGCTCCATCAAAAACCAGCTTCCATTGGGATCCAACTTCAGGTCCTTCATCAGGTAGCGACTCTTCACAGTCTTTCATCTTCAGAAACATGATATGTTCATCAGGAAATTCAAACTTCATCGGTTGATAATCCTCAATTGGTTGTTCAGCAAGATATTCTGACAAAACACTTCCCTTAATGGCCTTTTGGGAAACATATTGAATATTGTATTCGGTCAGAACCATCTGCCAACGGGCTATTCTTCCAGAAAGCGCCTGCATTTCAAACACATACTTGATCGGATCCATCTTCGAAATCAAGAGGGTTGTGTGGTTTAACATATACTGTCGTAAACGCTTAGCGGCCCAAGCGAGTGTACAACATGGTTTTTCCAGCATTGAGTACCTCGACTCACAATCAGTGAACTTTTTACTCAGGTAGTAGATGGCATGCTTTTTTCTACCTGACTCGTCGTGTTGACTGAGCACACAACTCATTGAGTTCTCAAGAACCGTAAGATACATAATCAATGGCCTTCCTAGCACTGGCGGCACAAGGACCGAAGGTTCCTGCAAATACTCTTTTATCTTTTCAAACGCCTTTTGACAATTCTCGTTCCACCTGACCTCTTGATCTTTTCTTAACAATTTGAATATTGGTTCACACGTGGTTGTAAGATGAGAGATGAATCTAGCAATGTAGTTCAACCTCCCCAAGAAACCACTAACCTCTTTTTCTATTATTGGTTCAGGCATTTCTTGTATGGCTTTTACTTTAGCAGGATCAACCTTGATACCTTTTTCGCTAACAATAAACCCCAGTAATTTTCCAGACCTCACCCCGAAGGTACACTTGTTCGGATTCAACCTCAGTCTGAACTTTATCAACCTTTCAAACAGTTTCTGAAGATTCATCAGATGTTCTTCCTCCATTTGTGACTTCGCAATCATGTCATCAGCATAGACCTCAATCTCCTTGTGAATCATATCATGAAAGAGAGTCACCATTTCCCGCTGATAGGTTGCCCCAGCATTTTCAATCCAAAGGGCATTACCTTGTAACAAAATGTTCCCCACGGTGTTATGAACGTCGTCTTCTCCATGTCTTCTAGGGCCATTTTGATTTGGTAATACCCAGAGAAACCATCCATGAAGCAAAATACCGAGTATTGAGCAGTGTTGTCCTCTTTCGGGCTTGCTCTATTCAGATCCCTGTAGTAAACACACATCCTGACCTTTCCATCCTTCATAGGTACAGGCATAATGTTAGCAACCCACTGAGGATAACTTGTCACAGCCAGAAATCCAGCATCTATCTGTTTCTGAACCTCTTCTTTAATCTTGACAGACATTTCCGGTTTCGTCCTTCTCAGCTTCTGCTTTACCGGAGTACATTCCTCTTTGAGCGGAAGCTAGTGTACCACAATGTCAGTGTCAAGCACAGGCATGTCTTGGTAAGACCAGGCGAAGATATCCATATACTTTTGAACCATTTCAATCAATCTTCCCTTTACACTATCTTCCAAAGTAGCCCCAATCTTTACTTTTTTCTTTGCGTCCTCGGTTCCCAAGTTAACAATCTCCAATTCCTCCTGATGAGGTACAATGACCCTTTTCCCCTGTTTCAACAGTCTGGCCAATTCCTCGGGTAAGTCACAATCTTCATCAGTCTCTTCTTCAGCCTGATAAATGGGATTGTCGAAATAATACCGAGCCATAGCTGAATCATGATTGGTGGTATCTGAACAAGAAAACCTGCATGATTGATGATTTATGTTTATTATGTATGCAATAAACAAAAACACATTGCCATTTTGATGTGATTTAATGCAAAAAAGTAAAAACAGAAAAACAGGGATCAAAATATTTGAATGTGAAAATCGTCCTTTATTAATGATAAAGAAAACACATAAAATATTCAAGCCCTACAAACAAAAATCACTACATCTTGGGCAGAACGTAGGATTGTCATAACAGGAAAACAAAGGCAATTACACTGGGCCGGTCACTTGAATGGCTTTCTCTGATGACCAGTTGCAAAGACTTTGACCTGGAACGCAGGGGCGGATCCAATTGTCCATATCGCAATCGTTATCCCCTTCCTCATCTATAGAATTAACTCTGTCAAAGAACACACCAGCACTGGTAAAATGAACCAGACCATAAAACTTGGGAGGATCCTCAGGACGCCTGGGTGGCTTATATCCCAACCGATAAGTATTCTACTTTTTCTGGACTTCAATAACCTGACCCCATTTCTGTGAACTGTCGGCTTCAACCATAGCCCGTGCATCATTGAAGAAAGACATGGAGACCTCTAGCTGATATACCACTGCAGGCTGCTTTACCAATTCAGATTGGCTGACTTCCCTGAGAGATTCCTCAGGGATCTTCACCGCTTCAAAACCCTGCCATAAGGTTTCATGTATTTCGCCATCTACCTCCACATACTTGAAAGTACACAGGTGACTTATCATGATATCTTCTTCACCGCAAACCGTCACCACATGTCCGTTTACCATGTACTTCAGCTTCTGATGTAGTGTGGACGTCACAGCCCCAGCAATATGAATCCATGGACGGCCCAGTAAACAACTGTAAGTAGGCTGAATGTCCATGATATAGAAGGTAGCATCAAAAACCTCTGGACCAACCTTAATTGGCAGCACAATTTCCCCGAAGACAGATCTCTTGGAACCATCGAATGCACGCACCACCAAATCACTTGGTGTGCAGATTAACCCACGAGTGTCCATCATCATCAGTGCTTTCTTTGGTAAAACATTCAAAAATTACCCAGTGTCAACAAGCACCTGCGACATTAACGATCCTCGATACTCAACCGAAATGTGCAAAGCATTATTATGATTTCTCCCAGCTGGAGTCAAATCAACATCAGTAAATCCCAAGCCATTTCCTGCATTTACATGAGCCAATACCCCCTCTAGCTGATTAACGGATATCTCCTGGGGTACATACGCAGCATTCAACACTTTCAACAGCGCATTTCGATGCGCCTCCGAACACAATAACAGAGATAAAATGGATATCTTAGACGGTGTTTGGTGCAGTTGGTCCACGATTTTGTAGTCGCTTTTCCAAATCAGCCTCATAAACTCTTCCACATTCTCTGAGAAGGAGTTGTCAACTGGCTTTACTGTGGAATCATTCACTACCGGCGTCAGCACAGAATTATCCATAACTTGCTTTCCTTTGTCTGGCCTAGAACCACCAGCCCGATCATCAGATGGGATAAAGACCCTACCACTCCCCGTGATAGCTTCTGCTTCATCATTACTTTCAGAACTGGAGTTCATCGCCGACGTACCCATCAACTCTTGCTTCTGCCCATTAAAAAACACTTCAGCACCATAGTTCCAGGGGACAGCTCTTGTGCTCTCATATGGAACGGGCCCAGGAGTGGTGATAATGACCGACGCTGGTCTTGCCAGCGCTGAAATAGTTATCATTTTAAGAGGGATTGTAGCAGTGGCAACCTCATTCCTTTTGCCGGTAACTTCCTTCTTCTGATCGCACCTATCAAACTGCAACCAACCTTCATTAATTAGCTTCTGAATACCTGATCTTAATAGATCACAACCATTAGCCTGCAGCATACATTCTGAGCAACTCATATCACAATGAGCGAATACTCCAGCCTTCAGTAGTCTCTCTTTCACTACCAACAATGGAGTCTTTAGTTCATTCACGTCTAGAACCAAATTCAAAGATTCACCATCTTCTATAACAGCATTAACCCTCGGCCCACCGTGGTCCGGCATGGGGTTTTGAATTACATTTGGCCCGTTGTTTGAGAAATTAATAGCTTTTCAGTCCAACAGATCCTGAACCTTGTGTTTAAATGCTTTACAATTATCAATGTGATGTCCCGGCGCTCCAGCATGGAAGTCGCAATGAGCATTGGCGTCATAACCGAGAGGTGGATTACTGGTAAGAGGGGCCAGAGTCCTTTTCTGGACTAACTGTAGTTGTAGCAAATGTTGGAACAATTGAGAGTAAGGCATGGGTGATGTTGCAAAATGCCTATCAGCCATTCTCGGTCTAGCTGGGTACTGACGGGGAGCAGTATTTTGTTGTTGAGGTGGAAGTGCTGCAGGAATAGTCACTGAAGCCACATGCTGATTATATGAAGAAACAAAATTCGCTTCCTCTTTCTTCTTGTAATTCACATAAGGTTTCTTCCCTCCACTAGAAGAAGACCTGTCACTACTTGACACCTTTCCAGTTTTAATTACACTTTCCAACATTTCCCCAACCAAGATCAGATAAGCAAACTTTCCATACATGCAAGGCAGCAGCTTCTCGTAATAATGACCTGGCAAGGTAGCCATGAACATATTCAGCATCTCTTTCTCCAACATGGGAGGTTGTACCCTCGCTGCCAGTTCTCGCCACCTCTGGGCGTATTCCTTGAAGCTTTCACCGTTCTTCTGAGACATACTCTGCAGTTGAGTCCTATTGGGAGCCTTATTAGTGTTATATTGGTAGTGCTTGACAAAAGCCTCTACCAGCTCTCCCCAATTGTGGACATGACATCTCTCCAATTGCATATACCACTCCAAAGATTCCCCAGACAGGCTATCCTGGAAGAAATGCATCAGTAATTTCTCGTCACTAGAGTACGCAGCCATTTTCCTTGCATACGCCAGGACATGAGTCTTTGGGCAAGTGGTACCATTGTATTTCTCAAAGGTGGGAACCTGGAACTTGTGTGGAATCCTGACACCGGGGACCAGCCCTAAATCATCCAAATCCATACCCACAGAGTTCTGATTCACGACCCCTTTCAGTTGTTCTTCAATCAACCTGATCCTCTGATCATCAATAATCGGGGGAACACCAGCATCCCCGCCTTGCTCAGAAAATATGTCATCCTGTTGGTCATCATATCGACGGCCATGAACAGCACATACACTATTTCCTCCTCCTACAACAGAAGGAATCACAACCTGCTTTCCTCCGTCCGGAGGAATCACAACAGAAGAAACATGAACACCTCCGCCCGGAGGACCAATAGGAATACCATTACCCCCAACACCTCCGTCTGGAGGAATGACATCATTATGAAGGCCGCCATGAAGAACTCCATCCTCGTCAACTCTCGCCGCCAAGGGTTGGACAAGGGTCCTCAGCTATTCTTGCCCTTGTGCAACGCCTTGCATTAATTCCATGAATTGGGCCATGCGAGTCTGCATGGCAGCCATCTCATCCTGCATTTGTTCCATAGCTCTCTTTTGATTGGATCTGGTAGAATACCGATGAATCTGCTGGTCAGCAATCCTGCCTGTGGAAGAACATGATAAGAAAACCAGAGACAAGCCTGCTATGCAAAATGAAAAATGATATGGTTATGCAAATGCAAATGCAAACATCATATTTGAATATTCCCAGGACGTATCTGCTCTGATTCCAGTCTTTGAAACCAGGCAAAGGATTGGACACATCATCGGAAAATAAATCCGAACCCAGAAATATTGCAGAATCAACATAAAGGAAGCACATCCTTTCTCAAACAGAGAGCTGTTGATACATTCATGATTAAACCAAGCACTTTATATCATGTCATAAGAATTCATACACACAGTTCTGATATAATCAAAGGCGATTCCATCAACAATCCTGATGGTAATCCCAACAAAATATAACAACAAGATCACTACAAGTTAATTCCAAACAAGCTGGCTTCAACTTCCTCGATAAGATCCACAGTGTTTGTGTAGGACGCTCTATCAACCCTTTGATCAGTCTATTTCTCTTTTCAATATCTTGATTCAGCCTAACAATCTGTTCTTCAACATTATTGCCTTCGCGCCTTGACTTCTTAACTTCGGCTTGCAACTTGAGCTCCTCAATTTCCTTCTGAGCTTCTCTCCACATGCCAGAGAAATGCTTTTTTTCTGCTTTCATTTTATGAAGTTCTTCTTTCAACTCCCCATTCTCAATCTTGAGCTTTTCCCACATCTCTTGATACGTGGCAAGCTTGGCTTCAGTCTCGGTCAAGAGCTTCTTGTTTTTCCTGTAGGCCTTGCCAGAGGATTCAGCAGCCATACTGACTTTTCTAAAGTGCTGAGCTCTATCAGTGAGATCCTTCTCCTTCTCTTCCAGACGCTCTGTCACATCTTGAACTTTCCATTTCAACTCCCGGTTGTCATGTAAAGCACCTTGCAGCTGACTACTCATACCAGCATTCTCCATCCTCAAATCATGCACCAATTCTCATTGCTTATCGAATTATTCAATGGGTACAGTGAGCCTCTCCTCCACAGTCTCAGGATACAAGGGAGGCACCCAATCAAAAGGTAAGTAGAACTCTTCCACTCTCCTTTTTACCCAGTCTGTATACGGAGAGAAAGCTTGATTATTGGGTTTGCCCAAAGCGGCTTTTCCTTTCTTTTGTCTACTGAGCCATGCTTCTGAAGCCTTCTGCACCACAGCTAAACCATCGGCTACATGAAAATACAAAGACTCTTTCAAATCATTTTCAATCGGAGGATCTTTCAGAACATATCCAAACTGCCTGATAGCCAAAGAAGGATTGTAATTAATACCCCCTTTTCTCCCTATCAATGGTATGTTAGGGTACTCACCACAGCTGTGCAAAATGTCTTTGCCAAGCAATCCTTGATCCACCCAAAAAATATCCTTAGCAGCTAGACCCATCAGACGTTTACTCCAATTCAGAGAAGTCCTAGTATCCACAAAAGCGCCTGACCGGGGTAGGTGGTTTGCAAACCACTTATAGAAAAGAGATGCACAACAATGAACTATCCCACCTCGTCTCTTCTCATTCCTGTTGTACAAGGCATAGTGAAGATCTCCTAACAAGGTCGGCACTGGATTCTGAGTTGTAAAGATCCGGATAGCGTCCGTATCAACAAAATCAAATTCATTAGGAAACAAGACAATTCCATATACACAGAGAGGCAGTATTGCATTGAAAGTTGTCCACCTCTTCTCCTTAGCCGCTTCTTGAGCCTTCTTTACCAAGTATGCCAAGTGATAGCCATGGGACTTTCCCTTATTGGAAATGTCAGCCTCTAAAGTTGATTTGCTCAAATAAAGAGCCTCAGCCACAGCTTTGAAGTCAAGGTCAGCCATGGAACCACAGAAAGGAACACCTTCTTTAATGGAAATCCCCAGGATGTTTGAGTACTCCTCCAGAGTAGGGACCAATACATAGTCTGGCAACACGAAGCATCTAAGGGAAGAATCATAGAACTGCATCAAGGTGTGCAAGCCATTATATTCATACTCACTGATGTTACGAACGAAAGATAAGATCCAACCATATTTCTCTTTGAACATTCCCAACACTTCCGGACTGCCCATATCCTGTAAACTGCCAATCTGACCAAGAGTGAGCTTCGGGAACTTGTAAACAATGATATTCTTCTTACTCTTCTTAGTGTCCATCCCGATGACTGCCCGTTGACTAGAATCAAAAGATCAGATACTACCTGGAAATGCAAAAATATGAATTTTAGAAAAATGAAATGCAATGCAAAGCATGGGATCAAGGTATCCACACAAGCTGGTTGCACTGAACAAACTGAATAATCTCAAGGCTTTGCACCAAATACCCAGAACACCAGAGTAACCACACTAATAAGTTCATACTGATAAGAAATCCAGATAAGAAATCCAAAGTATCAGGTATGCTGAAAGTCAAGGTTACCTGCAAACCTGTAAACAACCCGCCCCTCTCACATGTGGGTACTAGAAAGGTGAGGATCCTCAATATCACGAACTCGCTGGTCGAGAAATGATGATACGTTCACCATTTCAGGTTTGGCATCATCATTAATCGAGGAGGCCTCGACTGATTCCCCTCAAAAAGGATATCCTATAGCAAGTTCCCAGCATTGGGTCCTCGGATCGAGAAGTATAATAAGTTTGCCATTTCTGGTCTTCCATTATCACATCTCGGGAGGAGTGCCGCAACTGAGTCCTCGGGAATGGTCACCAGAGTCGACAGTTCCTCAAGAGAATAACTACTGGCCTGTATCAACATACAGTAGCAGATATCTCCCGATAGAACCTCGTCTGGCTGTAGGTCTCGTGAACACCCGCACGTGGCCAACACCACAGGAGCGTCACGCCTGCCCACGCTAATACCGATTGTCGCTCCCGGGATTTTCATCCTAGTACAAACGCGAAAGTGGCACCGAAACAGAGTCGCCAGCAATGTATATTTATCCCAAGAGAGGGAAAGGAAACACTGCATAAACCTGAAGGAAGGAAAGAGCATGGTCTTGCGACCAAGAGAACTGGATTCGGGACTCGGTTACGCGAGAGGAAGGTATTAGCACCCCCTCGCGTCCATCGTACCCGATGGGATCCACGCTTGCTTGCTCGATCAGAGGGTGATAGAAAAGATACTGGAAAAGGAACTGAAAAAGGAATGGAAAGAGAAAGAGAAACAAATGTAGGGAAAATAAAAGAAGTGCTCGCATGGGCCCTACCCCACTGCCTACGTATCTCCTCGGGAACATGAGAATCAGAGCGACGTAGTTCCCCTCACTAGGGATGGATTGTTTGTGTTTTTTAGTGGAATACGTCGGTGTTCGCGTTCTAGCAGATTTAGGTGTTGCAGCTCGCTGTAGGGAGACTTAGGCGTTACCTGTTTGCGGTAGAACGGAAATGACGCATCCTTAAGGAATGAATGAAGGAAATGAGGAAAGAATTCCCGAAGGAAAGATGTTATTGTTTGTTTTTGTCTTTTAAGAGTTTTTTCATTTGTTTGCATATGATAGTGTATCTAAATCTTAGTCATTGGAATGTATACATTCTCACATTCCAAGATGGAATGAGTAAGAAAATATACTAAGAGTGAAGAAGACCCCCACACTTAGTTCCAATTGTCAAGGTTCAAACACACTAGCATACTTGTGTTTATTAAGTGTTTTTGTTGATTATGAAATGAAGAAGTGTTTTATTATTTGTACCTTCAACAAGTATTGCATTTAAGTCCCTCATACAAGATCAAATGTTTAACACATTGACCCAAGATGGGCTATATGCTATACATTCTAAGATTACAAGAGAAGACCCCTTTATAATCTTTTCTTTATATGAAAGGCCTAAATGTAATAAATGCCTACCTTTATTAGATATTTTGAATTTTCTTTGAGATGAGAAGATGAAAGACTCAAGAGAGAAAAAAAAGGGTAAAATCTATGTGAACTAAGACTCCATCCTAATTGATTAGTTAAGGGAGTGATCCTAATGGTTGGTGAGGTTTAAACACCTAAACTTTAAAGAAGAAATGAATTAAACAATTCACTTCTAAAGTAGAAGATGAATTGTAATTCAAAAGGGGAAGTAATGAATTAATCAAAGAAAGCACATAAGTGCTTAACAAAATACAATATTGAATTGTAAAAGATGAAAGGAAAGAAGCTTGAATGTGAATTCCTTATCCACACCCAATTCCAACTTACCAAAGTCCCTACATGGTTAGTAAACAAGGAAACATGCATAAGAAGTAAAAAGACACTTAATACACTATAAAGTTCAAAAGAAAAAAAAAGAATCAAGTCTTATGATCACAACTAGAATGTGCATCATATGGATAACAAGTGAATATCATCATACAAGTTCCAATGAATAGGCAACAAACATCATCCATAGCATTCAAACATGTTTTCATAAGAAAGGAAGATGAAAGATGAAAAGAAAGGAAAGGGACATGCATAAATGGAACATGTAATCTAAGGATCAGAATTGAAACTAAATGGAAAATGGTTTATAAACATCTCAAAGTTTCCATGGATCAAACATCAAGATATTCAAAAAGTAATAGAAGAAGAAGTGAAGTGAAAGTAGAAAAAGAAAGTGCAAACAATACATGTTAATGATGCACAAAGTTCAAATTGAAATGAACATGTAAAGATGACGTATAAGGTGTACCAGTGACCTATAATGTCACATGAATAGCTCACAAAACATGCAAAGGATCATACCAATATGCACAAAAGAAATCATGTAAACATGCATGAAAAATAGAATGATGTGACATGTTATTATGCTTCAAATGTAATGCAACAAACAAAAATAAAATGGACCTATGAAAATTATACAAACATGGTATTGGAATGCCTAAGTCAGAAGTGAATCATACATCCAAATAGCATGTAAAAATTCAGGGCAAAATGACCTCAAACAAAGCAATTAGATCAAGTTGAAACATCATGCAAAGTAGTGTAAAAACAAGCATCAAAACATGTCACAAAATGACCTAAAAAATCAAACAAAAATCATCTAACATGCTTAAATGTATTAGTGAGACAATGCAAAAAGAATCAAGTCCAAACAATTTACCATGAGTAAGAACAAAATTATACAAATTCATGTATCACATTTGGAATGCATACAAATGGAAATTCAAATAAAATTATGAGACAGGGGCAAAAATGTCATAAAATCATGAAATAAAAATGTCAAAAATTTCCTAAATATCTTGGTAATACTCATGAATTTTTCTAGAATTTTATGATGTTGTTTTGTAATTTTAAAAATTAAAAAGGAAACGTGCACAAAATGAAGAAAATAAAAAGAAATGGAAATAAGAGAGGGGGTGCATGCATAGCAATCATTCAGTTCAAATTGGTTTGGGCTTTAGAACATGGGGTGCAAATAGCAATGTAGTCCAAAGTCCACATCTGCGCAATCGACACCAATTAATCATGCACACTCAGTCAACAAAAGTCAAGCAATGACCACCCTTGGATCAGGTCAAGTCAACAAGCAAGTCAAAATAGTCAAATCCAAAACACACACGTGCAGGACCACACACACTACTATGCACTGCACCACACATTGATTAAGTGAATTTAGAAATAAAACACGTGAGGTGCATGTGCATTTTAATGTGCTGGCACGTCCTGAACCACACGATGCTGAAAAATCAATGGCTACGATTAAAACACACCAAAACCCTAGCATTAACAGTCACCAGCCGGAGATGACCTCCGGTCATCTTCTCCGGTCCACAAACACCGTCTGCAACTCACAAGTTCACCAAAACACACAAAACGCATACCAAAATGAAGCTCATGCTAAGCACATCACGAATTCACAGTTATTTTTCACATAACATGCACACACATAGAGAACAGAGGAGACAAAGATATGCCCTAACTTTTGGATCTAAGCCTCTACAAGGCCTATCAACTAGCCGGAGTAAGCAGAGCTTCTAGCAAGCTTTAAGCAACAAAAAACAAGTGATACTAAGGAGAAAACGTGCAATCAAAGTTCAAGAACTCAAACCTGAAATTGATGAGGCTTTGAGTATACAAGAACACCAAAGGAAAATGCTTCTTCCTTGAGCTTCACTTGGCCAAATAAAGGCTTTGATGGAGTAATTGATGATGATTCAGTGGATAGAAGTTGAAACCAAACTTCAAAACCAGTTGCAATGTGGTGGAATTGAGAGAGAATCAGAGAGAGTTTTGGAGAGGAATGAACAAAGTGAACTTTGAAAATCAATGGCAATGGTGAAATTGAGAAAAGAAGAGAGAGTTTCTGAGTGAGAGTGTAAAAAATGAAGTTGAAATGAAATTTGAGAGAGAGGTTTTGATTTATAGTGTGCTCTAACCATGGTTAACCTGAGTTGGTTAACTGAGTTAAGGTGGTTTAGGTGAGTCATCCCTAACTAACTGAGTCAAGTTAGTTAGGGAGAGCAATGATATGGTGATGGCAACTTATGGTAAGCTATGGTGAAGGTGAAGAGAAAGTGAAATGGCATGGCTGTGTATCAGAAACTTGCTCAGCAAGTTTGTTCTTTCCACTTTCATGCAAGGCACGTGCTATAGCAGTGTATGTGATGTTCATGGTGTGTTCAAATAAGGGAAAGAATTGTTTGATGGATGTCTGAACCAAGTTATGCATCAAAGCTGTCAATGCATCAGTGAAATATAGGGAGATTTGATGATGTTTTTCTCTCTACTCAATGAATAGTTTGGTGTGTTTTTGGGTTCATTTGAAAGAAGAGATGTAATGCTACAATTTTGGTATAAAAATTGAGTTGAAATGATGCTTGGAAGAGGTTGAAAAATGACTTATAACATCCACATTTGGAACTGATAGAAAGGGCGTGGCATATAGTCGACTGGCAAGGCAAACATAGCACCTAGGTTTCAGCATAATCACACCAAATTGGACTCAACATAACTTCTTAACCTTTGATCAAATGAAAAAAACATGAACACCAATTTTGAAGATCTCACATAGAGGAACAACTTTCATGTTGAAAGATTTTTCATTTGAGGCCTCTAACCATGAGTAATTGATCAAAACATTTGGCCCACCACCTGTTTGTGAAAATGACACGCGCGCGACCTGAAAGTTGACCAAGCTGACTTGCATTTTGCCCAAGTTTCCCTTAACTTTGATCACCCATAACTCTTTCAATTCTTATCCAATGGAAATGTTCTACACATGGATTTGAAGCTTCAAACAAGATCTTTTGTTGTGGCCGAGTGGAATTTTCATTTGATGCTTCAATTTTGAATGGCCTTGGTTCAAACTCTGATGCAAAATAGCCCAAAATTACTATTTTTGGAAACCCTATTTCTTCCAAAAATGACAATTTTCCACATCTTGATTTTTTCATGATTCCTTTGGAGTTTCTTGATCAAATTTTGTACATTGGTCACATATAACATGAATTTCATGGATTTGGCCTCAAAATGTCAAGAGTTGACTTTTTCCCCTGATTATTTGACTTAGCCCCAATTTTCCAGATTTTTGATCTTTTTTCCAATTGAACACTTCTAAAAACCAATTGAGAGGCAATTTTCCACACTCATATACTTAAGGGCATGTAGAATACCATGACATCAAGTTTTGTCCAAAAAATCAAAGATAACCTGATTTAATTGGAAACCCTTGTTTTGGTACCTACTTCCTAGGAGAAAAATGTGCAGTCTTCAATTTCAAATTCCTCAGAGTATGTTGTGTATCCTCTTAAAGGATGATGAGATATGCCATTTGAGGGTGACTTTGAACCAATGAACCATCTATTCTGAGGGTTCTCCTTCATTTTTTGGATTTCTTGCATAGTGAAAGATGTAGTGCATCAATCTCCTATTGAATCTCACTTTCTTGATGTTTTGGATGATCAATAGAGATAGTATGAGACATGAAAAACCTCTTGGCTTGCCTTGAGTGAACTTGTTTGACCTTTTGTACCTTGAATGATTCCTTGGTTGTCCACCTTTCACCTGATCACATGCCTTGATGGTAAGAGGGATGTTATGCTTCATTTTTCTATGTTAAATATGAAATGCAAATGCTAATGAGATGGATATGATATGATATATGATAATGCTATGCTAGGATGCCAAAAGGGAGAGCAAATTTTGGGGTATTACAGCTGCCCCTATTCAAACACTGTAGACCTGAATGCCTGAAAGCGATTGCTTTCAGACGTTCAAGGTATATAGTGATTGAATACCAAATATAACCAAAAATTTGCTCTGGATGATGAAGAACCAAAGGGATATAAACCCAACGAGACTGCCGGATTGAATCTTCAATGAAACGTTGTCGGAGAGACTGTCTTTTGAGCGACGCCAGACGACTACTGGCTTGCCATACTGTCGATGGACTTTCAACAATGTCTTTTTGAACGACGCCAGGCGACTACTGGCTTGCCATACTGTCGATGGACTTTCAACAATGTCTTTTTGAACGACGCCAGGCGACTACTAGCTTGCCATACTGTCAATGGACTTTCAACAATGTCTTCTTGAACGACGCCAGACGACTACTGGCTTGCCATACTATTGATGGACTTTCAACAATGTCTTTTTGAACGACGCCAGGCGACTACTGGCTTGCCATACTGTCGATGGACTTGAGCTGCTCTGCCAACCTGTCATTGGACTTTTACCAATTCGTGTCGGATTTCTGCCAATCTATCGTTGGACTTCTACCAATCTGTCGTTGGATTTCTGCCACCCTGTCGTTGGACTTCTACCAATCTGTCGTTGGATTTCTGCCACACTGTCGTTGGACTTCTACCAATCTGTAGTTGGATTTCTGCCACACTGTCGTTGGACTTTAATGATTACCAAACCGGCGTTGGAATCTCAAACTTGCCATCTTTAGATGGACTTTTGCAGCTTTGCCAAACTGTCGTTGGACTTTAGTGCTTTGCCAAACTGTCGTTGGACTTTGGGTTTGCCAAACTGTCGTTGGACTTTGAGTTGTAAATGAGCAATGCTGAGAAATACACCACCGGCTGGGTAATATCATATGCTGACACTTTGCTGAAGAAGAGATTCCTTCGATCTATTTAGACCTTGCTGGGGAAATTACTGCGACTCAGCTGGGGAGTATAGCTGACAAAGATTCAATGCTGAACTCTGTGGGGATACCATTACCAGATATACTATCTTGCTAGGGATCAGGGCTACTCTGCCGGGGATATGCAAATCTTAGTTAGAAGACATCCTGTTGCAACATGCTGAGAAAGGGTCCCTAGAGATCTGCTGGGGAAACCCAAGGCAGTTCCACAATAGTCTGCTGAGGAATACGACTGTCTAGCTTAGTATAAGTACCACAATGCCTCATGTTAGGCGAACTTCCCGTTTGATGACTCCTCTGGGTACGATGAGTTTATAACAAACTCTGCTGGAGAAAACTGCTTTAAAGCGTTTCGTGCTGGGGAATGCCTTTTAAGAGGACAAACGTCTTCCAACTCTACTGGGGATAATAAACTTGGAACGCCTCGCTGGGGACATCCACTATGCCCCATGCTTGGGAGGGTCAACAACTTGGTTTTTGTTCCAAATTACGGGGCTGATCTGAAGAAATCGTCCCAAGAGGATTTTACAGAAGATTAAGCATCTTCAAACTCCTGGCGACTTTACTGGGAATTGACTATCAACTTCGGCGTCTGCGAAACAACTTTACTGGGGAATTTGCAACCGTTATCGACACAGAAAAACTTGTAGCTGTTGGAAGTACTGAATGAGAGAATCGACTTAATAAGATACAACAGTATCAAGTCGAACTCGATTCACCGATTATCGAAACGTCGTGACCGACCGTCGACCCAATAGTGGACGCCATCAGTAAACGTTGTGACAGAAGGTGACGAGTGAACCCTTCCCATCGTCTGCGAAGTATCAGAAGATTTGCACTCGTTATGGACATGGAGTGCTCACTGCATTAATAACCGTTATCAACACAGAAGAATTCAATCTTCGGCAACCGTTGTCGTCCCAAAACCCGGTGGGAAATCTTGAATGAGAGAATCGACTTAATAAAATACAACATTATCAAGTCATAGCAAATATCTGTTCGTGCTGAGAGAACTCTCGTGCTGCTTGAATCAATCGTACTCATTACCTGCAACAGAAGAATATATGCACATGCCCCAGGATATTGCGTGGTCTCTTGAGTCCACCATCCAAGGTTGCCCAACAAGCAAAGTAATTTTAATTGTCTTTTATGTGCATGTTTCTGCAATGCCATGATATTTTCAAAGCAATGTTTTATTATAAAAAATCGGACGTTTTTTGCAAACAAAGCAGTATATGAAAATAAAAGCTTGCAAATGAATATTCAAATTTATTGATGAAATGCCAAAATCGGCGAATTTACAATCGGAAGCAAACCCCTGTAAGAGTTGATTGTCATAAAATTGAGAAAAGAAATCTATCCTAATGATAATGCGGAAATTGGATTCCAACTGATTTCTGATTCTGTTATAACCAGTATGTATTCCAACTCTCTTGATTATCTTCGCCTTCGGAAGCTCGTGATCGGAACAATCCCTCCTTCGGAAACTCTGCTAGTTTGCTGAAGAGTGGAGAACGTACAGATTAATTCAGACTGCAGTCATTCGCTTAAATCCCTCTTTTGCGTGGATCGCCTTTTCAGGTTTTCAATCCACCAGGATACCCATTTTTGCCTAAGTTGCCCTTTCGGGTTTTCAACTTACCGGGTGTACAATTTTTCAATTATATCCCTAATTTTTGCCCGAACCTTTATTCTGTTTTTAGTTCGCCGGGATGCCCTTTTTTTCCTGGATTCTTTTTTCTTTTATCCAGCGGGTCTCTTTATACGAAGTATTTTTTAACTGCATCTGAATTAACAGGGGACGAAAAGTCTTCACCATCCATGGTTGTCAGCAATAAGGCTCCACCTGAGAAAACCTTTTTAACCACGAATGGACCTTCATAATTAGGAGTCCATTTGCCCCTGTGATCTGTACTCGGAGGAAGTATTCTCTTGATTACCACATCTCCGACCTTGTAAACTTGAGGTCGAACCTTCTGATCGAATGCCCTCTTCATTCTGCGCTGGTATAGCTGGCCATGACATATCGCTGCTAATCGCTTTTCCTCAATAAGGCTCAACTGATCAAATCTGGCTCGTACCCATTTAGCTTCAACTAGCTTAACGTCCATCAATACTCGGAGAGAGGGAATCTCCACTTCGACCGGTAGAACTGCTTCCATACCGTACACAAGTGAGTATGGTGTTGCCCCAGTGGACGTGCGGACTGATGTTCGAAACCCATGCAAAGCAAATGGTAACATCTCATGCCAATCCTTGTACGTGACAACCATCTTCTGCACAATCTTCTTGATATTTTTGTTGGCCGCTTCGACCGCGCCATTCATCTTTGGGCGGTACGGAGAAGAATTGTGATGCTCGATTTTGAAGTCTCGGCATAGCTCAGCCATCATCTTATTATTCAAATTAGAACCATTATCAGTAATGATTCTTTCGGGAACTCCATATCGACAAATAATATCTCGTTTCAAGAAACGAGCTACCACTTGCTTAGTGACATTGGCATAAGATGCTGCTTCAACCCATTTGTTGAAGTAATCAATGGCGACCAAGATGAAACGATGGCCGTTTGAAGCAGTAGGCTCAATTTTCCCGATCATATCAATGCCCCACATTGCAAAAGGCCACGGAGAAGACATGATACTCAACGGATTTGGAGGAACATGTACTTTGTCTGCATAGATCTGGCATTTGTGACACTTGCGGACATACTTGCAGCAATCTGACTCCATTATCAACCAATAGTACCCCGATCTCAACAATTTCTTAGCCATCGCATGTCCTCCGGCATGGGTACCGAAAGAGCCTTCGTGCACTTCAATCATCAACAGGTCTGCCTCGTGTCTATCCACACACCTGAGCAGAACCATATCAAAATTTCTTTTATACAGCACGCCATCTTTGTTCAAGAAGAAACTACCAGCTAGCCTTCTTAACGTCTTCTTGTATTTGGAAGATGCCCCAGGAGGGTATTCTTGATCTTTCAAGAAGCATTTAATGTCATGGTACCAAGGCTTGTCATCAGACACTGCATCAACATCAAACACAAAGGCAGGTCTATCAAGACGAGATACATCAATCTCGGGTACAAAGTTCCAACCATGCACTTTGATCATCGAAGATATAGTGGCCAAGGCGTCTGCAAACTTATGTTCATCTCTGGGAACATGGTACAACTTAACAGTTGTAAAGAACGTCAGTAATCTCCTCGTATAATCTCTATACGGAATCAAATTCTGCTGATGTGTGTGCCACGTTCCCTTTACTTGATTGATTACCAGTGCTGAATCACCAAAGATATCGATGGTCTTGATTCGTAAATCAATAGCCTCCTCAATCCCTAGTATGCAAGCTTCGTATTCTGCTTCATTGTTGGTACACCCGAAAGTTACTCAGGCAGTGAAGGGCATGTGAACACCTTCTGGCGTAATGAGAACTGCACCAAATCCGCACCCATTCATATTAACCGCCCCATCAAACATCAAACTCCATTTGGATTCAGGGTCAGGCCCCTCCTCCAGAAGTGGTTCCTCGCAGTCTTTCGCTTTGAGAAACATGATGTCCTCATCAGGGAAATCAAACTTCATGGGCTGGTAATCATCAAGAGGCTGTTGCGCAAGATAATCTGACAGTATACTTCCTTTGATTGCTTTTTGCGAAGTATATTGAATGTCATACTCTGTCAGTACTATCTGCCACCTTGCAACTCTGCCTGAAAGTGTTGGTTTCTTAAAAATATACTTGACCGGATCCATTTTTGAGATCAACAGGGTTGTATGTGTGAGCATATATTGTCTCAATCGCTTGGCGGCCCATGCGAGTGCGCAGCATATCTTCTCAAGCATTGAATAACGCGATTCACAATCTGTAAATTTCTTGCTCAGGTAGTAGATAGCATGTTCTTTCCTACTTGTCTAGTCGTGTTGACCGAGAACACAACCCATGGATCCTTCGAGCACTGTCAAGTACATAATCAATGGTCTCCCTTGAACTGGAGGTATCAGAATCGGAGGTTCCTGCAAATATCTTTTTATTTTATCGAATGCATTTTGACAATCATCATTCCACTTGACCGTTTGATCTTTTCTTAGCATTTTGAATATCGGTTCGCAGGTGGCAGTTAGATGAGATATGAACCTTGAAATGTAGTTCAATCTCCCTAAAAAGCTGCGAACTTCTTTCTCAGTTCTTGGTACAGGCATATCTTGTATAGCTTTAACTTTAGCAGGATCAACCTCTATTCCTTTTTCACTGACCATGAAACCAAGCAATTTTCCGGACCGCACGCCGAAAGTACACTTGTTAGGATTCAGTCTCAACCTAAATTTCCTCAACCTCTCAAACAACTTCTTCAAGTTGATCAGATGTTCCCCTTCTGTCTTTGATTTAGCAATCATGTCATCCACATAGCACTCGATCTCTTTATGAATTAGATCATGGAATAACGTCACCATTGCTCTTTGATAAGTTGCCCCTGCGTTTTTCAACCCAAAAGGCATTACTTTGTAACAGAAGGTACCCCACGGGGTAATGAATGTTGTCTTCTCCATGTCTTCAGGCGCCATCTTTATCTGATTGTACCCGAAGAATCCATCCATAAATGAGAACACTGAAAACTGAGCGGTATTATCAACCAGCACATCGATATGAGGGAGTGGAAAGTCATCTTTAGGACTCGCCCTGTTGAGATCTCTGTAATCCACGCACATTCTAACCTTGCCATCTTTCTTCGGCACTGGTACTATGTTGGCCACCCAGGGAGGATAGTTGGTTACTGCCAGAAAACCTGCATCCAACTGTTTTTGTACCTCTTCCTTGATCTTCAAAGCCATTTCTGGTTTCGTTCTGCACAGCTTCTGCTTGACCGGTGGACAGTCCTCTTTCAATGGTAGTCTATGCACAACTATGTCTGTATCTAAACCTGGCATATCTTGATATGACCAAGCAAAGATGTCAACGTATTCACGTAGCATGACTATCAGCTTTTGCTTTACGTCAGCCCGCAGACTTGCACCGATCTTGATCTCTTTCTTGCTTTCTTCTGACCCAATATTGATAACCTCAAGCTCTTCCTGATGAGGCTGAATGATCTTCTCTTCCTGCTTCAACAATCTAGCCAACTCTTCCAGGAGTTCATAGTCTTCATCACTTTCCACCTCGGCTTGATAAATCAGATTGTCGAAATCATACATGGGCATAACAGAATCATTTTCAGAGGAATCCACAAAATCCAGTCAGCATGATTGGATTGATACTTTATTTTAGATTATTTTTTGCTTAAAAACAAAAGAAAAGAAAGTGCATTATCATTTTTTATTTTCTTTGTGCAAAAATAAAATAAAGAAGGAATAAAGGAACACAAATTTGTAAACAAAAACGTCCTTTTTATTGATATTTGAACATTATATGAGAAAATATGGTGGCCCTACAAATGAATCCTCACACCTTGGGCAGAGTGTGGGATTTCATGCATTATGAAAGACAAGAATTATTACCCTGAATGATGTACAACATGAATGATTTCTTCACTAGACCAGTTTTGCAATGCCTCGCCCGGAGCCAGTGAATACACCCATCTGTCCAGATAATCTGAGCTTTCAGCGTCATCTTCTATTGCTGAGCAGGACTGATTAGGGTTGATAATTCCTCCACTGTTGAAATTGATTGTCCCACGGAATCGAGGAACTGGCGTCTGGCCTGGTTGATATCCAATGCCGAACTTATCTTCTTTCACAAACACGTTGATAGCTTTACCCCAACCTTGGGCATTTTCGCTTTCAACCACTTCTCTGGCCTGCTTGTAGGATGCAATTGATGCACTCGGCCCAACTGGCACGGTTGACACCACTGCTGTTGAAGTAGATTCTGGGAATTTGTTGACGTTCAAGGCTTCAAAAGACTGGCACAGGGTTTCATGAATCTCCCCATCCATTTCCACGTATTTGAAAGTGGATAGATGACTCACAAATATATCTTCCTCACCGCAAACAGTAACCACTTGACCCTCGAACCCATATTTGAGCTTCTGATGTAGTGTGGAGGTGACTGCGCCTGCTGCGTGAATCCACGGCCGGCCTAGCAAACAGCTGTAAGCAGGCTGAATGTCCATAACGTGAAAGATTGTCTTGAATATCTGTGGACCAACCTGTATTGGCAATTCTACTTCTCCAAACACTGATCTTTGGGATCCATCGAAAGCTCTCACAATCAGATCGCTGGGTCTAAGGACCAATCCATCTACTTCAATTTTCATCAGGGCCTTTTTGGGTAACACATTCAAGGAAGAACCTGTGTCGACCAGCACATGCGACAAAATAACTCCTTTGCATTCAAGTGTGATGTGCAACGCTTTGTTGTGATTACGTCCATCTGGAGTCAAATCCTTATTTGTAATCCCCAACCCGTGGCTCACATTGACATTAGCAATAACTCCCTCCAACTGATTCACCGTGATCTCATGGGGAACGTATGCCATATTTAAAACCTTCAACAAAGCAGCCCGGTGTGCATCTGAACTCATTAACAGAGATAATATTGAGATTTTAGAGGGTGTCTGATTGAGCTGATCAATGATCTTGTAATCACTCTTTTTGATAATCCTCATAAATTCCTCAACATCATTATCAAAATTGACTTTAGGGTCCTCTTCCTGAACAGGCATCTTGTCATCAACAACCTGTTTCCCTTTTGCTCTTGGAGCGGCTTCAGCTTCTTTATCACTCCTTAGAGTCTGGGGAGCAAACAGTCGACCACTCCTTGTGAAACCACTTGGTCCACTTACATTCTCAACACTGGTACCAACAACAGCCTCTGCTTTTTGTTGATTTCCTCCTACATGAGTATTAGTTCCATATTGCCACGGAACTGCCCTATTAGACACATAAGAAGCAATTCAGGAACCATAATCGTAACTGGTCTCGGCCTCTCGGGCACGATGATAGCAACAGGATCATCAACGGGCACCTGTATTTCAACTGGATTATAATAAATGGTAACGGCAGAAACATCTTTTTCCTTCTCCACTTTATCAAACTGAAGTCTTCCTTCATCCATAAGATCCTGCAGTCCAACTTTCAACTTACTGCAGCCATTACTCTGTAATGCTACAATTTTGGTATAAAAATTAAGTTGAAATGATGCTTGGAAGAGGTTGAAAAATGACTTATAACATCCACATTTGGAACTGATAGAAAGGGCGTGGCATATGGTCGACTGGCAAGGCAAACATAGCACCTAGGTTTCAGCATAATCACACCAAATTGGACTCAACATAACTTCTTAACCTTTGATCAACTAACTTCTCTCTGAGTAATTGTGGTAACAAAGCAGCATATGTCATACGCAAAGGATCAAACTTACGGTCCCTTGGTCTATTAGTCTGGAATCGGGGTCTAGCTTGCTGTCCTGCTGGAACCGAGATGGTTATAGCATCCACCTGATGGTAGGATTGAGTCCTGCCTCTGCCCTTTCCTCTATACACAGCACTGGACTCCCCTTCTCTTTTCCTTGGTCCATTAGCAAAGGGTTTCCTCGAACTCGAAGCACCAGTCCCACTGACGTCTTGAATCTTTCCCAACTTCAGCAGACTCTCTATTCGTTCCCCAGCAATAACAATGTCGGCAAACCCTGTTGACGGACACGCAGCCAATCTATCCAAATACGGCCCTTGGAGTGTGCTCATGAACATATCAGCCATCTCACAATCACCCAAAGGTGGTTGAACTCGAGCAGCCAATTCTCTCCATCTCTGTGCGTACTGCTTAAAGCCCTCCTTATGATCCTGAGTCATATCTGCAGCTGAGTACGATTAGGTGCCATGTCCAAGTTATATTGATACTGTTTCAGAAACGCAACGCACAAATATTTCCAACTCTTTATATGAACCTTGTCTAGCTTAATGTACCATTCCAAGGAAGCGCCTGACAGGCTATCCTGGAAAAAATACATCCAGAGCTTTTGGTCTTCAGTATAAGCGGCAATCTTGCGATTAAAAGCTTGCAAATGTGTTTTGGGACAGGTACTGCCATTGTACTTATCCAATGTAGGGAGCTTGAACTTGGGAGGGATTCTCACACCCTGCACGAGACCCATGTCTTCCACATCAATCCCCAGAGGATTTTGGCTCTCAATAGCCTTGAGTCTTTCATCTAACCCTTCGTACTTCCGGTCTTCATTGTAGAAACCCATGTCATTGTTGAATGCAGTAAACTGGTCATCCTGACCATCCTCATTATTATCAAATCCTAGATGTACCCCACCAGCAGGGATGGTACCAACAGGAGGAGTGCGCATATTGCGATTTGGGATTTCAGTCTCCAGCCTCTGAATAGTGACCCTCATGGCATCTTGACCAACCCTCATGGTCTCCTGACCGGCCCTCAGCTCCTGCTGACCTTGAGCAATCCCCTGCATAAGATTCATGACCTGCTCCATCCTCCCTCTCAAATCAGCTAATTCAGTCTGAACTTGTTCCATTACTCTGGCTTGATTGCGTCGGGTAGAGTATCGGTGAACTGGGGTATCAGCTATCGTGCCTGAAAACTAAATAAAGGTTAGCAGGCGCCTGCAAAAGGAAAACCTGCAATGTAAAAATGATATGCTATGCAAATGCAAATGCACAGTTATGTTTGTCATTTCAAGATACTTTTCATATCCTGATTCCAATCGTAACCACAAATTCCTGAAGACCAGAAATCATGATTATTGAGCTTTGCCTTGAAGAGATATTCATATATGCCAATCACAAATATCTGATGACCAGAAATAGTGATTTTGTAGTGTGTCAGTGTGCAGATATCTTATTACGTCACATATATCTGAAGACCAGAAATTGTGAACAGAAATAGCTCATTTCATACAAATTCCCAAAAGTTTTCAAGCACATTTGTCATATTTTCAGCAACAGAAAAAGAAACAAGCAGTCAAATGGATCCATCAACAATTCTGATGGTAACCATTGCAAATTACAAAGAAATGACAAAAATCATTAATCTGATAGCTCTACGTCCTTCAGCTTCTGACTGGAATACTTAATCTTTTCAAATAGGATGTGGGTACGCTGATGATGTGGCTTCTCAATCAGCTCTTTGATTACGACGTCCCTTTTTTCCAATGCATCCGATAATGAGCCCATCTGCATCAACAAGGCTTCATCTTCACCGGCTCCTTTGCGCCTCTTAATTCCAGCTTGAATTTTAACCAGCTTCAGATCCGCCGTGACATCTTCAAGCTCTTTGTTGGCCATTTTCAGCTTATCTTCAGCATTCTTTACCTGTTCTTGACTCTTGCCAAGGTCCTCTCGATACCTTCTTCTTTCTACATGTGCTTTCTTCAGCTCTTTATCTTTATCTTTTAATTGGGTCAACAATTCAGCGTTTTCAATTCTGACCTCATCCCAAGCTTGACGCAGTTTAGCTAATGAATCCCTGCTTCGGGCTAAAGCCTGCTTTGTAGTCTTGTGAGCCTGACTAGTATCATCTGCTCCCAAAGTAAGTTTCCGGAAGTACCGAGCTCTATCATCAAAATCTTCTTCTTTGTCTACCAGGATTTTCTCCGCTTTCAATGCTCTCTTGTCCAACTCTTTGTTGTCAGCCAAAGCTTTCTAAAGACACCTGCTCATTCCAGAGTTCTCTATCTGCAACTCTCTAACCATTTTCTTCCATTTCTCGCATTCTTCAGTCGGTACCATGGAATGTTGATCTGGACATAAGAGAATCTCTCTTGAAAAGGGTAGCAACAGCTCTCTGACCTCCATCTCAATCCAAGCATCGTAGTCAGGGTATGATCTACAGTCTCCTTTGCTAAAAATCAACTTTCCCTCTCTTTTCCTAAATTTCCAGGCATTGATTACTTCTGGCACTCTTTCATTCTTGGTTCCCATGAAAAACAGAGAAGCACTAATCTCTTCATCAGCAGGAGGATTTCTCGAAGCATAACCAAATTGTCTAACAGCCAACACCGGGTTGTAATTAATCCCACCTCTTCTCCCAAGTAGAGGCACATTCGGAAAACTTCCACATTTAACAGTAAGGTCTATTGTCAGCAATTTTGGATCAAACCAAATGATGTTATTGGCAGTCAAACCTATCAATCTCTTGGACCATTTCATTGTCTCAGCAGTTTCTACGAAAGCACCAGTTCGAGGTAAATGTTTGAAGAGCCAATGACATAACAATTGGGTACAGCAACTAACCAGACTTCCTCTTCCCTTCTCATTTTTGTAGTGTACTGAGTAATAAAAATCCCCTAGCAGGGTAGGAATCGGAATCTTCGAAACGAACACTTTCATCGCCTGCATATCAACAAAGTCAGGTTGACCGGGGAAAAGAACCAAACCATAGATACAAAGAGCTAACACAGCATTGTAAGTTGTCCAGTTTTTAGCCTTGGCGACCTCCTGAGCTTGTTGGAAAAGAAACTCCAAATGAAATCCTTCATCTTCTTTAAGTTTACTCAGGCCACTTTTCACAACAGACAGGTCTAGATGTAGAACAGCAGCAATGACTTCGGGGGTAAGAACACCTTCAGAAAAATACGGTATAGAAAACGTGACTGGAATTCCCAAACTAAATGAGAATTCCTCCAGAGTGGGCATCAAAATGTAGTCAGGGAACAGGAAACATCTCATTGATGGTTCATAGAACTGTAAGAAAGTGTGCAACCCATCCTTCTCATACTTTGTGAATGCACATACCATTTTAATCAGCTCTCCATATTCCTTCTGAAAAGTGCTGAGAACACCAGAACCAGCCATGTTTATCATCTTGTTCAATGAATCCAGCTTAGGATCAGGGAATTTATATGACACGTTGTTCTTCCTTCTACCCTCAACTTCTTGGGAACTCATGATTGGAATCAGACAATACGGCAGGTACCTGAAAATGACAAACATAACCTGTTATGATATGAGTATGCAAATGCAAAAGGCATGTGATCAGGTATCCAGGTGTCTGTGTCTGTGTTGAACTGTGTGCACTGTGTCTCTGTACTGAATCTGGCCATATTTCCGAGATGAATACTCAAACCACTGTCATAGGATACACTGTCTGTAACAATCATAGAATCACAAGAAGGTATGTAGGAGGCTAGGTTACCTGCAAACCTGTAAACATCCCACTCATGCTCACATGTGGTTCCTAGAAAACAAGGCTTGTCAGCTTCGGAGGTTTGAGAAGCGATAACACATTCAGCCCGTAGGATACAATGCTATGCCAACCAAAGAGGTCGTCCACTGACTCCCCTTAGAAAATAAAGGTCATCCTATGCAAGTTCCAAAGTGGGCCCTCGGGTGCGAGTGGGTTTGCCACAGAATGTGGTCTGCCACTGTCACCACTAAAGAGAGATGTTTCCACTAAGGTCCTCATGATCGGTCACTAGAGTCGACAGCTCTCTAGATCGACATCCTGGAATACGCAAGATGCGTACGCCATGATGGGTCCCAAGATAGCCTCGTCTAGCTGTGAATTTCGTGATTACCCAACGTACACAGATGGCACGTAGGTCCCACTACTCTCCACTCTAAATCTAAGTGTATACTCAAGCCTGTGTACTGGGCTCATCTCTCAGAAATCCCATCCCGCCAAACAGACAGAACAGTGCAACACAGTATAATATATGAAATGTAAACACTAACATGCTGTAAATATGGTACAAGTAATAAAATATAGTAAACCGCAAATACAAGATAACAGTAAACACCCAAAGAAAGAAAAGCAAACAAACGCTAGGATTGACTCGCTTAGGATGGACCAGCAATAGGTCAACCTGTCCCCAGCAGAGTCGCCAGCTGTCGCTCCCAGGATTTTCATCCTAGTACAAACGCGAAAGTGGCACCGAAACAGAGTCGCCAGCAATGTATATTTATCCCAAGAGAGGGAAAGGAAACACCGCATAAACCTGAAGGAAGGAAAGAGCATGGTCTTGCGACCAAGAGAACTAGATTCAGGAGTCGGTTACGCGAGAGGAAGGTATTAGCACCCCCTCGCGTCCATCGTACCCGATGGGATCCACGCTTGCTTACTCGATCAAAGGGTGATAGAAAAGATACTGGAAAAGGAACTGAAAAAGGAATGGAAAGAGAAAGAGAAACAAATGTAGGGAAAATATAAGAAGTACTCGCATGGGCCCTACCCCACTGCCTACGTATCTCATCGGGAACATGAGAATCAGAGCGACGTAGTTCCCCTCACTAGGGATGGATTATTTGTGTTTTTTAGTGGAATACGTCAGCGTTCGCGTTCTAGCAGATTTAGGTGTTGCAGCTCGCTGTAGGGAGACTTAGGCGTTACCTGTTTGCGGTAGAACGGAAATGACGCATCCTTAAGGAATGAATGAAGGAGATGAGGAAAGAATTCCCGAAGGAAAGACGTTATTGTTTATTTTTGTCTTTTAAGAGTTTTTTCATTTGTTTGCATATGATAGTGTATCTAAATCTTAGTCATTAGAATGTATACATTCTCACATTCCAAGATGGAATGAGTAAGAAAATATACTAAGAGTGAAGAAGACCCCCACACTTAGTTCCAATTGTCAAGGTTCAAACACACTAGCATACTTGTGTTTATTAAGTGTTTTTGTTGATTATGAAATGAAGAAGTGTTTTATTATTTGTACCTTCAACAAGTATTGCATTTAAGTCCCTCATACAAGATCAAATGTTTAACACATTGACCCAAGATGGGCTATATGCTATACATTCTAAGATTACAAGAGAAGACCTCTTTATAATCTTTTCTTTATATGAAAGGCCTAAATGTAATAAATGCCTACCTTTATTAGATATTTTGAATTTTCTTTGAGATGAGAAGATGAAAGACTCAAGAGAGAAAAAAAAGGGTAAAATCTATGTGAACTAAGACTCCATCCTAATTGATTAGTTAAGGGAGTGATCCTAATGGTTGGTGAGGTTTAAACACCTAAACTTTAAAGAACAAATGAATTAAACAATTCACTTCTAAAGTAGAAGATGAATTGTAATTCAAAAGGGGCAGTAATGAATTAATCAAAGAAAGCACATAAGTGCTTAACAAAATACAATATTGAATTGTAAAAGATGAAAGGAAAGAAGCTTGAATGTGAATTCCTTATCCACACCCAATTCCAACTTACCAAAGCCCCTACATGGTTAGTAAACAAGGAAACATGCATAAGAAGTAAAAAGACACTTAATGCACTATAAAGTTCAAAAGAAAAAAAAAAGAATCAAGTCTTATGATCACAACCAGAATGTGCATCATATGGATAACAAGTGAATATCATCATACAAGTTCCAATGAATAGGCAACAATCATCATCCATAGCATTCAAACATGTTTTCATAAGAAAGGAAGATGAAAGATGAAAAGAAAGGAAAGGGACATGCATAAATGGAACATGTAATCTAAGGATCAGAATTGAAACTAAATGGAAAATGGTTTATAAACATCTCAAAGTTTCCATGGATCAAACATCAAGATATTCAAAAAGTAATAGAAGAAGAAGTGAAGTGAAAGTTGAAAAAGAAAGTGCAAACAATACATGTTAATGATGCACAAAGTTCAAATTGAAATGAACATGTAAAGATGACCTATAAGGTGTACCAATGACCTATAATGTCACATGAATAGCTCACAAAACATGCAAAGGATCATACCAATATGCACAAAAGAAATCATGTAAACAAGCACTAAAATTAGAATGATGTGACATGTTATTATGCTTCAAATGTAATGCAACAAACAAAAATAAAATGGACCTATGAAAATTATACAAACATGGTATTGGAATTCCTAAGTCAAAAGTGAATCATACATCCAAATAGCATGTAAAAATTCAAGGCAAAATGACCTCAAACAAAGCAATTAGGTCAAGTTGAAACATCATGCAAAGTAGTGTAAAAACAAGCATCAAAAAATGTCACAAAATGACCTAAAAAATAAAAAAAAAATCATCTAACATGCTTAAATGTATTAGTGAGACAATGCAAAAATAATTAAGTCCAAACAATTTACAATGAGTAAGAACAAAATTATACAAATTCATGTATCACATTTGGAATGCATACAAATGGAAATTCAAAGAAAATTATGAGACAGGGGCAAAAATGTCATAAAATCATGAAATAAAAATGTTAAAAATTTTCTAAATGTCTTGATAATAATCATGAATTTTTCTAGAATTTTCTAAATGTTTTTTTGTAATTTTAAAAATTAAAAAGGAAACGTGCACAAAATGAAGAAAATAAAAAGAAATGGAAATAAGAGAGGGGGTGAATGCATAACAATCATTCAGTTCAAATTGGTTTGGGCTTTAGAACATGGGGTGCAAATATCAATGTAGTCCAAATTCCACATCTGCGCAATGACCACCCTTGGATCAGGTCAAGTCAACAAGCAAGTCAAAATAGTCAAATCCAAAACACACACGTGCAGGACCACACACACTACTATGCACTGCACCACACATTGATTAAGTGAATTCAAAAATAAAACACGTGAGGTACATGTGCATTTTAATGTGCTGGCACGTCCTGAACCACACGATGATGAAAAATCAATGGCCACGATTAAAACACACCAAAACCCTAGCATTAACAGTCACCGGCCAGAGATGACCTCCGGTCATCTTCTCCGGTCCACAACCACTGTCTGCAACTCACAAGTTCACCAAAACACACAAAACGCATACCAAAATGAAGCTCATGCTAAGCACATCATGAATTCACAGTTATTTTTCACATAACATGCACACACATAGAGAACAGAGGAGACAAAGATATGCCCTAACTTTTGGATCTAAGCCTCTACAAGGCCTATCAACTAGCCAGAGTAAGCAGAGCTTCTAGCAAGCTTTAAGCAACAAAAAACAAGTGATACTAAGGAGAAAACGTGCAATCAAAGTTCAAGAACTCAAACCTGAAATTGATGAGGCTTTGAGTATACAAGAACACCAGAGGAAAATGCTTCTTCCTTGAGCTTCACTTGGCCAAATAAAGGCTTTGATGGAGTAATTGATGATGATTCAGTGGATAGAAGTTGAAACCAAACTTCAAAACCAGTTGAATGTGGTGGAATTGAGAGAGAATCAGAGAGAGTTTTGGAGAGGAATGAACAAAGTGAACTTCGAAAATCAATGGCAATGGTGAAATTTAGAAAAGAAGAGAGAGTTTCTGAGTGAGAGTGTAAAAAATGAAGTTGAAATGAAATTTGAGGGAGAGGTTTTGATTTATAGTGTGCTCTAACCATGGTTAACCTGAGTTGGTTAACTGAGTTAAGGTGGTTTAGGTGAGTCATCCCTAACTAACTGAGTCAAGTTAGTTAAGGAGAGCAATGATATGGTGATGGCAACTTATGGTAAGCTATGGTGAAGGTGAAGAGAAAGTGAAATGGCATGGCTGTGTATCAGAAACTTGCTCAACAAGTTTGTTCTTTCCACTTTCATGCAAGGCACGTGCTATAGCAGTGTATGTGATGTTCATGGTGTGTTCAAATAAGGGAAAGAATTGTTTGATGGATTTCTGAACCAAGTTATGCATCAAAGCTATCAATGCATCAGTGAAACATAGGGAGATTTGATGATGTTTTTCTCTCTACTCAATGAATGGTTTGGTGTGTTTTTGGGTTCATTTGAAAGAAGAGATGTAATGCTACAATTTTGGTATGAAAATTGAGTTGAAATGATGCTTGGAAGAGGTTGAAAAATGACTTATAACATCCACATTTGGAACTGATAGAAAGGGCGTGGCATATGGTCGACTGGCAAGGCAAACATAGCACCTAGGTTTCAGCATAATCACATCAAATTGGACTCAACATAACTTCTTAACCTTTGATCAAATGAAAAAAACATGAACACCAATTTTGAAGATCTCACATAGAGGAACAACTTTCATGTTGAAAGATTTTTCATTTGAAGCATATAACCATGGGTAATTGATCAAAACATTTGGCCCACCACCTGTTTATGAAAATGACACGCGCGCGACCTGAAAGTTGACCAAGCTGACTTGCATTTTGCCCAAGTTTCCCTCAACTTTGATCATCCATAACTCTTTCAATTCTTATCCAATGGAAATGTTCTACACATGGATTTGAAGCTTGAAACAAGATCTTTTGTTGTGGCCGAGTGGAATTTTCATTTGATGATTCAATTTTGAATGGCCTTGGTTCAGACTCTGATGCAAAATAGCCCAAAATTACTATTTTTGGAAACCCTATTTCTTCCAAAAATGGTAACTTTCCACATCTTGATTTTTTCATGATTCCTTTGGAGTTTCTTGATCAAATTTTGTACATTGGTCACATATAACATGAATTTCATGGATTTGGCCTCAAAAAGTCAAGAGTTGACTTTTTCCCTGATTATTTGACTTAGCCCTAATTTTCCAGATTTTTGATCTTTTTTTCCAATTGAACCACTTCTAAAACCAATTGAGAGGCAATTTTCCACACTCATATACTTAAGGACATGTAGAATACCATGACATCATGTTTTGTCCAAAAAATCAAAGATGACCTGATTTAATTAGAAACCCTAGTTTTGGTACCCACTTCCTAGGAGAAAAATGTGCAGTCTTCAATTTCAAATTCCTCAGAGTATGTTGTGTATCCTCTTAAAGGATGATGAGATATGCCATTTGAGGGTGACTTTGAACCAATGAACCATCTATTCTTAGGGTTCTCCTTCATTTTTTGGATTTCTTGCATAGTGAAAGATGTAGTGCTTCAATCTCCTATTGAATCTCACTTTCTTGATGTTTTGGATGATCATTAGAGATAGTATGAGACATGAAAAACCTCTTGGCTTGCCTTGAGTGAACTTATTTGACCTTTTGTGCCTTGAATGATTCCTTGGTTGTCCACCTTTCACCTGATCACATGCCTTGATGGTAAGAGGGATGCTATGCTTCATTTTTCTATGTTAAATATGCAATGCAAATGCTAATGAGATGGATATGATATGATGTATGATAATGCTATCCTAGGATGCCAAAAGGGAGAGAAAATTTTGGCGTATTACACCTATGTGTATGCTCAAGCCTGGGTAGTGGGCTTATCTCTCAGAAATCCCAACCTGCCAAACAGAAAATCCAGTACAGCACAGCACAGTCCAGCATAATAATGAAATGCAGATGCAATAAATACGGTAAAACAATAATATAGTAAACAGAAATACAGTATTATGGTAAAATAGCAAAATAAAGCATCACAGCGAACACCCAAAGAAAATAAACAACCAAGCGCTAGGATTGACTCGCAAAGGGGATGGACCAGCAAGAGGTCAACCAATCCCCAGCAGAGTCGCCAGCTGTCGCTCCCGGGATTTTCATCCAAGTACTAACGCGAAAGTGGCACGAAAACAAAGTCGCCAGCAATGTGTATTTATCCCAAGAGAGGGAAAGGAAACACTGCGTAAACCAAAGGGAAAGGAAAAGCATGGTCTCGCGACCAAGAGAAACGGGTAAGGGAGTCGGTTACGCGAGGGGAAGGTATTAGCACCCCCACGCGTCCATCGTACTCGATGGGATCCATGCTGGTTGTCTCGGTCAAAGGGTGTCGTCGTTTGGAGCTCCACTACTACTGGAAAGGAAAAGGAACGGGGATGGAAGAGAACGAAGAAACGGGGGAGAAAAGAAAAAGAAGTGACTCTGTAGGACATCGTCAGAGTCCTAGGCCTACATATTCCCTCGTGCAATGGGAAAGTCAGAGTCAACGTAGTTCGGACACGAACTAAAGGGGGAGGTTGCTCGCCAAGACATCGCCGTCTTGTGCCTTCGTATCCTCAATCTAACCAGAAGGAGGAAATCAGAGCGGTCGTAGTTCGACTTAACATGGGTCGGTGTTTTTTATGAGCGACGTTAAGTTCGCGTCCGACAGTTAGGGTCGATGCCTGTTTGCGACGAGACGGAAAATAACGTGCCCTTTTCTGAAAATGAGTTTGAAACTTAGCAATCCCGAAGGATAAAAAGGTTTGAATTTGTTTGGTGTTTTTTAGACAATAAATGGATTGAAGTTAGTTTGCACTCAAGTCTACAACATAGGAACGAATACGTCGCATATCGTCCCCAACAGGACGTACACTAAGTACCCTAGAAGAATGAAGGGAGATCCCCCATACCTCACTTCCCATATATAAGGCTCATGCGCAATACACGTTAACCTTTATTAAGTGTTTTAGAAAGGTTATGAGATGAGAAGAGAAGGCTCAAGGAAAAAGAAAACACTAAGGGGATTTCTATCCTAATGTTGTCATGCAAAAGATGGCCCTAAGGTCAAGGTTTGAGAACCACCTAAGTCTAAAGAAGAGAGAGGGATAACACTACCTAATGCTTATCCTACCTCACCTTAATAAAAAATTAAGGATGAGCTAGGATCCCAAGGGGTGTGAGAAAGTTGTACACAAAGCATTATATCATGCTATTCATAAAAGGAAAAGACAAGTAAGATAGATGAGAGATGAAAGAAGAGATGAACATGGATAAACATCCACATGTTCAAGCACCTTACCTCTTCCCTACATAAAAGGTTAGTACCAAATGATTACAAGTAATGAATACAAGTATCAAAAGTAAACCAAACAAATGCTAGTTGCTTTAAGAAGACAACTTGAAAAGCAAACAAATGCTAAACCAAAAGGAAAGGGTTCTAAGGGTTAAGGAACATCCAAGGTCAATAGGTACATGTCAAGGTGTCCTACTAAGGTTAACATGCCAAAAGAAACCAAACAATGTCAAACCATGCATCAAATGTTCACACAAAAGCAAGTTATGCACTAACTATGCAAGATGAATGCAAATAAATCATGAACATGGATAAATGCATATGCAAGCATCAAAGTCAGAAGTGAATTACATTTATTAATGCATTGAGAGGTCAATGAAGGATCATACAAGTCATGGATGCAAGTATTAAAGACATGAAGTAAGCAAAAGTGAAGTCAAACAGTATTCAAGTTCATACAAACATACATATTTGTAATGCATGTAAGAAAAGAAGATGCAAGATGAACATTATTGTAAGTGAATGCAAGTCAGTAGCATATGTTGTTTGAAATGACATTTATAAGTCAAGAATTCACATACAAAAATCCACACAAGTGTCATGTTGAAGCACATAGAGGATTGGAAACAAACATGGTTCAAACAAGTTCAAACAAGCATGCAAAGGTTTATGGACTTAAAAACATGTAAGATGCAATTAGAGGTCATTTTATAGGGTTAAGAATGATCACAAACAAAAGTGGAATCATGTTTTCATGGATGCACAAGATCATACAAGTATTGATGCAAACAAGTCACTCAAGGAAGAGCAAGTAAGGAACACAAGTCCACAAGACAATTCAAGTTTGAATAAGTGCACATAAGTCAATCCAAAATGAATAAGAAATGACCTATAATATGAGAAAAATGACCTATAATGTTCATGCAACATGTGTCAAGAGGTCTCAAAAATTGTCAAAAGGAATTGCACACAATGCACATTAAAACCCTAGCACAAGTCTTCTAACATTCACACAAACAAGCATGCTTTTATGAATCCCAAAAGAACATGTTAAGAGGATAATAAAATTTGGAAAATGTAAGAATTTTAAATTACAATAAGTGTGTTAACATGCCTCAAAAGAATGATTCAAAAATCATTAAGGATCATGCACAAACATGCCTTACAATCTGATACGAGTCACACAAACAAAGTACCCAAAGATGGCATTCAAAGGTCAATGAAAAATTACCTAAAAAATATATAAAAAAAGTATGAGATGCATAAATACATCATAGAGGCATGTATCAATTATCATGTGAAAATTCAACACAAAACTATGTCAAACAAATTAGAAATGAAGTATGTATCATGAATAGATGCACAAATAAAAGAAATTAAATGGAAATTCATGAAAACATGGTAAAATAATCCAAAATCAGAAAATAAAATATGCAAAAATTATTTAAATGTCTAAGAATACATCATGAGTTTTTTGGGAATTTTTAGATGCTCAGAAGTATTTTTAAAAATCAAATAACAAACATATATGAAAAGAAAATTAAAAAAACAAAGAAATGATAAGGGAGGTGAAGCAGAAGCATTTGTTCAGTTAAAACACACATTAGGCCCTGAGAAAGGGGGTGTGGACATCAAAAGCACAAGGCCCAAAGGCGCGTGGGTCAGAGAGGTGCATGCTATGGATGTTAGTCAAAGTCTTGACTCATCCTGAGCCATTGGATGGAGTCCAGATGGATGATTAATCAAAGTACAACAATCCTGTGGCTTACAATACACGCGTATGATAACCAATGATGATGCAATCACACATGAGCAAATAAAGTCAAAACAAAGTCAGAAATGAGATCACGTGACTCCCACCCTCTCTCACTAATGTGTTGGTATGCTCTAGGCCATTAGATCAAAATAAAATCAACGATCACGTTATAACCTGGCAAGTGAGTTAGGGTTCTTGCTCAGATGAGTTCTCAGGCGGTCGGAGAAGACTCCGGTCATCTTCTCTGGCGAGCAACCACCATGCTCAGCCTCCAACCACCATAGAAATGGACATGCCGAATTTCAATCTCTTTCTTTCTCCATGTAGGTCACAGATCCAGGCTTAGAATTCACATATGATGCAAGAATCAAGCAACACGAATCAAAGAAGTTTGCCCTAGGCTTTCAAAACTATGCACATATGGTGCCTATCAACTAGCCGGTAGTCACATTGCTCCTATTGAGCTCCAATCAAGCAAAATCAAGCTTAAATTCAAAATAAAATTGCAAGAAAATTTGATCTATGAACCTGAACTTCGATAAAGCTTTGAAAACAAGAAAACCAAAGGTGAAGCACTTGATCTTTGAAGTGATTATTGGCCAAATAAAGGCAATAGAAATGCTTGAACTCTCCTGCAATCAGTTGAGAAAGATGAAGAAATCAATGTGCAAATCTTGTAGCTTCAGATCCTTGCTTCTACACACTTCTTAGATGCAGATTGATGAAGAAACAAGCTCCAAAATGTTGAGGAGAATGATGAATATGAAGCTGCGTGTGAGGGAAGCTTCAGAGAGAGAGAATGAAAACTCAGAGGATGTGAAAAAAGAATGAAGTCGGAGTGAAATTCAGTTGGAGATTTATTTTTATATGTGAAGTTAAGGGTTAACCAACTGTGGTTAAAAGTTAGAAGCTTGGTTAAATGAGTTGAGGGTGAGTCAAGTTGGTTATGGCTCGAGTTGTATTGTTTTGTTATGGTGAGGGAAAGATCATGGAGTGTTATGGTGAGGTCATGATGAGTGGAGATGATGTACTGAATTGGTAGCCGCAATTCACCCAAACTTCTTGTCCAAGCCTCCTTCTTTTTTTTTGAACAAATATGGCAATGAAGGTACATGTGCATGTATGGCATGCAAGAATTGATTTGGCTTTAAGAGGCAATGTTTAATGACATGGGGTGGTACATGATGTTCAGCATGTGCATGAACAACAATGACAAGGTTCTTTTTGACTGAATTGCTTGCTTGGCATGGAAGAAAACCAGGTGTGGTGTTGTTCACTTTGGAGCATTGAATCTCCATGACCATGGGATGAAATGGTGAGTTCTTGAGGTCCTTGGAAAGAGGGAATGGAGGAGAACAATATTGATGTTCAAAACAAATGCAAATAGAGCCTCTATCATGCTTGAAAATGTCCCTGAAGTTTCTTGGTCATGACTGGGTTGGCTGACCAACTTGCCTTGGTCGTGCCTGGCTCATGTATGCATGGGATGAATCAGTTAGGGGCCTCCACTTTGAACCAATATATCTCTCACATGGTTGATCAAATGAAAATTTGTTCAACATCAAAGTTGAAGAGGAGATGGAGAGGAACAAAAGTGATGTTGAACATTTCTCCAATTGAAGCCTCCATCAATGAGATATTTTCCCTTGAACTTAGACACAACATGCACAACAAGTGTTTGTGGAAATGATTGCGTGCTGACTGGTCATGACTTGCCAATTTGCCTTGATTTGTCTCAACTTTAATTGATCATATCTCTCTCAATTTTGATCCAATGGAGATGTTCTTGGTATGGTTTTGAAGCTTGGAATGTGAACTTTTGATAGGCCTCCATAAAATTTCATTTTGGAGCTTGGAACATGGAAAAATAATGCTTCAAAAGTGACCCTTCAACTTGACAAAACTTGCCATAAATGGAAACCCTAAGTTTCTAAATTTGGCAACTTTGAATCTTTCTTGATTTTTGATGAAACCCTAGACATTCCTTGATCAAATCTTCATCAATGAACATATTTGAGATGAGGAACATGAAATTGACCTCAAAAAGTCAAGAGTTGACTTTTTCCTCTGCACAGTTGACTTTTCCCCAATTCTCCTGATTTTTCAGTCAATTGATCAATTGAAACCCTTGCAAACCAAATTAATGGACAATCCTCTAATCTTAGACACTTAAGGACATGAGGAATACTATAGAATCAAGTCTTGCCCAAAAAGTCAGAAATAAACTAATTTTATGGCAAACGCTAATTTTATACCCTCAGTCTAAGAGAAATCAGCACATCCTCCAAATCCAAATTCCTATGAGTATAAAGTGCATCCTCTCAAACAAAGATGATATATGCCATTTGGAGATGATAAAAGCTCAAAGATCTTGCCCATTGGGGTATTATACTCAAGAATCCCAAAAACCTAATTTTGCACTGGTTAGGAGGATGTAATTTCCTTGAAATTTCTTGTCAAGCTTGATCTCATGATGAGATGGTGGACCAATTAAGATATCTTGAAGCTCAAAACTCCTTTGATTTGACTTAGATGCCTTGATCCCATGCTAAGAGACAATGATATGCAAAGAATGTAATGAAACATAAGGCAGTTAAAGCTAAAACAAGAGGGAAAATTTTGAGGTGTTACACTGCCAGATTGACATTCAAGTGTACAAACAACGAGGCTGAATACGAAACTTGTATCATGGGTCTCGAAGAAGCAATTGGTTTAAGAATTAAGAACTTGGATGTGTATGGAGACTCGGCCCTGGTTATCAATCAGATCAAAGGAGATTGGAACACATACCAACCAGGACTGATTCATTACAAAGATTACACGAGAAGGTTGTTACCATTCTTCAATAAAATCGAGTTTCATCATATCCCCCATGAAGAGAATCACATGGTTGATGCACTAGCCAATCTCTCTTCCATTATTAGTATAAGTCAATGGAACGACGTACCTAAGATTGACATAATACGCCTTGAAAGGCCCGCTTACATCTTCGCAATTGAAGCAGTCTTAGACCACAAACCTTGGTATCACGATATCAAATGCTTCCTTCAGAAACAAGAGTATCTTCCTGGGGCATCAAGAAAAGATAAGAAAACCGTCAGAAGACTGGCAGGCAACTTCTTCCTGAGCGGTGATACACTCTATAAGAGAAACTTTGACATGGTCTTGCTCCGATGCGTGGACATACCAGAATCAAACATGTTGATGAAAGAAATTCATGAAGGGTCCTTTGGCACTCATGCCAGTGGATATACAATGGCCAGAAAAATTCTGAGAGCAGGGTAGTATTGGTTGACAATGGAATCCGATTGCTACAAGTACATGAGGAAATGTCACAAGTGTCAGATAAACTCAGACAAAATCCATGTACCGCCAACACATCTTAAAGTTCTTTCTTCCCCATGGCCTTTTTCCATTTGGGGAATCGACATGATTGGCATGATCGAACCCAAGGCTTCGAACGGACATCGGTTCATCCTAGTAGCCATTGATTACTTCACCAAATGGGTTGAAACAGCATCATACACCAATGTAACCCGACAAGTGTTGGTCCGATTTATCAAGAACAATCTCATCTTCCGTTATGGTGTTCCAAGCCAGATCATTACGATAATGGATCTAACTTGAACAATAAGATGATGAAAGGGTTATGAGCTGAGTTCAAGATCAGACACCATAACTCATCTCCCTACCGACCTAAGATGAATGGGGCGGTAGAAGCGGCTAACAAGAACATCAAGAAGATTGTTCAAAAGATGGTTGTAACCTACAAAGACTGGCACGAGATGCTACCCTTTTCTCTTCACGGTTATAACACATCTATCCGCACTTCAATAGGGGAAACCCCTTCTCTCTAGTATATGTCATGGAGGTAGTGCTCCCCATAGAAGTAGAGATCCCATCAATCCGGGTATTGATGGAAGCTAAGCTAACAGAGGCTGAATGGTGTCAAAGTCGACACGAAAAACTGAACCTAATAGAAGAAAAGCGAATAACGGCTTTATGCTACAGTCAGCTATATCAGCAAAGAATGAAGAAAGCCTTTGACAAAAAGGTCTGACCTCGCGTCTTCAGGAAAAGAGACCTTGAGCTCAAGAAGATACAATCATTCCTCACTGATTCCTGGGGCAAATGGACTCTGCATTACAATGGCCCCTATGTGGTTAAGAAAGCCTTCTCAGGCAACGCCTTGAGACTCGCAACCATGGATAGAGAGGAATTTTCCTACCCCACGAATGTTGACGTAGTCAAGAAATACTTCGCCTAAACAAAAAAAAACGTCTCGGTGGGCTGAAAACCCGAAAGGGCGGTCCAGGCAAAAATTAGAGACACACAAAAAAAATCCAAGTGGATTGGAAATCTCAAAGTAAAATCCAGGAAAAAGTTAGGGATTAATGGCAAGTAACTACGTCCGACGAGGTTAAGTCCCTAGCAGTAATGCCATCCATAAGAAAGACTCCAGCCAAGGTCATCTTCGACAGAAGCTCAGGATGTCCAGAATTCAAAGTTGGTAGAAGGATAACAGTCGTTATGTTTCAATGTATCCATTTTCCCTTAAATTACGTTTTTCTAACTTTGTAAATACTCTATGGGATCACGGGCTTGGTTGATTTCCATCATATCACTAAATTTTGAGCCCTAGTGCTTTTGTTTGCAATTCTCATTTGTTTTAGCTTTACAGAATGACATTTTTAACATGATCAACGATTCTTGAAATAAAACAAAAATGAATTTACTTTTCAAAACTCTTCTGCTTTTAAAATAAAGATGGCAATTCTTTTGACTGTTGAACATCGAAAGAACATCGATCGCTTCTCCGAAGGGGGTTGAACCTCAAAGTTCAGAATCAAAGTACTCCTTCTAAACCAGTACGTCTGAATGAAGGATCAACTGATACTTTTCCACAGGGACCATCTGATACTTTCCCATCTGATATCCCCGGCAGAGTACGTATCTCTTAAGACCGATTGAACAATTCTTTCTCCCCACAGGGACCATCTCTCCTAAGCAAGGCAAGATTGCTATTTTGCACCAGTGATACTTTTCATTCCCTGCAGTGGCCGGGTATCCAAGCATGTTCATCCATTAGTCTGTATGTCACGTCAGTTTTGTCAGCATAAACATACATACATCATGTATTATTGATTCATACTCATATTCATTTTGCATTGCTATAAATCTGGTCAGTCTTATCCCCAAGTGATAAAGTCCTCTTATCAATTGAGTTGTCAGTTCTTTCCTCTTCAGGAAATGTTTTGTCTGAACAATCTCTCTCCCCCAGTTTATTTCTGGATTGGAGACGGTCCTCGACCACTTTGATAACTTGAACCTCTGAAAGGCAAGAAGGCATTCGATAAACATCATTCTTCACCATTGAAGATGATATCTTCGCTTTCCCGGATTAAGGAAAATCCCCAGAGAAAGCCTCGCAACTAAAGAATCTCAGCAACACATTGGTTTTTCTCTCTAGAAAGTCAATGTTAATTAAGTCATTAGTACCTCAAAGGTGGATCACATCACATGGCATTTCTCCGAGAAGATCTCGAAGAAAAGTATGATGTAATATCCCCAGGCAGAAAACAGTCTCTCAAAAGAATCGTTTTCCCCAGTAGAGCCAACAAATGGCGTCTCCAACAGAGAAGTTTGCACACCTCTACATCTCAGACAAATGGGTTTCCCCAGAAAATCTGACATCAAAACTTTTTCCGTCAAATGGTATCTCGCCAGGAAAATATGGCAAGAAGTTTGATGAAGGCCGCTACAAATAGCGTCCTTTGTCAAGGAAGGAACTTGACAAAAAAAAACTGAGACCAGTTCCTTGGATGAAGACCAGGATCGAGGGGAAGTTTGTCTCAAAAGAAACTGAGACCAGTTCCTTGGCTGAAGACCAGGATCGAAGGGAAGTTTGTTTCAAAAGAAACTGAGACCAGTTCCTTAGTTGAAGACCAGGATCGAGGGGAAGTTTATTTCAAGAAGAAACTTAGACCAGTTCCTTGGCTGAAGACCAGGATCGAGGGGAAGTTCGTTTAAGAAGTTGAGACCAGTTCCGTGGCTGAAGACCAGGATCGAGGGGAAGTTTTACCCTTTTCTAAGCATCATTGCTTAGCAAAAGAAGATGGAAGGGTAAACTACCATTCATAACCACTGTCAAAATTTTGTGTATTCCAATATTTAATCCTCTTGCACCCCGAATGCTCGAATACCTTCGCCATTCACACCTTCGGGTTCAAGAAGATTAAATAGGGGCATCTGTCATAACCCAAATTTTGACCACAAGATTTCCTATCATTGTGCAAATTATCACCACAATATGGATGTACCTTCAGTTCCTTGGCTAAAGACCAGGATCGAGGGGAAGTTTGTTTCAAAAGAAACTGAGACCAGTTCCTTGGCTGAAGACCAGGATCGAGGGGAAGTTTATTTCAAGAAGAAACATAGACTAGTTCCTTGGCTGAAGATGAGGATCGATGGGAAGTTTATTTAAGAAGCTGAGACCAGTTTCCGTGGCTGAAAACCAGGATCGAGGGGAAGTTTTACCCTTTTCTAAGCATCATTGCTTAGCAAAATAAGATGGATGGGGAAACTAACATTCATAACCACTGTCAAAATTTTGTGTATTCCGATATTTAATCCTCTTGCACCCCGAATGCCCGAATACCTTCGTTATTCACACCTTCGGGTCCAAGAAGATTAAATAGGGGCATCTGTCATACCCCAAATTTTTACCACAAGATTTCCCATCATTGTTCAAATTATCACCACAATATGGATGTACCTTCATGCCTCATCAATCTTTTCAAAGATGATTGAGTATTCACCACAATCAAGAATTAGGGTTTTGAGCCCTCTCAGAGCACTTAGACAAAGGATCAATCAAGGAATGACATGATCTTCAACTTGTCTAACCTCTCAAACACATATAAAGGATCAAGAGGACTCTCACATCAAGAATCAAGCACAAGGTTGCAACATTCCAAGTGGATCAAGCCTCAAGATCGCCAGTGTCACCAAATTAGGGTTTTGGTCGACCAAGGCCTCCAGATGGAATTTTTCCTCTGGGCATGAGCCAATGCTTCAAAGCACAACCCAAGATACTCCAAGGGACCTGATGGACCCAGTCATCAAGTCAATTTAACCTCGGGGGATGCATTTACCAAAAATCAGGAATTAGGGTTTCTTAACCTAATTTACCCCTAAGTTGACTTTTGGGACAAAGCCTGAGCCAAGACCTCAAGACATGATTTTAGGGCCTCCAATACACTACATTGATCCATTTTCAATAATGGATTGACCCAAGAAGCTTGGTTCACAAGTTTCAATTTCACCAGGACCACAATTAGGGTTTTGAGGAAAAAGTCAACTGTATCTTTGACTTTTGACCAAGACATGCTCCAAAACCTTTGGACATGATTCAATACACCCTATAACACCTATGAAATCCATCCATTAGGTTTGATTTTGGTCAAGGACTTAATTTCACAAAGGATCGCACAGTTTGAATTTCATCCGATAAAAAGTCAACTATGCACAAAATCAAGTTTGACTTTTTGGAATTTTTCACAAATATGGTTCCCTAAGTCAAAAATAATGTTAATGTATGGTATTGATCATCATTCATTAATAAAAATCAAGAAAAGTGAGGTTTCTTGCAAAATGGGCAACCTTGAGAAACCAAAATTTTTCTAAGTTATGGAACAAAAGTGGTTTTGGTACCAACTTTGCAAGGTCATAACTCCTAAACCACAAGGCCTTTTAATCCCATTCAAAGCTCAAATGAAAGTCCATCTGACATACTTTTAAAGTGACAACTACAAGAGATTCCAAATCCTCTTGGCTTTGGAGTTATGGACTGATCAAAATGACAAAAATGAAGAAAATGGCACTTTTCCAACACTTGTGAAAATCTGCCTAAGTTACCAGCCTTGGACATCAATGTTCATGAGGATTTTTCAATGGGATCCAAATAGTTAAAAAAAAACTATGATCACACATGTTTTGTATCATATGAGGGATCTCTAAAAAGCACAAGAGCCTCTCATAACTCAACCTGAGCAGGGAGATATAATCCTCTCAAAATCACCATTTCCAACTGTCTTGTACAAGGCAGATTTTGGCATTTTGCTCGATTTGGAAAGTTTGGACAACTCCAAGCCTTGTCATCCATTTGGATACATAAGAGGATGAAATCAAAAGGGAATGATCTGATCCCCAAGCCTCCCAAGTCCAAGAATCTACACATAGCTGTAACAAACCTAAAAAGGCTAAAAAGTGCAAAAGACTCCAATTTTGTTTCCAAACATTTAATGGATGCATCAAGGTGGCATGGACTCACACATTCCTAACTAAATGAGTCAAGATTCAGATCTGAATCAAAGGACCATAGGCCTGTGCCCTAACCTCAAATCAATGGCTAGAGGAGACTTGAGATTCCATTTGATCCACATTGGCCAAAGGCCTGTACCAGCTGCCATTCACTATTGCTTGCAAAACAAACTTCCTCTACTATAAATAGAGCTCATTTGTGCCCAGTTTGAGTAAACCAAAGCACTACAACACTTGCTTTCCTCAAAATCTTTTTCTTTAGGCCAAAATGCCTTCTTTTGCAAGTCATCTCTGAGTTTTTGAGTTAGAGAGCAATTCCACCACAACTCATGATCCAAACACATCCAATATGTCATATCTAAGCTGTCCAAACACTCACCTTTGATCTGAAACACCAAAATCAGAAAGTCAACCTCCAAAACCTCAAAAATTGACTGTTCTGCATTTTTCAAGCCATGTCTTGATTCAGCCACTTCCAAAACCAAACCAGGCCTCAAACACACTCCAAATATCATCCTCAAATTGTCCCAATTGGTTTCCCTTATACGGAACACCATTTGAGAGAGTTGTTATCTTGGTCACTTTTGCCCCTTTTGCCAGAAAAGGCCTATACTTGTTCCTGAGGATTCCAGCTGGTTCTGATCATCCTAAAAGCTTCTAAGGGATCAATTGAGAGTGTTCAAAGCATTGAATTACTTCTGGCACAAGAAACTTGGCAGATAGCACAAGAAGCTCCAAGAGGTAAGTGCATCATAACTTGAACTCTCTATATCATGCATTGCTTTGAGGTCCATTCATCATGGACCTCTCATACATATCATATGTGTTGTGTTTGAACCAAATTATCATGCTGTTATTGCTTGTACCATGAGATAGCATAGAACATGCAAAATTTGGCCTATTTTGAAATCACTATCGGATTTTAAAAAGGAAACATTTTCTGAAAATTCCAAGGGCACCATTGGATTCCTAATGAAATTCTAGGTCAGATGCACCTAAATTTTGTCCCAATCCATGGTGAAATGAGAAAGTTAGAGCCTCTATGCAAATTTACCAAGACTTGGTTTTTTGCCTTGGCTAGGCCTAAAAACCAAGTCACCCATATATGTTCATGGGGTGGTTTTGATACACGGATGTATCACCACCCCAGTGGTAGCGCGCATTTGTGTTTGGCTTGATGGTCGTGGGTTCAACACCCACCCAGACCATTTTTTCACTTTGCCATATTTTGATATTTTTGCTATTTTTATGGTTTTTGTTAATTAATTCTAAAATTAATTTCTCTCTCAATTTTAATTATTTTTTTATTGGTTCTATTTTTGAAAATTCCCAAAAATGTTAAAATATTTTATTCCATACAAATTTCACAAAAATATTATTTATTTCATATATTTGGTATTTTTGTAAAGAATAATGTTTTATTTGTTATTTTAAAACTTAAAATATTTCTTTCTCTTGATTTTTCAACTTCAGATGGTTTTCAAATCATTCTATGAATGAAACATGTTTTTGAAAACATTAATCCAAGATCACAACTTGTTTTTTACACATGTTTGATAATTTTGATCATTTTAATTGAATTTTTATTCAATCAAAATACATTTTAAAATCAAATTAGGGTTTTGATTATTTTCACCCTCACAAATATTTTTTAAAACACTCATGGGCCTCTAATAGAGTGTAAGACGTAATCCTTGTTGTACATAAACCTCTTTGGGCCTCAGTCATTGTATAAGTCCCAGTACAGTTTTCAAAACGACGTTGTGATCACTGTCTTTCCATGGGCCTCTCTTTGAGTTGTAAGCCCCATCCCTTGTACCAAAAATAAACTCATGGGCCTCTAATAGAGTGTAAGACCCAATCCTTGTTATAAATAAAATAATTTGGGCCTCAGTCATTGTATAAGTCTCGATGCAATTTCAAAAATCTCGGCGTGATCGCCATTTCAAAACAAAATTAACTTGGGCCTACCCTCGTGTTGTAAGTCCCATTTCTTTTCTTTTTCAAACCTTTGAGCCTCTCTTTGAGTTGTAAGACCCATCCCTTTGTAAATAAATCCTAATTTGGACCTCAGTCGTTGTATAAGTCCCGATACAATTTTCAGATCAACGGTGTGATCACTGTTTTTCATCTTGGCCTCTCCTTGAGTATAAGCCCCAACAATCTTTTCAAAAACAACTTCCCTTTTGATTTAGTTTCAAAATCATAGTTGTTATAAAAAATTTCTTTAATTTCTTGAACAACTAACCATACAGCTGTTACAATGGAAGCTTGCTCGCCTGTAACTTTTATCAGCTTTCTTTTACATACTTGCACATATATATATATATATATATATATATATATATATATATATATATATATATATATATATATATATATAATTGTTTGTGCTGGAAGCTTGCTCGCCTGTAAGTTTTATCAGGCTTTTTTTACATACTTGCACACACACACACACACACACAGATATATATATATAATTGTTTGTGCTGGAAGCTTGCTCACCTGTAAGTCCTCCTACCTTTTTTTACATACAGTATATATATATATATATATATATATGCCTGTATATTATCTACTTAGAGTGTTCCCCGGCAATTAAGTCTAGAATTAGATAGAGCCAGTGGTCACTCTTTCAACAGTCAAAACTAGTTCCCCATAGAAATTCCAGATACAGTCTTGCCTTCTCTTGGGCTTATACAATATGGAACAAAGAGAAAGGCATTATTCCTGGTGAAACTTTTCTCAGACTATCACTATTAGAAATTCTCAAAGAAGTTCATTTCCCCCAGAGAGGATTAATTCCCGGTGAAACCTCTCTTGAATTTCTTCAAATCCTAGAATTGTTCACTAAAGAAAAGATTATTCCCGGTGAAACTTTTCTTGAACTCTTCTTAAGTTTGGACCCACAGGCTTCCTAAAAGCATCCCCGCCTCCTCTTGGGCTTTGTACAAGGACCCTCCGGCTTCTTAGAAGTTATCATGCCTTCTCTTGGGCTTAATACAAGAACCCTGAACACCTCTTAAAGGTATAGGACAGAACTTAGTCATCCTTTGTTAGAGCAGTCTTTCTAAAGAGTTAAAACCTTGGATAATTTAGGGTTGATTCTCATCCCTTAAAACACCAGCCTCTTCTTAGGCATCATACAAAGATAAACTCTTCCATACTAGTAGACTTGGACAGTCTAATCCCCTCTTGGATCTCAAAGACATTCCCAAGTTCCCTACAAACACAGGAAAAAACCCTGGTCATTTAACCAATCTCCAGTAGAGTTTAACCCTATATAGGTTTTCAAAACTCAATCTTTAAACTCTCACTTTAAATTTCTCCAGCTAGGGTCAGCTTATCATCAGTATAACACTATCCCAAATCAGAACCTCAAGGCATCTGATACCTCAACTATTTTGTAACCCTCAGCAAGAGTTAATCCCCCGACTTGGACCTACCTATGGATCTCAATAATCCTCAGGAGAAGCTAGCCTCCTCTTAGGCTTTGTATAATGATTTTCCTCAGCAGAATTAGCCCCAACAACACCTTTTTGTTGAGTCCACCTTCTTTCTTAAAACACTCTTTTGTTGAGTTAACCCTTTTTAGCCTCAATATTGGGCTTTGTACAAGACAAACAAAGTACTCTCTTGTTAAGTCAATCACCTTTCCACATTCTCTTGTCGAGTCAATGGTACAAAACATAAACACTCTCTTGTTGAGTCATTCTTTTTAGCCTCAATCTTGGGCTTTGTACAAGACATATATAAACTTTCTACAACAAAGTCAAAATATTCATAACCTTCTCTTAAGCTCTGGATAAATATCTTCCCCAGCGAAGTCAATTCCTCCCAGCCTTCTTTTAGGCTTTGAGAAATAATATCCCTAAGTGGAGTCTATCCTCTTTTCAGCCTCAATCTTGGGCTTTGTAGAAGACACCCATAAATATCCTCTCACTAGTAGAGTCAACATCGTTCAGGCTCAATCTTGGGCTTTGTACAAGACACCAAATAAAACACTCTCTTGTTGAGTCAGTCTCATTTCAGCCTCAATCTTGGGCTTTGTACAAGACACCGTATAAATCTCTCCAACAGAGTCAATCTTCTTTTAGCCTCAATCTTGGGCTTTGTACAAAACAGATAAAATCTCTCACCTATAGGGTCAATTTCCTCTTTTAGCCTCAATCTTGGGCTTTGTACAAAACAGACAAAATCTTTCCCCGGAAAAGTCAACTTTCAACCTCATCTTAGGCTTTGTATAATGATATCCCCCAAAGAGTCAGTCTTTTTTTAGCCTCAATCTTGGGCTATGTACAAGACAGATAAACACTCTCTTATTGAGTCAGCCTTTTCCAGCCTCCTCTTTAGCTTTGTATAAGGACTTCCCCAGTGGAGTCAATCAATCTCTTAGCTTCAACCTTGGGCTTTGATCAAGGCACACAAAAATCAACATCCCCTCAGAGGAAAATCAAAATCTCTCTATAGGAAGACATTTCTCTGTGTTATCACACATCAAAATAGATAAATTAAAACAAACCCTAATCCTAGATAACTGCTGTAAGTGGCACACTTGTTGATTTGAATATCCAAGTTGTCGTCCATCTCTTATCCTGGCAAACTTCCTCTTTCATCTAATCGCTGTAAGTGGCAAGCCTCTGGATTATTTACATCGACACCACTGTCCTTCTCTTAGCGTGAAAGACTCCTAAGGAAAAATGGCATTGCTCTACACTGAGTTAAAGTTTTCTCCTTATGGTTAAATCCCCTATAAAGGAAATTATGGCATTTCTGGATTCACATGTCCCAGTTAAAGTAATCCTCCTTTATAAACAGTCACCCAACAGTTGTGATAAACAAACGAGATGTCTCCCTTTAGAGATGACAAATTCTCTCTCAGTCAAACCTTTAGCTTCAATCTTGGGCTTTGAACAAGACACAAATACTCATTTAGCTTCAATCTTGGGCTTTTAACAAGACACCAAATATCTTTTCCTCCCATAGAATATGAGGAACTACGATTGCTCTGATTTCCCGGATTATCTTTAACGGGAATACGTAGGCATAAGATTGTGAAATCTTAGCGAGCACACCAATCAAAAACTTTAGGTCCATTACCTTCACACACCAGTTAAAAAACTCTAGGTCCAGTACCTTCACACCAATCAAAACTGAGGTCCAGTACCTCACCAAAATCATCAAAAACTCACTCTCTCTCTCTCAAAACACCTCCCAAAGGAGAAACTTTCCCAACCCACAACAGATAAACACCATCAAGTATAAAAGCAGAACCTAATACTAACAACATGTGGATAACCACATATAGGATGTGTAATTGACAACTCCCCATTGTATAACCTGACCCCGAACTCCCCGAATCTCTTAAGCGTGTGTTCAGTTAAACATTCGCGTGCCAGGTTAGTTTTAGATAGCTTCCCTTTCCCTTCCAGCTTCACGGGATAAATAGAAATCAGAAAGTAGCACCCCACTCCTACCATTGCGATGAGGAGAAACCCATGGCGATAAGGTGGTCGCATCACCGACAAAAATCGCACGCTACACACTGCAAGGATCCTATTATGAGAAAATGGTGGGTAGTTCTTCATCGAACTTCGCTGATGTTGTAACCATTGGTGAACAGATTGAGAATGGTTTGAAGACTGGAAAGATTTATGGGGCTGCTTCCTAGCAGCCGGCCAATAGAAAATCTCAGAACAGTCAGTCCAAGAAGAAAGAAGGTGAAGCCAACGCTGTGACAGCTCAAGTTTCTCCTCAGTATCAAGCTCCCATGGTACCTATGCCATACTATCCCTATCCGTACATTGCTACTGCACAATATCAACAACCGCCATATCAGTATCCTCCACAACAACCAGTACAGAATGTCCAGAATCATCAACAACCGCAACGTCAGCAACAAAATCAACAGAATAACAAAGTCAGCAAAATCAAAATCGGCAAAACAACAACAACCAAGGAAATTGTAAGCATCCGAATTTCGACAGAATTCCGGTGTCATACACTGAATTATTTCCTTACTTGGTTCACCAAGGGACAATTGTTCCCAAGGAGATCGCACCCGCAATCCCTCCAGTCAATCCAAAGCATAATTCGAATGCGTCTTGTGCCTATCACGCTGGATACATAGGACATGCGACAGAGGACTGTTTTGTTTTCAAAACCAAGGTTCAAGAGCTCATCGATCGAAAGATTTTGAGTTTTGCTGAAGAAGGGCCTAACATTCAGCATAATCCATTGTCCAATAAAAGTGGACCTGCGGTTAACATGGTTGAGGATAACTCATGGACTGAATTGATCATGGATGTCGACGAGGTAAAGACTCCGATGACTATGGTTATCAAGAGATTGAATGAGCACGGGCTGTTGAAAGGACTGCATGGTAAGTGTCAGATTTGTAACGATAATCCCATCCAGTGTCGAAGGCTGAAAGGTTGTGTCCAAATTTTGATGAATCGAGGTGAGGTTCAATTTTCTAGATCTAAGCCTGTTGAAGAGGTTGCTACTATCGAGCCATTCATTATCATCTCTAGGAAGGTTCCTGTTGAAACTCCTAAGCAGAAGAAGGTACAACCTATCGTTGTTTACGTGCCAAAGTCATTTCCGTATCAAAATTCTAAGGAGGTACCTTGGAGATATGGGTTTAATTTGTTTTCTGGAGGTCAAGAGATAAGGTTTACTGAGTCTGAGATTGTGAATGTTACAGCCACTGGAGGTATGACTCGTAGTGGATGGGTGTTCGCTCCGAAAGTCACTACAAAGCCGGTTCAAGTTCCAACTATTGTTCCTCCCAAGGAGAAGCCCACATCTGTAACCCCTATTATTTAACATGGGGCATCTACTACAATACTAGTGCCAACTATTCCGCCTGAGGATGTTACAAAAAGCAAGGAAGCAATTGATAATCAAGAGTTCCTAAAGTTGATCAAGAAAAGTGACTTTAAAATTGTGGATCAACTGGGGCAGACTCCCTCAAGGATCTCAATCTTGTCCTTACTCATGAGCTCTCCTGCGTACAGATCGGCTTTGTTGAAGGTCTTGAACACTGCCCACGTGATGCATGATATCTCCGTTGACGAGTTCGATGATGTAGTGGCCAATATAACTGCAAGTCAATATTTGGGTTTTAATGAATCAGAATTGCCTCCTGAAGGAGCTACCCACAACAAAGCACTGCACTTATTCGTAACTTACATGGATGCCTTATTATCTCGTGTTCTGGTAGACACCAATTCTTCTCTCAATGTGATGCCCAAGGGCACATTGAGTCAGTTACTGGTAGAAAGGAGCGAGATGAGGCCAATCGCCATAGTTGTCAGAGCCTTCGACGGTTCTCGAAGGCAAGTCATCGGAGAAATGGATATACCCATCAAGGTTGGACCATATTTGTTTACCATTACTTTCCAAGTGATGGATATCAATCCCGCATACAGTTGCCTATTGGGTCACCCGTGGATTCACGCCGCAGGCGCAGTTACTTCCACTTTACATCAGAAATTGAAATTCATGTTTGATGATCAGCTGGTCATCGTCTGTGGTGAAGAGGATCTGATTGTTAGCGAGTTATCATCTTTTCGATATGTCGAGACCGAAGAAGGCATAGCTGAGGTGCCATTGCAGTGTCTCGAGGTCGAAGATCTTAGCTCTGCTTCAACTAGTCAAAGTAGATCACCGCAAATGACTTTAGCATTCGCCAAGAGTTCAAAAGAGACCATCGAGAGAGGTGCCTTGCTAGGCTAGGGGTGTCATACCCAAAATTTTGACCACTAAGATTTCCCATCATTGTGTAAATCATCATCACAATATGGAAGTACCTTTATGCCTCATCAGTCTCCCCAAAGATGGGTGAGCATTCCCTACAATCAAAATTAGGGTTTCAAGCCCTCTCAGAGCTTTAGACAGGATCAATCTAGGAATGACATGATCTTCAACTTGTCCCACTTCAAGGATTAAGCACAAGGCTGCTCCCTTCTAGGTGGATCAAGTCTCATGATCGACAGTGTCACCAAATTAGGGTTTTGGTCGACTAGGGCCTCCAGATGGAAATTTTTCATCTGGGCACAAGCCAATGATCCAAAACACAACCTAATATACTCCATGGAACATCATAAACCCAATTATCAAGTCAATTTGACCTCAGGGGATGCATATATCAAAAATCAGGAATTAGGGTTTCTTGACCTAATTCACCCTTAAGTTGACTTTTGGGACAAATCATGAGCCAAGACCTCAAGAGAGGATTTGAGGGTCTCAAACATATCACATTGATCCATTTGTAACAATGGATTTATCTAGGAAACTTGAGCAACAAGTTTCAATTTCATCTGCACCACAATTAGGGTTTTAAGGAAAAAAGTCAACTGTAACTTTGACTTTTGACCAGGACATGCTCCCAAGCCCTAAGACATGATTCAATATACCCTATAACACCCATGGAACATGTCCATCAAGTTTGATTTACGTCAAGGACATGATTTCATGAAGAATTGCGCAGTTTGGAATTAATCTGATAAAAGGTCAACTGTGCACAAAAGTCAACTTTGACTTTTTGAGATTTTTCACCAAAATGGATTTTTAACCCTAAAATGATGTTAATGTATGATTTGAATCATCATTCATCAAGAAAAATCAAGAAAATTTGGATAACTTGTAAAAGGGGTAACCATAAAAACTTAGAAAATTTTCTGATTTAAAAATAAAGTAGCTAGGGTACCAACTTTGGAGGGTCATAACTCCTAAACTTGTAGATCTCATTGCCCTCTACAAAAACTTCAACTAGACCTAACTCCAATTCATTGTGGATTTTGAGCTATGAGTGAGCCAAAATGGCTGAAAATATGAAAGTACACCATTTTCCAACACTTACAAAAATTCTGGGCAAGGTAGATTTTGTATTGAAACACCAAAACTTGTGAGATCTTTTCACATAGATGCAAGCTGAATCAAGTCCAAAGTTAAACATCAATGTTGTTGCATATGTTGCCAAGAATTTAAAGAGCTTAACAGCATGAATTGATTCAACTTGAGCCAAGAGAAATCCATGCCCAAAGTCATGCTGCTGCAAGCTGTTTTGGAAAAATCAGTTTGCATGTTTGCTTGCCACATATGATTTTGAACCAAAAACTGAGGATCAGCATGCCACATGTATTCAAACCAATCACATTGCATCTGATCTAACTGATAAATATGAGTCAAAAGGCCAAGGAATCTTCCAACTTGAAATTCATCCACTTTGGAACATTTTGCCTTGAATTCAAAGTGCATTAATGTGGAATAGTGCATTGTCAAGGTAGCTACCCTACTCAGTCAAGTTCTCTGATTAAACAACAATAAAAACATCTGAGGAATGTGATTTTGGTCAAGGCATAGCCCTGCTCTTGGGAATGGCTAGCTTGCCTTGCTTGAGAAGAAATCTTCCAAGCCAATCCAGGCAAATGTGATCTGATCCAGCAGCCATTCACTATTCCTCCAAAACAAAAGTTGATCACCTATAAATATAGGTCCCAATGGATCATTCAACTCACACCAAAGCCAGTTACAACACTGCTTTCTCTCATTCTTCCTTGAACCTCAAGTTTTTTGGTTTTTGAGTAACCACTATCGGGTTTTGAGTTGCAGCCTTAGGCAATCAATTCCAATTGCTCAAACACATCATATATGATGTATTTGAGGTGTCCAAACACTTAAACACTGACTGTAACACCTCAGGCTCAAAATCACCCTTCAACCAAGCCATTATACCTCAATTATGCAGTGGAGGTCTCCAGCTTGATCCAAAGAGTTTCAAAGTGTTCCAAAGCTTGTAACACACTCCATAACATCCATTGAAGCTGTAGGATCATCAGTTCACGACTGGAACAAAGTTTGTGCAGAGTTCCATTTCAGCTTGCATCAAGGTAAGCCTCACAACTCAAACTCCATGATCCATGCATATTTCCTCGCATGATATTTTTGCCAATTGCTTTCCATCATATGCTGATTGTTTTCCCTCAAAAAATTTGATCATTGCACTCATAATCATACCTACTCGATTGCTTTTGTAAAATTAGGGTTCATACGGCCACAATGATATAATTTGTTATACACTGAAAATGAATAAAATTGGGTATTGCCATCTTCTTCCTTGTGAAAAAACGCGTGAGTTTGGTGTTTGAATGATGTCCAATGGTTGAGAGATGAGTGAGATATGGTGCTTCACGCACGAGCTCGAGGAAGAAGATGGCCATGGCACCATTCTCAGAAAATCCAACTAAGTTCTCTATATATTTTTCCCTTGCCATATTATATTTGAATTGGCATTGCGCCCCAGCGGTTCATCAGCTGGTTTTGTGCGTATTGGCAAGCAAGAGGTCTGGGGTTCGAATCCCCCTCGCCCCAGACTTCTTTTTATCACTTGTTTATTTTGTTATTTTTCATATTATTATCTTTAATGATTTGAAAAATTAATAACTTCTTCAATTTTTATCATTTTTTATTGGTTCTTTTTGCAACAATTCACAAAAATGTTGAAATATTTTATTCCACAAAAAAATTAGATTTATATTATTTATTTAATATAATTAGTATTTTTGTGAATAAATTCATTTTTAATTGTTTTTAAACATTCTAAAAGTGAATATTTACTTTGAAAATCAAAACCTAATGAGTTTAAATATTCCTTGTGATTATCCCTTATTTTTTCCAAACCTTAAACAAAATCATAAATGGATTGTTCAAATTTATTTTGAATTTTGTTTGATTTTCTTTAAATATTTACTTTTAAAGATTAAAATTAGGGTTTTTAATTAATTCAACTTTCAAAATTGATAATCAAAATTTTTGGGCCTCTAATAGAGTGTAAGACCCAACCCCCTTTTAACCAAAACACTTTGGCCCTCAGATATTGTATAAGCCCCTTTGCGTTAAAAGAAAATCTCAGCGCGATCGCCATTTTAAACGAAAAATCATCTGGGCCTACCCTCGTGTTATAAGCCCCACTCTTTTTCATTCAAAACTTTTTGGGCCTCTATTAGAGTGTAAGACCCATCCCTTTGTACAGAAAATCTTTTGGGCCTCAGTCACTTGTATAAGTCCCTCTGTACAAATTCAACAGTGCGATCACTGATAAAACCCTGGGCCTCTCCTTGAGCTGTAAGCCCCAAATCTTTCTTTTTCAAAGCACTTTCTCCTTTGATTTTGAATATAATGTTGTTTTCAATCTTTCTTTGTTGAACAACTAACCAAACAGCATGGAAGCTCTACAACCGAGTAAGTGTTTATCCGCTTTCATTTACCGCTTACATATACATATAACTGTATTGTGGGTCTGTTTCGCTGTAAGTCTTCTTTCATAAACTCATATCAACTGTGTAATAATATTATAGATATTTAGAGTTTCCCCGACAACTACCTCTAGCATTAAGCCCGTTGATCACTCTTAGAAATAGTCTAAACTAGATCCCCATAGGATTACCAGACACAGTCTTCCCTCCTCTTGGGGTTAAACAATATGGAGACATGAAAGGCAGCATTCTCTGTGAACCCTTTCATAGACTGTCACTCGTAGAAGTTGTCAAAGAAACTCTATTCCCCAGAGATGATCTTTTCTCCGTGAATGGCGTCTCTTGAGTTTCTTCCAAATTCTCGGACTTTCCTGGCTTGATCTATTCTCGGTGAATGGCATGTCTTGAACTTCTCGGGGTTTGGGGACCCACATGCTTCTTAAAAGCACTTGTCAAAAAGCTCTACTCCCCAGAGATGATCTTTTCTCCGTGAATGGCATATCTTGAGTTTCTTCCAAATTCTCGAACTTTCCTGACTTGATCTATTCCTTGTGGATAGCTTGCCTTGAATTTCTCGGGGTTTAGGGACCCATCGGCTTCTTAAAAGCAATCGGCCTCCTCTTGGGCATCGTACAAGGACCCACGGGCTTCCTAAAAGCAACCCCGCCTCCTCTTGGGCTTAGTACAAGGACCCGCCGGCTTCTTAGAAGTATTCACAGCCTCCTCTTAGGCTTCGTATAATGATCTCTTCCTCCGGGAATGATAGCCTCCTCTTGGGCTTCGTACAAGGACCGATCGGCTTCCTAAAAGTTTCCAGCCTCCTCTTGGGCTTCGTACAAATTGTCCCGACGACCTCCTAGAGGTATAGGAACAGAGCCTAGTCATCTTCATAGATCAGTCCATTCAAAGAGTCTACTACTGTTTCTCAAAGCATAGTACAAAAGATGAAACTCTAGACTTGGACAGTCTAATCTCCTTGAGTCTCAAAGACATTCTCAAGCACCCTTCAAAAATAGGAAGTAAACCCGTAGACTCGGACAGTCTCAATACCCTTCGGATTTCCCGCTTCCTTAAAGAACAGGAATAACCCGGATCCTTGAATCAAATCCATGAGTACAGTGTTGCTCATATAAGAACTGATTTTCTTTTTAAAATCAGTATACTGGACCTGTCACTTAACTGAAACAGTAACCATAGCCTCCTCTTGGGCTTTGTACAATGATTCTCCCCAGCGGAGTCAAACAACGTTTAGCCTCTCTCTCGGGCTTTGTACGAGACACATAAGAGACTCCCTCGTTGAGTCCATCACCTCTTTCGCCTTCATCTCGGGCTTTATACGAGATACAAAAAGGTTCATATTGAGCCAAACAAATGTTAGCCTCCATCTCGGGCTTCGTACGAGATACAAAAACTCCCTTGTTGAGTCAAACAACCTCCATCTCGGGCTTTATACGAGATACCAAAAGATTCTCTCGTTGAGTCAAAACCTTTTAGCCTCTATCTCGGGTTTTGTACGAGACACATAATAGCCTTCTCTTAGGCTTTGTATAAGAAACCCACTGGTTGATCCAATTAACCTTTTAGCATCAAAGCTATGCCTCGTTCACAGTACACAAACATCAACAACTCTTCCCCTTTCATCTAATCGCTGTAAGCGACAAGCCTCTGGATCATCTACATCCATGCCACTGTCCCTCTTTTAGCATGAGAAATTCCTAAGGAAAGATGGCATTACTCTACACTGAGTTAAAGTCTTCTCCTTCAGGTTAAAATCCCCTATAAAGGAAATTATGGCATTGCCGAATTCACACATCCCGGTTAAAGTAATTCTCCTTTATAAACAGTTGTGACATACAACCCCCTCTTTAGAGATGACAAATTCTCTCTAAAGTTGAAACCTTTTCAGCTTCATATCTTGGGCTTTAAACAAGATACAGATCACCTTTTTCGCTTCACGTCTTGGGCTTTGAACAAGACACCAAAAACAACCATTTCCTCCCATAGAATAGGAGGAACTACGAACGCTCTGATTTCCCTGTTTCGGTAAACGGGAATACGTAGGCATAAGATTGAAAGAAAAAATCTTAGCGAGCACACTAAACAAAAACCCGAAATCCCATACTCTCATGTATCTATCAAAAGCATCAGTCCTAACATCATAATCCTTGTTCCCCGTCTGAAAAACCAAGAAAGAGAGAAAAACGTATTGGCGAAAATACAAATAACCAGTACAAGGGCCCCCCCACATTGATAGCATTCGCAACCTAACAGACCGCTGTTTAAACTAAGTATACAAAGCAGGGTTAATTGGAGACATCTATTTCCCTTCCTTATTCAGCTCACAATAGGATAAAAAATGAATCGACTTGTAGTAAGCTCAACCGCAGAGAGCGACCAGCGCTTAAGAACCGCGTCCAAAATCGCTCGCTCCAGAAAAATGGCGCCCACCGTGGGGCTCGTCTCAGTTTTTCTTGTTCCTTTTCATCTCTTGTGTGAATACCACAGATTGGGGCTTCCGCCGGGGAACCCACTCTCTGTCAGGAACTTAGGATTCATAGTTTAAAGGTCTAGGATGATTAGGACAAATATATATACTGCTTTTCCTAATTGTTATACATGTTTATTTTTCTGCTAATGGGAATGCGGGTGATCCCGTATGTGGAAAGAATGAGTATACACTTAAGATAAGTGATGGCGACGGGGTCAACCATCAACCTCAATGGAGGTTGACCAACGCAACCCATTCTCTCACCTAGACAATGGGCCGGTTGTTAAGTCTGAGAAGCTGAGGAGCCAAACCCTTTTGTAGTGCGGAAACTATCGGAAATAGTTGTTACGCGATACTACCCTCATTTGAAGCTGGTGATCTATTCTCGGTGAATGGCACTTACTCTAAGATCTCTCTACAACTCGCTGGCGATCCGCTTGTTGTTTTGCTTTCTTGGGAGGAGCTGATGATAATGAGTACAGGTACAAAAATCACCCTAGTATAAACCTTTGGGGATGGGTAGAGCCTTGACTTCATGACAACGACCCTTTGACCCCATGTTTTTTCTATGTTTTTGTGTGCTGCATTCATGCATTCATTTAAAAAACATTAAAACATTCAAAAAATCTTCTTCTCTAGTCTCTCTGTTTTTCAAATTAAACTAAGACTGTGATTGCAAATGTCAGAAAAAAGGATTGCACTAATGGATTTTGGTAGAAGGAGAACCCATAGTTATACCTTCAAGGTTCCAAAGCTAGAGAATTTGAGAAGGTTAGCGAGGATGATCACTAACCCAGAGGCTTTCAGAGCCAAGCACGGAGGTTTGCTACCACTGTTAAGAGTCCATGTAGAGTGCATCAAAATACAGCAATTACTAAAAGAGAAAGATGATCTGATTGAAATTTTGGAGCAACATGCTGTAGAGAATCAAGATGACCAAAGGAATTTGCTCACTCCTTTCACCTGGCAAAGGAATGACAACCCGACAACGGCCCAAGAGCCCCGGTCAAAGAAGAGGAAAGTACCAGAATCAGCACCCGATTTCTCTTTAGAGAGGACTCGGGACCCATTAGTTTAGGTTTTTGTTTCTGCACTTTGTAATCTACTGTATTTCCATTTCTGTAATCCTTTGAATTCAATAAAAAGGGGTTTCCCCACTGTTTGATATTTGCAATCTAATTGTCGAAGTTTATTTTGATTAAACCAAAAAACAATTAATATAATCATTGCATTCATCATTCTCACATCGCGTTTTCTTCTTACCTATGAATCTCAAGTTTGTGTCTCGGTTCTAGAGTCAAACTGTCTCATTCGTACAATACTCGGGCCAATCGTCAGAAAAGGATGGATGATCTTGAGGAAGAAAACAGAGAGTTGAAATAAGAGATCGATGTTCTAAGAGAGGATATGAGAAAGCTTCGTAATGACATGCAAGCCATGGCAGAAGCTCAGCTACAACGAACTGTGGTCTCAGAGATCACCTCAACGCCCATAGTGGAGAAGTATGATCCTAGGTATCAAATGCCGAAAGATCGCCCTTGGGGCATGCCTGTTAACTATATCCCAGAAGGATATGTTCCGCCGGTCACTGAAGATCAGGGAATCGCAACAGAAGCCGTTGGGCCTGAAGGTTACAAAACTTTGGGAAAGCGAAGATGCCAGGGGCATACTGAAGACTCCTGAAGGTTACAAACTTCGGGAAACGCCCAGATTCGCTGCCGTAGTCACGGTACCACCCCCTGTGGTGCACACTGTCCCGGAAGGACAGATTCCACAGACACCTTCTAGTAAGAAGGAAACTATGTTTGAAAGAATGGAGGAATTCCAGGAGCAGTTCTTGGAAATGCAGAAGGAACTGCAAGCCATTCGCGGTCAGGATCTATTTGGAAAGGACGCCGCAGATCTCTGCTTGGTCCCAAATGTGAAAGTTCCACACAAATTTCAAGTGCCTGACTTTGAAAAATACAAGGGTAACTCTTGCCCTCAAAGCCATCTGGTGATATACGCTCGGCGGATGTCAGCTCAGACGGAGAATCAGGACCTGCTGATTCACTACTTCCAGGATAGTTTAACCGGTGCCGCATTAAAATGGTACATGGGTTTAAATCGTACTACGATCAGCACATTCAGAGATCTTGGTACTACCATCGTCCAACAATACAAATACAATTTGGACATGGCACCCGACAGAGATCAACTCAGATCGATGTCGCAAAAGGACAAGGAAACCTTTAAGGAGTATGCTCAAAGGTGGCGTGAAATCGCCGCTCAAATTTGTCCACCTCTTGAGGAAAAAGAGATGACAAAGATCTTCTTAAAGACCTTAAGCTCATTTTACTATGACCGAATGGTTGGCAGTGCGCCCAGTGATTTCACCGAAATGGTTGGCATGGGCGTACGTCTTGAGGAAGCTGTCCGAGAAGGACGTTTGGTAAAAGACACTGGATCGACGAGCGGTACTAAAAAATACGGCAGTGCTCTCCCTAAGAAAAAAGAGCAAGATATTGGGAATATCTCTCTCAGAAAGCAAAGGCAATGTTATCAACCGGTAGCAGCTGTGACTCCTGCTATCAGCCCTGTGCCTATTCCTACGTATCAACCTCAGGTTGCGCAGAGCCAACCTGATCAACAAAGGACACAACAGCCTCTTCAGCAGGCCCGTCCTCCATATAACAACAACCGTATAACATGGCCACCAGGATTTGATCCTATACCTGTGTCGTACGCAGAGCTGTTTCCATTACTACTGGCTAAGGGGCACATTCAGACTAAATCTCCTCTTACAGTACCGGAAAATCCGCCTTTTTGGTTTAAGTTGGATCAAACTTGCCCTTATCATCAAGGAGGATCAGGGCATAACATAGAGACTTGTCTCAATTTCAAGTCCGACGTGCAAAAACTTATTAAGAGCGGGGTCTTATCCTTCAAGGATACAAATCCTAATGTTCTCACGAACCCGCTGCCCCAACACGAGAAGGCTGCAGTCAATTTGATAGAAGGAGAGACTAACAATGTCTATCAAATTCACGATGTACTCTTGTTGAAAACCAATCTGGTTAAGATGCATTGTAGACAGAGTGGATATGGCCATGTGCCACCTCATAACTATCATCAGTGTGATATCTCCTCTAAAGATAACCAAGGATGTTCGGTAGTGCAATCAGCTCTACATGATCAGATGGATCTCGGATGGATCCAAGAGCACCGAGTTCGTGAGGTTAACATGGTCTATACGAATTCCAACGTCATTCAGAACCACGATATCCGTGCAATGAATGTCAACTTGGTGGCAATGCACTCAAGGCAAAGCCAGTATCATAATCTTCTGCGGCATAATTGCAGTTCCTGTCTAATTTGCTCGGTAAACAAACAGGGATGCTCTTTCATACAGGAGGCCCTCCAGCGTCAGATGGATCTTGGATGGATCCAAGACTACCATGATAGGAACCCTTATCAGATCAACATGGTTCAGATCTTCGATATTCGCGTGATGAATACCAACCTGGTAGAGTTACATGCTGAACAGGTTCGACTCGGATTCTTAATATCACACGACTATCAAAGCGGTAAAGCGGGTTGCGAAAACGATCAGGGTTGTACCCTTGTCCAGGAAGCACTTCAGCACTTGTTAAATCATTGGTGGATGCCAATCTACATGGACGAAGATACTCAACAAATTAGTATCAGTAACAGGAATCCTACTCGTCGTCAAAGTCAGGATGTCCGATCTGTGGAAGCTAACCTAGTGAGGTTACATTGTATTCAAAGTGGGCGTGGCCAGGTGCCACCACACAATTATGAACTTTGCGGCGTCTGTTTGGAAAGTAACCAAGGGTGTTATCTAGTAAGAGCAGCTCTTCAGGGTCAGGTTGATCGTGGAGAAATTCGTCCATATCTGGGTTCTGGACCCATTAACTAGACACTGAACTACCTTGCCGAGCAAGTTGAGGACGTTGTCACGATCTCTGGTCATCACAAGACAAGGGATGTTTTTGCCATTATCCCTCTACTTGACGAATCTAAAATTCCCAACCGGGAACGGATCGAGATTAATTATGATGGTCAGAAAAATCAGAAGGTTCCCGTAGTCATCTATCTACCGGGACCAACACCATATGAATCAACTAAGGCTATCCCTTACAAATACGGTGCAATGATAGTTGAAAATGGAAAGGAAATTCCATTAACTTCCGTCGTGAATATTGCAGACATCAGTCGTGTAACACGGAGCGGTCGAATCTTCAACTGAGGAGTTGGAGAACTTAACAAAGAAAAGGAACTTCAGACGGAAGTTCCCGATCCACCAGTCGGTCAATCCAGTAATCCCGACCTTTCGAAAAATGATGATGAGATGCTGAAGCTCATCCAAAGGAGTGAATACAACATTGTTGATCAACTGTTATAGACTCCTGTAGCGAGCGATTTTGGACGCGGTTCTTAAGCGCTGGTCGCTCTCTGCGGTTGAGCTTAAACAACAGGTCGATTCATTTTTTATCCTATTGTGAGCTGATGAAGGAAGGGAAATAGATGTCTCCAATTAACCCTGCTTTGCATACTGAGTTTAAACAGCGGTCTGTTAGGTTACGGATGCTATCAATGTGGGGGGCCTTTGTACTGGTTATTTGTATTTTCGCCAATACAGTTTCTTTCGTTTTATCTAGACAGAAGGTTTCTGGCGGGGAACAAAGGTTAGGATGTTAGGACTGATGCTTTTGAATTACTGCTTTTGATTGATGGAGATATGGGATTTGGGTTTTTTGTTTAGTGTGCTCGCTAAGATCTTTTCTTTCGATCTTATGCCTACGTATTCCCGTTTACCGAAACAGGGAAATCAGAGCGTTCGTAGTTCCTGCTAGTCTATGGGAGGAAATGGGTGTTTTTGTGTCTTGTTCAAAGCCCAAGACGTGAAGCGAAAGGTGATTTGTATCTTGTTCAAAGCCCAAGATGTGAAGCTAAAAGGTCTCAACTTTAGAGAGAATTTGTCATCTCTAAAGAAGGGTTTGTCTATCACAACTGTTGGGTGACTGGTTATAAAGGAGAATTACTTTAACCGGGATACACGGATCCTAGCAATGCCATAATTTCCTTTATAGGGGATTTTAACCTAAAGGAGAAGACTTTAACTCAGTGTAGAGCAATGCTATCTTTCCTTAGGAATTTCTCATGCTAAAAGAGGGACAGTGGCATGGATGTAGATGATCCAGAGGCTTGCCGCTTACAGCGATTAGATGAAGGAGTTGTTTTGTATACTGTGAACGAGGCACAACTTTGATGCTAAAAGGTTGATTGGAACAACCAGTGGTTTTCTTATACAAAGCCTAAGAGGAGGCTATTATGTGTCTCGTACAAAGCCCGAGAGAGAGGCTAAAAGGTTTTGACCCGACGATGGAGTCTTTTGGGTATTTCGTATGAAGCCTGAGATGGAGGTTGTTTGACTCAACAAAAGAGTTTTTTTGTGTATCTCGTACGAAGCCCGAGATGGAGGCGAAAAGGTTTTTGACTCAACGAGGGAGTCTTTTGGTGTCTCATACAAAGCCCGAGAGAGAGGCTAAACGTTGTTTGACTCCGCTGGGGAGGATCATTGTACAAAGCCCAAGAGGGAGGCTATGGTTACTGTTTCAGTTGAGTGACAGGTCCAGTTTACTGATTTTGAAGAGAAAATCAGTTCTTATATGAGCAATATTGTACTCCTGGATTTGATTCAAGGATCCGGGTTATTCCTGTTCTTTAAGGAAGCGGGAAATCCGAAGGGTATTGAGACTGTCCGAGTCTACGGGTTTCCTTCCTATTTAACGAAGGGAGGCACTTGAGAATGTCTTTGAGACTTAAGGAAGTTAGACTGTCCAAGTCTAGAGTTCATCTTTTGTACTATGCTTTGAGAAACAGTAGTAGACTCTTTGGAAGGACTGTTCTATTAAGATGACTAGGTTCTGTTCCTTGTACTAAGCCCAAGAGGAGGCGGGGTTGCTTTTAAGAAGCCTGTGGGTCCTTGTCCGATGCCCAAGAGGAGGCCGATGCTTTTAAGAAGCCCGTGGGTCCCAAACCAAAGAAACGTTCAAGAAAAGTTTCACCGAGAATAATTCATTTAATGAACATTTCTGAGGTTTGAAGAAATTCAAGAGAAGTGTCACCGAGAATAATTCATCTCTGGGGAATAGAATTTCTTGACAATTCCTAATGAGGACAGCCGAAGAGAAGACTGTATCTGGTGATCCTATTGGGGATCTAGATGTCTATTTCTACGAACAAACGAAACGGCGTCACCTAGTTCTAGACGTAGTTGCCGGGGAAACTCGAAATATCTATACTATTATTACACAGTTGATATGAGTTTATGAAAGAATACTTACAATGAAACAGCCCCACAGTACAGTTATATGTATATGAAAGCGGTAAATGAAAGCAATAACCACTTACTCGGTTGTAGAGCTTCCATGCTGTTTGGTTAGTTGTTCAACAAAGAAAGATTGAAAACAACAGTATATTCAAAATCAAAGGAGAAAGTGCTTTGAAATAAAAAGATTTGGGGCTTACAACTCAAGGAGAGGCCCAGGGTTTTATCAGTGAGCGCACTGTTTAAATTTGTACAGAGGGACTTATACAAGTGACTGAGGCCAAAAATGTTTTCTGTACAAAGGGATGGGTCTTACACTCTCTCAAGAGGCCCAAAAGGTTTAAAAGAAAAGAGTGGGGCTTATAACACGAGGGTAGGCCCAATTGATTTTTCGTTTAAAAATGGCGATCGCGCCGAGGTTTTCTTTTAACGCGAAGGGACTTATACAATAAGTGTGGCCCAAAAATATTTTGGTTAAAAGGGGATTGGGTCTTACACTCTATTGGAGGCCCAAAAAGTTTTGAATGAGTCTTATAGCTCAAGGAGAGGCCCAAGGTTATTTTTCAAAAGGCGACGATCGCGCCGTTCGTTTTTTGACGGTATCGGGACTAATACAATACACTGAGGCCCAAAATGTTTTGGTCAAGAAAGGATTGGGTCTTACACTCTATTAGAGGCCCAAGGTGTTTTGAAAATGATTTATGAGGGTTGAATTAATCCAAAGACCCTAATTTGTTTTCAAAAATGTATTTAATTGAATAAAAATTCAATTAAAATGATCAAAATTGTTTAACATGTGAAAAAAAATTGTGATTTTGGATTAATGCTTCAAAAATTAAGTATTGGCCTACAAAATAATTAGAAAGCATTAAAAGTTGCAAAATCAATGTGGAAAAATTATTTAAAATGTCAAAAACAATTAAAATATTAATTCTTTGCAAAAATATCAATTATATGAAATAAATAATATTTTTGGGATTTTTTGATAAAATAAAATATTTTAACATTTTTGTGAATTATTAAAAAAAGAATCAACTCAAAATCATTAAAACTCAGAGAGAAATTAATTTTTGAATCAATTAAACAAAATCACAAAATTCAAATATTTGAATTTGTGGAAAAGGCGCCAAGAACACAAGCAAGAACACACGCGTTTTTCTGGGTTTGGCTGATTTGCGTTTTCCATCCAATCTCACTGAATACGTAATCATATCATGCAATCCACATATCATTATGCTCGTCTCAACCTCACGATCATGTTTATAACACTTAATTTCATTTAAATTAAACATAAAACATGAAATCACGGAGAAACCTCAAGAACCCTAATTTCTGCATGAAGGCTAGGATTTTTGATACCCGATTCAAACAAAGCAATTAATTGAGGGAAAACATTCCATACATGATTATGAACATATGGCCAAATTATTGTGCGAGGAAATATGCATGGATTGAGAGATGACCAAGTGTATGCTTACCTCCAAGCCGTGACAGCAAGTGCAAGGTGATTTTTGATTTGGAGGTGTTACAAATGAGTGGTGATGTTCTGAACAGCTTCCCTACACCCTATGGAGTGTGTTTGAATGGTTGGACTTGATTGAAATTGGCTGGATCAATTTGTGGTACCTCAACTGCAACTTGATTGAAAATTTGAGCAACCAGCTGGTGATTTTGTGAAATTGGTGTTTCAAAAGTGATCTAAGTGTTTGATCAGCTCAGATGTGATGTATGTGAGGTGTGTGAGTGATTGGTTTGATTGGAAAAGCTCTCAAACTCAAAACCCTATAGCTACCTTGCTAAGAAAGGCATTTTTGCCAAGAGAAAGAGATTTTGAGGAAAGCATCTGTTAGATGGCTTTGGTGTACTCAAACTGATCACAATTGAGCTTTATTTATAGTAGAGCAAGTTTGTTTTGCAAGGAATAGTGAATGGCAGCTGGTAAGTAGGTTTGGCCAATGTTGGCAAATGAAAATCCAAGTCTCCTCTAGCCATTGACTAGAGGTTAGGGCACAGAGCTTTGGTTCCCTTGGTCTTGGATAAGTCTTGACTGATTTCAGATGGGAATGGCTCAGTCCATGCCACCTTGATGGTTCCATTGAATGCTTCAATACAAATTTGGAGTCTTGTCCCTATTTTGTCCATTCTAGGTTCAACATGCTATTTCTTGTTCCATGGACTTTGGAGGCTTGGCTCAGTGATTGTCCCCTTTAGATTCAATCCTCTGAGGTGTCCAAGTGGATAGGAGAATTTGAATTTGGCTGATTTTGGCAAATCGAGCAAAGTTGCAAATTCTGCCTTGCCTTTGACAGATTTCAGCAAGGCAACTTGACAATGTCATATCTCATGGGGTAAGTTGAATTTGGCAATGTTCTTGGCCATTTTGGAAAGCCCTTACATGATACAACAACTGTTTGAACAAGTTTCGTTTTGATCTCTTTTGATTCCAAGTGAAAAATCCTTCTACATTTGGCAAAAAGTGAAGCAAAATCTGACTTAGTGAAATTTTCACTAAGTGTTGGAACAAAGTGTGATTTCTTGATTTTGATCACTCCATAACTCAAAATCCTTAATGAATTGGACTTAGGTCTAGTTGAAGTTTTTGTAGAGGGTAATGAGGGCTACAAATCCATCTTTGGATGAGAAAAAATGGCCATGTGGTTTAGGAGTTATGATCCTCCAAAGTTAGTATATTAGTGATACTTTTTCCATAACTTAGAAAAATTTCTAAGTTTTATGGTTACCCCTTTTACAAGTTATCCCACTTTCTTTGGTTTTTCTTAATGAATGATGATTCAAATCATACATTAACATCATTTTAGGGTTAAAAATCCATTTTGGTGAAAAATCTCAAAAAGTCAAAGTTGACTTTTGTGCACAGTTGACTTTTTATCAGATGAATTCCAAACTATGCAATTCTTCAGGAAATCATGTCCTTGACCTAAATCAAACTTGATGGACATGTTCCATGGGTGTCATAGGGTATATTGAGGCATGTCCTAGGGTTTGGGAGCATGTCCTGGTCAAAAGCCAAAGTTATAGTTGACTTTCCTCGCGAAACCCTAATTGTGGTGCAGATGAAAATGAGACTTGTTGCTCAAGCTTCTTGGATTAATCCATTGTTCCAAATGGATCAATATAGTTCATTAGAGACCCTCAAATCATGTCTTGAGGTCTTGGCTCTTGATTTGTCCCAAAAGTCAACTTAGGGTTGAATTAGGTCAAGAAACCCTAATTCCTGATTTTTGATGTATGCATCCCCTGAGGTCAAATTGACTTGATGCTCAGGTTCTACATAAGCAGATGATGATAAGTTACTCACCAGCAAGGCCTGTTCTCCACAGACTGTGATGAGTTGGCCGTTCTGGACGAACTTTAGCTTTTGGTGGAGGGTTGAAGTAACCGCTCCAGCTTGATGTATCCAAGGTCTTCCTAATAAACAACTGTATGTTGCCCGGATGTCCATGACCTGGAAAGTGACTTGGAAAGTGTGAGGACCAATAGTTATGGGAAGATCAACTTCGCCGATAACCATTTTTCTGGATCCGTCGAATGCTTTGACGACAACCTCGCTGATTCTCATCGGAGGGCCTTTGAATGATAATTGCATCAAAGTGGACTTCGGCATAACATTCAGGGCTGACCCTGTGTCTACCAGTACGCTGGCTAAAGCATCGTCCTGGCAGTTAACTGTGATATTGTGCGCCATGTTATGACGGCGACCCTCTTCAGGTAATTCCTCATCACTAAATCCCAAATTATTGCAGGAAGTGATGTTAGAGACAATGCTATCGAACTGTCTGATGGTTACATCCTGTTCCACAAAGGCTTGCTCCAAGACATTCTGTATAGCCTCCCTGTGAGCTTCTGAACTGAGTAACAGCGATAATACCGAGATCTTTGAAGGAGTCTGTAACAGTTGATTGACAATGTTGTATTCACTCCTTTGGATGAGCTTCAGCATCTCATCATTATCTTTCGAAAGGTCGGGATTACCGGATTGACCGACTGGTGGATCAGGAGTTTCAAACTGAAGTTTCTTTTCCTTGTTAAGTTCTCCAACTCCTCGGTTGAAGATTCTACCACTCCGTTTTACACGACTAATGTCTGCAATATTCACGACGGAGGGTAATGGAATTTCCTTTCCATTTTCAATTATCGTTGCACCGTATTTGTAAGGGATAACCTTAGCTGATTCATACGGTAGTGGTCCCGGTAGATAGATGACTACGGGAGCCTTCTGATTTTTTTGACCATCATAAGTAATCTCGATCCGTTCCCTGTTGGGAACCTTAGATTCGTCAAGTAGAGGGATAATGGCAAAAACATCCCTGGTCTGGCGATGACCGGAGATCGTGACAACATCCTCAACTTGCTCGGCAAGGTAGTTTGGCGTCCAGTTGATGGGTCCAGAACCCAGATATAGACGAATTTCTCCACGATCGACCTACCCTGAAGAGCTGCTCTCACAAGGTAACACCCTTGGTTACTTTCCGAACAGACGCCGCAACGTTCATAGTTGTGTGGTGGCACCCGGCCACGCCCACTTTGAATACAATGTAATCTCACTAGGTTAGCTTCCACAGATCGGACATCCTGACTCTGACGCCGAGTGGGGTTTCTGTTATTGATACTAATTTGCTGAGTATCTTCATCCATATAGATTGGCATCCACCAGTGATTTAACAAGTGTTGAAGTGCCTCCTGGACAAGGGTACAACCTCGATCGTTTTCGCAACCTGCTTTACAGCTTTGATAGTCATGTGATATTAAGAATCCGAGTCGGACCTGCTCAGCATGTAACTCTACCAGGCTGGTATTCATCACGCGAATGTCAAAGATCTGAACCATGTTGATTTGATAAGGGTTCCTATCATGGTAGTCTTGGACCCATCCAAGATCCATTTGACGCTGGAGGGCCTCTTGTATGAAAGAGCATCCCTGTTTGTTTACCGAGCAAGTCAGACAGGAATTGTAATCATGCCGTGACAGATTATGATACTGGCTTTGCCTTGAGTGCATCGCCACCAAGTCGACATTCATTGCACGGATATCGTGGTTCTGAATGATGTTAGAATTCATGTAAACCATGTTAACTCCACGAACTCGGTGCTCTTGGATCCATCCGAGATCCATCTGTTCCTGTAGAGCTGATTGCACTACCGAACATCCTTGGTTGTCTTTAAAGCATCTATCACACTGATGATAGTTATGAGGTGGCACATGGCCATATCCACTCTGTCTACAATGCATCTTGACCAGATTGGTCTTTAACAAGATTACATCGTGAATTTGATTGACGTTGTTAGTCTCTTTCTCAATCAGGTTGACTACAGCTTTCTCATGTTGAGGCAGCGGGTTCGTAAGAACATTGGGATTCGTATCCTTGAAATATAAGAGCCCGCTGCTAACAAGCTTTTGCACGTCAGATTTGAAATTGAGATAAGTCTCTATGTTATGCCCTGAACCTCCTTGATGATAAGGGCATGTTTGATCCACCTTAAACCAAAAAGGCAGATTTTCCGGTACTGCAGGAGGGGATTTAGTCTGAATGTACCCCTTGGCTAGCAGTAATGGAAACAACTCTGTGTACGACATGGGTATAGGATCAAACCTTGATGGTCGTGTTGTACGGTTGCTGTTATATGGAGGACGAGCCTGCTGAAGAGGCTGTTGTGTCCTTTGTTGAACAGGTTGGCTCTGCGCAACCTGAGGTTGATACGTAGGAACAGGCGCAGGGCTAATAGCAGGAATTACAGCTGCTACTGGTTGATAACGTCGCCTTTGCTTTTCGAGAGAGATATTCCCAATATCTTGCTCTTTTTTCTTAGGGAGAGCACTACCATATTTCTTGGTACCGCTCGTCGATCCAGTGTCTTTTATCAAACGTCCTTCTCGGACGGCTTCCTCAAGACATACGCCCATGCCGACCATCTTGGTGAAATCACTGGGCGCGCTGGCAACCATTCGGTCATAGTAAAATGAGCTTAAGGTCTTTAAGAAGATCTTTGTCATCTCTTTTTCCTCAAGAGGTGGACAAATTTGAGCGGCAATTTCACGCCACCTTTGAGCGTACTCCTTAAAGGTTTCCTTGTCCTTTTGCGAAATTGATCTGATTTGATCTCTGTCGGGTGCCATGTCCAAATTATATTTATAATGTTGAACGAAGGCTTTGCCAAGATCTCTGAATGTGATTATCGTAGCACGGTTTAAACCCATGTACCATTTGAGTGCGGCACCGGTTAAACTATCCTGAAAGTAGTGAATCAGCAGGTCCTGATTTTCAGTCTGAGCTGACATTCGTCGAGCGTACATTGTCAAGTGACTTTGAGGGCAAGAGTTACGCTTGTATTTTTCAAAGTCGGGCACTTGGAACTTGTGCGGGACTTTCACATTGGGGACCAAGCAGAGATCTGCGGCGTCCTTCCCAAATAGATCCTGACCGCGAATGGCTTGCAGCTCCTTCTGCATTTCCAGGAACTGTTCCTCGAGTTCATCCATTCGGTCGAACATATTTTCCTTTTTACCAGAAGGTATCGGCGAAATCTGTCCTCCCGAGACAGTGTGCACCACAGGGGGTGGTACCGTGACTACGGCGGTGAATCTTGGCGTTTCCCAAAGTTTGTAACCTTCAGGAGTCTTCAGTATGCCCCTGGCATCTTCGATTTCCCGAAGTTTGTAACCTTCAGGCCCAGCGGCTTCTGTTGTGATTCCCTGATCCTCAGTGATCGGCGGAACATATCCTTCCGGGATATAGTTAACAGGCATACCCCAAGGGCGATCTTTCGGTATCTGATACCTAGGATCATACTTCTCCACTATGGGCGTTGAGGTGATCTTTGAGATCACAGTCCTTTGTAGCTGAGCTTCTGCCATGGCTTGCATGTCGTTATGAAGCTTTCTCATATCCTCTCTTAGAGCGTCGATCTCTTCTTTCAACTCTCTGTTTTCTTCCTCAAGATCATCCATCTTTTTCTGACGATTGGCCCGAGTATTGTACGAATGAGACAGTTTGACTCTAGAACCGAGACACAAACGTGAGATTCGTAGGGAAGAAGAATACGCGATGTAAAAATGATGAATGCAATGATTATATTAATTGTTTAATGGTTTAAGCAAAATAAACTTCGACAATTAGATTGCAAATATCAAACGGTGGGGAAACCCTTTTTTATTGAAATTCAAAGGATTACAGAAATGGAAATACTGTAGATTACAAGGTGCAGAAACAGAAACCTAAACTAATGGGTCCCGAGTCCTCTCCGAAGAGAAATCGAGTGTTGATTCCGGTATCTTCCTTTTCTTTGACCGGGGCTCTTGGGCCGTTGTCGGGTTGTCATTCCTTTGCCAGGTGAAAGGAGCGAGCAAATTCCTTTGGTTATCTTGATTCTCTACAGCATATTGCTCCAAAATTTCAATCAGAGCATCTTTCTCTTTCAATAATTGTTGTATTCTGATGCACTCTACGTCGAATGTGCGGTACTTGTTCTTCCAAGACCTTCTCTCCTTCTGGACTTTGTTGAGAGTAACCTGAAGCTTTTCAGTTTCCGTCATGAAGTACATGACAGATTCCTTTGGCGGAAGAATTCCATAACGAGGATAAGGCATCTTTAGCTTGAGAGCTCTAGTTTGTACCCAGTAGAGATAAGGCTCCACCGAGACACAGTCTGGTTTTCCTAGAGACTCTCATCCTTTCTTATGAACGTGTTTCCAAGCGTGCACTATTTCCATCTTTAGTGCTCTGTCGTTTTCTCCTTCTTTGAAGAAAAGACCTTCCAGATGAACACCCAGTGGGATGTGTCTCATCGGGTTTCCAAATTGACGACGAACCAATATCGGATGATAGTTGATTCCCCCTTTAGTTCCTATGAGGGGTACGTTGGGGAATTTTTCACAACGATCGATGATTCTGATTCCATCATAAATCCTATTACACCGATCTATATCAGAGTTGGTAAGAGACATGATCTTCTACGACCAACGTAAGACACTCTTGCAATCCCAAAAAGTGGCAGACTTGGGCAAGTGAGATATAAACCATTTATAAAGCAGAGGTACACAGCATGTGATCTCCCCTCCACAGTACAAATTTCCCAAGTGTACAGAATGATACGCATCTGCGAGCAAAGTCGGCACAGGGTTTCTAATGAGAAAAAACTTAATGGCGTTGATATCGACGAAGTTATTGATGTTGGGAAACAAAAATAATCTGTAGGTGAGTAAAACAAAGATGCTTTCAAAAGCAGTCCCGTTCCCTATACTAGCAAAATACAGGGCCTTCTTTGTCAAGAACTGGGCTGGAAAACCTTGGATGCCACCCTTAGTAGTCATGTGAGTCGTGACCTCAGACTCGTCCAAATGAATTGCTCTTGCAATAGTCTGATTCTTTGGAATTTCTTCCAGTCCAGAAAATTGAGCTCGATCTGTGATGTGTAGATCGATCAGATGAGAATACTCCTCAAGCATTGGTGCTAGCTGGTAATTCGGGAATGTGAAACTGTGATGAACCGGATCGTAAAACTGAATGAGCGCATCCATGATTCCCTCAATCACATGGACTCTTAACAGTGGTAGCAAACCTCCGTGCTTGGCTCTAAAAGCCTCAGGGTTTGTGATCATCCTTGCTAACCTTCTTAAATCCTCTAGTTTTGGAACCTTGAAGGTATACTGGTGAGTTCTCCTTCTACCGAAATCCATTAGCGTAATCCTCTTCTCTGATATTTGCAATCACAGTCTTAGTTTAATTTGAAAACAGAGATACTAGAAGAGAAGTTTTTTGAATGTTTTAATGTTTTTTAGATGAATGCATGGTGCAGCACACAAAACATAGAAAAAACATGGGGTCAAAGGGTCGTTGTCATGAAGTCAAGGCTCTACCCATCCCCAAAGGTTTATACTAGGGTGATTTTTGTACCTGTACTCATTATCATCAGCTCCTCCCAGGAAAGCAAACCAACAAGCGGATCGCCAGCGAGTTGTAGTGCAATCTTAGAGTAAGTGCCATTCACCGAGAATAGATCACCAGCCTCAAATGAGGGTAGTATCGCGTAACAACTATTTCCGATAGTTTCCGCACTACGAAAGGGTTTGGCTCCTCAGCTTCTCAGACTTAACAACCGGCCCATTGGCTAGAAGAGTGAATGTGTTGCATTGGTCAGCCTCCACTGAGGATGATGGTCGACCCCGTCGCCATCACTTATCTTAAGTGTATACTCAATCTCACCACATGCGGCATCACACGCATTCCCAGTAGCAGAAAAATAAACACATATTCAATTAGGAAAAGCAGTATATATATTTGTCTTAAAAATCCTAGACTTATAAAGCAAAGAATCCTAAGTTCCTGACAGAAATGGGTTCCCCGGCGGAAGCCCCAATCTGTGGTTTTCAAACAAGTGAAGAGAAAAAAGACCGTGCCTAGATTAACTTTGAAAGGCCCCACGGTGGGCGCCATTTTTTCTGTAGCGAGCGATTTTGGACGCGGATCTTAAGCGCTGGTCGCTCTCTGCAGTTGAGCTTAAACTACAGGTCGATTCATTTTTTATCCTATTGTGAGTTGATGAAGGAAGGGAAATAGATGTCTCCAATTAACCCTGCTTTGCATACTGAGTTTAAATAGCGGTCTGTTAGGTTACGGATGCTATCAATGTGGGGGGCCTTTGTACTGGTTATTTGTATTTTCGCCAATACAGTTTCTTTCGTTTTATCTAGACAGAAGGTTTCTGGCGGGGAACAAAGGTCAGGATGTTAGGACTGATGCTTTTGAATTACTGCTTTTGATTGATGGAGATATGGGATTTGGGTTTTTTGTTTAGTGTGCTCGCTAAGATCTTTTCTTTCGATCTTATGCCTACGTATTCCCGTTTACCGAAACAGGGAAATCAGAGCGTTCGTAGTTCCTCCTAGTCTATGGGAGGAAATGGGTGTTTTTGTGTCTTGTTCAAAGCCCAAGACGTGAAGCAAAAGGTGATTTGTATCTTGTTCAAAGCCCAAGATGTGAAGCTAAAAGGTCTCAACTTTAGAGAGAATTTGTCATCTCTAAAGAAGGGTTTGTCTGTCACAACTGTTGGGTGACTGGTTATAAAGGAGAATTACTTTAACCGGGATACGCGGATCCTAGCAATGCCATAATTTCCTTTATAGGGGATTTTAACCTAAAGGAGAAGACTTTAACTCAGTGTAGAGCAATGCTATCTTTCCTTAGGAATTTCTCATGCTAAAAGAGGGACAGTGGCATGGATGTAGATGATCCAGAGGCTTGCCGCTTACAGCGATTAGATGAAAGAGTTGTTTTGTATACTGTGAACGAGGCACAACTTTGATGCTAAAAGGTTGATTGGATCAACCAGTGGTTTTCTTATACAAAGCCTAAGAGGAGGCTATTATGTGTCTCGTACAAAGCCCGAGAGAGAGGCTAGAAGGTTTTGACCCGACGATGGAGTCTTTTGGGTATCTCGTATGAAGCCCGAGATGGAGGGTGTTTGACTCAACAAAAGAGTTTTTTTGTGTATCTCGTACGAAGCCCGAGATGGAGGCGAAAAGGTTTTTGACTCAACGAGGGAGTCTTTTGGTGTCTCATACAAAGCCCGAGAGAGAGGCTAAACGTTGTTTGACTCCGCTGGGGAGGATCATTGTACAAAGCCCAAGAGAAAGGCTATGGTTACTGTTTCAGTTGAGTGACAGGTCCAGTATACTGATTTTGAAGAGAAAATCAGTTCTTATATGAGCAATACTGTACTCCTGGATTTGATTCAAGGATCCGGGTTATTCCTGTTCTTTAAGGAAGCGGGAAATCCGAAGGGTATTGAGACTGTCCGAGTCTGCGGGTTTCCTTCCTATTTAACGAAGGGGGGCACTTGAGAATGTCTTTGAGACTCAAGGAAGTTAGACTGTCCAAGTCTAGAGTTCATCTATTGTACTATGCTTTGAGAAACAGTAGTAGACTCTTTGAAAGGACTATTCTATTAAGATGACAAGGTTCTGTTTCTATACCTCTAGGAGGTCGTCGGGACAATTTGTACGAAGCCCAAGAGGAGGCTGGAAACTTTTAAGAAGCCGAGAGGTCCTTGTACGAAGCCCAAGAGGAGGCTATCATTCCCGGAGGAAGAGATCATTATACGAAGCCTAAGAGGAGGCTGTGATTACTTCTAAGAAGCCGCAGGGTCCTTGTACTAAGCCCAAGAGGAGGCGGGGTTGCTTTTAAGAAGCCTGTGGGTCCTTGTACGATGCCCAAGAGGAGGCCGATGCTTATAAGAAGCCTGTGGGTCCCAAACCAAAGAAACGTTCAAGAAAAGTTTCACCGAGAATAATTCATTTAATGAACAATTCTGAGGTTTGAAGAAATTCAAGAGAAGTGTCACCGAGAATAATTCATCTCTGGGGAATAGAATTTCTTGACAATTCCTAATGAGGACAGCCGAAGAGAAGACTGTATCTGGTGATCCTATTGGGGATCTTGCTGTCTATTTTTTACGAACAAACGAAACGACGTCACCTAGTTCTAGACGTAGTTGTCGGGGAAACTCTAAATATATATACTATTATTACACAGTTGATATGAGTTTATGAAAGAATACTTAAAGTAAAACAGCCCCACAGTACAGTTATATGTATATGAAAACGGTAAATGAAAGCAATAACCACTTACTCGGTTGTAGAGCTTCCATGCTGTTTGGTTAGTTGTTCAACAAAGAAAGATTGAAAACAACAGTATATTCAAAATCAAAGGAGAAAGTGCTTTGAAATAAAAAGATTTGGGGCTTACAGCTAAAGGAGAGGCCCAGGGTTTTATCAGTGAGCGCACTGTTTGAATTTGTACTGAGGGACTTATACAAGTGACTGAGGCCAAAAAATGTTTTCTGTACAAAGGGATGGGTCTTACACTCTCTCAAGAGGCCCAAAAGGTTTAAAAGAAAAAGAGTGGGGCTTATAACACGAGGGTAGGCCCAATTGATTTTTCGTTTAAAAATGGCGATCGCGTCGAGGTTTTCTTTTAACGCGAAGGGACTTATACAATAAGTGAGGCCCAAAAAGATTTTGGTTAAAAGGGGATTGGGTCTTACACTCTATTAGAGGCCCAAAAAGTTTTGAATGGGTCTTATAGCTCAAGGAGAGGCCCAAGGTTATTTTTCAAAAGGCGACGATCGCGCCGTTCGTTTTTTGACGGTATCGGGACTTATACAATACACTGAGGCCCAAAATGTTTTGGTTAAGAAAGGATTGGGTCTTACACTCTATTAGAGGCCCAAGATGTTTTGAAAATGATTTATGAGGGTTGAGTTAATCCAAAGACCCTAATTTGTTTTCAAAAATGTATTTAATTGAATAAAAATTCAATTAAAATGATCAAAATTGTTTAACATGTGAAAAACAAATTGTGATTTTGGATTAATGCATCAAAAATTAAGTATTGGCCTACAAAATAATTAGAAAGCATTAAAAGTTGCAAAATCAATGTGGAAAAAATATTTAAAATGTCAAAAACAATTAAAATATTAATTCTTTGCAAAAATATCAATTATATGAAATAAATAATATTTTTGGGATTTTTTGATAAAATAAAATATTTTAACATTTTTGTGAATTATTAAAAAAAGAATCAACTCAAAATCATTAAAACTCAGAGAGAAATTAATTTTTGAATCAATTAAACAAAATCACAAAATTCAAATATTTGAATTTGTGGAAAAGGCGCCAAGAACACAAGCAAGAACACGCGCGTTTTTCTGGGTTTGGCTGATTTGCGTTTTCCATCCAATCTCACTGAATACGTAATTATATCATGCAATCCACATATCATTATGCTCGTCTCAACCTCACGATCATGTTTATAACACTTAATTTCATTTAAATTAAACATAAACCATGAAATCACGAAGAAACCTCAAGAACCCTAATTTCTGCATGAAGGCTAGGATTTTTGATACACGATTCAAACAAAGCAATTAATTGAGGGAAAACATTCCATACATGATTATGAACATATGGCCAAATTATTGTGCGAGGAAATATGCATGGATTGAGAGATGACCAAGTGTATGCTTACCTCTAAGCCGTGACAGCAAGTGCAAGGTGATTTTTGATTTGGAGGTGTTACAGATGAGTGGTGATGATCTGAACAGCTTCCCTACACCCTATGGAGTGTGTTTGAATGGTTGGACTTGATTGAAATTGGCTGGATCAATTTGTGGTACCTCAGCTGCAACTTGATTGAAAATTTGAGCAACCAGCTGGTGATTTTGTGAAATTGGTGTTTCAGAAGTGATTTAAGTGTTTGATCAGCTCATATGTGATGTAAGTGAGGTGTGTGAGTGATGGGTTTGATTGGAAAAGCTCTCAAACTCAAACCCCGATAGCTACCTTGCTAAGAAAGGAATTTTTGCCAAGAGAAAGAGATTTTGAGGAAAGCATCTGTTAGATGGCTTTGGTGTACTCAAACTGACCACAATTGAGCTTTATTTATAGTAGAGCAAGTTTGTTTTGCAAGGAATAGTGAATGGCAGCTGGTAAGTAGGTTTGGCCAATGTTGGCAAATGAAAATCCAAGTCTCCTCTAGCCATTGACTAGAGGTTAGGGGACAGAGCTTTGGTTCCCTTGGTCTTGGATAAGTCTTGACTGATTTCAGATGGGAATGGCTCAGTCCATGCCACCTTGATGGTTCCATTGAATGCTTCAATCCAAATTTGGAGTCTTGTCCCTATTTTGGCCATTCTAGGTTCAACATGCTATTTCTTGTTCCATGGACTTTGGAGGCTTGGCTCAGTGATTGTCCCCTTTAGATTCAATCCTCTGAGGTGTCCAAGTGGATAGGAGCATTTGAATTTGGCTGATTTTGGCAAATCTTGCAAAGTTGCAAATTCTGCCTTGCCTTTGACAGATTTCAGCAAGGCAACTTGACAATGTCATATCTCATGGGGTAAGTTGAATTTGGCAATGTTCTTGGCCATTTTGGAAAGCCCTTACATGATACAACAACTGTTTGAACAAGTTTGGTTTTGATCTCTTTTGATTCCAAGTGAAAAATCCTTCTACATTTGGCAAAAAGTGAAGCAAAATCTGACTTAGTGAAATTTTCACTAAGTGTTGGAACAAAGTGTGATTTCTTGATTTTGATCACTCCATAACTCAAAATCCTTAATGAATTGGACTTAGGTCTAGTTGAAGTTTTTGTAGAGGGTAATGATGGCTACAAATCCATCTTTGGATGAGAAAAAATGGCCATGTGGTTTAGGAGTTATGATCCTCCAAAGTTAGTGTATTAGTGATACTTTTTCCATAACTTAGAAAAATTTCTAAGTTTTTTGGTTACCCCTTTTACAAGTTATCCCACTTTCTTTGGTTTTTCTTGATGAATGATGATTCAAATCATACATTAACATCATTTTAGGGTTAAAAATCCATTTTGGTGAAAAATCTCAAAAAGTCTAAGTTGACTTTTGTGCACAGTTGACTTTTTATCAGATGAATTCCAAACTGTGCAATTCTTTAGGAAATCATGTCCTTGACCTAAATCAAACTTGATGGACATGTTCCATGGGTGTCATAGGGTATATTGAGGCATGTCCTAGGGTTTGGGAGCATGTCCTGGTCAAAAACCAAAGTTATAGTTGACTTTCCTCGCGAAACCCTAATTGTGGTGCAGATGAAAATGAGACTTGTTGCTCAAGCTTCTTGGATTAATCCATTGTTCCAAATGGATCAATATAGTTCATTAGAGACCCTCAAATCATGTCTTGAGGCCTTGGCTCTTAATTTGTCCCAAAAGTCAACTTAGGGGTGAATTAGGTCAAGAAACCCTAATTCCTGATTTTTGATGTATGCATCCCCTGAGGTCAAATTGACTTGATGCTTGGGTCCATGAGGTTCCATGGAGTATATTAGGTTATGTTTTGGATCATTGGCTTGTGCCCAGATGAAAAATTTCCATCTGGAGGCCCTGGTCGACCAAAACCCTAATTTGGTGACACAGTCAATCTTGAGACTTAATCCACTTAGAAGGGAGCAACCTTGTGCTTAATCCTTGAAGTGGGAGTCCTTTTGATCCATTGTGGATGTTTTAGAGGCTAGACAAGTTGAAGATCATGTCATTCCTTGATTGATCCTTTGTTTAAGGCTCTGAGATGGCTTAAAACCCTAATTTTGATTGTAGTGAATGCTCACCCATCTTTGGGGAGACTGATGAAATAGAATGGTTCCCCCATATTGTGATGATGATTTGCACAATGATGGGAAATCTTAGTGGTCAAAATTTGGGGTATGATAACTCCTTCAAAGATCTCGGTATTATCACTGTTACTCAGTTCAGAAGCCCACAGGGAGGCTCTACAGAAAGTCTTGGAGCAAGCCTTTGTGGAACAGGATGTAACAATCAGACAGTTCGATAGTATTGTCTCTAACATCACTTCCTGCAATAATTTGGGATTTAGTGATGAGGAATTACCCGAAGAGGGTCGCCGTCATAACATGGCGCTCAACATTACAGTTAACTTCCAGGACTATGCTTTAGCCAGCGTACTGGTAGACACAGGGTTAGCCCTGAATGTTATGCCGAAATCCACTTTGATGCAATTATCATTCAAAGACCCTCCGATGAGAGTCAGCGAGGTCATCGTCAAAGCGTTCGATGGATCCAGAAAAACATTTATCGGCAAAGTTGATTTTCCCATAACTATCGGTCCTCACACTTTCCAAGTCACTTTCCAGGTCTTGGATACATCAAGCTGGAGCGGTTACGTCAACCCTCCACCAAAATCTAAAATTCGTCAAGAATGATCAACTTGTCACAGTCTGTGGAGAACAAGCATTGCTTGTAAGCAACTTGTCATCATCTACTGGTATAGAATCCGAGGAGGTTATTGGAACGCAGTTCCAAGCACTGTCGATGAGCGAGAATAATCAGTTCAAAGGAGGAACCTCGATTTCCTCATACAACGATGCTATCAAAGCGGTCGAGAGTACCGATACAACCGGATGGGGACAGCTTGTCATTCCCATTGACAATAAAACAAAGAAGGGTCTTGGTTTTTCTGCAACCTGTACCCGGACAGCTGCCAACGATGAAAGACTTCATCCCCTTCAAAACTTCTTCCATAGTGGAGGTTTCCTTCACCCAGTGTCTCAAGCAGTACATGCTATCAATGAGGAAGATCCCTCTGACACAGATGAAGAATGGAAGTCCTACCTTAACAAGGACGGTTATATGTCTCAGGAAGAGGTGCCTACGCCTTTTTGCTTTCCTACAGAAAGTCCGAGATTTATACCAAGATCAGACGTCGAAATGATATACGGGGATTGTGATCTGGAAGGATGCCGTGCTCCGCCAAATTCATTAGAGGAAGACACTTCGATGAAAGACAATTTTGACTACAACTACTATGGCCCAATGGATGGCCTGCCAATGTGGCAGCCTTACCCAGGAAACTTGGGGCAAGAAAGTCAGCCGAGTAATGAAACTCAGCTGAGCATCATTGAACAGAATACCTTTCTCCCCACCATGTAATGGGATCAACACTCAGGTCATTCGGAAACTACTCAACATGAAGATGAATTCACAACGTTTGCAGGACTTGAATTCATCAACTGTGCTTTTCCCGAGGTCAACGTCATCAAGAGGGATGACTCCTCCAGTTCGAAAGAAGTGTGGGACACCTTGGGACAACCAAGTGGAAAATACGACTATATGGTCAAGTACACCGCTCCTGAAAGCTCTCGTATCAGGCTCGAAGATATCCAGCCAACTGGATGGGGAGATACAACTGAGAGCACAACTATAATGCAAAATGCAACAGAGGAATTCTCCTACGACAATTCTGTCTGGGAGACAGATTCCAATGATCCTGCTCTGCCAGAAATCAGCGTTATTTCTGAAGACAAATCAAGGAAGGCACCAGACTTTGTGATTCACCGAGAAGTTCGCCGCCAATGGGTTGCCGTCGATGTTCCGAAGATTGTTCAAAAATCAAAGTAATTGCCATCTTTAACCTTTCACCCTGCCCAGGTGAAACGGATGTTTTGATAGGGCTCGCTTTCTGTAAATTTCCCTCTTCGCTTTGCCCGAAGTGACAGAGTTTTGTTTTATAGGGCTGTAGTTTCAAGAATCGACTTGTTCATTAATAAAATAACGTCGTTCTATAATTTCCGCATTAATTGTTGTTTTCTCTTTTCGCTTTTTTCAGAAAATGGTAATCCTAAAAAACAATTCAATAATAAAAACAAGCAGTAAAATAAAACACTGCACACACTTGCATTTTCCTCTATCTCTTCTAAACAGGAATTATCACGTCATGCAGATTTCTTGTTTTAAACCCAGTTGAAACATACGATCCGATGCCTTCTCCCAACTTTGAGTTCCCGGTATTCGAGGCTGAAGAAGAAAATGACGACAAAATTCCAGAAGAGATCTCCCGACTACTCAGACAAGAGGAAAGGTCCATTGAACCTCACAAAGAGCCGTTGGAAACGGTAAACTTGGGTTCAGAAAAAGAGAGAAAAGAAATCAGGATTGGGGCACTGCTCATTCCAAATGCCAGAGAGAGTTTGATAAAGCTTCTCAGAGAATTCCCCGATGTATTCGCTTGGTCCTATCAGGATATGCCAGGGTTGGATACCAGCATCGTGGAACATCACTTACCGTTGAGATCGGAATGTCCGCCAGTGAAGCAAAGGTTGAGACGCACTCACCCGGACATGGCCATCAAAATCAAAGAGGAGGTGCAGAAACAGATTGACACGGGCTTCCTCGCCACGTCAGAATATCCTCAATGGTTAGCCAACATCGTACCCGTTCCAAAAAAGGACGGAAAGGTCCGAATGTGTGTCGATTACAGAGATCTGAACAAGGCTAGTCCAAAGGACGACTTTCCTTTACCACATATTGACATGCTGGTAGACAGCACAACAAAGTTCAAAGTTTTCTCCTTCATGGATGGATTCTCGGGCTATAACCAGATCAAAATGGCGTCGAAAGACATGGAGAAAACTTCGTTCATTGCCCCATGGGGTACCTTTTGTTACAAGGTAATGTCGTTCGGTTTGAAGAACGTCGGGGCAACCTATCAAAGGGCCATGACTACTCTCTTTCATGACATGATACACAAGGAAATCCAGGTATATGTCGATGATATGATTGCAAAATAAAAAACAGAGAGTGAGCACGTTGAACATCTGTCAAAATTGTTCGAACGTTTAAGAAAGTTCAAGCTCCGCTTGAATCCCAACAAATGCACCTTCGGTGTCCGTTCAGGGAAACTACTAGGGTTCATCGTCAACCAAAAAGGAATTGAGGTTGATCCTGACAAGGTCAAGGCCATTCAGGAAATGCCTTCTCCAAAAACTGAAAAACAAGTCAGACGATTCCTGGGACGTTTGAACTACATCTCCAGATTTATATTCCTTATGACCGCGACGTGTGCGCCGATTTTCAAATTACTAAAAAAGAACCAGGATTGCGTTTGGTCAGAAGATTGCCAAACCGCCTTCGATAGTATTAAGGAATATCATTTGAATCCTCCGATTCTATCACCTCCAGTGGAAGAAATACCACTGATCATTTACCTCGCAGTCCTAGAGGACTCAATGGGATGTGTACTTGGCCAACAAGATGAAACCAAAAGGAAAGAGTCTGTCATCTACTACTTGAGCAAGAAATTTACCGACTGTGAAACTCGGTACACGATGCTTGAGAAAACTTGTTGCGCTTTGGCTTGGGCAGCCAAACGTCTTCACCAATACATGATTCGTCATACTACTTGGTTGGTCTCTGAAATGGATCCAATAAAGTACGTTTTCAAAAAGCCTGCTCTCACGGGAAGAATTGCCCGTTGGCAGATACTGTTATCAGAATATGACATAGAGTACCACGCTCAGAAAGCCGTTAAGGGAAGTATTTTAGCCGGTCATTTGGCTCATCAACCGATTGACGATCAAGAATCAATCGGGTTTGACTTCCCAGACGAAGATGGCATGTATCTAAAAATGAAAGATTGCGATGAACCGTTACCCTGTGAAGGGCCATAACCAGGTTCCCAATGGGGACTTATCTTTGACGGAGCAGTTAATCATTACGGAAACAGAATTGGGGCAATCATTGTTACCCCTCAGGGTACCCACATTCCTTTCACTGCCAGACTTACGTTCAAATGTACAAACAACGAGGCCGAATACGAAGCTTGTATTATGGGTCTTCAAGAAGCGATTGATTTAAGGATCAAAAACTTGGACGTATACGGCGACTCAGCCTTGGTTATCAATCAGATAAAAGGAGATTGGAACACATACCAATCAGGAATGATTCCTTACAAAGACTATGCAAGAAGGTTGTTACCCTTCTTCAATAGAGTTGAGTTTCATCACATCCCTCGTGAAGAGAATCACATGGCTGATGCATTAGCCACTCTCTCTTCCATGATTAGTGTGGGTCGATGGAATGACATACCTAAGATCGACATAATGCGCCTTGAAAGGCCCGCTTACATCTTCACGATTGAAGCAGTCATAGACGACAGACCTTGGTATCACGATATCAAATGCTTCCTTCAGAAACAAGAGTACCTATCTAGGGCACTCAGAAAAGACAGAAAAACCCTCAGAAGATTGGCTGGAAACTTCTTCCTGAGCGGCGACACTCTCTATAAGAGAAATTTTGACATGGTCTTGCTCCGATGCGTCGACAGACCAGAAGCAGAAATGCTGATGAAAGAAATTCATGAAGGGTCCTTTGGCACTCATGCCAACGGACATACAATGGCGAGAAAAATTTTGAGAGCAGGGTATTACTGGTTGACCATGGAATCCGACTGCTACAAGTACATGAGGAGGTGTCACAAGTGTCAGATATACTCCGACAAAATTCATGTACCGCCATCACATCTCAAAGTTCTTTCTTCCCCGTGGCCTTTTTCCATATGGGGAATCGACATGATTGGCTTGATCGAACCTAAGGCTTCAAACGGACATCGGTTCATCCTGGTAGCCATTGACTATTTCACCAAGTGGGTCGAAGCAGCGTCATTCGCTAATGTAACCCGGTAAGTGGTAGTCCGATTTATCAAAAACAATATCATCTGCCGTTATGGTGTTCCAAGCCAGATCATTACAGATAATGGATCTAACTTGAACAACAAGATGATGAAAGAGTTGTGTGCTGAGTTCAAGATTGAACACCATAACTCATCTCCCTACCGACCCAAGATGAATGGAGCGGTAGAAGCGGCTAACAAGAACATCAAGAAGATCGTTCAAAAGATGGTTGTAACCTACAAAGACTGGCACGAGATACTACCCTTTGCTCTTCACAGTTATCGCACATCTGTCTGCACTTCAACAGGGGCAACCCCTTTCTCTCTAGTGTATGGCATGGAAGCAGTGCTCCCCATAGAAGTAGAGATCCCGTCAATCCGAGTATTGATGGAAGTCAAGCTCACCGAAGCTGAATGGTGTCAAAGCCGACACGACGAACTGAATCTGATCGAAGAAAAGAGAATCATGGCATTATGCCATGGTTAGCTGTATCAACAGAGAATGAAGAGGGCGTTCGACAAAAAGGTCCGACCTCGTATCTTCAGGAAAGGAGACCTCGTGCTCAAGAAGATACAGTCATTTCTCACTGATTCGCGAGGTAAATGGACTCCGAATTATGATGGCCCCTATGTGGTCACGAAAGCTTTCTCAGGCGGCGCCTTGAGACTTGCAACCATGGACGGAGAGGAATTTGCCTACCCCACAAATGTTGATGTAGTCAAGAAATACTTCGCCTAAACTAAAAAAAAAAAAAAAAACGTCTCGGTGGATTGAAAACCCGAAAGGGCGGTCCAGGCAAAAGTTAGAGACATGAAAAAAATTATTATCCCGGTGGATTGGAAACATCAAAGTAGAATCCAGGCAAAAATTAGGGATAATGGCAAGTAACTATGTTCAACAGAGGCAAATCCCTCAGCAGCAGCAGTTATACCATCCATCGGAGGAAAACTCCAGTCAAGGTCATCTTCGACAGAAGCTCAGGATGCCCCGAATTCAAAGTTGGTAGAAGGATAGTGGTCGTTATGTTTCAACATAGCCCTTTTCCCTGTAAATTACCATTTTTTTAACTTTGTAAATACTCTTTGGAATCACGCGTTTGGCTGATCTCCATCTTATCAATAAAATTTGAGCCTTTGTACTTTTATTTGTAATTCTTACTTGTTTTAGCTTTACAGAACGACGTTGTTAACATGATTAATGATTCTTGAAATAAAACAAAAATGAATTTATCTATTAAATCTTTTTCTGGTTTTTTTTTTAAATAAGAGATGGCAATTTCTTTTGACTGTTAAACATCGAAAGAACATCAACCGCGTCTCCAAAGGTGTTCGAACCTCAAAGTGCCGAATCAAAGTACTCTTTCTACGCCAGTGCGCCTGAATGAAGGATCAACAGTGTCGGATGCGACTATTCCATCTGACCTCTTCGGCCGAGTTCTCATCTCCTAAGCCCGACCAGCATGGTTCCCCGCAGGGACTATCTCTCCTAAGCAAGGTGGAATTGCTATCTTGAACCAGTGATATTTCTATACGCCCCGCGATGGCTGAGTATCCAGTCGTGTTCATCTTTTAGTTTGTGTGTCGCGTCAGTTTTGTCCGCATATACATACATGCATCATGCATTATTTGATTTGCATTCACATTTCATATTGCATCACTATCACTCTAGTCGGTCTTGTCCCCTAGTGATAACAGTCCTCTCAATCAAGTTGTAAGTTCTTGCCTCGTCAGGAAACGCTGCGTTTGAACAACCTCGCCTCCAGTTTATTTCTGAGAGGAAGTTGGCCTTTGACCACTTTGATAACTTGAACCTCTGAAAGACCAGAGAACCTTCAACCGATGTCACTCTTCTCCATTGAAGATGATATCCTTGCTTTCCCGGGTTAAGGAAAATCCATAGAAAAAGCCTCGTAATCAGAGATTCGGCAGCATGCCAGTTTCGTTCCGAAAAACCCACCCATGAAAAGGTCATCGGCACCTCAAAATTGGATCCCATCATATGGCATTTCTCCGGGAAGATCCTGAGAAAAGTATGATGTAAGACCCCAAGCGGAAGAAGTCTCTCAAGAGATTCATTTTCCCCAGATAGAGTCGACAAATGGCGTCTCCAACAGAGAAGTTTGTGTACCTCTACAATTCAGACGACTGGGTTCTCCAGCAAGTCTGATATCAAAGCTTTTTCCATCAAATGGCATCTCCCCAGGAAAATTCGGCGAGAAGTTTGAGGAAAATCCGCTACTAACAGCGTTCCTTGTCAAGAAAGTTTATTGACAAAAGAAACTGAGACCAGCTCCTTGGTAGGAAACCAGGATCGAGGGGAAGTTTAAATTAGAAACTAAGACCAGTTCCTTGGTAGGAAACCAGGATCGAGGGGAAGTTTAAATCAGAAACTAAGACCAGTTCCTTGGTAGGAAACCAGGATCGAGGGGAAGTTTATATCAGAAACCGAGACCAGTTCCTTGGTAGGAAACCAGGATCGAGGGGAAGTTTATTTCAAAAGAAAACTGAGACCAGCTCCTTGGTTGAAGACCAGGATCGAGGGGAAGTTTACCTTTTCTAAGCATCTTTGCTTAGCTAAAGAAGATAAATGTGTAAGCTACCATTCATAACCACCATCAAAATTTCGGGTATTCCGATATTTAATCCTCTTGCACCCCGAATGCCCGAATACCTTCGTCATTCACACCTTCGTCATTCACTCCTTCATACCATCATTGTGCAAATCATCATCATAATATGGAGGAACCATTATACTTCATCAGTCTCCCCAAAGATGGGTGAGCATCCACTACAATCAAAACTAGGGTTTCAAGCCCTCTCTGAGTGCTTAGACAAAGGATCAATCAAGGAATGACATGATCTTCAACTTTTCTAACCTCTTAGGAATCCAAAAAGGATCAAAAGGACTCCCACTCCAAGGATTAAGCACAAGGATGCTCCCTTCTAGGTGGATCAGGCCTCAAGATCGACAGTGTCACCAAATTAGGGTTTTGGTCGACCAGGGCCTCCAGATGGAAATTTTTCATCTGGGCATAAGCCAATGATCTAAAACACAACCTAATGTACTCCATGGAACCTCATGGACCCATTCATCAAGTCAATTTTGCCTCAGGGGTTGCACTCCTAAAAAATCAGGAATTAGGGTTTCTTGACCTAATTCACCCCTAAGTTGACTTTTGGGACAAATCATGAACCAAGACCTCAAGAGAGGGTTTGAGGGTCTCTAATAAACTATATTGATCCATTTGGAACAATGGATTAATCCAAGAAGCTTGAGCAACAAGTCTCAATTTCATCTGCACAACAATTAGGGTTTTAAGGAAAAAGCAACTATAACTTTGACTTTTGACAAGGACATGCTCCCAAGCCCTAAGACATGATTCAATATGCCCTATGACACCCATGGAACATGTCCACCAAGTTTGATTTAGTTCAAGGACATGATTTCCTGAAGAATTGCACAGTTTGGAATTCATCTGATAAAAAGTCAACTGTGCACAAAAGTCAACTTTGACTTTTTGAGATTTTTCACCAAAATGGATTTTTAACCCTAAAATGATGTTAATGTATGATTTGAATCATCATTCATCAAGAAAAATCAAGAAAAGTGGGATAACTTGTAAAAGGGGTAACCATAAAAACTTAGAAAATTTTCTAAGTTAAAAATAAAGTGACAAGGGCACCAACTTTGAAGGATCATAACTCCTAAACCACAAAGCCATTTTTTTCATCCAAAGATGGATTTGTAGCCCTCATTACCCTCTACAAAAACTTCAACTAGACCTAAGTCCAATTCATTAAGGATTTGGAGTTATGGGATGATCAAAATGGCTGAAAAGTGAAAATGTCACTTTTTCCAACACTTAGTGAAATTTTCACTAAGTCAGAATCTGCCTTCACTTTTTGCCAAATGTAGGGGGATTTTTCACTTGGATTCAAAAGAGATCAAAACCAAACATGTTCAAACAGTTGTTGTATCATGTAAGGGCTTTCCAAAATGGTCAAGAACATTACCAAATTTAACTTACACCATGAGATATGACATTGGAAAGTTGCCTTGCTGAAATCTGTCAAAGGCAAGGCAGAATTTGCAACTTTGCTCGATTTGCCAAAATCAGCCAAATTCAAATGCTCCTATCCACTTGGACACCTCAGAGGATTGAATCTAAAGGGGACAATCACTGAGCAAAGCCTCCAAAGTCCATGGAACAAGAAATAGCATGTTGAACCTAGAATGGCCAAAATAGGGACAAGACTCCAAATTTGGATTGAAGCATTCAATGGAAGCATCAAGGTGGCATGGACTGAGCCATTCTCATCTGAAATCAGTCAAGACTTATCCAAGACCAAGGGAACCAAAGCTCTGTGCCCTAACCTCTAGTCAATGGCTAGAGGAGACTTGGATTTTCATTTGCCAACATTGGCCAAACCTACTTACCAGTTGCCATTCACTATTCCTTGCAAAACAGACTTGTTCTACTATAAATAGAGCTCAATTTTGATCAGTTTGAGTACACCAAAGCCATCTAACAGATGCTTTCCTCAAAATCTCTTTCTCTTGGCAAAAATGCCTTTCTTAGCAAGGTAGCTATCGGGTTTTGAGTTTGAGAGCTTTTCCAATCAAACCAATCACTCACACACCTCACTTACATCATATAGAAGTGATCCAAACACTCACATAACATCTGGAACACATATTTCACAAAATCACCAGCTCGCTGCTCAAACTTTCAATCAAGTTGCAGCTGAGGTACCACAAATCGTTCCAGCCATTTTCAATCAAGTCCAGGCATTCAAACACATTCCATAGGGTGTAAGGAAGTTGTTCAGATCATCACCACTCATCTGTAACACCTACAAATCAAAAATCACATTGCACTTGTTGTCACGGCTTAGAGGTAAGCATACACTTGGTCATCTCTCAATCTATGCATATTTCCTCGCACAATAATTGGGCCATATGGTCATAATCATGCATGGAATGTTTTCCCTCAATTAATTGCATTGTTTGAATCGTGTATCAAAAATCCTAGCCTTCATGCAGAAATTAGGGTTCTTGAGGATTTTTCATGATTTCTTGTTATATGTTTAATTTAAATGAAATTAATGGACATAGACATGATCGTGAGGTTGAGACGAGCATAATGATATGTGGATTGCATGTTATAATCAAGTATTCAGTGAGATTGGATGGAAAACGCAAATCAGCCAAACCCAGAACACGCGCGTGTTCTTCAGCTTGTTCTTGGCGCCTTTTTTCCAAATTCAAATATTTGAATTTTGTGATTTTGTTTAATTGATTCAAAAATTAATTTCTCTCTGAGTTTTAATGATTTTGAGTTGATTCTTTTTTTGATAATTCACAAAACTGTTGAAATATTTTATTTTATCAAAAAATCCCAAAAATATCATTTATTTCATATAATTGATATTTTTGCAAATAATTAATATTTTAATTGTTTTTGACATTTTAAATATTTTTTCCACATTGATTTTGCAACTTTTAATGCTTTCTAATTATTTTGTAGGTCAATACTTAATTTTTGAAGCATTAATCCAAGATCGCAATTTGTTTTCCATATGTTAAACAATTTTGATCATTTAATTGAATTTTTATTCAATTAAATACATTTTTGAGAACAAATTAGGGTTTTTGGATTAATTCAACCCTCGTAAATCATTTTCAAAACACTTTGGGCCTCTAATAGAGTGTAAGACCCAATCCTTTTTTGACCAAATCATTTTTGGGCCTCAGTGCATTGTATAAATCCCGATACCGTCAAAAACAAACGGCGCGATCGTCGCCTTTTGAAAAATAACCTTTTGGGCCTCTCCTCGAGCTATAAGACCCATTCAAAACATTTGGGCCTCTAATACAGTGTAAGACCCAATCCTTTTTTGACCAAATCATTTTTGGGCCTCAGTGTATTGTATATGTCCCGATACCGTAAAAAACAAACGGCGCGATCGTCGTCTTTTGAAAAATAACCTTTTGGGCCTCTCCTCGAACTATAAGACCCATTCAAAACTTTTGGGCCTCTAATAGAGTGTAAGACCCAACCCCCTTTTAACCAAACATTTTGGGCCTCACTTATTGTATAAGTCCCTCTGCGTTAAAAGAAAACCCCGGCGCGATCGCCATTTTTAAACGGAAAAATCATGTGGGCCTACCCTCGTGTTATAAGCCCCACTCTTTTTTCTTTAAACTTTTGGGCCTCTTGAAAGAGTGTAAGACCCATCTCTTTGTACAGAAAAACATTTTGGGCCTCAGTCACTTGTATAAGTCCCTCTGTACCAAATTCAAACAGTGCGCTCACTGATAAAACCCTGGGCCTCTCCTTGAGCTGTAAGCCCCAAATCTTTCTTTTTCAAAGCACTTTCTCCTTTGATTTTGAATATACTGTTGTTTTCAATCTTTCTTTGTTGAACAACTAACCAAACAGCATGGAAGCTCTACAACCGAGTAAGTGGTTATTGCTTTCATTTACCGCTTTCATATACATATAACTGTATTGTGGGGCTGTTTCACTGTAAGTCTACTTTCATAAACTCATATCAACTGTGTAATAATAGTATAGATATTTCGAGTTTCCCCGGCAACTACGTCTAGAACTAGGTGACGCCGTTTCGTTTATTCGTAGAAATAGACAACTAGATCCCCAATAGGATCACCAGATACAGTCTTCTCTTCGGCTGTCCTCATTAGGAATTGTCAAGAAACTCTATTCCCAGAGATGAATGTATTCTCCTTGAATGGCATCTTTGAGTTTCTTCCAAATTCTTGAACTTTCCTGACTTGATCTATTCCTTGTGAATAGCTTGCCTTGAATTTCTCGGGGTTTGGGGACCCATGGGCTTCTTAAAAGCATCGGCCTCCTCTTGGGCAACGTACAAGGACCCACAGGCTTCCTAAAAGCAACCCCGCCTCCTCTTGGGCTTAGTACAAGGACCCTACGGCTTCTTAGAAGTATTCACAGCCTCCTCTTAGGCTTCGTATAATGATCTCTTCCTCCGGGAATGATAGCCTTCTCTTGGGCATAGTACAAGGACCGATCGACTTCTTAAAAGTTTCCAGCCTCGTCTTGGGCTTCGTACAAATTGTCCCGGCAACCTCCTAGAGGTATAGGAACAGAACTTAGTCACCTTCATAGAAAAGTCCTTTCATAGAGTCTACTACTGTTTCTCAAAGCATAGTACAAAAGATGACACTCTAGACTTGGACAGTCTAATTTCCTTGAGTCTCAAAGACATTCTCAAGTGACCCCTTCGTTAAATAGGAAGTAAACCCGTAGACTCGGACAGTCTCAATACCCTTCGGATTTCTCGATTCCTTAAAGAACAGGAATAACCCGGATCCTTGGATCAAATCCTTGAGTACAGTGTTACTCATATAAGAACTGATTTTCTCTTTAAAATCAGTATACTGGATCTGTCACTCAACTGAAACAGTAACCATAGCCTCTTTCTCGGGCTTTGTACGAGACACATAAGAGACTCCCTCGTTGAGTCAATCACCCTTTCGCCTCCATCTCGGGCTTTATACGAGATACAAAAGGGTTCTTCCTGAGCCAAACGAATTTCCGCCTCCATCTCGGGCTTTATACGAGATACCAAAAGACTCCATCGTCGAGTCAAAAACCTTTTAGCCTCTCTCTCGGGCTTTGTACGAGACACATACTAGCCTCCTCTTAGGCTTTATATAACAAAACCACTGGTTAATCCAATTAACCTTTTAGCATCAAAACTGTGCCTCGTTCACTGTACACAAACATCAACAACTCCTTCCCTTTCATCTAATTGCTGTAAGCGACAAGCCTCTGGATCATCTACATCCATGCCACTGTCCCTCTTTTAGCATGAGAAATTCCTAAGGAAAGATAGCATTGCTCTACACTGAGTTGAAGTCTTCTCCTTCAGGTTAAAAACCCCCTATAAAGGAAATTATGGCATTGCCGGATTCACAAATCCCGGTTAAAGTAATTCTCCTTTATAACCAGTCACCCAATAGTTGTGACAGACAAACCCTTATTTAGAGATGACAAATTCTCTCTAAAGTTAAGACCTTTTAGCTTCACATCTTGGGCTTTGAACAAGATACAAATCACCTTTCGCTTCACGTCTTGGGCTTTGAACAAGACACCAAAAATACCCATTTCCTCCCATAGAATAGGAGGAACTACGAACGCTCTGATTTCCCTGTTTCGGTAAACGGGAATACGTAGGCATAAGATTGAAAGAAAAATCTTAGCGAGCACACTAAACAAAAAAACCAAATCCCTTACTCTCACATCAAAAAGCATCAGTCCTAACATCCTAATCCTTGTTCCCCGCCAGAAACCTTTTGTCTAGATAAAAAGAAAGAAACTGTATTGGCGAAAATACAAATAACCATTACAAAGGCCCCCCCACATTGATAGCATCCGTAACCTAACAGACCGCTGTTTAAACTCAGTATGCAAAGCAGGGTTAATTGGAGACATCTATCTCCCTTCCTTCATCAGCTCACAATAGGATAAAAAATGAATCGACCTGTAGTTTAAGCTCAACCGCAGAGAGCGACCAGCACTTAAGAACTGCGTCCAAAATCGCTCGCTACAACAGGGTCAGCCCTGAATGTTATGCCGAAGTCCACTTTGATGCAATTATCATTCAAAGGCCCTCCGATGAGAATCAGCGAGGTTGTCGTCAAAGAATTCGACAGGTCCAGAAAAACTGTTATCGGCGAAGTTGATCTTCCCATAACTATTGGTCCTCACACTTTCCAGGTCACTTTCTAGGTCATGGACATCCGGGCAACATACAGTTGTTTATTAGGAAGACCTTGGATACATCAGGCTGGAGCGGTCACTTCGACCCTCCACCAAAAGCTAAAGTTCGTCAAGGACGATCAACTTGTCATAGTTTGTGGGGAACAACCCTTGCTTGTAAGCAACTTGTCATCATCTACTAGCATAGAACCCTAGGAGGTTATTGGAACTCAGTTCCAAGCACTGTCGGTAAGCAAGAACAATCAGTTCAAAGGAGGAACCTCGATTTCCTCATACAAAGATGCTATCAAAGCGGTCGAGAGTACCGATACAACCGGATGGGGACAGTTTGTCATTCCTATTGACAATAAAACAAAGAAGGGTCTTGGTTTTTCTGCAACCTGTACCCAGACAGCTGCCAATGATGAAAGTCTTCATCCCCTTCAAAACTTCTTCCACAGTGGAGGTTTTCTTCACCCAGTGTCTCAAGCAGTACATGCTATCAATGAGGAAGATCCCTCTGACACAGATGAAGAATGAAAGTCCTATCTTAATAAGGATGGTTATATGTCTCAGGAAGAGGTGCCTACGCCATTTTGCTATACCGCACAGAGTCCGAGATTTATACCAAGGTCAGACGTTGAAATGATATATGGAGATTGTGATCCGGAAGGATGTCGTGCTCCGCCAAATTCATTAGAGGAGGACACTCTGATGAAAGACAACTTTGACCACAACTACTATGGCCCAATGGATGGTCTGCCAATGTGGCAACCTTACCCAGGAAACTTGGGGCCGAAAAGTCAGCTGAGTAATGAAACTCAGCTGACCATCATTGAACAGAATACCTGTGTCCCCACCATGTCATGGGATCAACACTCAGGTCATTCAGAAACTACTCAACATGAAGATGAATTCCTAACGTTTGCATGACTTGAGTTCATTAACTATGCTTTTCCTGAGGTCAACGTCATCGAGAGGGATGACCCCTCCAGTTCCAAAGAAGTTTGGGACACCTTGGGACAACCGAGTGGAAAATATGACTACATGGTCAAGTACACTGCTCCCGAAAGCTCTCGTATCAGGTTCGAAGATATCCAGCCAACTGGATGGGGAGATACATCTGAGAGCACAAATGCTATGCAAAATGCAACTGAGGAATCCTCCTACGACAATTCTTCCTGGGAGACAGATTCCAATGATCCTGCTCCACCAGAAATCAGCGTCATTTCTGAAGACAAATCAAGTAAGGTACCAGACTTTGTGATTCACCGAGGAGTTCACCGCCAATGGGTTACCGTCGAGGTTCCGAAGGTCGTTCATCAGTCAAAGTAATTGCCATCTTTTAACCTTTCACCCTGCCCAGGTGAAACGGATGTTTTGATAGGGTTCGCTTTCTGTAAATTTCCTCTTCGCTTTGCCCAAAGCGACAGAGTTTTGTTGTATAGGGTTGTAGTTTCAAGGATCGACTTGTTCATTAATAAAATAATGTCGTTCTGTAATTTCCGCATTAATTGTTGTTTTCTCTTTTTGCTTTTCTCAGAAAATGGTAATCCTAAAAAACAATTCAAATAAAAACAAGCAGTAAAATAAATACACTGCACACACTTGCATTTTCTCTATCTCTTCTAAACACGAATCATCACGTCATGCAGATTGCTTGTTTTAAACCCCGTTGAAACATACGATCCGATGCCTTCTCCCAACTTTGAGTTCCCAGTATTCGAGGCTGAAGAAGAAAATGACAACGAAATTCCAGAAGAGATCTCCCAATTACTCAGACAAGAGGAAAGGTCCATTGAACCTCACAAAGAGCCGTTGGACACGGTAAACTTGGGTTCAGAGCAAGAGAGAAAAGAAATCAGGATTGGGGCACTGCTCAGTCCAACTGCCAAAGAGGGTTTGATAAAGCTTCTCAGAGAATTTCCCGATGTATTCGCTTGGTCCTATCAGGATATGCCAGGTTTGGATACTAGCATCGTGGAACATCACTTACCGTTAAGATCGGAATGTCCGCCAGTAAAGCAGAGGTTGAGACGGACTCACCCGGACATGGCCATCAAAATCAAAGAGGAGGTACAGAAACAGATTGACGCGGGTTTTCTCACTACATCAGAGTATCCTCAATGGTTAGCCAACAGTGTACCCGTTCCCAAAAAGGACGGAAAAGTCATAATGTGTGTCGATTACAGAGATCTGAACAAGGCTAGTCCAAAGGACGACTTTCCTTTACCACACATTGACATGCTGGTAGGCAGCACAACAAAGGTCAAAATTTTCTCCTTCATGGATGGATTCTCGGGTTATAACCAGATCAAAATGGCGCCGAAAGACATGGAGAAAACTTCGTTCATTACCCCATGGGGTACCTTTTGTTACAAGGTAATGCCGTTCGGTTTGAAGAACGCCGGGGCAACCTATCAAAGGGCCATGACTACTCTGTTTCATGACATGATACACAAAGAAATCGAGGTATATGTCGATGATATGATTGCAAAATCAAAAACAGAGAGTGAGCATGTTGAACATCTGTCAAAATTGTTCGAACGTTTAAGAAAGTTCAAGCTCTGCTTGAATCCCAACAAGTGCACCTTCGGTGTCCGTTCAGGGAAACTACTAGGGTTCATCGTCAGCCAGAAAGGAATTGAAGTTGATCTTGACAAGGTCAAGGCCATTCAAGAAATGCCTTCTCCGAAAACTGAAAAACAAGTCAGAGGATTCCTTGGACGTTTGAACTACATCTCCAGATTCATATTCCTTCTAACTGCCACTTGTGCGCCGATTTTCAAATTACTCAAAAAGAACCAGGATTGCGTTTGGTCAGAAGATTGCCAAACCGCCTTCGACAGTATTAAGGAAAATCTGTTGAATCCTCCGATTCTATCACCTCCAGTGGAAGGAAGACCACTGATCATTTACCTCACAGTTCTAGAGGACTCAATGGGATGTGTACTTAGCCAACAAGACGAAACCAAACAGAAAGAGTCTGCCATTTACTATTTGAGCAAGAAATTCACCGACTGCTAAACTCGGTACACGATGCTTGAGAAAACTTGTTGTACTTTGGCTTGGGCAGCCAAACGTCTTCGCCAATACATGATTCGTCATACTACTTGGTTGGTCTCCGAAATGGATTCAATCAAATATGTTTTCGAAAAGCCTGCTCTCACGGGAAGAATTGCCCGTTGGCAGATGTTGTTATCAGAATATGACATAGAGTACCACGCTCAGAAAGACGTTAAGGTAAGTATTTTAGCCGATCATTTGGCTCATCAACCGATTGACGATCAAGAATAAATCGGGTTCGACTTCCCAGACGAAGATGTCATGTATCTAAAAATGAAAGATTGCGATGAACCGCTACCCAGTGAAGGGCCAGAACCAGTTTCCTAGTGGGGACTAATCTTTGACGGAGCAATCAATCATTATAGAAATGGAATTGGGGCAATCATTGTTACCCCTCAGGGTACCCACATTCCTTTCACTACCAGACTTACGTTGAAATGTACGAACAACGAGGCCGAATACGAAGCTTGTATTATGGGTCTCGAAGAAGCAATTGATTTAAGGATCAAAAACTTGGACGTATACGGTGATTCAGCTCTGGTTATCAATCAGATAAAAGGATATTGGAACACATACCAATCAGGACTGATTCCTTACAAAGACTATGCAAGAAGGTTGTAACACTTCTTCAACAGAGTCGAGTTTCATCATATCCCTCGTGAGGAGAATCACATGGCTGATGCATTAGCCACTCTCTCTTCCATGATTAGTGTAGGTCAACGGAACGACTTACCTAAGATCGACATAATGCGCCTTGAACGGCCCGCTTACATCTTCACGATTGAAGAAGTCATAGACGACAGACCTTGGTATCACGATATCAAATGCTTCCTTCAGAAACAAGAGTACCCACCTGGGGCATCCAGGAAAGACAGGAAAACCCTCAGGAGATTGGCTGGAAACTTCTTCCTGAGCGGTGACACTCTCTATAAGAGAAACTTTGACATGGTCTTGCTCCGATGCGTCGACAGACCAGAAGCAGACATGCTCATGAAAAAAATTCACGAAGGATCCTTTGGCACTCATCCCAACGGACATACAATGGCGAGAAAAATTCTAAGAGCAGGGTACTATTGGTTGACAATGGAATCCGACTGCTACAAGTACATGAGGAGGTGTCACAAGTGTCAGATATACTCCGACAAAATTCATGTACCGCCAACGCATCTCAAAGTTCTCTCTTCCCCATGGCCATTTTCCATTTGGGGAATCAACATGATTGGTATGATTGAGCCCAAGGCTTCAAACAGACATCGGTTCATCCTAGTAGCCATTGACTACTTCACCAAGTGGGTCGAAGCTGCGTCGTACGCTAATGTAACCCGACAAGTGGTGGTCCGATTTATCAAAAACAATATCATCTGCCGTTATGGTGTTCCGAGCCAGATCATTAGTGATAATGGATCTAACTTGAACAATAAGATGATGAAAGAGTTGTGCGTAGAGTTCAAGATTGAACATCATAACTCATCTCCCTACCGACCCAAGATGAACGGAGCGGTAGAAGCGGCTAACAAGAACATCAAGAAGATCGTTCAAAAGATGGTTGTAACCTACAAAGATTGGCACGAGATATTACCCTTTGCTCTTCACGGTTATCGCACATCTGTTCGCACTTCAACAGGGGCTACCCCTTTCTCTCTAGTGTATGGCATGGAAACAGTGCTCCCCATAGAAGTAGAGATCCCGTCAATCCGAGTATTAATGGAAGCTAAGCTCACCGAAGCTGAATGGTGTCAAAGCCGACACGACGAATTGAATCTGATCGAGGAGAAGCGAATAACGGCACTATGCCATGGTCAGTTGTATCAACAGAGAATGAAGAAGGCGTTCGACAAAAAGGTTCGACCTCACATGTTCAGGAAAGGAGACCTCGTGCTCAAGAAGATACAATCATTTCTCACTGACTCTCGGGGCAAATGGACCCCGAATTATGATGGCCCCTATGTGGTCACGAAAGCTTTCTCAGGCGGCGCCTTGAGACTTGCAGCCATGGACGGAGAGGAATTTGCCTACCCCACGAATGTTGATGTAGTCAAGAAATACTTTGCCTAAAAAAAAACGTCTCGGTGGATTGAAAACCCGAAAGGGAGATCCAGGCAAAAGTTAGAGACATAAAAAGAAAAAATCAACCCGGTGGATTGGAAACATCAAAGTACAATCCAGGCAAAAATTAGGGATAATGGCAAGTAACTATGTTTAACAGAGGCAAGTCCCTCAACAACAGTTACATCATCTGTCAGAAAACTCCAGCCAAGGTCATCTTCGACAGAAGCTCAGGATGTCCCGAATTCAAAGTTGGTAGAAGGATAGTGGTCGTTATGTTTCAACGTAGCCCTTTTCCCTGTAAATTACCATTTTCTAACTTTGTATATACTCTTTGGAATCACGCGTTTGGCTGATCTCCATCTTATCAATAATATTTGAGTCTTTGTGCTTTTGTTTGTAATTCTTAGTTGTTTTAGCTTTACAGAACGACGTTGTTAACATGATTAACGATTCTTGAAATAAAACAAAAATGAATTTACTTGTTAAAACTTTTTCTGCTTTTAAATTAAAGACGGCAATTTCTTTTGACTGTTGAACATCAGAAGAACATCGGTCGCTTCTCCAGAAGTAAGCGAACTTCAAAGTGCAGAATCAAAGTACTCCTTCTACGCCAGTACGCCTGAATGAAGGGATCAACTGTGTCAGAGACCTTGTTTCGTCTGACATGCCTCGGCCGAGTTCTTACCTCCTAAGCCCGACCAACGGTAGCTCCAAACAGGGACTATCTCTCCTAAGCAAGGTGGAATTGCTATCTTGAACCAGCGATATTTCTATACGCCCCGCGATGGCCAAGTATCCAGTCGTGTTCATCTTTTAGTTTGTAGGTCGCGTCAGTTTTATCGGTACATACATACATACATCATGCATTATTGATTTGCATTCATATTAAAAGTCCTCTCAATCGAGTTGTCAGCCCTTTCCTCGTCAGGAAGTGTTACGTCTGAACAATCTCTCTCCTCCAGTTTTATTTCTGGATTGATGTTGGGTCCTCGACCACTTTGATAACTTAAACCTCTGAAAAATCAGAGAGCCCTCAGTTAACATCACTCTTCGCCATTGAAGATGATATCCTTGTTTTCCGGGATTAAAGAAAATCCCGAGAGAAAGCCTCCTAAATCGGAGATTCGACAGTACGGCAGTTTTCTCCGAAAAACCCACTGATGAAAAGGTCATCGACACCTCAAAATTGGATCACATCATATGGCATTTCTCCGAGAAGATCTCCGAGAAAAGTATGATGTAAAGACCCCAAACGAATGCAGTCTCTCAAGGGCTCGCATTCCCCAAGTAGAAACAAATGGCGTCTCCAACAGAGAAGTTTGTGCAACTCTACAACTCAGACGACTGGGTTCCTCAGCAAGTCTGGCGTCAAACCTTTTTCCGTCAAATGGCATCTCCCCAGGAAAATTCGGCGAGAAGTTTGAGGAAAACCGCTACACATAGCGTCCCTTGTCAATTGAGTTTATTGACAAAAGAAACTAAGACCAGTTCCTTGGTAGGAAACCAGGATCGAGGGGAAGTTTATTTCAGAAACTAAGACCAGTTCCTTGGTAGGAAACCAGGATCGAGGGGAAGTTTATTTTAGAAACTGAGACCAGTTCCTTGGCTGAAGACCAGGATCGAGGGGAAGTTTACCTTTTCTAAGCATCATTGCTTAGCAAAAGAAGATGAAAGCGCAAACTGCCATCCATAGCCATCAAAATTTTGGGTATTCCGATATTTAATCCTCTTGCACCCCGAATGCCCGAATACCTTCGTCATTCACACCTTCGTGTCCAAGAAGATTAAATAGGGGCATCTGTCATGCCCCAAATTTTGACCACTAAGATTTCCCATCATTGTGAAAATCATCATCACAATATGGAGGAACCATCATACTTCATCAGTCTCCCCAAAGATGGGTGAGCATTCACTACAATCAAAATTAGGGTTTCAAGCCCTCTCTGAGTGCTTAGACAAAGGATCAATCAAGGAATGACATGATCTTCAACTTGTCTAACCTCTCAAACATCCACAATGGATCAAAAGGACTCCCACTTCAAGGATTAAGCACAAGGCTGCACCTTTCTAGGTGGATCAAGTCTCAAGATCGACAGTGTCACCAAATTAGGGTTTTGATCGACCAGGGCCTCCAGATGGAAATTTTTCATCTGGGCACAAGCCAATGATCCAAAACACAACCTAATATACTCCATGGAACATCATAAACCCAATTATCAAGTCAATTTGACCTCGGGGGATGCATACATAAAAAATCAGGAATTAGGGTTTCTTGACCTAATTCACCCTTAAGTTGACTTTTGGGACAAATCATGAGCCAAGACCTCAAGAGAGGATTTGAGGGTCTCAAACATATCACATTGATCCATTTGTAACAATGGAATTATCCAGGAAACTTGAGCAACAAGTTTCAATTTCATCTGCACCACAATTAGGGTTTTAAGGAAAAAAGTCAACTGTAACTTTGACTTTTGACCAGGACATGCTCCCAAGCCCTAAGACATGATTCAATATACCCTATAACACCCATGGAACATGTCCATCAAGTTTGATTTAGGTCAAGGACATGATTTCATGAAGAATTGCACAGTTTGGAATTCATCTGATAAAAGGTCAACTGTGCACAAAAGTCAACTTTGACTTTTTGAGATTTTTCACCAAAATGGATTTTTAACCCTAAAATGATGTTAATGTATGATTTGAATCATCATTCTTCAAGAAAAATCAAGAAAAGTTGGATAACTTGTAAAAGGGGTAACCATAAAAACTTAGAAAATTTTCTAAGTTAAAAATAAAGTGGCTAGGGTACCAACTTTGGAGGGTCATAACTCCTAAACCACAAGGCCATTTTTTTCCATCCAAAGCTTGATTTGTAGATCTCATTGCCCTCTACAAAAACTTTAACTAGACCTAACTCCAATTCATTGTGGATTTTGAGCTATGAGTGAGCCAAAATGGCTGAAAATATGAAAGTACACCATTTTCCAACACTTAGAAAAATTCTGGGCAAGGCAGATTTTGTGTTGAAACACCAAAACTTGTGAGATCTTTTCACATAGATGCAAGCTGAATCAAGTCCAAAGTTAAACATCAATGTTGTTGCATATGTTGCCAAGAACTTAAAGAGCTTAACAACATGAATTGATTCAACTTGAGCCAAGAGAAATCCATGCCCAAAGTCATGCTGCTGCAAGCTGTTTTGGAAAAATCAGTTTGCATGTTTGCTTGCCACACACGATTTTGAACCAAAAACTGAGGATCAACATGCCACATGTATTCAAACCAATCACATTGCATCTGATCCAACTGATAAATCTGAGTCAAAAGGTCAAGGAATCTTCCAACTTGAAATTCATCCACTTTGGCACATTTTGCCTTGAATTCAAAGTGCATTAATGTTGAATAGTGCATTGTCAAGGTAGCTACCCTACTCAGTCAGGTTCTCTGATTAAACAACAATAAAAACATCTGAGGAATGTGATTTTGGTCAAGGCATAGCCCTGCTCTTGGGAATGGCTAGCTTGCCTTGCTTGAGAAGAAATCCTCCAAGCCAATCCATGCAAATGTGATCTGATCCAGCAGCCATTCACTATTCCTCCAAAATAAAAGTTGATTACCTATAAATAGAGGTCCCAATGGATCATTCAACTCACACCAAAGCCAGTTACAGCACTGCTTTCTCTCATTCTTCCTTGAACCTCAAGTTTTTTGGTTTTTGAGTAACCACTATCGGGTTTTGAGTTGCAGCCTTAGGCAATCAATTCCAATTGCTCAAACACATCATATATGATGTATTTGAGGTTTTTAAACACTTAAACACTGACTGTAACACCTCAGGCTCAAAATCACCCTTCAACCAAGCCATTATACCTCAATTATGCAGGTGGAGGTCTCCAGCTTGATCCAAAGAGTTTCAAAGTGTTCCAAAGCATGTAACACACTCCATAACATCCATTAAAGCTGTAGGGATCATCAGTTCACGACTGGAACAAAGTTTGTGCAGAGTTCCATTTCAGCTTGCATCAAGGTAAGCCTCACAACTCAAACTCCATGATCCATGCATATTTCCTCGCATGATATTTTTGCCAATTGCTTGCCATCATATGCTGATTGTTTTCCCTCAAAAAATTTGATCATTGCACTCATAATCATGCCTACTCGATTGCTTTTGTAAAATTAGGGTTCATACGACCACAATGATATAATTTGTTATACACTGAAAATGAATAAAATTAGGTATTGCCATCTTCTTCCTTGTGAAAAAACGCGTGAGTTTGGTGTTTGAATGATGTCCAATGGTTGAGAGATGAGTGAGATATGGTGCTTCATGCACGAGCTCGAGGAAGAAGATGGCCATGGCACCATTCTCAGAAAATCCAACTAAGTTCTCTATATATTTTTCCCTTGCCATGTTATATTTGAATTGGAATTGCGCCCCAGCGGTTCATCAGCTGGTTTTGTGTGTATTGGCAAGTGAGAGGTCTGGGGTTCGAATCCCCCTCGTCCCAGACTTCTTTTTATCACTTGTTTATTTTGTTATTTTTCATATTATTATTTTTAATGATTTGAAAAATTAATAACTTCTTCAATTTTTATCATTTTTGATTGGTTCTTTTTGCAACAATTCACAAAAATGTTGAAATATTTTATTCCACAAAAAAATTAGATTTATATTATTTATTTAATATAATTAGTATTCTTGTGAATAAATTCATTTTTAATTGTTTTTAAACATTCTAAAAGTGAATATTTACTTTGAAAATCAAAACCTAATGAGTTTAAATATTCCTTGTGATTATCCCTCATTTTTTCCAAACCTTAAACAAAATCATAAATGGATTATTCAAATTTATTTTGAATTTTGTTTGATTTTCTTTAAATATTTAATTTTAAAGATTAAAATTAGGGTTTTTGATTAATTCAACTTTCAAATTTGATATTCAAAATTTTTTGGCCTCTAATAGAGTGTAAGACCCAACCCCCTTTTAACCAAAACACTTTGGGCCTCAGATATTGTATAAGCCCCTTTGCGTTAAAAGAAAATCTCGGCGCGATCGCCATTTTAAACGAAAAATCATCTGGGCCTACCCTCGTGTTATAAGCCTCACTCTTTTTCATTCAAAACTTTTTGGGCCTCTATTAGAGTGTAAGACCCATCCCTTTGTACAGAAAATCTTTTGGGCCTCAGTCACTTGTATAAGTCCCTCTGTACAAATTCAACAGTGCGATCACTGATAAAACCCTGGGCCTCTCCTTGAGCTGTAAGCCCCAAATCTTTCTTTTTCAAAGCACTTTCTCCTTTGATTTTGAATATACTGTTGTTTTCAATCTTTCTTTGTTGAACAACTAACCAAACAGCATGGAAGCTCTACAACCGAGTAAGTGTTTATCCGCTTTCATTTACCGCTTACATATACATATAACTGTATTGTGGGGCTGTTTCGCTGTAAGTCTTCTTTCATAAACTCATATCAACTGTGTAATAATAGTATAGATATTTAGAGTTTCCCCGACAACTACGTCTAGCATTAAGCCCGTCGATCACTCTTAGAAATAGTCTAAACTAGATCCCCATAGGATTACCAGACACAGTCTTCCCTCCTCTTGGGGTTAAACAATATGGAGACATGAAAGGCAGCATTCTCTGTGAACCCTTTCATAGACCGTCACTCGTAGAAGTTGTCAAAAAAACTCTATTCCCCAGAGATGATTTTTTCTCCGTGAATGGCATCTCTTGTGTTTCTTCCAAATTCTCGGACTTTCCTGGCTTGATCTATTCCAGGTGAATGGCATGTCTTGAACTTCTCGGGGTTTGGGGACCCACAGGCTTCTTAAAAGCACTTGTCAAGAAGCTCTACTCCCCAGAGATGATCTTTTCTCCGTGAATGGCATCTCTTGAGTTTCTTCCAAATTCTCGAACTTTCCTGACTTGATCTATTCCTTGTGGATAGCTTGCTTTGAATTTCTCGGGGTTTGGGGACCCATCGGCTTCTTAAAAGCAATCGGCCTCCTCTTGGGCATCGTACAAGGACCCACGGGCTTCCTAAAAGCAACCCTGCCTCCTCTTGGGCTTAGTACAAGGACCCACCGGCTTCTTAGAAGTATTCACAACCTCCTCTTAGGCTTCGTATAATGATCTCTTCCTCCGGGAATGATAGCCTCCTCTTGGGCTTCGTGCAAGGACCGATCGGCTTCTTAAAAGTTTCCAGCCTCCTCTTGGGCTTCGTATAAATTGTCCCGACGACCTCCTAGAGGTATAGGAACAAAGCTTAGTCATCTTCATAGATCAGTCCATTCACAGAGTCTACTACTGTTTCTCAAAGCATAGTACAAAAGATGAAACTCTAGACTTGGACAGTCTAATCTCCTTGAGTCTCAAAGACATTCTCAAGCACCCTTCAAAAATAGGAAGTAAACCCGTAGACTCGGACAGTCTCAATACCTTTCGGATTTCCCGCTTCCTTAAAGAACAGGAATAACCCGGATCCTTGAATCAAACCATGAGTACAGTGTTGCGCATATAAGAACTGATTTTCTTTTTAAAATCAGTATACTGGACCTGTCACTTAACTGAAATAGTAACCACAACCTCCTCTTGGACTTTGTACAATGATTCTCCCTAGCGGAGTCAAACAACGTTTAGCCTCTCTCTCGGGCTTTGTACGAGACACATAAGAGACTCCCTCGTTGAGTCCATCACCTCTTTCGCCTCCATCTCGGGCTTTATACGAGATACAAAAAGGTTCATATTGAGCCAAACAAATGTTATCCTCCATCTCGGGCTTCGTACGAGATACAAAAACTCTTTTGTTGAGTCAAACAGCCTCCATCTCGGGCTTTATACGAGATACCAAAAGATTCCCTCGTTGAGTCAAAACCTTTTAGCCTCTATCTCGGGCTTTGTACGAGACACATAATAGCCTTCTCTTAGGCTTTGTATAAGAAAACCACTGGTTGATCCAATTAACCTTTTAGCATCAAAGTTGTGCCTCGTTCACAGTACACAAACATCAACAACTCTTCCCCTTTCATCTAATCGTTGTAAGCGGCAAGCCTCTGGATCATCTACATCCATGCCACTGTCCCTCTTTTAGCATGAGAAATTCCTAAGGAAAGATGGCATTACTCTACACTGAGTTAAAGTCTTCTCCTTCAGGTTAAAATCCCCTATAAAGGAAATTATGGCATTGCCGGATTCACACATCCCGGTTAAAGTAATTCTCCTTTAAAAACAGTTGTGACATACAACCCCCTCTTTAGAGATAACAAATTCTCTCTAAAGTTGAAACCTTTTCAGCTTCATATCTTGGGCTTTAAACAAGATACAGATCACCTTTTTCGCTTCACGTCTTGGGCTTTGAACAAGACACCAAAAACAACCATTTCCTCCCATAGAATAGGAGGAACTATGAACGCTCTGATTTCCCTGTTTCGGTAAACGAGAATACGTAGGCATAAGATTGAAAGAAAAAATCTTAGCGGGCACACTAAACAAAAACCCGAAATCCCATACTCTCATGTATCTATCAAAAGCATCAGTCCTAACATCCTAATCCTTGTTCCCCGTCAGAAAAACCAAGAAAGAGAGAAAATCGTATTGGCGAAAATAAAAATAACTAGTACAAGGGCCCCCCCACATTGATAGCATTCGCAACCTAACAGACCGCTGTTTAAACTCAGTATGCAAAGCAGGGTTAATTGGAGACATATATTTCCCTTCCTTATTCAGCTCACAATAGGATAAAAAATGAATCGACCTGTAGTAAGCTCAACCGCAGAGAGCGACTAGTGCTTAAGAACCGCGTCCAAAATCGCTCGCTACAGGGGGCATGTGATTGATGTGTTTGAAAAGCATAATCGTTTTGGATTGGGTTACCCTCCTGGTCGACAATCTAGTTCGCTTGATCAGAAGCAGTGTAACTCGAACAAGTTCAATAGCACGGGGTTTCAAAAGGGTGACATCATGGCCGCCATTGATGATGCTGGTCCTAGCAACCAGATTTCGAGCTTTGTGCCCAAGTGTCCGCCGGGTTTCAAGCTCAACAACTGGACATCTACCGCGATTCCTGTGGTTTTTCCAACAAACATGTAATGCATTTTGCTTTCTCATTCCCTCGTCCTCACCCGAGACGAGTGGATAGCTTGTAAAGGGCCTCACGTTTTTGCAATATTATGTGATCAATAAATAAAAGTTTTTGCATTCAAAATCTTGCTCTATTTTCTTTCTTTATTTTACTTTTTCACAAACAAATGGCAAAAGTTTTTTTTTTATTTTCACTTTTCAAAATAGCTCATCCTAAACATATTCATAAACATGCAGAACTAATAAATGCATTGATAACAACATGGCAAACATCAGTTGTAATTCTGGGATTCCAATCAACCAAGCCAAAGAAAATGGTGAGGAAAATTGTGAATTACCGGCTGAACTAACAAGGCTCCTTGAGCACGAGCATAGAGAGATTCAGCCACATAAAGAGCTAGTGGAAGTTGCCAATCTTGGTACTGATGAGGTCAGAAGAGAAGTCAAGGTTAGCGCATCCCTTGCAGAGCATGTACACTCCGAGTTAGTCAAGTTATTGAAAGAGTATGTAGATATCTTCGCCTAGTCTTATCAAGATATGCCTGGGTTGGATACCAACATCGTTGAACATCACTTGCCACTCAAGCCCGAATGTCCTCCTGTTAAGCAGAAACTCAGGAATACTAGATTCGATATGACACTTCAAATCAGAGAAGAGGTGAAGAAACAGCTTGATGTTGGGTTCCTAGCCATTTCCAAATATCCTGAATGGATTGCCAACATCGTCCCGGTTCCAAAGAAAGACGGGAAGGTCAGAATGTGTGTGGATTATCGAGATCTCTACAAGGCAAGCCCAAAAGATGATTTTCCTCTGCCTCATTTTGATGTCTTGGTGGAAACACAGCACAGTTCTCTGTCTTTTCATTTGTGGACGGTTTTTCAAGGTATAATCAGATAAAAATGTTCCCAGCTGATATGGAAAAGACTACTTTCATCACGCCATGGGGTACATATTGTTACAAGGTCTTGCCATTTGGTCTGAAGAATGCAGGGGAAACATACCAACGTGCTATGACAACCCTCTTTCACGACATGATCCATAGAGAGATTGAGGTTTATATGGACGATATGATTGCCAAGTCCAAAACTGAAGACGATCATCTGGTTCATCTGAAGAAACTATTTGACAGACTCCGGAAGTTTAGACTGCGGTTGAATCCTGCGAAGTGTACCTTCGGAGTTCGATCTGGTAAACTGTTGGGCTTTATTGTGAGTCAGAAGGGCATTGAAGTTGATCCTAACAAGGGTCGAGCAATTCAGAATATGCCGCCTCCCAAAACAGGAAAAGAAGCTCGTGGCTTTCTGGGCAGACTTAATTACATCTCAAGGTTCATTTCCCACTTGACGGCTACCTATGAACCAATGTTCATATTACTAAGAAAAAATCAATTGGTCGAATGGAACAATTATTTTCAGGAAGCATTTGACAAAATAAAATAATATTTGCAAGAACCACCGATCTTAGTACCGCCGGTTCCTGGTAGGCCTTTAATCATGTATCTCACCGTTCTTGATGAATCAATGGGATGTGTATTGGGTCAACATGATGACACTAGCAGAAAAGAACATGCAATTTACTATCTGAGCAAGAAATTCACTGATTGTGAGACCAGATACTCACTCTTGGAGAAAACTTGTTGTGCTTTGGCCTGGGTTGCTCGACGCCTAAGGCAATACAAGATTTTCCATACTACTTTGTTAATATCCAAAATGGATCCGATAAAGTACATATTCAAAAATCCTGCTATCACTGGAAGGATTGCTCGGTGGCAGATGTTGTTAACTGAGTATGATATCCAACATGTTACCCAGAAATCAATAAAAGGGAACGTCTTGTCTGACTACCTTGCTCATCAACCTGTAGAGGGTTATCAACAAATGAAGTTTGACTTTCCCGATGAGGATGTTCTGTTTATCAGAGACTATGAGACTCCAGACCCTGACATAGGACCTGAACCAGGGGTGCGATGGATGCTCGTGTTCGATGGTGCCTTCAATTCTAAAGGTCGTGGAATCGGTGATATCTTTATCTCTCCAACCATTTTTCACCTTCCCTTCACTGCCAGACTATGCTTTGCATGCACCAACAATATGGATGAATAAGAAGCATGTATCTACGGTATTGAAGCGGCAATTGACATGAGAATAAGGATTCTTGAGGTCTATGGAGATTCTGCTTTGGTTATTGGCCAAGTCAGAGGGAACTTTGTGCCTAGGGATTCCAAGCTAGTTCCATACCAACAACACATCGCGAAATTGAATCCTTACTTTGATGAGATCTCTTTTCATCATATCTCCAGAGAGGAAAATCAACTAGCTGATGCACTTGTAACGTTAGCATCCATGTTCAAGGTCAAGTGGAAGAATAAAGCTCCTCATATCCGCATTGATCATTTGAACGAACCAGCACATTGCTTAGCAATCGAGGATGAGTCTGAATACAAGCCTTTGTTATACGACATCAAGAGATATCTGGAAAAATAGGAATAGCCCGAGTATATTACTATCACTGACAAGAAAGCTCTTAGGCGGCTCTGCGCCAAATTCTTCTTAAGTGGTGGTGTGCTGTATAAGAGGAATTATGATTCCGTGTTGCTCAAATGTGTGGATAGACACGAAGCAAACACGGTCATAAGGTCCATACATGAGGGCTGCGAGGATGTACATGCTAAGGGTCCCACCATGGCCAAAAAGATCCTTCGAGCTGGGTAGTATTGGACAACAATGGAGGTAGATTGTTACAACTTTGCCAAAAGGTATCACAAGTGCCAAATCTACGGAGACAAGATCCATGTGCTTCAAAATCCATTAAATGTTTTGACTTCACCTTGGCCATTCTCTATGTGGGGTATAGATATGATTGGAATGATCGAACCGAAGGCTTCCAACGGTCATCGATTCATTCTATTTGCTCTCGACTACTTCACCAAGTGGGTTGAAGCTGCTTCTTACGCAAACGTTACATGACAAGTGGTTACCAAATTTATCAAGAAAGAGATAATCTGTCGTTATGGCATTCCTAGCAACATTATCACTGACAATGCAAGCAACCTAAACAACAAGATGATGAAGGAGTTGTGTCAAGAATTCAAGATCGAGCACCACAACTCTTCACCATATCGGCCCAAGATGAATGGTGCCGTCAAAGCAGCAAATAAAAACATCAAGAGGATTGTCCAGAAAATGGTCAAGACTTACAAGGATTGGCATGAAATTCTTCCATTTGCACTACATGGCTACAGAACTTCAGTCCGCACTTCTACTGGGGCAACTCTGTATTCGCTTGTGTATGATATGGAGGTTGTTCTACCCATTGAGGTTGAGATTCCTTCGCTCAGAGTCATCATGGAAGCAGATCTTAATGAAGCCGAATGGGTTTAATCCCATTACAACCAGTTGAATCTCATCGAAGGGAAGCGCCTTACAGCTGTTTGTCATGGTCGATTGTAACAGACACACCTCAAACGAGCTTTCGACAAGAAAGTTCTCCCTCGGATCCACGCGGATCCACGCGGCAAGTGGACTCCTAATTACGAAGGACACTTTGTTGTCAAGAAGGCCTTCTCAGGCGGAGCCCTGATCCTCGCCACCATGGATGGAGAGGAGTTGTCATCGCCCGTGAACTCCGATACAGTAAAAAAATAATATGCCTAAAAAAATGGATTAAGAGCCCGCTAGATTGGTATCCGCAAGGACGATCTAGGAAAAAATTGGCGTCCCGATGGACCCAAAAAAATAAATGTCCATGCAAAAGTTAGGGACAATGAAAAAAAAGCAATAACATCCCGCTAAGTTGAAAACCCGAAAGGGCGACTTAGGCAAAAATGGGTATCCCGGTGGACGAAAAAAAAAGTAGAGAAAATTTCCAAGCAAAAATTAGGGATAAAGGCATTTGAATGTGAACACTTGAGTCTCTCTTCATCATAGGTGGACCTCAGACGGTAATAGAGCAGTCAAATCATCATCAACTGGTGCAAGGTGTTGGAACCTAGACTTACAGTGGATGGTAGCCAATGTTGTAATCAATGCAAATCATGATTTCCCTTTTCCATTTACATTGTTTCTCAATTTTATTGCAAATTTCCTCATCAAGGATTTTTGCATCCTTGTACACATCTTATGTACATATTTTTCACATTCAATAAACATATACCATTTGTTTTCTCAATTGTTTTCTTTCCAGTATTTTTTTTGCAAAATAAACAATTATTTGTGATCACATAATACTATAAAACGTTGAGAACAATAAAAAGCTTAATCAATCGAGAAAGCATTATGCATTGCATACTTTACTGGTAATTCATGCAGGATAATCAGTAATATCCATTGGCAAGCCTAATTCCCGACTTACCCCTTGTTGGTTCTTGGAAGAAGTTGTTGTTTCCTCAGCAGAGCCATCTTTCACCAGCAAGTGCCATTTTGGTTCTCCGGAAAGGTTGATTACATTCCATTTCCTCAACAGATCCATAAGGTTCCTAGTAAAGTTGTCATGATGTACCCCAAGAGGAGACCTGATTGATTTTTCCCCAACACGGGTCGTGCATCATTCCCAACATGTCAAAATTATCATGCACCAGCAGCCGTATGATTTGGTTCCTCGTCTTCCTCAAGTAGAGAAGATCCGCCGAGCCTTGTGAATTTCCTGCAGCAGAGTCAGTGGAAGCTTAGAAATTAGAGTTTTTTTATTTCATTTCCCAGGCAGAGTAAGTTATGGTAAAAAGGTTGGTCTGATTCTCTTATCCTCTGCAGTGTCAATGGTGATGGTTTGGAGATTTGAGACTTCTCAGTTTCTTCCCCAGCGGAGTCTTCACTATTTTTTGGCTTTTCCACAACAGAGTTATCATCCTTTTGGGGACCGTACCCAGCAGGACCTGCCTTTATCTGTGGGTTCTCTCCTCGACCGAGGATGTCGAGTTCGTTTTGCTACAATCTCTGCCTAACCTGCCGCACATTACCTTGACCCGTACCTTTGCATTGCATGATATCAAGCATCATGTAGAAAACATACATGGCATATGCATCGAGCATACTGCCTTTCTTTTGGCCTGATCCATCTCCCCAGCAGATATTCAGCCAAACTTCAAACACTCTCTACACTTGCAGCTCTTCTTTGGTCGCCGTCGGCCAAATTTTTGGGATACTCTTTTATTTAATCCCCTTCTACCTCGAATCATCGAAAAACTAGCGCAATTCGTACATTCAGGTCTAAGAGGATTGTAGCGCGTGATTTTTGTCGGTGACGCGACCACCTTATCGCGGAATTTGGGTTTTCTCCTCAATAATGAGGAGGGGTTGTTACTTTCTGATTTCTTATTTATCCCGTGAAGCTGGAAGTGAAAGGGAAGCTATCTAAAACTAACCTTGCACGCAAATGTTTAACTGAACAAACGCTGAAAGAGATTCGGGGAGTTCGGGGTCAGGTTATACAATGGGGAGTTGTCAATTACCCATCCTATATATGGTTATCCACAGGTTGTTAGCATTAGGTTCTGCTTTGTACTTGATGGTGTTTATTCGTTAATGGGCTGGGAAAGTTTCTTGGGAAATATGAGAAAGAGAGAGAGAGTGAGTTTTTGTTGATGTTCGGGTTTTTCCGATGCTTTTGGTAAGGTACTGGATCTAATGTTTGATTGGTGTGTGAAGGTACTGGACCTAGAGTTTTTGCAATCTTATGCCTACGTATTCCCGTTTAAACGAAACAGGGAAATCAGAGCAATCGTAGTTCCTCCTATTCTATGGGAGGAAAAAGATATTTTGGTGTCTTGTTCAAAGCCCAAGATTGAAGATAAAACGTTTGACTGAGAGGGAATTTGTCATCTCTAAAGGGAGACATCTTGTTTATTTATCACAACTATTGGGTGACTGTTTATAAAGGAGGATTACTTTAACTAGGATATATGAATCCAGGAATGCCATTATTTCCTTTATGGGGGATTTGTCCTGAAGGGGAAAACTTTAACTCAATGTAGAGCAATGCCATTTTTCCTTAGGAATTTCTCATGCTAAGAGAGGGACAATAGCGTGGATGTAAATAATCCAGAGGCTTGCCGCTTATAGCAATTAGATGAAAGAAAGGATTTGCCAGGATAAAAGATGGATAACAGCTTGGATATTTGAATCAACAAGTGTGCCACTTACAGCAGTTATCTGGGATTAGGGTTTGATTTGAGTTATCTATTTTGGTAAACAGAGAAATGACTTCCTGCACAGAGATTGTGGTTTCCTCTGAGGGGATGTTGATTTTTGTGTGCCTTGATCAAAGCCCAAGGTTAAAGCTAAGAGGTTGATTGACTCCACTAGGGAAGTCCTAATACAAAGCCTAAGAGGAGGATGGGAAAGACTGACTCAACAAGAGAGTGTTTATATGTCTTGTACAAAGCCCAATATTGAGGCTAATAGAGACTGACTCTTTTGGGGATATCTTAATATAAAGCCTAAGAGGAGGCTAAAAGTTTGACTTTTCCGAGGAAAATATTCTGCTTGTCTTGTACAAAGCCCAAGATTGGGGCTAAAAGGGATTTTGACTCCGCTGGGGAGGGTTTCTATGTGTCTTGTACAAAGCCCAAGATTGAGGCTGAAAAGAAGACTGACTCTGTGGGAAAGAAATCTTTATCTGTGTTGTACAAAGCCCAAGATTGAGGCTGAAATGAGACTTTACTGACTCGACTGATGATATTTTAGGTGTTTTACACGAAGCCCAAGATTGAGGCTGAAATGAGTTTGACTTTGTTGGGGAGTATTATCTGTCTTGTACAAAGCCCAAGATTGAGGTTGAAAAAGAGTTTGACTTTGCTTAGGAAATTTATATGGTGTCTTGTACAAAGCCCAAGATTGAGGCTGAAAAGGTATTTGACTCAACAAGAGAGTGATTTTATCTGTCCTGTACAAAGCCCGAGATTGTGACTGAACAAGCTGAAGAAATCATTATACAAATCCTAAGAGGAGGCTGACTTTTGCTAAGGGAAATCATTATATAAAGCCTAAGAGGAGGCTAAAAAAGATTGTCTTAACAAGAGAATGGTTTTATCTGTCTTGTACAAAGCCCAAGATTGAGGCTAAAAGGGTTGACTCAACAAGAGAGTATTAAGAGGTGATTGACTCAACAAGAGAATCTTGAAAGTTGATTGACTAAATGAGAGAGTCTGAAAAGGTTAGCTCCGCTGGAGAGAATCATTGTACAAAGCCCAAGAGGAGGCTGACTATACTGAGGAACAGAAGGATCATTATACAAAGCCTAAGAGGAGGATATCTTCTGTTGGGAGTTATTGAGATCCCGAGGCAGGTCCAAATGGGGAATCAACTCTTGCTGAGGGTTACAGTAGAGTTGGGGTATCAGATGCCTTGAGGTTATGATTTGTGATAGTGTTATACTGATGATAAACTGACCCTAGTTGGGGATTTTTAGGAGAAAGTCTGAGTTTTAGAACCCATGGGTTTTAACTCTACTGGAGATTGATCCAGAATGATCGGGGTTTCTCCTATGTTTGAAGGGAACTTGAGAATATCTTTGAGATTCGAGAGGGGATTAGACTGTCCAAGTCTACTGGTATAGAAGAGTTTATCTTTGTATGATGCCCAAGAGGAGGCAAGTATTTTAAGGGATGAGAATCAACCCTAAATTGATCTGAAATTTGAAACTGGAAAGACTGCTCTAGCAAAGAATGACTAAGTTCTATCTTATACCTTTAGGAGGTCTTCAGGGTCCTTGTATTAAGCCCAAGAGAAGGTATGAGAACTTCTAAGAAGCCGGAGGGTCCTTGTACAAAGCCCAAGAGGAGGCGGGGATGCTTTTAGGAAGCCTGTGGGTCCAAGCTTAAGAAGAGTTTAAGAAAAGTTTCACCAGGAATAATCTTTTCTTTTGTGAACAGTTCTAGGGTTTGAATAAATTCAAGAGAAGTTTCACCGGGAATTAATCCTCTCTGAGGAAACTAAATTTCTTTGACAAGTTCTAATAGTGACGGTCTGAGAAAAGGTTCACCGAGAATACTGCATTTCTCTTTGTTCCATATTGTTTAAGCCCAAGAGAAGGCAAGGTTGTATCTGGAAATCCTATGGGGATCTAGTTTACTGTATCAAATAGTGACCAACTGGCTTTACCTAGTTCTAGACCTAGTTGCCGGGGAAAACTCTAAATAGATATACTAGTATATATATACAGTTGCTATATGACAAGTAATTAAAAGGATATGAAAGAAGGACTTACAGGGGAGCAGCTTCCCACAATATAGTTATATATATATATATATATATATATATATATATATATATATATATATATATATATATATATATATATATGAAAGCAAGTAAATGAAAGCTGATAAAAACTTACAGGTGAGCAAGCTTCCTTGTTGTTCAAACAAGTATATACATGTATTTGTGCAAGTATGTAAAAGAAAACGGATAAAAACTTACAGGCGAGCAAGCTTCCATAGGTGTACTGTTAGTTTTAAAGAAATTAAAGAAAGTTTTGATCACAACTGTACATTTGAACCTAAATCAAAGGGAGGTTGTTTTTGAAAAGATTGTTGGGGCTTATACTCAAGGAGAGACCCAACAATAATTTTTCTGTTGTTTGTAAACTGTACTGGGACTTATACAATGACTGAGGCCCAAAGAGATTTTTTGTACAAAGGGATGGGTCTTACAACTCAAGGAGAGGCCCAAAAAGATTTAAAAGAAAATAAATGGGACTTATAACACAAGGGTAGGCCCATATAAAAATGTTTTGAAAAGCGACGATCGCGCCGAGATTTTGAAAACACAGTGGAACTTATACAATGACTGAGGCCCAAAATTATTTAGGTACAAGGGAGTTGGGTCTTACACTCTATTAGAGGCCCAAAGATTTATTTTTGTACAAGTGATGGGGCTTACAACTCAAGGAGAGGCCCATGGCGAAATAGTGATCGCACCGTTGTTTTGAAAATTGTACTGGGACTTATACAATGATTGAGGCCCAATGTTAATTTATTTACAAAGGGGTTGGGTCTTACACTCTATTAGAGGCCCAAAGAGTTTGAAAAAAGTAATGGTGAGGGTGGAAATGATCAAAACCCTAATTTGCTTAAAAAAGGAATTAATTTTGATTAAAAATTAATAAAATTATGGAAGATTTAATCAAACATGTGAAAAAATGAATTGTAATCTTGGATTAATGTTTGAAAATCATGTTTTTATCCATAGAATGATTAAAAATCATTAAAATTAGGGAAATCAAGAGAGAGAAATATTTTAAATGTTCAAAAACAAATAAAATTAATTCTTTGCAAAAATATCAAATATATGAAATAAATAATATTTTTGGTAAATTCTTGTAAAATAAAATATTTTAATATTTTTGTGAATTTTGAGAAAAAAAATCAACTCAAAATCATTAAAATTCAGAGAGAAATTAATTTTTGAATCAATTAAATAAAATGACAAAATTCAAATATTCAAAAATATAAAAAATGGCGCCAAGAACACACCAAGAACATGCGCGTGTTCTGATTTTTGCAGATTTGCAAAATTCATGATTTCTCACTAATTACTTGATGAAATCACATGATCCAAATATCAAACTTGCTCGTTTTTTAGTCACGATCATGACTATGGTACTTAATTTCATTTATTTTCAATGTGGAGTGAGATAATCGTGATGAACACAGATGAACCCTAATTTGTACAAACCAATATGAAATTCCATACACGATTGATTCATGGCGATTGATTAAGGGTTATTACTCTATTGACATTCAGAAACAATATGGTAACTCAAAAATTCATTTATGATGCATGGATCATGGAGTTTGAGAGAGTCATGCTTACCTCTTGCAGCTTGTGATCGAATTCTGAGTTAGAGGTGTTGTAAGTTGGTTCCAATGATTTGGACAACTTTCTTAGGTACCAATGGTTGTGTCTGAATGCTTGGAGTGGTTTGAAATGAGCTGGAACTTGAGATGGTACCTCAACTGCAACTCTGTCAAGAACTTGAGCTGTTGGCTGGTGATTTTGTGAAATTAGTGTTCCAGATGTTATGTAAGAGTTTGGATCATCTCTATATGTTATATGTGAGGTGTGTGAACCATTGGTTTGGTTGGAATCACTCTCAAATGCAAAACCCGATAGTGACTTGCAAGAGAAGGTGTTTTTGGAGTGAAAGTGGTGATTTTGAGAAAGGCATATGTTTAGGACCTTTGGTGTACTCAAATTGATCACAATTGAGGCTTATTTATAGTGTGTCAAGTTTATTTTGTAAGCAACAGTGTGTGGCAACTGCAGCAGGCCTTTGGCCAATGTGGATCAAATAGAAGCTCAAGTCTCCTCTAGCCATTGATTTGAGATTAGAGCACAGGCCTATGGTCCTCTATTGTATGAGCTTATCTTGACTCATTTGGTTGATCATGGACTGATACATTCCAGCTCTATGCATCCATTGAATGTCTCAAAACAAAATTGGAGTCTTGAGGCATCTTTAGCTTTTAGGGATGGCACACCTACATGTAGTTCCAAAGACTTGGAAGGCATATGGATCAGTGTTTGTTCCTCCTTGGTCTCCCCTTGAGGTGTCCAGATGGATAAACATGTCTTTGATGACTCATAATATGCAAATTCGACCAAATGCACAATTCTGACTTAGTGAAAAATCAGATTTTGGAGCTAACTTCCCATTGATGTATCTCTCAGCTCAAAATGAATTAGAGAGACTTCATGTACTTTTTGAAAAGCTTGAATGATGTACTAAAACATTGAAGTTTAAAGATTTCATTGATTCATCTTGGATCAATGTGAAAAATGCCTTGGAAGTTTGATGTTTCATGCTGAAATTACAAGGCAGAATTTTCACTAAGTGTTTTTTGACATATTTTGGTTTTTTCACCACTTTGATCCACTACTAACTAAAAATCCATGAAGAGTTGGAACTTGATGTAGTTGAAGCTTTTGTAGAGTGTAGCAAGACCTACAAATCCAGCTTTGGATCACCCAAAATTGTTGCTTGGATCTCAAGTTATGGTCCTTGGAAGTTGGTACCCTAGCCACTTTGTTCCATAACTTAGAAAAATTCTAAGTTTTTTTTATGGTTACCCCTTTTACAATTTAACTCACTTTCTTTGATTTTTCTTGATGAATGATGATTCAAATCACATATTAACATTTTTTTAGGGTTAAGGAACCTTGGTTGACCAAAAATCCAAAAAGTCAAACTTATACTTTTGTACAGTTGACTTTTTTTATCAAATGAAATTTTCACTTTGTGATCCTTTTGTGAAATCAACCCTTGGGCTTAATTAAACTTATTGGATGACCTCCAAGGGTATTTAGGAACGTCTTGGACCCCTCCCCAAGGTTTGAGATCAAGGATAGGCCAACAGTCAAGGATAGGGTTGACTTTTTCCATTAGAAACCCTAATTTGTGAACAGATGGTTTTGAGTTCTTGTGGCTTATGAGTTGAGTTATTTGAGTCAATAAAATCTTGTAAACATGTCAATATGATGTATTTGTGGTCTTTGAAGTTCATTTTGAAGCTTCAAGCCATGCCTCACTTCACAAGTTAACCAAAGGGTTGAATTAGGTCAAAACCCTAATTCCTGATTTTTTGATAGATGGACCCTCAAGGTGATTTTATCATTGTGGATGGGTTCTTGAGATCCTTTTGAGCTTATTGGACCATACATTGAGGCATTGGCTCATGTCCAAAATGGAAATTTTCATCTAGGGACCCTGGGTCGACCAAACCCTAATTTGGTGACACAGGCGATCTTGATGCTTGATCCACCTGGAATGTTGCAACCTTGTTCTTGATTCTTAATGTGGGAGTCCTCTTGATCCTTTATAGATGTTTTGAGAGGCTAGACAAGTTGAAGATAATGTCATTTCTTGATTGATCCTTGTCTAGATGCTCTGAGGGGGCTCAAAACCCTAATCTTTGATTGTAGTGCATGCTCAACCATTTTTGAGGAGATTGATAAGGCATGATGGTTCATCCATATTGTGATGATGATTTGCACAATGATGGGAAATCTTGGTGGTCAAAATTTGGGGTATGACATACGCCCCTATTTAAAAACATCATTTTGTAAAGCTAAAACAAATAAGAATTACAAACAAAAGCACTAGGGCTCAAATTTTATTGATAGGATGGAAATCAGCTAAGCGCGTGATTCCATAGAGTATTTACAAAGTCAGAAAAATGGTAATTTAAGGGAAAACGGATAGATTGAAACATAACGACCGTTATCCTTCTACCAACTTTGAATTCTGGATATCCTGAGCTTCTGCTGAAGATGACCTTGACTGGAGTTTTCCTAATGGATGGCATGACTGCTGAGGGATTTAACCTTGTCAGACGTAGTTACTTGCCATTAATCCCTAACTTTTGCCTGGATTGTACTTTGAGATTTCCAATCCACCGGGATGATTTTTTGCTTATGTCTCTAATTTTTGCTTGGACCGCCCTTTCGGGTTTTCAATCCACCGAGACATTTTTTTTATTATTTTGGTGAAGTATTTCTTGACTACGTCAACATTTGTGGGGTAGGAAAATTCCACTCCACCCATGGTTGCAAGTCTCAAGGCGCCGCCTGAGAAAGCTTTCTTGACCACATAAGGCCCGTACTAATTCGGAGTCCACTTGCCCTGGGAATCAGTGAGGAATAATTGTATCTTTTTTAGCACAAGGTCTTTTTTCCTGAAGACACGGGGTTGAACCTTTTTGTCAAACGCCTTCTTCATTCTTTGCTGATACAACTGACCATGGCACAAAGCTGCCATTCGCTTTACTTCGATTAGGTTCAGCTCATCGTGTCGACTTTGACACCATTCAGCTTCAGTTAGCTTAGCTTCCATCAACATCCAGATTGATGGGATCTCTACTTCTATGGGGAGCACTGCTTCCATGCCATATACTAGAGAGAAAGGGGTTGCCCCTGTTGAAGTGCGGACAGATGTGCGATAACCATGAAGAGCAAAGGGTAGCATCTCGTGCCAGTCTTTGTAGGTTACAACCATCTTTTAAATGGTCTTTTTGATATTCTTGTTAGCCGCTTCTACCGCTCCGTTCATCTTCGGTCGGTAGGGAGATGAGTTATGGTGTTCGATTTTGAACTCAGCGCGCAAATCTTTCATCATCTTGTTGTTCAAGTTAGATCCATTATCAGTAATGATCTGGCTTGGAACACCATAACGTCAGATGATATTGTTCTTGATAAATCGAACCACCACTTGCCGGGTTACATTGGTGTATGATGATGTTTCTAAAGGTGTGAGAAAAACACAAGAAAGGGGGGGTTTGAATTGAGTTTTACACTCTTTCGTTATTTTTCGCTTTGAACTATTGTTGCGTTAGTACATCATAGTTTCGTTGAGAAACTTCAGACTTACGATGCGGAAGCATATCAGGGTTGTGTGGTTCTTACTTGTTATGCTAGGTTCTGGTAAACGATACATAAATACAAACAATAAAGTAAAGCATAAGTAAGAGTACATAACACACGATATATCCTAGTTCACTTGAGCAACCGTCAAGTTAATCCAGTCCACCCTTCCAAGGTGATTTTGCCTTAGACAAGGACTTAATCCACTATAATCAAACACCGATTACAGATGCACGGGCTAACTCCGGTGACTAACAACCTGCACAACCGCAGCTGTGACTAACCCACAATGAACCGTTCAGCGATCCAAGTGAATGGATATAATGAACATTGACCTAATAGGTTCCAATCTCGCAAGATCTACTATCAAGATTTCACAGCTAAACGTTCAGGGATCCGAGTCAACGGATATAACGTTTACTAACCATTCTTCCAGGATTTTCAATGAGTTCTATCAGTAGTCTCACAAGATTCTGACCCACAATTGATCCTCTTTGAGATATGACTATCAATGACCATATTTCAGGATTTCCACAATGACACCAAGCCATTGTCTTCTCAAGTCTCCGATCACACTGATCACTTAAGGAATCCTAAGTCACATAGAATTAGTTGTTCTGGAGATCACATTGATGCTTCTTAACAAGTAGATAACTCCTAAGTTTAAGTACAAATGAACACACAGTATTCTAGCAAGATACGAGCAACAACTCCTTGCAAACTACATGATTCTAACAAGATGTACATGATTTGACAGTTGAATAACATCTTGAGCATTCTTCATCTTCTTTCGTTGAGCAAGCTTCGAGCAATAATTCCCTTGCTACTGATCTTTGATCTTCAGAGATGATGTAGTTGGTTGATGACTTGACTGATTTGCAATGATGTCTTGTTCATCAACAACTTCTGTTCAATTGATTGTTGTTGTGTTGAATGATGATCTTTGAGCTTCAACAACAATGGTCATGTGTTGATGGTGATAGCTTTAAATGTTTAGTGTAACAATGATAACTGATCATTGCGACTATCATCACGTCGACCCCTTCAGAAGCGCATACTCCTTTCCTTTAAATAGCCAAGTAAAATATAGCCGTTCAAGAGCTGTTGGCTGTTTGAAAAGAGTCGTTATGCAATGATGAAAGTTGTACTGCCATATCTTCTTTTTACTATAGAAGAAGTGATGGGATAGATCTTTTTAGTATATTGTACAGTCATTGCTAACGGTAACATTTATCTTCAAATCTTCAGACGCATCTGATGGTATTTAATTGAAGCATGAGTAGAGACTTTATAACTGGGTCTTCAGAATCTTCAAGTCTTCAGTCTTCAGAACTTGTCCATTAGGAATCTGTCTTCAGAGCTTCAACACTTGTCTTGAAACTCGTTATCTTCAATGCTTCAAGTCTTCAGAGTCTTCAGAACCTAGTCTTCAGAGTCTTCAGAGTCTTCAGCACTTGATCTTTAGAACCATAATCTTCAGAACACTTAAGTCTTCAGAGTATTTCAGCACTTGGTCTTCAGAGCCTTCAGGCTTCAGAACTTCAAGTCATTAGAGTCTTCAGCACTTAGTTCTTCATAAGATTGTTTCTTCAGGAGCTTCGCTTATCTTCAGAATTCGAGACACTTTCAGAACAGAATCCACAAGAGCATTGCAACGACAATATCGACATCCTTGGATCTTTCTGATTGTTATCAGATCCAGAAGAAAACTAGCTTCTTCAGCACTCTTGCGACTTGTGTTACACATAGTAACTCGCATGTAATCTTTCACGCTCATCTTGATGTTGTTTGTTTGATCAAATATATTTAATATTTTGTGATATGCATAGAAACAAACATTAGAGCATGAAATAGTTCTTTCAAAAATACTCATTGTTATCATCAAAACATAGAGATGACTTGCAGAGACAACTCTTATTCTTACAATCTCCCCCGTTTTGATGATGACAAATCCATGTATTTTGATAGAATATTTTATACAGGGTAATCACCAAACTAAACATATTCAAAGTCTGGAACAGCAGCTCCCCCTGAATGTGTTAACTCCAAGATTTTATTTGTGATCGTCCAGAATCTTATATGACCCAAAGACTCACAGAATAACAATTTTGAGTTGTCAGAACATAGAGCACTTCTCCTTTTACCTCAAGAAGCATAAGCCTTCAGTATCTGGACTTTGTTAATCAGAACTTCTGTCTTCAGATCTTCAGAACTTTTTATCTTAGGTCAGCGTATCAGAGTCATACAACTTCAGAGTCTTCTGAAGTAAATGCTACTGTTCAGCAGAACACTATGTAGCACAGAGATATAACAGTTCTCTTCTAATAACTTAGCCACGCTATTTATCAGAAATAGACATTGTCTTATAAGAAACTCCCCCTGTGTTTCAGACTTGATGAAGATTATAGATTTTAACATGTGAATCTTCTGGGTAGTCTCCCCTTGATTTCTATAAGTCAGATATTGGAATCTTCAGAGTCATGATTCAGATATACCAATTTTAATCACCAATTAAGATCATGACTTTTCAGAGTTTGAATAGACAACCGACCTTCATCTCAGAACCATGTTTCTATCTGAGCTCGATGAAGAATCACAACTTGATTCTTGATCTAATTAAAGGATTTGTGATCAATCGAAGCTTGATTCTGAATTTGATACCAACGTAATCTTGATTCTTAGTCTGATACCATAATATGTTGAGTTTGATACCAATGAAGGTATTTCAGAACATTTCACAACTTGAGTCTGATTAATATCATTCTAGACTGAGTCTGATACCAATTCTTAGTTTATCATAACTTCTTCTTATTGGATCTTCTATCTAGTTCTTCCGACAGTCTTCAACTTCTGATTTGCTCAGTTCTTCTGAAAAGCATCTCTGAATGTAGTCTTTGTCTTGACTACTTTCAGTAAGACTTCTGCTTCAGATTCTTATGTTCTGAATATCACATTCTCAGACAGTTTACAGCTTCTGAACATTATGATACCAAAATCATGATAACTTTGACTTTCAGAAAGTTCACAACTTCTGAATAGTACTGGGTCAATCCGATTCTGAACATATGTTCACGAAGTGTACAACATCGATTACATGAACAAACAGTTCTTAAGAACTTAAACATAATTATTTCATTTTAAACCTGTCTTAGAATGCCTAGTGAACTTGTTCAGAGTTCCTTGGTTAAACATCAAACACACGTCAGTGGTAAACGCATTTTAAATCATTTATTTGTTTGAGTGCTTCAATCTCTTAAGATCTATCAAAATCATACATTCTATTTCTCCCCCTTTTTGACATCATCAAAAAGTTAGAGCATGTTAAGCATTTTAAATCATGATTAAATATGATAATGAATCTCTATGATACCAAAATTAAGACATGCAAGCCATTCAAGAGAAGAACCAAAAGATATTTCATTGATAAATTGAGGGAAGTACATATAACAATAGCCCAGTTCTGATAGACAATCATCTTATTTTATGTGAACCATTAGCTATCGAAGGTTTCACAGAATTTTCTATCCAGAGCAATGTCAGGACCAGCCCGAACATTATGAACTGTTTGCACGATCCCTGCTGTGAAGAGGACCTTTGATAGAACTCTTCCATAAGGAATGAATGATTTGTTCATAGTTTTTGACAGAATGATTGAATCTTTAAGATGGTCAAAGATTACTTGAGAAAAATCTATAGGAGTTGGCTTAAGAAGACACATGATGAGAAGCTTATCCTCATGATACATACAATCTTTGTTAACATTACGAGGGCGAAGATTTGTCAAGATGAACTTGAACCATCCTTTTGGAGTAGGCAGAAGTTTTTCTGGATTTATGGGTTCAAAAACAGAGTCTTTATTGAACAGATAATGCATTTCAGCATCAGAAGTACATCGAATGGAGTCATGACTGGTAGTTATACCCTTTTTAGGACAATTAATGGCTTCAGCAATGTCTGCAGAGTTGAATGAAACAGGAAAACCATAGATGTTTGAAGAAATAGATAAACCATCAATGTTGACATAGGCATTGATCCAAATGGACTTTAAGATGTTGGGATATATTGATCCTCTTAACATAGACAGGTATCCATTCCAATTTTGAAAATGAATTCCACGATGAAAGTCTCGACCAGCATTTGCTGGAATTGTTGGTTGTTTTTTATTTATGACTTCTAGGAGATCATCGTTGCAATGAAAGGTTCTTGGGGTCATTTTGATAGTTTGAGATTTCAAAAGGGTTTTGAACAATGGATAGTTATAGAGAGATACTATGGAAAAACAAGATATGCCTTTAAGTAGATGAAAGAAGAGAGTGGATTAATGAATGAGAATGATGGAATAAGGTGAAAGGAGAATTCCTACTACTTATAAGTGGATGAGAGTGAAAGAAATTAAATGAAAGTAACGACTGAATCGATACAAAAGATTTGCATTTACTATTTCCTAGGTAAGTTATGATTGCCTAGGGTATGCTAAGAGACGTAGATACAAGGGAAAACGAAAAAGAAGCAGTTAATCTTTTAATGGGGAAATATCAACCTATCGTGGTTGATAAATGCTCTCCTATGAGTGGCATTTAAGATTTAGATAAATACGAATTTCTCTTAATATTATATCAGATTCTTGAATTATTCATATTCAACTTTAAGCATTGCAAAGTGATATAATAAATGTGAGAACTAAGCATTCTTAAGAGTATGAGCCAATTACTAGCAGAAAAGTAAATACTTCATTAATTAAGAAAGGTTCACAGATACAGATTTGACTATTGATCAGACTTAAAAAATTATGGGCAAACCTACATGAGTACAATGACCAGAACAGATACGATTTAGACAAACACTAGAAGGACGTGCAAAAACGGACACTGTTAAACAGAGATAAGTCTTGTTTTCCTAGTCACTAAAGACTTCACAATTTGTCTTCAACAAACAGTTTTCTGGAAAGTTTTCAGGACCAGCCTCTGATATTGTCTCTTTGGTTATATTCACTATTCCTTCTCTGAAGAAAATCTCAGACAAAACTCTTCCATAAGGAATGTAAGACTTTGTGTGACTTCTGGACTCAGAGATGGATTTCTAGAGACAGTTGAAGATTGTGTGTGGTAGGTTTATCCAAATATAATTCATCATAAAATGAATGAATTCATAGTCATGATAACTTAGTATGTCATGGTTTTCTCCTCTGGGAAGGAAATTGGACAGCACGAGCTTGTACCATACTTTGGGAATGGGTAGGAGATTTTCAGGATTATAAGGTTTATATCCCGATGATAGGTCATGAAGAGAGGCAAATCTACTAGCAACAAAGAACTTATTTCTGTCAAAATCAACAGTGATTCCAACATTTTCACATCCAGTTGCGAGAGTGACTGAGAAGGGAGTGATGGATATGGGAACTTCGAAGACTTAAGAAGTGATGTGTCCTCTTTCATGATCAAGGTATGCATGCTTCCAGAATTCCTTAACTAGATTCACGTAAATGGGATTCTCCATCATGGTGGAGTATCTTATCCACTGTTGAGTAGATAACACATCTACTACGCTGCTAGCAATGTTACTTGCAAGAGAGGGTACTTCAATGTTAATCTGTTTTTCAGAAATAATTTCAAGAAGGTCTTCGTTTCCTAGAAAGGTTAGTGGAGGCATGATGAATAGGTGAAAGGAAAGACAAGACAAACTTGGTTTATGAGAGGAAGGAAGTAAGTGTGATGAGTCTTGACTTATATACACCGAAGTGGATTATAGGAAGTGTATTGTACTTTAGCAGTGACATGGATCAAGGACGGAACACAAGACAAGAATTTCAAAGAAATGGAATGACGTGAACCAGTCTTCATAAGGAAGAAGATACCAAACATGTTACTAATAAGTCTAAGAGTAAATGAGCATTTAGAAATGGCAAGAAAAATATGACATAACATAAAGATATTAAACAGAGATGCTTGTATCAAACGTAAGAATTTAGCTCATTCTCCAGAAAACTTATGTTCTCAAGAATGACCATACTTGATTCGCAATTATGACTGATGTCATATTGTGTCTTCATGTTATCTAGAGAATTGATCAAAAGATTTTTCTCTTGGAGATAGAGAATGTTCCAAATCATGAGATTTTTACTGATCAAAAAATTCACAATTTGAATTTGCACAAACATCTACAATACTTCTGTTTAAGAAATCTTCTAACTTGTAGAAGTATTTTTATCGGAATTTTTAATGAGTCGGAGACAAGGAAAAGCCTTTGAGATTCTGAAATCTTCACAACGATTCTTTATCTAAATGCTTTCCATTTTGACTCTGACTTGAGCTTTAACTCGTGTTAAGGCTTCCGTCTTTCCTCAGAGGTTCTCCTCATTCTAGTTTCTTTTGCATCTGATAGTTTTCATCTGGTTCTTTGTTCACCACTTCTAAGTATCCTTGGGGATGTTAATAAAGCTCCTAGTCAGCTTCATTCTACTTCTTCTTTCTTGAGAGTGATTTACCAGAGGTTCTGAATAAGTATTCTCTTATCCTTTGTATTCTTCAGAAGTTCTCTGTATTCTGACGTTGAAGAATATCGGTATCTTCTGAGCTTTTGATCTCTAGTCTGAGAACTAGAATCAACTTTCTCTTCATATGATCTTTTCCTTTTTCCGTTTAGAAGTATTCATCTGACTTCTGAGAGCAATCTTCAGATTCAGATATTTTGATCAGCAGAACATCTTTCTTCCATCAAGATCTCTTCTAAACAAATGCTTGTTTTTAGAAGATCAGTAATTCCTTAGCTTTGAACACAACTTCTGAGAGATTATGTGCTTGAGAAAATTAACTGACATCTCATAACATTTTCTGACTTTGTTTCCACGAGCAGATGTAGAGCTTGTTCAGATACAAGTATCGTCAAACTTGTGTGTAACACCTGATGAGTTTGAAAGACAACTTTGTTCTTGCAATGCTGATCTAACTTATTTAGAGTTAGTCCATCAAAGAATTAAGAGCATATCTACTTTTGAGAAGAATATCTACTGATTTCCTCATTCTGAAAAACATCAGTGTCTTAAATCCTTTTTGAGTCAGAATAGATGACTTCTGTTTTTGCATCTTGCTAAGCATCTTCTTATTTCAGGATTCATGCATCATGAATTTCTGAGAGGGGTATCAGATAACAATCTAACACTTTACAGTTTATTCAACTGAGATAGAATCTCAAGTTAACAAAACTCGATTGTCTGTGTTACTCCAATCAATAATCAGAATTCATCCTTAATCATATTCCTGATGAATCAACAGATTTTCTATTTCTGATTTTTCATCAGTTTTCTGCAAGGCTTCTCAAGGAAACAGTATTCAATCCTTCGTTGAATCTTCTAACTGCTTGATCAGTTAAACTTCAGATGTTGAATCACTTCTAAGGATTTGAATTCCTCAGTTCTTGATTTTTGAATTTTTCTTCATACTTCTTCATGAAGTTCTTATTCATCAGAATCATATCTTAATAATCTTTCTTCTTTACTTCAGAAAATTCCTAATGAGTTCTTCTTAAGAAAGTCAAGAGTGGACTAATCTGTTCCTTGAAAACATCTCATACTCACAAGGAATTAATCTTCAGCAAACAAGATTTCATATTTTCTGATGATTCGATCTTGAGAAAATACATTGTTCGTCCAATCATATTTCTAAGATAGGTATTCAACAGATATTACTCCTTATCTGATGAATCTATCTTGTCAGCTGATTCTTCAATCTTCTTCCAAGCTTCAGTGGAGAAGATTTTGTTATTAACAACTTCAAGACTTCAAGAATCAGTAATTTGCTCAAGGTAATCCGTTTGATTACAATTCAGTATTCAATCATCTTCTGATATGAGACTGAAATTCTGAGTGGATTGAAATCTTACCCAGAGTATTTCTTCACACCGTATCTAGATCTTTTTCTGACATTGTTAAGTGTTTGATATCCATCAATAAAAGAACTAGGCTCTGATACCAATTGAAGGTGTGAGAAAAACACAAGAAAAGGGGGGTTTGAATTGGGTTTTACACTCTTTTGTTATTTTTTGCCTTGAACTATTGTTGCGTTAATACATTAGAGTTTCGTTGAGAAACTTCAGACTTGCAATGCGGAAGCATATTAGAGTTGTGTGGTTCTGACTTGTTATGCTAGGTTCTGGTAAACGATACATAAATACAAACAATAAAGTAAAGCATAAGTAAGAGTACAGAACACACGGTATATCCTAGTTCACTTGAGCAACCCTCAAGCTAATCCAGTCCACCCTTCTAAGGTGATTTCGCCTTAGACAAGGACTTAATCCACTATGATCAAACACCGATTACAGATGCACTGGCTAACGCCGGTGACTAACAACCTGCACAACCGCAGCTGTGACTAACCCACAATGAACCATTCAGGGATCCAAGTTAATGGATATAACAAACATTGACCTAATAGGTTCCAATCTCGCAAGATCTACTATCAGGATTTCACACCTAAACGTTCAAGGATCCAAGTCAACGGGTATAACGTTTACTAACCATTCTTCCAGGATTTTCAATGAGTTCTATCAGTGATCTCGCAATAGTCTGACCTACAATGGATCCTCTTTGAGATATGACTATCATTGACCATATTTCAGGATTTCTACAATGACACCAAGCCATTGTCTTCTCAAGTCACCGATCACGGTGATCACTTGAGGAATCCTAATTCACATAGAATTAGTTGTTCTGGAGATTACATTGATGCTTCTTAACAAGCAGATAACCAATAATTTTAAGTACAAATGAACACACAGTGTTCTAGCAAGATACGAGCAACAACTCCTTGCAAACTACATGATTCTAACAAGATGTACATGATTTGACAATTGAATAACATCTTGAGAGTTCTTCATCTTCTATCGTTGAGCAAGCTTCGAGCAACAACGCCCTTGCTACTGATCTTTGATCTTCAAAGATGATGTAGTTGGTTGATGACTTGACTGATTTGCAATGATATCTTGTTCATCAATAGCTTATGTTCAATTGATTGTTGTTATGTTGAATAATGATCTTTGAGCTTCAGCAACAATGGTCGTGTGTTGATGGTGATAGCTTTAAATGTTTAGTGTAACAACGATAACTGAAGGTTGTGACTATCATCGCGTCGACCCCTTCATAAGCGCATACTCCTTTCCTCTAAATAGCCAAGTAAAATATAGTCGTTGAAGAGCAATTGGCTATTTGAAAAGAGTCGTTATGCAATGATGAAAGTTGTACTGCCATATCTTCTTTTTACTGTATAAGAGGTGATGGGATAGATCTTTTTAGTACATTGTACTGTCATTGCTAACGGTAACATTTGTCTTCAAATCTTTAGAGGCTTCTGATGGTATTTAATTGAAGCATGAGTAGAGACTTTATAACTGGGTCTTCAGAATCTTCAAGTCTTCAGTCTTCAGAACTTGTCCATTAGGAATCTGTCTTCAGAGCTTGAGCACTTATCTTGAAACCCGTTATCTTCAATGCTTTAAGTCTTCAGAGTCTTCAGAACCTGGTCTTCAGAGTCTTCAGCACTTGATCTTTAGAACCATAATCTTCAGAACACTTAAGTCTTCAGAGTCTTTCTGCACTTGGTCTTCAGAGCCTTCAGCCTTCAGAACTTCAAGTCATTAGAGTCTTCAGCACTTAGTTCTTCATAAGATTGTTTCTTCAGGAGCTTCACTTATCTTCAGAATTCGAGACACTTTCAGAACAGAATCCACAAGAGCATTGCAACGAAAATATCGGCATCCTTGGATCTTTCTGATTGTTATCTGATCCAGAAGAAAACTTGCTTCTTCAGGACTCTTGCGACTTGTGTTACACATAGTAACTCGCATGTTATCTTTCACGCTCATCTTGATGTTGTTTGTTTGATCTAATATCTTTAATATTTTGTGATCTGCACAGAAACAAACATTATAGCATAAAATAGTTCTTTCATAAATACTCATTGTTATCATCAAAACATAGAGATGACTTGCAGAGACAACTCTTGTTCTTACAGCTTCAACCCACTTGGTGAAGTAGTCAATGGATACCAGGATGAACCGATGTCCGTTTGAAGCTCTGGGTTCGATCATACCAATCATGTCGATTGCCCATATGGAAAAAGGCCATGGGGAAGAGAGAACTTTGAGATGTGTTGGTGGTACATGGATTCTGTCTGAGTATATTTGACACTTATGACACTTCCTCATGTACTTGTAGCAATCGGATTCCATGGTCAACCAATAGTACCCTGCTCTTAGAATCTTTCTCGCCATTATGTGGTCTGTTGGCATGAGTGCTTTTGTAGTTGAAGCTTTTGTAGAGTGTGTAGCATGCGATTTTTGTCGCCTTATCACGGAATTTGGGTTTTCTCCTCAATGAAGAGGAGGGGGTTGCTACTTTCGGATTTCTTATATATCCCGTGAAGCTTGAAGGGAAAGGGAAGGTATCTCAAACTAACCTTGCACGCGAATGTTTAACTGAACAAATGCTTAAAGAGATTAGGGGAGTTCGGGGTCAGGTTATACAATGGGGAGTTGTCAATTACCCATCCTATATATGGTTATCCACAGGTTGTTAGCTTTAGGTTTCGCTTTGTACTTGATGGTGTTTATCCATTAATGGGTTGGGAAAGTTTATTGGGAAATATGAGAGAGTGAGTGAGTTTTTGTTGATGTTCGGGTTTTTCTGATGTTTTTGGTAAGGTGCGGGACCTAAGTTGTGATTGGTATGAAGGTACTAGACCTAGAGTTTTTTTTTGGTATGCTCGCTAAGAATTCACAATCGTATGCCTACGTATTCCCGTTTAAATGAAACAGGGAAATCAGAGCAATCGTAGTTCGTCCTATTCTATGGGAGGAAAAAAGATATTTTGGTGTCTTGTTCAAAGCCCAAGATTGAAGCTAAAAGGTTGAGTATTTGTGTCTTGTTCAAAACCCAAGACTGAAGCTAAAAGGTTTGACTGAGAAAGAACTTGTCATCTCTGAAGGGAGACATCTTGTATGTTTATCACAACGATTGGGGGACTATTTATAAAGGAGGGTTACTTTAACTGGGATATGTGAATCCAGCAATTCCATAATTTCCTTTATAAGGGATTTGTCCTGAAGGGGAAAACTTTAACTCAGTTTAGAGCAATGCCATTTTTCCTTAGGAATTTCACATGCTAAGAGAGGGACAATGGAATGGATGTAAATAATCCAGAGGCTTGCCACTTACAGCAATTAGATGAAAGAAAGGGTTTACCAGGATAAAAGATGGACGACAGCTTAGATTTTTGAATCAACAAGTGTGCCACTTATAGCAGTTATCTGGGATTAGGGTTTGCTTTGAATTTCTGTTTTGATGAGTGATAAACAGAGAAGTGGCTTCCTACAGAGAGATTTTGATTTCCTCTGAGGGGATGTTGATTTTTGTGTGCCTTGATCAAAGCCCAAGGTTGAAGCTAAGAGGTTGATTGACTCCACTATGGAAGTCCTTATACAAAGCCTAAGAGGAGGCTGGGAAAGACTGACTCATCAAGAGAGTGTTTCTATATCTCTTGTACAAAGCCCAAGATTTGAGGCGAAAAGAGACTGACTCTTTTGGGGATATCATTATACAAAGCCTAAGAGGAGGCTAGAAGATTGGCATTTCTGGGGAAAATGCTTTGTCTGTCTTGTACAAAGCCCAAGATTGAAGCTAAAAAAAGGGTATTTTGACTCCGTCGGGGAGGGTTTGTATGTGTCTTGTACAAAGCCCAAGGTTGAGACTGGAAAGAAACTGACTCTGTGGGAATGAAATCTTTATCTGTCTTGTACAAAGCCCAAGATTGGGGCTAAAATGAGATTTTTACTGAATCGGTTGAGGATATTTTAAGTGTCTTGTACAAAGCCCAAGATTGAGACTGAAAAGGGTTTGACTCTGCGGGAGAGTATTATCTGTCTTGTACAAAGCCCAAGATTGAGGCTGAAAAGAGGATTGACTCTGCTTAGGGTATTATTTCTCATAGCATAAAAGAAGGTTGGGAGGAATTGACACCGCTGGGGAAAATATTTGTCCCAAGCTTAAGAGAAGGTTATGAAGATTTATATCTTGTACAAAGCCCAATATTTAGGTTAAAAGGGTTTGACTCAACAAGAGAGTGCTTTTATCTGTCCTGTACAAAGCCCAGGATTGTGGCTGAACAAGCTGGAGAAATCATTATACAAAGCCTAAGAGGAGCCTAACTTCTGCTAGGGGAAATCTTTGTACCAAGCCTAAAAGAAAGCTGGAAAGATTGACTCAACAAGAGAGTGTTTTTATCTGTCCTGTACAAAGCCTAGGATTGGGGCTAAATGGGTCGACTCAACGAGAGAGTGATTGACTCAACAAGAGAGTCTGAAAAAGGTGATTGACTCAACAAGAAAGTCTGAAAAGGTTAGCTTCGCTAGGGAGAATCATTGTACAAAGCCCAAGAGGAGGCTAACTATGCTGAGGAAAGATCATTATACAAAGCCTAAGAGGAGGCTATCTTCTGCTGGGAATTATTGAGATCCCGAGGCAGGTCCAAATGGGGAATCAACTCTTGCTAAGGTTTACAGAAGAGTTGAGATATCAGATGCCTTGAGGTTCTTATAGTGTTATACTAATGATAAACTGACCCTGGCTGGGGATTTTTAGGAGAGAGACTGGGTTTTTGAACCCAAGGGTTTTAACTCCTTTGGAGATTCATCCAGAATGACCGGGGATTCTCCTATGTTTGTAGGGAACTTGAGAATGTCTTGGAGACTCAAGAGGAGATTTATACTGTCCAAGTCTACTGGTATGGAAGAGTTTATCTTTATATGATGCCCAAGAGGATGCAGGTGTTTTAAGGGATAAGAATCAACCCTAAATTGGTCTGAGATTTGACACTGGAAAGACTGCTTTAGCAAAGGATGACTAAGTTCTGTCTTATACCTTTTGGAGGTCTTCAGGGTCCTTGTATTAAGCCCAAGAGAGGAATGAGAACTTCTAAGAAGCCGCAGGGTCCTTGTACAAAGTCCAAGAGGAGGCAGGGATGCTTTTAGGAAGCCTGTGGGTCCAAAATTAAGAAGAGTTCAAGAAAAGTTTCACCGAGAAGAATCTTTTCATTAATGAACAGTTCTAGGGTTTGTAGAAATTCAAGAGTGGTTTCACCGGGAAATAATCCTCTCTGGGGAAACTGAATTTCTTTGATAAGTTCTAATAGTGACAATCTGAGAAAAGGTTCACCGAGAATACTGCATTTCTCTTTGTTCCATATTGTTTAAGCCCAAGAGAAGGCAAAACTATATCTGGAAATCCTATGGGGATCTAGTTTTGACTATATTTAAAGAGTGACTGATTAACTTTACCTAGTTCTAGACCTAGTTGCTGGGGAAAACTTTAAATAGATATACTAGTATATATACATTTGATATATGACGAGTATTTAAAAGGGTATGTAAGAAGGACTTACAGGGGAGCAGCTTCCCACAATACAGTTATATATATCTATATATATATATGAAAGCGAGTAAATGAAAGCTGATAAAAACTTACAGGCGAGCAAGCTTCCATGCTGTATTGTTAGTTGTTTAAAGAAATTAAAGAAAGTTTTGATAACTACTATATATTTGAACCTAAATCAAAAAGGGTAGTTATTTTTAAAAGATTGTTGGGGCTTATACTCAAAGAGAGACTCAAGGTTTAACAGTGATCGCATCGTTGTTTTGAAGATCGTATCGGGACTTATACAACGACTGAGGCCCAAGATTTATTTACAAAAGGGTTGGGTCTTACAACTCAAGGAGAAGCCCAAAGATGTTTTGAAAAAGAAAGACGGGACTTACAACACGAGGGGAGGCCCAGATGATTTTGTTTTAAAAGGCGACGACCGCGTCGTGATTTTGAAAATACAGTGGGACTTATACAATGTCTGAGGCTCAAAAAGGTTTGTATTTATAAAGGATTGGGTCTTACACTCTATCAGAGGCCCAAAGATTTATTTTTGTACAAGTGATGGGGCTTACAACTCAGGAAGAGGCCCAGGTGATTTGATTTTGAACTGGCGATCGCGCCGAGATTTTTGAAAATACAGCGGGACTTATACAATGTCTGAGGCCCCAAAAGGTTTTGGTTAAAAAGGGATTGGGTCTTACACTCTATTAGAGGCCCAAAGATGTTTGAAAATTTAAAATCGAGAGAAACCCTAATTTTAAATAAAATGTTATTTTTCAAAGGTAATTTTAAATAATAAATGACAAAATATCAATTATATTTAAAAACAAGTTGTACACTTTGGAAAATATCTTGAAAAATCATGTTTAATCATATGAAAGTTTAAAATTCAATTGATTTTGAAAGATCAAAGTGGGAATTTCATTTAAAATTGTTTAAAAACAATTTAAATGAAATTAATTACAAAAATTCTAACTATATTCAATAAATAATATAAATTGGATTTTTTTGTAAAATAAAATATTTAAACATTTTATTGAATTTTGAGAAAAATAATCAATTCAAAAACATAAATTATCAGAGAGAAATTAATTTTTGAATCAATTAACAAAAATACCAAAATATTCAAATATTTGAAAATTTGAAAAAAGGCGCCAAGAACACTAAGTTCTTGCCCGCGTGCCCTGTTTCTACAGATTTGCGTTTTCTCAATTTTCTCCATGATTTCTCAATGGTTTTGCACGATTCAAGTACCAATCTTGTTCGCTTTTGAACAAGGATCACAACCATATAGATTAATTGCATTTATATTAAGTATTGAGTGAGAAATCAGAAGAAAACCTCAAGAACCCTAAGTTCAACATGAACACAACGAAATTCCATACACGATTGCTAAATGGTTTTACTGAGAGAGAATTTGTCATCTCTAAAGGGAGATATTTGGTCTATTTATCACAACTGTTGGGTGACTGATTATAAAGGAGAATTACTTTAACTGGGATTTGAGAATCCATCAATACCATAATTTCCTTTATGAGGGATTTATCCTGAAGGAGGAAACTTTAACTCAGTGTAGAGCAATGCCATTTTTCCTTAGGAATCTTTCATGCTAAGAGAGGGACATTGGCTTGGATGTAGATAATCCAGAGGCTTGCCGCTTACAGCAATTAGATGAAAGCGAGGATTTACCAGGATAAAAGTGGGACAACATCTTGGATATTTGAATCAACAAGTGTGCCTCTTATAGCAGTTATCTGGGATTAGGGTTTGTTTTGAAGGTCTGTTTTGATGAGTGATAAACAGAGAAATGACTTCCTACAGAGATATTTTGATTTCCTCTTAGGGGATGTTGATTTTTGTGTGCCATGATCAAAGCCCAAGGTTGAAGCTAAGAGGTTGATTGACTCCACTAGGGAAGTCCTTATACAAAGCCTAAGAGGAGGCTGGGAAACACTGACTCATCAAGAGAGTGTTTCTAAATGTCTTGTACAAAGCCCAAGATATAAGGCTAAAAAAGACTGACTATTTTGGGGATAAAATTATACAAAGCCTAAGAGGAGGCTAGAAGATTGACTTTTCCGGGGAAAATGCTTTGTCTGTCTTGTACAAAGCCCAAGATTTAGGCTAAAAAGGGTATTTGACTCTGTCGGGATGGTTTGTATGTGTCTTGTACAAAGCCCAAGATTGAGGCTGAAAAGAAACTGACTCGGTGGGAAAGAAATCTTTATCTGTCTTGTACAAAGCCCAAGATTGAAGCTAAAATGAGACTTTACTGACACGGTTAAGGATATTTTAGGTATCTCGTACAAAGCCCAAGATAGAGGCTGAAATGAGTTTGACTCTACGGGAGAGTATTATCTGTCTTGTACAAAGCCCAAGATTGACGTTGAAATAAGTTTTACTCAGCTTTAGGAAATTTATTTCTCAAAGCCTACAGGAAGGCTGGGAGGAATTGACTCTGCTGGGGGAAGAAATTTGTCCCAAGCTTAAGAGAAGGTTATGAAGATGTATGTCTTGTACAAAGCCCAAGATTGAGGCGAAAAAGGGTTTGACTCAACAAGAGAGTGATTTTACCTGTCCTGTACGAGGCCCAGGATTGTGGCTGAACAAGCTGGAGAAATCAATATACCAAACCTACGAGGAGGCTGACTTCTGCTAGGGGAAATCCTTATACCGAGCCTAAAAGGAGGCTAGAAAAGATTGAATAAACAAGAGAGTGTTTTTATCTGTCCTGTACAAAGCCCAGGATTGAGGCTAAAAAGGGTTGACTCAACAAGAGAGTCTGAAAAAGGTGATTGACTCAATAAGAGAGTCTAAAATGGTTAGCTTCGTTGGGGAGAATCATTTGTACAAAGCCCAAGAAGAGGCAAGCTATGCTGAGGAAATATCATTATACAAAGCCTAAGAGGAGGATATCTTCTGCTGGGGATTATTGAGATCCCGAGGCAGGTCCAATTGGGGAATCAACTCTTGCAGAGGGTTACAGAAGAGTTGAGGTATCAGATTCCTTGAGGTTCTGATTTGGGATAGTGTTATACCGATGATAAACTGACCCTGGTTGGGGGATTTTTTTAGGAGAGAGAGAATAGGCTTTTTGAACCTAAGGGTTTTAACTCCTTTGGAGATTGATCCAGAATGACCGGGGTTTCTCCTATGTTTGTAGGGAACTTTAGAGTGTCTTTGAGACTCAAGAGGAGATTTAGACTGTCCAAGTCTATTGGTGTGGAAGAGTTTATCTTTGTATGTTGCCCAAGAGGAGGCAAGTGTTTTAAGGGATGAGAATCAACCCTAAAATGTTTTGATGTTTTGACACTGGAAAGACTGCTCTAGTAAAGGATGACTAATTTCTGTTTTATACCTTTAAGAGGTCTTCAGGGTCCTTGTATTAAGCCCAAGAGAAGGCATGAGAACTTCAAAGAAGCCGGCGGGTCCTTGTACAAAGCCCATGAGGAGGCAGGGATGCTTTTAGGAAGCCTGTGGATCCAAACTTAAGAAGAGTTCAAGAAAAGTTTCACCGAGAATAATCTTTTCTTTAGTGAACAGTTCTAGGGTTTGAAGAAATTCAAGAGAGGTTTCACCAGGAATTAATCCTCTCTGGGGAAACTGAATTTCTTTGACAAGTTCTAATAGGGAGAGCATGAGAAAAGGTTCACCGAGAATACTGCCTTTCTCTTGGTTCCATATTGTTTAAGCCCAAGAGAAGGCAAGACTGTATCTAGAATTCCTATGGGGATCTAGTTTTGACTGTATTTAAAGAGTGACCAACTGGCTTTACCTGGTTCTAGACCTTGTTACCGGGGAAAACTCTAAGTAGATATACTAGTATATATACAGTTGATATATGACAAGTATTTAAAAGGATATGAAAGAAGGACTTACAGGGGAGCAGCTTCCCACAATACAGTTATATATTAAAGCATGTAAATGAAAGCTGATAAAGACTTACAGGTGAGCAAGCTTCCATGCTGTATTGTTAGTTGTTCAAAGAAATTAAAGAAAGTTTTGATAACAACTGTAAATTTTAATATAAATCAAAAGAGAAATTGTTTTGAAAAGATTGTAGGGGCTTATACTCAAAGAGAGGCCCAAGGTTTAACAAGGATCGTACCGTTGTTTTATAAATAGTACTGGGACTTATACAATGACTGAGACCCAAAGAGGTTTTCTGTACAAAGGGATGGGTCTTACAACTCCAGGAGAGGCCCAAATTTTATTTTATATACAAGTGATGGGGGCTTACAACTCAAGGAGAGGCCCAGATGATTTTGTTTTAGAAGGCGACGATCACGTCATGATTTTAAAAATGCAGTGGGACTTATACAACATCTGAGGCCCAAAGAGGTTTGTGTTTACAAAGGATTGGGTCTTACGCTCTATCAGAGGCCCAAAGATGTTTGAAAAAGATTTGTTAGGGTGAAAATCAAAGAAACTCTAATTTCATCATTTTTTAAAGTAATCATTTAGAGAAAATTAATTAAAATGATAAAAACACCAAATAAGTTTGAATAAACAACTTGTGATTTTTGGTTGAGGTTTGAAAAATGATGTTTTAATCACAAGATGAATTAAAACTCATTTGGTTTTGATTTCCAAGATGATAATTCCTTTTTGAAATGTTTAAAAACAATTAAAAATGAATTTATTTACAAAAATATCAACTATATTAAATAAATAATATAAATTTGATTTTTTTGTGAAATAAAATATTTTAACATTTTTGTGAGTTTTTGCAAAAAGAACCAATAAAAAATAATTAAAATTGAGAGATAAATTAATTTTTCAAATCATTTAAGAAAATATTATGAAAAATATAAAAAGTGGAAAAGTGATAAAAAAAAGGGCCTGGGGCGAGGGGGATTCGAACCCCAGACCTCCAAGCCAAACACATGCGCGCGCAACCACTGTGGTGGTGATACATCCGTGTATCAAAACCACACCATAAATACATATGGGATACCAATTTTCAGGCCTGGCCAAGGCAAGCCAAGGCAAGTTCTTTGGCCAAAAACGTGAAGGCTGTAACTCTCTCATTTCTCCATGGATTGGGACAAAATTTAGGTCTATCCTATCTAGAATTTCACAAGGAATCCAATGGTGCCCTTAGTTTTTTCAGATGAGGTCCCCATTTTAAAACCCGATGGTGGTTTTGAAATAGGCCACAATTTTCATTTTCTATGCTACCTCATGGTACAGGCAAGAATTACATGATGAATTGGTTCAAACACAACATATACAACATGTATGAGATGTTTATGATCAGTGGACTTCAAAGCAATGCATAATTCAAAGAGTTCAAGTTGTCATGCACTTACCTCTTGAAGCTTTTTGTGCTATCTGTCAAGTTCCTTGTGCCAGAAGTAATTTGATGCTTTGGACACTCTCAATTGATCCCTTGGAGTTTGATGTAGTTGCAGCTTTTTTAGATTGTAGCAAGATCTACAAATCCAGCTTTGGATCACCCAAAATGGTTGCTTGGATCTTAAGTTATGGTCCTTGGAAGTTGGTATCCTAGCCACTTTGTTCCATAACTTAGAAAAATTCTAAGTTTTTTATGGTTACCCCTTTTACAAGTTAACTCACTTTCTTTGATTTTTCTTAATGAATGATGATTCAAATCACATTTAACATTGTTTTAGGGTTAAGGGACCTTGGTTGACCAAAAATCCAAAAAGTCAAACTTGGATTTTTGTACAATTGACTTTTTTAGGAGTTGAAATTTTGACTTTGTGATCCCTTTGTGAAATCAATCCTTGGGCTCAATTAAACTACATGGATGGCCTCAAAGGGTATTTAGGAATGTCTTGGACCCCACCCCAAGGTTTGAGATCAAGGGTAGGCCAACAGTCAAGGGCATGGCTGACTTTTTCCATCAAAAACCCTAATTTGTGATCAGATGGTTTTGAGTTCTTGTGGCTTATGACTTGAGCTCTTTGAATTAATCACATCTTGTAAATAGGTCTATATGATGTATTTGAGGTCTTTGAAGTTCATTTTGAAGCTTCAAGCCATTCCTCACTTCACAAGTTAACTCAAGGGTTGAATTAGGTCAAAACCCTAATTCTTGATTTTTTGATAGATGGACCCTCAAGGTGATTTTCCCATTGTGGATGGGCTCTCGAGATCCTTTTGAACTTTTTGGACAATACATTGAGGGATTGGCTCATGCTCAGATGGAAATTCTCATATGGGGACCCTGGTCGACCAAACCCTAACTTGGTGACACAGGCAATCCTGAGGCTTGATCCTCTTGGAATGTTGCATATTTATGCATGATTCTTGATGTGGGAGTCCTCTTGATCCTTTGTGGGTGTTTGAGAGACTAGAAAAGTTGAAGATCATATCATTTCTTGATTGATCCTTGTCAAAATGCTCTGAGAGGGCTCAAAACCCTAATCTTTGATTGTAGTGAATGCCCAACCATCTTTGAGGAGATTGATGAGGCATGATGGTTCATCCATATTGTGATGATGATTTGTAAAATGATGGGAAATCTTGGTGGTCAAAATTTGGGGTATGACAGATACCCCTATTTAATTTTCTTGGACCCGAAGGTGTGAATGGCGAAGGTATTCGGGCATTCAGGGTGCAAGAGGATTAAATATCGGAATACCCAAAATTCTGACGGTGGTTATGAATAGCGGTTTGCTCATCCATCTTCTTTTGCTAGGAAATGATGCTTAGAAAAGGGTGAAAACTTCCCCTCGATCCTAGTCTTCAGCCATGGGACTGGTCTCAGTTTCTGATATAAACTTCCCCTCGATCCGGGTCTTCATCCATGGAACTAGTCTCAGTTTCTGATATAAACTTCCCCTCGATCCGGGTCTTCATCCACGGAACTGGTCTCAGTTTCTGATATAAACTTCCCCTCGATCCGGGTCTTCATCCATGGAACTGGTCTCAGTTTCTGAAATAAACTTCCCCTCGATCCTGGTCTTCAGCCAAGGAACTGATCTCAGTTTCTGATATAAACTTCCCCTCGATCCTGGTCTTCAGCCAAGGAACTGGTCTCAGTTTCTGATATAAACTTCCCATCGATACTGGTCTTCAGCCAAGGAACCGGTCTCAATTTCTTTTGTCCTTAAACTTTCTTGACAAGGGACGCTATTTGTTAGCGTTTTTCCTCAAACTTCTCGCCGAATTTTCCTGGGGAGTGGTATTTGACGGAAAAAAGTTTTGATGTCAGACTTGCTGGGGAACCTATTCGCCTGAGTTTGTAGAGGTGTGCAAACTTCTCTATTTTGGAGACGCCATTTGTTGACCCTACTGGGGAAAACGAGTCTCTTGAGAGACTGCTTTCTGCTTGGGGATACTACATCATACTTTTCCTCGAGATCTTCTCGGACAAATGCTATGTAATGCAATCCAATTTTGAGGTGCTGATGACTTTGTTAACATTGATTTTCTCGGGAGAAAAACCAATGTGTTGCTGAGAGTCTTTAGTTGCGAGGCTTTCTCTGGGGATTTTCCTTAATCTGGGAAAGCGAAGATATCATCTTCAATGGAGAAGAGTGACGTTTGTCGAATGTCTTCTTGTCTTTCAGAGGTTCAAGTTATCAAAGTGGTCAAGGGTCGTCTCTAATCCAGAAATAAACTGGGGGAGAGAGATTGTTCAGACAAAATATTTCCTGTCGAGGAAATAACCGACAACTCGAATGATAAGAGGACTTTTATCACTAGGGGATAAGACTGACTAGAGTGATAGTGATGCAATATGAATCAATAATGCATGATGTATGTATGTTTATGCTGACAAAACTGACACGACATACAGACTAATAGATGAACACGACTGGATACTCAGCCACTGCTGGGAACGAGGAAGTACCACTTGGTCCAAAATAGCAATTCCGTCTTGCTTAGGAGAGATAGTCCCTGTGGTGAACAACCTTGGTCAGACTTAGGAGATAAGAACACTGTCGGGGATGTCAGATGAAACACGGTCTGTGACACAGCCGATCCTTCATTCAGGCGCACTGGTCTAGAAGGAGTACTTTGATGCTGCACTTTAAAGCTCAATCACCTTTGGAGAAGCAATCGATGTTCTTTCGATGTTCAACAGTCAAAAGAATTGTCATCTTTATTTTAAAAGCAGAAAAATTTGACAACTAAATTCATTTTTGTTTTATTTCATGAATCATTAATCATGTTAAAATGTCGTTCTGTAATGCTAAAACAAATAAGAATTGCAAACAAAAGTACTAAGGCTCAAATTTTATTGATATGATGGAAATCAGCCAAGCGCGTGATTCCATAGAGTATTTACAAAGTTAGAAAATGGTAATTTAAGGGAAAAGGGCAACATCGAAACATAACGACCGTTATCCTTCTACCAACTTTGAATTCTGGACATCCTGAGCTTCTGTCGAAGATGACCTTGACTGGAGTTTTCCAGATGGATGGCATGACTGCTACTGGGGGATTTGCCCCTTTGTTGGACGTAGTTACTTGCCATGAATCCCTAACTTTTTCCTGGATTGTACTTTGAGATTCCCAATCCATCGGGATGATTTTTTATTCTGTCTCTAATTTTTGCCTGGACCGCCCTTCCGGGTTTTCAATCCACCGAGACTTTTTTTTTTAATTAGGAGAAGTATTTCTTGACTACGTCAACATTTGTGGGGTAGGCAAATTCCTCTCCATCCATGGTTGCGAGTCTCAAGGCGCCGCCTGAAAAAGCTTTCTTGACCACATAGGGGCCGTCATAATTTGGAGTCCATTTACCCCGGGAATCAGTGAGAAATGATTGTATCTTTTTGAGCACGAGGTCTCCTTTCTTGAAGATGCGATGTCGGACCTTTTCGTCAAACGCCTTCTTCATTCTTTGCTGATACAACTGACCATGACATAAAGCCGTTATTCGCTTTTCGTCGACCAGATTCAGTTCATCGTGTCGACTTCGACACCATTCAGCTTCTGTTAACTTGGCTTCCATCAATACCCAGATTGATGGGATCTCTACTTCTATGGGGAGCACTGCCTCCATGCCATATACTAGAGAGAAAGGGGTTGCCTCTGTCGAGGTGCGGATAGATGTGCGGTAACCGTGAAGAGCAAAGGGTAGCATCTCATGCCAATCTTTATAGCTTACAACCATCTTTTGAACGATCTTCTTGATGTTCTTGTTAGCTGCTTCTACCGCTCCGTTCATCTTGGGTCGGTAGGGAGACGAGTTATGGTGTTCGATCTTGAACTCAGTGCACAACTCTTTCATCATCTTATTGTTCAAGATAGATCCATTATCAGTAATGATCTGGTTCGGATCACCATAACGGCAGATGATATTTTTTTTGATGAAATGGATTGCCACCTGTCGGGTTACATTGGCGTATGACGCTGCTTCGACTCACTTGGTAAAGTAGTCAATGGCTACCAAGATGTACCGATGTCCGTTTGAAGCCTTGGGTTCGATCATGCCAATCATGTCAATTCCCCATATGGAAAAAGGACACGGGGAAGAGAAAACCCTGAGATTTGTTGGCGGTACATGGATTTTGTCTGAGTATATCTGACACTTGTGACATCTCCTCATGTACTTGTAGCAGTCGGATTCCATGGTCAACCAGTAGTACCCTGCTCTCAGAATTTTTCTCGCCATCGTGTGTCCATTGGCATGAGTGGCAAAGGATCCTTCGTGAATTTATTTCATCAACATGTTTACTTCTGGTCTATCTACACATCGGAGAAAGACCACGTTGAAATTTCTCTTATAGAGTGTGTCACCGCTCAGGAAGAAGCTGCCTGCTAGCCTTCTGAGTGTCTTTTTGTCTTTTCTGAATGCCCCAGGTGGGTATTCTTGTTTCTGAAGGAAGCATTTGATATCATAATACCAAGGTTTATCATCTATGACTGCTTCGATCATGAAGATGTAGGCGGGCCTCTCATGGCGCATTATGTTAATCTTAGGTACGTCATTCCATTGACCTACACTAATCATGGAAGAGAGAGTGGCTAATGCATCAGCCATGTGATTCTCTTCACGAGGGATATGATGAAACTCGATTTTGTTGAAGAATGGTAACAACCTTCTTGCGTAATCTTTGTAAGGAATCAATCCTGATTGGTATGTGTTCCAATCTCCTTTGATCTGATTGATAACCAGGGTTGAGTTGCCATATACATCCAAGTTCTTGATCCTTAAGTCAATCGCTTCTTCGAGACCCATGATACAAGCTTCGTATTCGGCCTCATTGTTTATACACTTGAATGTCAGTCGGGCGGTGAAAGGAATGTGGGTACCCTGAGGTGTTATGATGATTGCCCAAATTCCGTTTCCATAATGACTGACAACTCCGTCAAAGATTAGTCCCCATTGGGAACCTGGTTCTGGCCCTTCACTGGGTAGTGGTTCATCGCAATCTTTCATTTTCAAGTACATGACATCTTCGTCTGGGAAGTCAAAGCCGACTGATTATTTATCGTCAATCGTTTGATGAGCCAAATGATCGGCTAAAACGCTTCTTTTAACGGCTTTCTGAGCATGGTACTCTATGTCGTATTCTGATAACAACATCTGCCAACGGGAAATCCTTCCTGTGAGAGCAGGTTTTTCAAAGACATACTTGATTGGATCCATTTCGGAAATTAACCAAGTAGTGTGACAAATCATATACTGGCAAAGACGTTTGGCAGTCTTTTGTCCATACGCAATCCTGATTCTTTTTTAGTAATTTGAAGATCGGCGCACATGTCGCGGTCATAAGGAATATAAATCTGGAAATGTAATTCAAATGTCCCAGGAATCCCCTGACTTGTTTTTCAGTCTTTGGAGAAGGTATTTCTTGAATGACCTTAACTTTGTCAATATCAACCTCAATTTCTTTCTGGCTGACGATGAATCCTAGCAGTTTCCCTGAGCGGACACCGAATGTGCACTTATTGGGATTCAAGCGGAGTTTGTACTTTCTCAGGCGCTCGAATAGCTTTGACAGGTGGGTCACATGCTCCTCTTCTGTCTTAGATTTGGCAATCATATCATCGACATACACTTCGATTTCTTTGTGTATCATGTCGTGAAACAGAGTAGTCATGGCCCTTTGATAGGTTGCCCCGACGTTCTTCAAACCGAACGACATTACCTTGTAACAAAAAGTGCCCCATGGGGTGATGAATGAATTTTTCTCCATATCTTTCGGCTCCATTTTTATCTGATTATAGCCCAAGAATCCATCCATGAAGGAGAATACTTTGAACTTTGTTGTACTGTCTACCAGCATGTCTATGTGCGGTAAGGGAAAGTCATCCTTCGGGCTTGCTTTGTTCAGATCCCTGTAGTCTACACACATTCTGACTTTTCCGTCCTTTTTCAAAACAGGTACTATGTTGGCTAGCCATTGAGGATATTCTGATGTGGCGAGGAAACCCGCGTCAATCTATTTCTGTACCTCCTCTTTGATTTTGATGGCCATGTCTGGATGAGTCAGTCTTAGTCTTTGTTTTACCAGTGGACAGTCTAATCTCAACGGTAGATGATGTTCCACGATGCTGGTATCCAGCCCTGGCATATCCTGATAGGACCAAGCGAATACATCGGGAAATTCTTTGAGAAGCTTTATCAAACCTTCTTTAACAGTCGGACTAAGCAGTGCCCCAATCTTGACTTCTTTTCTCTCTTCTTCTGACCCCAAGTTGACCGTTTCCAACGGCTCTTTGTGAGGTTCAATGGACCTTTCCTCTTGTCTGAGTAATCAGGTGATGTCTTCTGGAATTTCTTCGTCCTCTTCTTCTTCAGCCTCAAATACCGGGAATTCAAAGTTGGGAGAAGGCGTTGGATCGTATGTTTCAATGGAGTTTAAAACAAGCAATCTGCATAACGTGATGATTGTTTTTAGAAGTGATAGAGAGAATGCAAGAGTGTGTGTAATGTATTTTCTGAAAACTGCTTCTTTTTATTATTTGAGTTGTTTTTAGGATTACCATTTTCTGAAAAAGCGAAAAGAGAAACCAGTAATAAATTCGGAAATTACAAAACGACGTTATTTTATTTATGATCTGGTTGATTCTTGAAACTACAGCGCTATAAAAGAAAAACTCTGTTGCTTTGGGAAAAGCGAAGAGATACATTTACAGAAGGTGAGCCCTATCAAAACATCCGTTTCACCTGGGCAAGGTGAAAGGTTAAGACAAAGATGGCAATTACTTAGACTTATGAACGACATTCGGAACATAGTTGAAGTTGTCTTTCATCAGAGCGTCCTCCTCTAATGAGTTTGGTGGAGCACGACATCCTTCCGGATCACAATCTCCGTATATCATTTTGATGTCTGATCTTGGTATATATCTCGGACTCTGTGCGGGATAGCAAAAGGGCGTAGGCACCTCTCCCTGAGACATATAACCATCTTCGTTAAGATAGAACTTCCATTCTTCATCTGTATCAGAGGAATCACCCTCGTTGATGGTATGTACTTCTTGAGATACCGGGTGAAGGAAACCTCCACTGTGGAAGATGTTCTGAATGGGATGAAAACTTTCATCGTTAGTAGCAGTCTGGGTACAGGTTGAGGAAAAACCAAGACCTTTCATTGTCTTATTATCCGTAGGAATGACAAGATGTCCCCATCCTTTTGCATTGTTACTTTTGATCACTTCGAGAGCATCTTTGTACGAGGAAATCGATGTTCCTTTTTTTGATTGGTTGTCATTGCTCACCGAAAGTGCTTAGAACTGGGTTCCAATAACCTCCTCTGGTTCTACACAAGTGGACGACGATAAGTTGCTCACGATCAAGGCTTGCTCTCCGCAGACTGTGACCAGTTGGTCATTCTTGACGAACTTCAGCTTCTAGTGAAGTGTCAAAGTGACTGCCCCAGCCTCGTGTATCCAAGGTCTTCCTAACAAACAGTTGTATGCTTCCCGGATGTCTATGACATGGAAAGTGACTTGGAAAGCGTGAGGACCGATAGTTATGGGAAGGTCGACTTCGCCGATAACTATTTTTCTGGACCCGTCAAATGCTTTGTTGATGACCTCACTGTCCCTCATCGGAGATCCTTGAAATGATAGTCGCATTAGGGTAGATTTTGGCATAACATTCAGAGATGATCCGGTGTCTACCAGTATGCTGGCTAAAGCATCGTCCTGGCAGTTGACTGTAATATTAAGCGACATGCTTTGATTTTTGCCTTCTTCCGGCAGTTCTTCATCACTAAACCCCAAGTTGTTGCAGGAAGTGATGTTGGAGATGATGCTGTCAAATTGTCTTATTGTCACATCTTGTTCCACAAAGGCTTGCTCCAAGACTTTCTGTAGGCCCATTCACTCATTATACTGTAGCGCGCAATTTTTATCGGTGATACGACCACCTTATCGCGGAATTTGGGTTTTCTCCTCAATGAAGAGGAGGGGGTGCTATTTTCTGATTTCTTATTTATCCCGTGAAGCTGGAATGGAAAGGGAAGCTATCTAAAACTAACCTTGCACGTGAATGTTTAACTGAACAAACACTTAAAGAGATTCGGGGAGTTTGGGGTCAGGTTATAAAATAGGGAGTTGTCAATTACCCATCCTATATGTGGTTATCCACAGGTTGTTAGCTTTAGGTTCTGCTTTGTACTTGATGGTGTTTACCCGTTAATGGGTTGGGAAAGTTTCTTGGGAAATATGAGAGAGAGAGAGAGAGAGAGTGAGTTTTTGTTGATGTTCGGGTTTTTCCGATGTTTTTGGTAAGGTACTGGACCTAATGTTTGATTGATGTGTGAAGGTACTGGACCTAGAGTTTTTGATTAGTATGCTCGCTAAGATTTCACAATCTTATGCCTACGTATTCCCACTTAAACAAAACAGGGAAATCATAGCAATCGTAGTTCCTCCTATTCTATGGGAGGAAAAAGATATTTTGGTGTCTTGTTCAAAGCCCAAGATTGAAGCTAAATGGAGTATTTGTGTCTTGTTCAAAGCCCAAGATTGAAGCTAAATGGAGTATTTGTGTCTTGTTCAAAGCCCAAGATTGAAGCTAAAAGGTTTGACTAAGAGGGAATTTGTCATCTCTAATGGGAGACATCTTGTTTGTTTATCACAACTGTTGGGTGACTGTTTATAAAGGAGGATTACTTTAACTGGGATATATGAATCCAGCAATGCCATAATTTCCTTTATGGGGGATTTGTCCTGAAGGGGAAAACTTTGACTCAATGTGGAGCAATGCCATTTTTCCTTTGGAATTTCTCATGCTAAGAGAGGGACGGTAGTGTGGATGTAAATAATTCAGAGGCTTGCCACTTACGGCAATTAGATGAAAGAAAGGATTTACCAGGATAAAAGATGGACAACAGCTTGGATATTTGAATCAACAAGTGTGCCACTTACTGCAGTTATCTGGGATTAGGGGTTTATTTGAGTTATCTGTTTTGATAAATAGAGAAATGACTTCCTATAGAGAAATTTTGGTTTCCTCTTAGGGGATGTTGATTTTTGTGTGCCTTGATCAAAGCCCAAGGTTAAAGCTAAGACGTGTATTGACTCCACTAGGGAAGTCCTTATACAAAGCCTAAGAGGAGGCTGGGAAAGACTGGCTCAACAAGAGAATGTTTATATGTCTTGTACAAAGCCCAAGATTAAGGCTAAAAGAGACTGACTCTTTTGGGGATATCTTTATACAAAGCCTAAAAGGAGGCTAAAAGTTTGACTTTTCCGGGGAAAATATTCTGTCTGTCTTGAACAAAGCCCAAGATTGGGGTTAAAAGGGATTTTGACTCCGATGGGGAGGGTTTGTATGTGTCTTGTACAAAGCCCAAGATTGAGGCTAAAAAGAAGACTGACTCTGTGGGAAAGAAATCTTTATCTGTCTTGTACAAAGCCCAAGATTGAGGCTGAAATGAGACTTTACTGACTCGGCTGATGATATTTTAGGAGTCTTGTACGAAGCCCAAGATTGAGGCTGAAATGAGTTTGACTTTGCTGGAGAGTATTACCTGTCTTGTACAAAGCCCAAGATTGAGGCTGAAAAAGAGTTTGACTCTGCTTAGGAAATTTATATGGTGTCTTGTACAAATCCCTAGATTGAGGTTGAAAAGGGGTTTGACTCAACAAGAGAGTGCTTTTATTTGTCTTGTACAAAGCCCAGGATTGTGGCTGAACAAGCTGGAGAAGTCATTATACAAAGCCTAAGAGGAGGCGAATTTTGCTAGGGGAAATCATTATACAAAGCCTAAGAGGAGGCTAAAAAAGATTATCTTAACAAGAGAATGGTTTTCTCTGTTTTATACAAAGCCCAAGATTAAGGCTAAAAGGGTTGACTCAACAAGAGAGTATTAAGAGGTGATTGACTCAACAAGAGAGTCTTGAAAGTTGATTGACTCAACGAGAGAGTCTGAAAAGGTTAGCTCCGCTAGGGAGAATCATTGTACAAATCCAAAGAGGAGGATGAATATGATGAGGAACAGAGGGATCATTATACAAAGCCTAAGAGGAGGCTATCTTCTGCTGGGAATTATTGAGATCCCGAGACAGGTCCAAATTGGGAATCAACTCTTGCTGAGGGTTACAACAGAGTTGGGGTATCAGATCCCTTGAGGTTCTGATTTGGGATAGTGTTATACTGATGATAAACTGACCTTAGCTGGGGATTTTTAGGAGAGAGACTGAGTTTTAGAACCCATAGGTTTTAACTCTGCTGGAGATTGATCCAGAAGGACCGGGGTTTCTCCTATGTTTGTAAGGTTCTTGAGAATGTCTTTGAGATCTGAGAGGGGATTAGACTGTCCAAGTCTACTGGTAGGGAAGAGTTTATCTTTGTATGATGCCCAAGAGGAGGCAAGTGTTTTAAGGGATAAGAATCAACCCTAAATTGGTCTGAAATTTGACACTGGAAAGACTTCTGTAGCATAGGATGACTAAGTTTTGTCTTATACCTTTAGGAGGTCTTAAGGGTCCTTGTATTAAGCCCAAGAGAAGGCATGAGAACTTCTAAGAAGCCGGAGGGTCCTTGTACAAAGCCCAAGAGGAGGCGGGGATCCTTTTAGGAAGCCTGTGGGTCAAAACTTAAGAAGAGTTCAAGAAAAGTTTCACCGGGAATAATCTTTTCTTTAGTGAACAGTTCTAGGGTTTGAAGAAATTCAAGAGAAGTTTCACCGGGAATTAATCCTCTCTGGGGAAACTGAATTTCTTTGACAAGTTCTAATAGTGACAGTCTGAGAAAAGGTTCACCGAGAATACTGCCTTTCTCTTTATTCCATATTGTTTAAGCCCAAGAGAAGGCAAGACTGTATCTGCAAATCCTATGGGGATCTAGTTTACTGTATCAAATAGTGACCAACTTGCTTTACCTAGTTCTAGACCTAGTTGCTGGGGAAAACTTGAAATAGATATACTAGTATATATATACAGTTGATATATGACAAGTAATTAAAAGGATATGAAAGAAGGAATTACAGGGGAGCAGCTTCCCACAATATAGTTATATATATATATATATATATATATATATATATATATATATATATATATATATATATAAAAGCAAGTAAATGAAAGCTGATAAAAACTTACAGGTGAGCAAGCTTCCATGCTGTTCAAACAAGTATATACATGTATTTGCGCAAGTAAGTAAAAGAAAACAGATGAAAAATTATAGGTGAGCAAGCTTCCATAGCTGTACTGTTAGTTTTAAAGAAATTAAAGAAAGTTTTGATAACAACTGTACATTTGAACCTAAATCAAAGGAAAGTTGTTTTTGAAAAGATTGTTGGGGCTTATTGTAGCGAGCGATTTTTGGACGTGGTTGCGAAGCACTATCGCTTTGGTACTATAGTTCGATTCATTTTTTTATCCTATTGAAGCTGATGAAGGAAGGGAAATAAATGTCTCCAATTAACCCTGCTCGTAAACTGAGTTTGAACAGATGACTGTTGGTTTACAGATGCTACAAAGATTGTGGGTCTCTCTTAGGTTATTTTGTTAAAATAGTGCCCGGGTGATTGGTGGGAGTTTAGGACTGATGCTTTTCGATTGATATGTGAAGGCATGGGATTTTGGGTTTTTGTTGAGTGTGCTCGCTAATATTTTTCTTTCAATCTTATGCCTACGTATTCCCGTTTATCGAACAGGGAAATCAGAGCGATCGTAGTTCCTCCTATTCTATGGGAGGAAATGGTGTTTTGGTGTCTTGTTCAAAGCCCAAGACGTGAAGCTAAAGGGGTTTATATCTTGTTCAAAGCCCAAGATGTGAAGCTGAAGGGTTTATTTGTATCTTGTTCGAACCCCAAGATGTGAAGCTAAAAGTTTCATCTTTGGAGAGAATTTGTTATTTCTAAAGAGGGGTTTGTTTGTCACAACTGTTGGGTGACTGACTATAAAGGAGGATTACTTTAACCGGGATATGTGAATCCTAGAAATGCCATAATTTCCTTTATAGGGGGGTTTAACCTGAAGGAGAAGACTTTAACTCAGTGTAGAGCAATGCCATCTTTCCTTAGGAATTTCTCATGCTAAAAGAGGGATAGTGGCATGGATGTAGATGATCCGGAGGCTTGCCGCTTACAGCAATTAGATGAAGGAGTTGTTGATGTTTGTTTACTGTGAATGAGGCATAACTTTTGATGCTAAAAGGTTGATTGGTTCAACCGGGTTTCCTTATACAAAGCCTAAGAGGAGGCTATTGGCCCAACAAGAGGGTGTTTTTGTGTCTCGTACGAAGCCCGAGATAGAGGCTAAAGGGTTTGACTCTACAGGAGAATCTTTTATACTCAACAAGAGGGTGGTTTGTATCTCGTACGAAGCCCGAGATGGAGGCTAAAGGGGTGACTCAATAAGAGAGTCTTTTATACTCAACAAGAGAGTGTTTTGCATCTCGTACAAAGCCCGAGATGAAGGCTAAAAGGTTTGGACTCAACAAGAGAGTCTGAAAAGGTTAACTCTGCTGGGGAGAATCATTGTAGAAAGCCCAAGAGGAGGCTAGGGTTACTGTTTCAGTTGAGTGACAGGTTCAGTATGCTGATTTAAAGAGAAAATCAGTTCTTATATGAGTACTGTTTGCCCTCAGGGATTTGATTCGAGGATCAGGGTTATTTCCTGTTCTTTAAGGAAATGGGAAATCCAAAGGGTATTGAGACTGTCCGAGTCTACGGGTTTTATCTCCTAGTTTTGAAAGGAACTTGAGAATATCTTTGAGACTCAAGGGAATTACACTGTCCAAGTCTAGAGTTTCATGTTTTGTACTACGTTTAAGAAATAGTAGTAGCAAGATCTAGACTTTTCGAAAGACTGTTCTATTAAGATGGCTAATTTTTGTTCCTATACCTCTAGGAGGTCGTCGGGACAATTTGTACGAAGCCCAAGAGGAGGCTTGAAACTTTTAAGAAGCCGAGGGACAATTTGTACGAAGCCCAAGAGGAGGCTATCATTCCCGGAGGAAGAAATCATTTATACGAAGCCTAAGAGGAGGCTGTGAATACTTCTAAGAAGTCGACGGGTCCTTGTACAATGCCCAAGAGGAGGCGAGGATGCTTTTAAGAAGCATGTGGGTCCCCAAATCCCGATAAATTCAAGAAAGACTATTCACAGAGAATAGATCAAGCCAGGAAAGTTCGAGAATTTGGAAGAAACTCAAGAGATGCCATTCACGGAAAAAAGATCATCTCTGGGGAATAGAGTTTCTTTGACGATTTCTAAAGGTGACAGTCTGTGAAAGGGTTCACCGAGAATGCTGCCTTTCACGTCTCCATATTGTTTAACCCCAAGAGGAGGGAAGACTGCATCTGGTAATCCTATGGGGATCTAGTTTTGTCTATTTCTAAGAATGATCAACGAGCTTAATGCTAGACGTAGTTGCCGGGGAAACTCTAAATATCTATACTATTATTACACAGTTGATATGAGTTTATGAAAGAAGACTTATAGCGAAACAGCCCCACAATACAGTTATATGTATATGAAAGCGGTAAATGAAAGCGTATAAACACTTACTCGGTTGTAGAGCTTCCATGCTGTTTGGTTAGTTGTTCAACAAAGAAAGCTTTGATAACAATATTACATACAAAATCAAAGGAGAAAGTATTTTGAAAAGATGTTGGGGCTTACAGCTCAAAGAGAGGCCCAAGGTTTTATCAGTGGTCGCACTGTGAGTTTGAATTTATACAGGGACTTATACAAGTGACTGAGGCCCAAGAAAGGTTTTCTGTATAGAGGGATGGGTCTTACACTCTCTCAAGAGGCCCAAAAGATTTAAAGAAAAAGAGTGGGGCTTATAACATGAGGGTAGGCCCAGATGTTTTTTGTTTTTGAAATGGCGATCGCGCCGAGATTTTCTTTTAACACAGAGGGACTTATACAATATCTGAGGCCCAAATTTGTTTTGGTTAAAAGGGGATTGGGTCTTATACTCTAATAGAGGCCCAAAATGGTTTTGAATGGGTCTTATAGCTCGAGGACAGGCCCAAGGTTTGTTTTTCAATGGACTATGATCGCGTCGAACATTTTGAAATACAACGGGACTTATACCATAAGTGAGGCCCAAAAATTTGTGTATTTACAAAAGGGGTTGGGTCTTACACTCTATTAGAGGCCCAAAGTGTTTTAAAAAAGAAGAATGGGTCTTACTACTCGAGGGTAGGCCCAAGGTTATTTGTGTACAAAACGACGATCACGCCGAGGTTTTTGAAAATACCCGGAGGGACTTATACAATAAGTGAGGCCCACAATAGGTTTATTTTACAAAAAGGCTTGGGTTTTACACTCTATTAGAGGCCCAAATTTGTTTTAAGATGCTTGATGAGGGTTGAATTAATCAAAACCCTAATTTGTTTCCAAAATGTATTTCAATTGAATAAAAAATTCAATTAAAATGATCAAAATTGTTAAACATGTGTGGAAACAAATTGTGATCTTGGATTAATGTTTCAAAAATCATGTTTTGACCTACAAAATGATTAGAAGTCATTAAAATTTACAAAATCAAGAGGGAAAAAATATTTTAAATGTCAAAAACAATTAAAATATTAATTCTTTGTAAAAATATCAATTATATGAAATAAATAATATTTTTGGGCTTTTTTGGTAAAATAAAATATTTTAACATTTTTGTGAATTATTGAAAAAAGAATCAACTCAAAATCATTAAAACTCAGAGAGAAATTAATTTTTGAATCAATTAAATAAAATCACAAAATTCAAATATTTGAATTTTCAAAAAAAGGGCGACAAGAACACCCAAGAACACGCGCGTGTTCTGGGTTTTGCCCAGATTTGCATTTTCTCTCCAATCTCCCTCACTACTTGATTATACCATGCAAACCACCTATCAATATGCTCGTTTCAACCTCACGATCATATCTATGGTCTTTAATTTCATTTATTTTTAACATGGAATAAGAAATCAAGACAAAACCTCAAGAACCCTAAAATTTGCATGAAGGCTGAGAATTTCGATACATGATTCAAACTAAGCAATTAATTGAGGGGAAACATTCTATGCATGATTATGAACATTTAGCAAAAGTATTGTGCGAGGAAATATGCATAGATTAAGAGATGACCAAGTTTAGGCTTACTTGAAGGTCGTGACAGCAAGAGCTATTTGATTTTTGAGTTGGAGGTGTTACAGATGTGTTGTGATGATCTGAACAGCTTCAATGGATGTTGTGGAGTGTGTTGCAAGCTTTGGAACACTTTGGAAGTCTTTGGATCAAGCTGGAGCACTCCAACTGCATAATTAAAGCATAATGGATAGGTTGATAGGTGATTTTGAGCTAGGGGTGTTACAGATGGTGTTTAAGCATTTGGACACCTCAAATACATGATATGTGATGTGTCTGGGCAATTGGAATGGATTGCTTATGGCTGCTACTCAAAACCCTATAGTGGTTGCTCAAAAATAAGAAAACTTGGCACTTAAGAGAGAATGAGAGAAAGTAGTGCTATAACTGGCTTTGGTGTAAGTTGAATGATCAATTAGAACCTCTATTTATAGGCAACACTTGTCTTGGATGAATAGTGAATGGCTGCTGGATCAGATCACATTCGCATGGATTGGCTTGGAGGATTTCTTCTCATGCAAGGCAAACTAGCACTTCCCAAGAGCAGGGCTATGTCTTGACCAAATTCACATTCTTCAGATGTTTTTATTGTTGTTTAATCAGAGAACTTGACTGAGTAGAGTGGCTACCTAGACAATGCACTATTCCACATTAATGCCCTTTGAATTCAAGGCAAAATGTGCCAAAATGAATGCACTTCAAGTTGGAAGATTCCTTGGCTTTTTGACTCAGCTTTATTAGTTGGATCACACTAGTGCAAAGTGACGAATATAATTTTAAAATTTACACCCATTATACTGAAAACGGGTGTAAATATGCAAAATGACGAATATACTTTTAAAATTTACACCCATTATACTGAAAACGGGTGTAAATTAGAAACGCAATGGCAAATCCATAAATAAAATGTCATTTAAAGTAGTAGTGCGTAAAAATATACACCCTATTTTTAAAAAAAATGGTGTATTAAAAACATTATTATAATAAATTAAAATCATTATTATAATAATATTTCTATTACTCCCATTAAAAATAAAACGGGTGTAAATTAAGATTGGCTAAAAATAATTGTATATTTTAATAACTCTAAATATGAATCTTATCAGGCCCGGCCCAAGGGCAAGGCAAACAAGGCCATTGCCTTGGGCCTCATTCTTTGGATTGTATATTAGGCCTCAAAATAAATTGATTAAAAGATATATACCAGCTAAAGAGTTTTTTTGCAATAATGTGTGTAGTAGCTTATTGCTAAACTAGCTTTTAAACTCACTTGATTGCAGCGGTTCAATTCTCAGTGGTGTAAAATTTTGATGTTGCATTTTATTCAATTTTAATATTTTATCTATTTTTCTTTGATCATAAAAAATTGACTAAAATCTACTATTTTTTCCACACTAATAAAATTAATATTTATGTTTTTAGTGAATAATTTTAAATTAATTTTTTAAAATAATATTCTCTTTTTGATATAATTCTCAAATTTCATAAATATAATAAGTAATTATTTTTATAATATATCTCAAGAAGTACATAAAATTATTAAATTTAATTAACTATTAAGATGATAAAAATTGATATATTTAATTTTATTTCATTTAGAGACTTAACTAAAGAAAATAGTAATTTAAAAGTTTTATTGTTAATATATTATTTTAAAATAAAAATTAATGCAATTTTTATTAATATATATTTTAATTTTTAAAAAATTTTATTTTAAATTTTTACCTTAGGCCTCCAAATACGTTGGACCGGCCCTGTATCTTATACATATTAATAATCCATAATATACTTTATCAAATAGTATTTAGGTAAATAAGTAAATTAAAGGGCGTAAATGAATTAAATTTATATTGTGGAAATAAAATAATATGAAAACAGTTATCAAATATCAAATCAAACACACATCGATCAAAATTCTTGACACCCCATTTCTCTCTATACCCAGTTCTCTTCATCTCGGAAAACCCATTTCTCTATAAACCCGTTGTCATCATCTCATCGCGAGCTCTGTTGTCTGCATCTCATAGCGAGTCCGTTGTCTTCGTCTCATCACGAGTTCATCTCCTTCTTCTCAGCACAGGTTCCATCTCCATCATCGCGCGGTCATTGTCTCATCGCACATCTGAGAATCCTCTGTCATTTCTCATCATTGCACGACCATTCTCACAGCTCGATGATGACATGCACTGTGAAAAAACCGGACTAATTGGTATGTCTTTCTTTTTTCAAATAGTGTTTAAAGTTTTAGATAAAACATTAGGATTTAAATTTTTAGGTAAAACATTAGGGATTAATCTTTTAGGTAGAACATTAGGGTTTATAATTCGTATCTGTTACTGTCACAATTTGTTGACACTTGTTTTTACTAATTTATGACGTATTTAATGTTGAATTTAGGGTTACAGTAAGGACTCTTGTATACATGTTTTACTTGATTAATACATGCTTAATTAAGGGGCTGATTAGTTGATTTGATTTGATTATGTATAGCAACTATTGGTGTGGAAGTGCATCCATTGGATTTTTTCACAAACTGTGGCAAGATTCGTTTCTACTGCTGGGATACTGCTGGTCAAGAGAAGTTTCGTGGTTTCAGAGATGGATACTAGTAAGTATCATCATTTGTTTCAATGTATTGTGATCTCAAGGTTGTGAACTAGCTAGTGTTAACAATTATTTTATCAAATGCCCTTGTTTATTTGACACTTAAATCATAATTCTAGTTTTTGGGTAGTTTCATTTCAACATGAATTACGCTCATGTTTGTTCTCAGTCATCTGTTCTATGATGTCCTGTACATGAGATTGAGTTTCTGTATCATATAATTGTGCTCAGTATTGTCGATGACGGTCCATAGCGGAGAACCAAATACCAGGGTGCTGTTATAGCGGAGTATGGCGGAAAAACCAACAATATCAGCTGATATTTACCATTGTGTCCCATAATCCGCCACATATATCTACCATAGTGTTGCCATGGCCGCCATTTGATAACACTGGTTTTGCCGACAATGTAATTACTATATGGTGATTTTGTTTAAAGTCAATAGATGCCGCTGTTTCTTGGGTATGACACCCTTGAATGTATCAGTATTGTGGGTATTGCATGTGTTATTTTCTGTGCTTTGATGATAATCCACTGTCACATTTATGCTTTTTCTTTTCTACTCATTAATGTTGATTTTAACCTTTTACCTCGTATTGTAGTATCCATGGGCAGTGTGCTATTATAATGTTTGATGTTACTGCCCGACTGACCTATACAAATGTTCCTACCTGGCACCACGATCTTTGTCAGTTAGTAATTGAAGTCCTTGAAACCTTTTTTCATAACACTCTGTTTATTTATTCACCACGATTTTCCTTATATTGCTTTATGGACACTTCCTTTTGCAACTTATTTTATGGACAACTCTATACGCCATCATCTGATGCACCACAACGATGGACTTCGAGTAATAAAGCAAGTTGCAGCAACAACCGTGGCTCACTTGGTATTTCTATTCTTCCCTATTGCATCTTTGTTATTCATAGCTTGGAATATTGTGGCTTGCTGTGGTTCTAGAAGAGCGAATACATTGTTTCTGTTAAGGATTTCTTCACTTTTATAAGTCAAAATACAATTGTTCTTTATTCATTTTCATTTCCTACATTAAGTTGCTTGATGAAATGTTGTGTAAAAATTGTTGTTGTCTTATTTTTGCTTGGAAATATGTTATTAGATGATGGTTCATTGTATTGCTCTTGTTTGGATCCATTTTGTTTTAAGTCTCGCAAGTTTCAGTTTCTCAATACTTTGGCTGGTATGATTCTGTGAATAATGCTCTGCTGCTACTTGTGTTTTAGAGAAATAAATATTGCAGTTGCTGCATACATGTTGATTGTTTAACATGAATTGAACTCACAAATAGATTGAAATGTTTATGGTATCAAAACCGGACTTTCGTGATAAATATGCGATACTGATCAAATTGATATTTGCTGTGTCAAAATTATATCTATTGTTTCAACTCCAGATTCGGATTTAGTGCAGCCCATACTTGTTGAAGTTTGATTTCAATTTCTGTTTGTGTGTGCATCGTTATTGAGATTTGCAGAAATGGCATTTTAAATTCATTTGCATTGTGATGATTGTTGTCCGACCCTGCTATATTTGCTGCTCTGTTATTGGTTTTAATTCATGTCAATGATTCGATGTTGCGATAATATTTTGGAAAAGATTTCAGTGTTTCTTAGAATTCTCTTTCTCGTGGCTCATGTTGATTTGTAATTATGCATAGCTCATTCAAAGAAGCTTCTGTTATTACTCACTTGCTGTTATAAGAACTTGTTTGTATTAAAATACCCTACCACTGCTGTAAACTGGTACGGACCAAACACACAATTTCGGTGTTGATTTCGGGTTTCCTTATAACTTAATGATCTGCAAAAAGTAAAAAAGGCGAGGCTGCTGTGGTAACCGTGACAACTCCTTCGTCACTCTATCAACAGGCTCAGGTAGCCGCACCGACATTCGCAATAACGGCGACAACTGCCAGTGATGGTTTGGTATTGTTTTTTATTTCTGTTTTTGCACATCGTGTTTGTGTCGTGGCTCCGATCTGTTAATATCAGTAGGCAGTAGACATTTTGATTCGTGATTCAATTTCCTCAAAAAAAATAACGATTTGTTAATGACCTGAATGTTTGTTTCTGATATTCCACCTTTTGTTTATTTTACTGCTATGATGTTTTCGCATTCTGTTCTGATGAATAAGCCGTGTAAGCACGTACATTTGGTACTGTGGTTCGTAGTCTAATAGAGATTTCTTCAGAATGTTGATTTGTAATTATGCATAGCTCATTCAAAGAAGCGTCTGTTATTACTCACTTGCTGTTATAAGAACTTGTTTGTATTAAAATACCCTGCCACTGCTGTAAACTGGTACGGACCAAACACACAATTTCGGTGATGATTTCGGGTTTCGTTCTAACTTAATGATCTGCAAAAAGTAAAAAAGGTGAGGTTGCTGCGGTAACCGTGACAGCTCCTTCGTCACTCTATCAACAGGCTCAGGTAGCTGCACCGACGTTCGCAATAACGGCAACAACTGCCATTGATGGTTTGGTATTGTTTTTTATTTCTGTTTTTGCACATCGTGTTTGTGTCGCGGCTCCAATCTGTTAATATCAGTGGGCAGTAGGCATTTTGATTCGTGATTCAATTTCCTCAAAGAAAAAAACGATTTGTTAATGACCTGAATGTTTGTTTCTGATATTCCACCCTTTGTTTATTTTACTGCTATGTTGTTTTCGCATTCTGTTCTGATGAATGAGCCATGTAAGCACGTACGTTTGGTGCTGCGGTTCGTAGTCTAATTGAGATTTCTTCAAAATGTTGATTTTATTGTTTTTAGAACTAATTTCAGAATAAGGTTAATGTGAGAAATTAAATTGATACTTATAATTTCAGGGATCATATGTAACGTTTTCCAATTTCATTATTAACTGTGGTCATAATTTAGGTTGGTTGTGACTAGATTGATGTTTGACATGGTTGGCGGAAGGGTTGTAGAATGTTGATAGTGATCATATTTGATATAGACTGTGTATTACCATGAAGATTCTATTCGACATATTAACAAAACTGATAGCTACTTTTGGTGTCATATGTTGGAATTTTTATGTGGATATTGCTTATGATACTGATGTAGATTGCTTACAGGTTCATCCATTTTCTATAGATGAAATTGTGTTGGTTATATTGAAGACCTCCATGTGATAGTTTTCTTCATCTGAATCAAGCTATTTGTTTTGCACTAATGATGCATAATAAAATCATCACTATTATCTGTTTGTTGAAAACACTTTTATCTGAAAGGGGTATGTCTTTTTTGAATGAATCATGCAGCGGAGGAGATTACAGTGCCAAGTTCAAGAACCTTATGAATGAAATATCAAAAACACAAGCTCTCTGGGATATATATTATTCAATCCGCAATGAATGATGCAAATGTTTTATAATGAGCAATATGACATCTGTCGGAGAATGCAACAAGTGGCCTGGTGATATTAAAACCAGTGAGATAAAGCCGCCTTCCGGTTTTCTCCCATTATCTCCTCATCTTCCTGTTTATCAGCCCCGGCTTTCTTCAACGCTTTCACTTTGCAAAAGAATTGTTGGAGCTTTCCTAGTAGTTGTCACCCTGCTTTTTTATAGGATATACATGAAATTGGGTTTGGTTAGTCTCACCTATGATTCATTCTACCAGTTTGTATTCTATTCATCAAAACCCCACCTACTTACAGTAGAAATTTTTGCCTTAGCCATGTCTTATCATCTGCATAGTGCAATTCGTCACTTATTCATATGATATCACAGTCACAACTTATATCAATTACAACGTTTTTATTTCAATTTAGTTTTTTGGGTTACACCGTTTGATTTTATATAAAAATATAGGTTCTAAATCTAATTAAATATAATATAATTATGAAACTAAAACAAACATTTTATTTAAAAAAAATAGAGTGTAAAAATGTCAACATCAATGGTAAAATCAGGTGTAAAAATTCCAACATCAATAGTAAAATTGGGTGTAAAATGCTAACATAAATAGCAAAAATGGGTGTAATACACCTCTAAATTTGCAAACCTCTAAGGTATTCACCGCTCATTTTACATCCGATGATAATGAAAGTGGAATATATATACATCCGTTTTAAACAAAAAAAAGGTGTAATATATCATCTATAAATGTTTATATTCGAAATTTTACACCCGATTTCTATAAAAAAGAGTGTAATATAACATCAAATTTACACCAATTTTCCATAAAATAGGGTGTAAACTGGAATGTAAATACATCCGTTTTAAACAAAAAAAGGTGTAATATACCATCTATAAATATATATATGTACAAATTTACACCCGATTTCTATAAAAAAGAGTGTAATATAACATCAAATTTACACCTGTTTTAAAACGGGTGTAAATTTGTCGGACATTTCTCACCCGTTGAATTCACACCCTCCAATAATGGGTGTTAAATGTATAAAAAACGGGTGTAATTTTATATTTCTGCACTAGTGTCAGTTGCATTATGATTGGTTTGAGTACAGGTGGCATAGTGATCCTTGGTCTTTGGCTCAAAATCGTGTATGGCAAGCAAACATGCAAACTGATTTTTCCAAAATAGCTTGCAGCAACATGACTTTGGGCATGGATTTCTCTTGGCTCAAGATGAATCAGTTCATGCTAGTGAGCTCTTTGGATTCTTGGTAATATTTGCAACAACATTGATGTTTATCTTTGGAACTGATTCAGCTTGCATCTATGTGAAAAAATCCCACAAGTTTTGGTGTTTCAACACAAAATCTGCCTTGCCCATAATTTTTCTAAGTGTTGGAAAATGATGGATTTTCATGTTTTAGTGATTTTGATCCAACCATAACTCAAAATCCATAATGAATTGGAATGACTTGTAGTTGACACTTTTGTAGAGGGCCATGAGGGCTACAAATCCAGCTTTGGATGGGGAAAAATGGCTTTGTGGTTTAGGAGTTATGATCCTCCAAAGTTGGTACCCCTGCCACTTTATTCTTTAACTTAGAAAATTTTCTAAGTTTTTATGGTTACCCCTTTTACAAGTTATCCAACTTTTCTTGGTTTTTCTTGAGGAATGATGATTCAAATCACACATTAACATCATTTTAGGGTTAAAAAACCATAAAAGTGAAAAATCTCAAAAAGTCAAAGTTTAACTTTTGTGCACAGTTGACTTTTTATCAGATGAATTCCAAATTGTACAATCCTTTAGGAAATCATGTCCTTGACCTAAATCAAACTGAATGGACATGTTCCATGGCTATTATAGGGTATATTTATTCATGTCCTAGGGCTTGGGAGCATGTCCTGGTCAAAAGTCAAAGTTACAGTTGACTTTTCTCGCGAAACCCTAATTGTGGTACTGATGCAATTGAGACTTGTTGCTCAAGCTTCTTGGATTAATCCATTGTTGCAAATGGATCAATATAGTTTATTAGAGACCCTCAAATCATCTCTTGAGGTCTTGGCTCTTGATTTGTCCCAAAAGTCAACTTAGGGGTGAATTAGGTCAAGAAACCCTAATTCCTGATTTTTTATGTATGCATCCCCTGAGGTCAAATTGACTTGATGCTTGGGCCCATGAGGTTCCATGGAGCACATTAGGTTATGTTTTGAAGTATTGGCTCATGCCCAGAGGAAAATTTCCATCTGGAGGCCCTGGTCGACCAAAACCCTAATTTGGTGACACTGGCGATCTTAAGGCTCGATCCACCTGGAAAGGAGCAGCCTTGTGCTTAATCCTTAAAGTGGGAGTCCTCTTGATCCCTTGTGGATGCTTGATAGGTGTAGACAAGTTGAAGATCATGTCATTTCTTGATTGATCCTTTGTCTAAGAACTCTGAGAGGGCCTGAAACCTTAATTTTGATAGTAGTGAATGTTCACCCATCTTTGGGGAGACTGATGAGGCATGAAGGTTCCTCCATATTGTGATGATGATTTTCACAATGATGCGGAATCTTAGTGGTCAAAATTTGGGGTATGACAGATGCTCCTATTTAATCTTCTTGGACCCGAAGGTGCGAATGACGAAGGTGTTCGGGCATTCGGGGTGCAAGAGGATTAAATATCGGAATAACCGAAATTTTGATGATGGTTATGAATGGTAGCTTACGCATTCATCTTCTTTTGCTAAGCAATGACGCTTAGAAAAGGTAAACTTCCCCTCGATCCTAGTTTCCTGCCAAGGAACTGGTCTTAGTTTCTGAAATAAACTTCCCCTCGATCCTGGTTTCCTACCAAGGAACTGGTCTAAGTTTCTGATGTAAACTTCCCCTCGATCCTGGTTTCCTACCAAGGAACTGGTCTAAGTTTCTGAAGTAAACTTCCCCTCGATCCTGGTTTTCTACCAAGGAACTGGTCTAAGTTTCTGAAGTAAACTTCCCCTCGATCCTGGTTTCCTACCAAGGAACTGGTCTAAGTTTCTTTTGTCAATAAACTTTCTTGACAAGCGACGCTATTCGTAGAGGTTTTCCTCAAACTTCTCGCCGAATTTCCCTGGGGAGATGCCATTTGATGGAAAAAGTTTGATGTCAGATTTGCTGGGAAACCCAGTCGTCTGAGTTGTAGAGGTGCACAAACTTCTCTACTGGAGACGCCATTTTTTTCTACTGGGGAAAGTGAGTTTCTTGTGAGACTGCTTCCGTTTGGGGTCTTACATCATACTTTTCTCGGGGTCTTCCCGGAGAAATGCCATATGATGGGATCCAATTTTGAGGTGCCGATGAGCTTTTCATCAGTGGTTTTTTGGAGCAAAATTGCTGTACCGCCGAATCTCTGATTAAGAGGCTTTCTCTGGGGATTTTCCTTAATCCGAGAAAGCTAAAATATCATCTTCAATGGCGAAGAGTGATATCGGTTAAAGGTTCTCTGGTCTTTCAGAGGTTCAAGTTATCAAAGTGGTCAAAGGCCAATTCTGATCCAGAAATAAACTGGAGGAGTGAGATTGTTCAGACGTAACATTCCCTGATGAGGAAAGACCTGACAACTAGATTGAGAGGACTGTTATCACTACGGGACAAGACCGACTGGAGTAATAGTGATGCAATATGAAATGTGAATGCAAATCAATAATGCATGATGTATTGTATGTATATGCTGACAAAACTGACGCGACATACAAACTAAAAGATGAACATGACCGGATACTCGGCCATCGCGGGGCGACTAAGTACCGCTGGTTCAAGATAGCAATTCTGCCTTGCTTATGAGAGATAGTCCCTGCGGGGAACAACCGTTAGTCGGGCTTAGGAGATGAGAACTCGGCCGAATGTGTCATACGAAACATGGTCTCTGACACAGTTGATCCTTCGTTCAGACGTGCTGGTTTAGAAGGAGTACTTTGATTCTGCACTTTAAGGTTCGATTATTTCTGGAGAAGCGACCAATGTTCTTCTGATGTTCAACAGTCAAAAGAAATTGCCGACTTTATTTTAACAGCAGAAAAATTTTTAACAAGTAAATTCATTTTTTGTTTCATTTCAAGAACCGTTGATCATGTTAAAATGTCGTTCTGTAAAGCTAAAACAAATAAGAATTGCAAACAAAAGCATAAGGGCTCAAATTTTATTGATAGGATGGAAATCAGCCAAACGCGTGATTCCATGGAGCATTTACAAAGTTATAAAATGGTAATTTACAAGGAAAAGGGCTACGTTGAAACATAACGACCACTATCCTTCTACCAACTTTGAATTATGGACATCCCGAGCTTCTGTCGAAGATGACCTTGATTGGAGTTTTCCTGACGGATGATGTAATTCCAGCTGAGGGACTTGCCCCTTTGTTGAACATAGTTACTTGCCATTATGCCTAACTTTTGCCTGGATTGTACTGTGATGTTTCCAATCCACCGGGATGATTTTTGATCATGTCTCTAATTTTTTCCTGGACCGCCCTTTCATGTTTTCAATCCACCGAGACGTTTTTTTTTAGGCGAAGTATTTCTTGACTACGTCAACATTTGTGGGGTAGGCAAATTCCTCTCCGTCCATGGTTGCAAGTCTCAAGGCGCCGCCTGAGAAAGCTTTCGTGACCACATAGGGGCCATCATAATTCGGAGTCCACTTGCCCCGAGAATCAGTGAGAAATGATTGTATTTTCTTGAGCACAAGGTCTCCTTTCCTGAAGATGCGAGGTCGAACCTTTTTGTTAAACGCCTTCTTCATTCTTTACTGATACAACTGACCATGGCATAGTGTCGTGATTCACTTCTCTTCGATCAAATTGAGTTCGTCATGTCTGCTTTGACACCATTCAGCTTCTGTAAGCTTAGCTTCCATCAATACCCTGATTGATGGGATCTCTACTTCGATGGGGAACACTGCTTCCATGCCATATACTAGAGCGAAAGGGGTTTCCCATGTTGAAGTGCGGACAGATGTGCGATAACCGTCAAGAGCAAAGGGTAACATCTCGTGCCAATCTTTGTAGGTTACAACCATCTTTTGAACAATCTTCTTGATGTTCTTGTTAGCCGCTTCTACCGCTCCGTTCATCTTAGGTCGGTAGGGAGATGAGTTATGGTGTTCAATCTTAAACTCAGCACACAACTCTTTCATCATCTTATTGTTCAAGTTAGATCCATTATCAGTAATGATCTGGTCCGGAACACCATAACGGCAGATGATATTGTTTTTGATAAATCGGTGCTTCGACCCACTTGGTGAAGTAGTCAATGGCTACCAGGATGAACCGATGTCCATTTAAAGCCTTGGGCTTAATCATGCCAATCATGGCGATTCCCCATATGGAAAAAGGCCATGGGGAAGAAAGAACTTTGAGATGTGTTGGCGGTACATGAATTTTTTTGGAGTATATCTGACACTTGTGACACTTCCTCATGTACTTGTAGCAGTCGGATTCCATTGTCAACCAATAGTACCCTGCTCTCATAATTTTTCTCGCCATTGTGTGTCCGTTGGCATGAGTGCCAAAGGATCCTTCGTGAATTTCTTTCATCAACATGTCTGCTTCTGGTCTGTCGATGCATCGGAGCAAGACCATGTCAAAATTTAGCTTATAAAGTGTATCACCGCTCAGAAAGAAACTGCCTGCCAGTCTTCTGAGGGTTTTCCTGTCCTTCCTAAGTGCCCCAGGTGGGTACTCTTGTTTCTGAAGGAAGCATTTGATATCGTGATACCAAGGTTTGTCGTCTATGACTGCTTCAATCGTGAAGATGTAAGCGGGCCGTTCAAGGCGCATTATGTCGATCTTGGGTAAGTCATTCCATTGACCTACACTAATCATGGAAGAGAGAGTGGCTAATGCATCATCCATGTGATTCTCTTCACGAGGGATGTGATGAAACTCGATTCTGTTAAAGAATGGTAACAACCTTCTCGCGTAATCTTTGTAAGGAATCAGTCCTGATTGGTATGTGTTCCAATCCCCTTTGATCTGATTGACAACCAAAGCTGAGTCGCCATAAACATCCAAGTTCTTGATCCTCAAATCAATCGCTTCTTCGAGACCCATGATACAAGCTTCCTATTCGGCCTCGTTATTTGTACACTTGAACGTAAGTCTAGCAGTGAAAGGAATGTGGGTACCCTGAGGTGTTATGATGATTGCCCTAATCCCATTTCTGTAATGATTAACTGCTCCGTCAAAGATAAGTCCCCATTGGGAACCTGGTTCTGGCCCTTCACTGGGTAGCGGTTCATCGCAATCTTTCATTTTTAGATACATGACATCTTCGTCTGGGAAGTCAAACCCGATTGATTCTTGATTGTCATTCGGTTGATGAGCCAAATGATCGGCTAAAACATTTCCTTTAACGACTTTCTGAGCATGGTACTCTATGTTATATTCTGACAGCAACATCTGCCAACGGGCGATTCTTCCCATGAGAGCAAGTTTTTCAAAGACATACTTGATTGAATCCATCTCGGAGACCAACCAAGTAGTGTGACGAATCATGTACTGGCGCAGATGTTTGGCTGCCCAAGCCAAAGCGCAGCAAGTTTTCTCAAGCATCGTGTACCGAGTCTCGCTGTCGGTGAATTTCTTGCTTAAATAGTAGATGGCGGACTCCTTCCTTTTGGTTTCGTCTTGTTGGCCAAGTACACAGCCCATGTAGTCTTCCAAGAATGTTAAGTATATGATCAGTGGTTTTCCTTCCACTGGAGGTGATAGAATTGGCGGGTTTAACAGGTATTCCTTGATACTATCGAAGGCAGTTTGATAATCTTCTGTCCAAACGCAGTCCTGGTTCTTTTTTAGCAGTTTGAAAATTGGCGCACATGTCGCGGTCATGAGGAATATAAATCTGGAGATGTAGTTCAAACGTCCCAGGAATCCTCTGACTTTTTTTTTTCAGTTTTTGGAGAAGGCATTTCTTGAATGGCCTTGACCTTGTCAGGATCAACCTCAATTCCTTTCTGGCTGACGATGAACCCTAAGAGTTTCCCTGAACGGACACCAAAGGTGCACTTGTTGGGATTCAAGCGGAGTTTGTACTTTCTCAACCGCTCAAATAGTTTTGACAGGTGGGTCACATGCTCCTCTTCTGTTCTAGATTTTGCAATCATATCATCGACATATACCTCGATTTCTTTGTGTATCATGTCATGAAAAAGAGTAGTCATGGCCCTTTGATAGGTTGCCCCGGCATTCTTCAAACCGAACGGAATTACCTTGTAACAAAAGGAACCCCATGGGGTAATGAACGAAGTTTTCTCCATGTCTTTCGGCGTCATTTTGATTTGGTTATAGCCCGAGAATCCATCCATGAAGGAGAAAACTTTGAACTTTGTTGTACTGTCTACCAGCATGTCAATGTGTGATAAAGGAAATTCGTCCTTTGGACTAGCCTTGTTTAGATCCCTGTAATCGAAACACATTCTGACCTTTCTGTCCTTTTTCGGAACAGGTACGATGTTGGCTAACCATTGAGGATATTCAGATGTAGCGAGGAAACCTGCGTCAATCTGTTTATGTACCTCCTCTTTGATTTTGACGGCCATGTCCAGGTGAGTTCGTCTCAACCTCTGTTTTACTGGCGGACATTCTGATCTCAACGGTAAATGATGTTCCACGATGCTGGTATCCAACCCTGGCATGTCCTGATAGGACCAAGCAAACACATCGGGAAACCCTTTGAGAAGCTTTATCAAACTCTCTTTAGCAGTTGGACTGAGTAGTGCCCCAATCTTGATTTCTTTTTTCTCTTCTTCTGAACCCACTTTGATCATTTCCAATGGCTCTTTGTGAGGTTCAATGGACCTTTCCTCTTGTCTGAGTAATCGGGAGATCTCTTCTGGAATTTCGTTGTCAACTTCTTCTTCAGCTCCAAATACCGGGAACTCAAAGTTGGAGAAGGCATCGCATCGTATGTTTCAACGGGGTTTAAAACAAGCAATCTGCATGATGTGATGATTCGTGTTTAGAAGAGATAGAGAAAATGCAAGAGTGTGTGCAGTTTATTTTTTTACTGCTTGTTTTTATTTTTTGAATGTTTTTTAGGATTAACATTTTTTGAGAAAAGCAAAAAGAGAAAACGACAATAAATGCTGATATTACAGAACGACGTTATTTTATTAATGAACAAGTCGATTCTTGAAACTACAGCCCTATAAAACAAAACTCTGTCGCTTTGGACAAAGCAAAGAGGGAAAATTTACAGAAAGCGAGCCCTATCAAAACATCCGTTTCACCTGGGCAGGGTGAAAGGTTAAAGATGGAAATTACTTTGACTTGTGAACAATCTTCGAAACATTGACAGCAACCCATTGGCGGCGAACTCCTCGGTGAATCACAAAGTCTGGCACCTTCCTTGATTTGCCTTCAGAAATGACGTTGATTTCTGGTGGAGCTAGATCATTGGAATCTGTCTCCCAGGCAGAGTTGTCGTAGGAGGATTCCTCTGTTGCATTTTGCATAGCATTTGTGCTCTCAGGTAAATCTCCCCATCCAGTTGGCTGGATGTCTTCGAGCCTGATACGAGAGCTTTCAGGAGTGGTGTACTTGACCATATAGTCGTATTTCCCACTTGGTTGTCCCAGGGTGTCCCACACTTCTTTACAACTGGAGGAGTCATATCTCTCGATGACGTTGACCTCGGGAAAAGCATAGTTGATGAATTCAAGTCCTGCAAATGTTGTGAATTCATCGTCATGTTGAGTAGTTTTTTAATGACCTGAGTGTTGATCCCATGACATGGTGGGGACGCAGGCATTCTTTTCAATGATGCTCAGCTGATTTTCGTTGTTTGGCTGACTCTCTTGCCCCAAGTCTCCTGGGTAAGGCTGCCACATTGGCAGGCCATCCATTAGGCCATAATAGTTGTGGTCAAAGCTGTCCTTCATCAGAGTGTTTTCCTCTAATGAGTTTGGTGGAGCACGACATCCTTCCGGATCACAATCTCCATATATCATTTCAACGTCTGACTTGGGTATAAATCTCGGGCTCTGGGCGGGATAGCAAAATGGCGTAGGTGCCTCTTCCTGAGACATATAACCGTCCTCATTGAGGTAGTACTTCCATTCCACATCTGTGTCAGAGGGATCCTCCTCATTGATAGTGTGTACTTCTTGAGTCACTGGTTGAAGGAAACCTCCACTGTGGAAGAAATTTTGAATGGGATGAAGACTTTCATCGCTGGCAGCTGTCTTGAGTACATGTTGCAGAAAAACCAAGACCCTTCTTTGCTTTATTGTCAGTAGGAATGACAAGTTGTCCCCATCCTGTTGTATTGGTACTTTCGAACGCTTTGATAGCGTCTTTGTATGAGGAAATCGAGGTTCCTCCTTCGGATTGATCACCTCTGTGTAGAGAAAGTGTTTGGATCCAATTATCCCTTCTGGTTCCACATAAGTGGCTGATGATAAATTGCTTACGAGCAAAGCCTGTTCCCCACACACCGTGACGAGTTGACCGTTCTGGACGAACTTTAACATTTGGTGGAGGGTCGAGGTGACTGCCTCAGCCTGATGTATCCAAGGTCTTCCTAATAAACAACTGTACATTTCCCGGATTTCCATGACCTGGAAAGTGACTATGAAAGTGTGAGGACCGATAGTTATGGGAAGGTCGACTTCGCCGATAACCGTTTTTCTGGATCCGTCAAACCCTTTGACGACGACCTCACTGGTTCTCATCGGGGGTCCTTTGAAGGATAATTGCGTCAAAGTGGACTTCGGCATAACATTCAGGGCTGACCCTGTGTCAACCAGTACGCTGGCTAAAGCATCGTCCTGGCAGTTGACCGTAATATTGAGTGCCATGTTATGACGGCGACCCTCCTCAGGTAATTCCTCATCACCAAACTCCAAATTATTGCAGGAAGTGATGTTAGAGACAATGCTATCGAACTGTCTGATTGTTACATCCTATTCCACAAAGGCTTGCCCCAAGACTTTCTGTAGAGCCTCCCTATGTGCTTCTGAACTGAGTAAAAGTGACAACACAGAGATCTTTGAAGGAGTTCGTAATAGCTTATCAACAATGTTGTATTCACTCCTTTGGATGAGCTTCAGCATCTCATCATCATTTTTTGAAAGGTCGGGATTACTGGATTGACCGACTGGTGGATTGGGAACTTCTGTCTGAGGTTCCTTTTCTTTGATAGGTTCTTCAACCCCTCGGTTGAAGATTCTACCACTCTGTGTTACTCGACTGATGTCTGCAATATTCACGACGGAGGGTAATTGAATTTCCTTTCCATTCTCGACTGTTGTTGCACCGTATTTTTAAGGGATAGCCTTAGTTGATTCATACGGTAATGGTCCTGGTAGATAGATGACTATGGGCGCCTTCTGATTTTTCTGACCATCGTAAATAATCTCAATCCATTCCTGGTTAGGAACTCTTGATTCATCAAGTAGAGGGATGATGGTGAAAACATCCTTAGTCCTCTGATGATCAAAGATTACGACAACATCCTCGATTTGATTGGCAAGGTATCTTGGCATCCAGCTGATTGGTCCGGAACCCGAATATAGACAAATTTCTCTATGATCCACCTGACCCTGAAGAGATGCTCGCACAAGGCAGCATCCTTGGTTACTTTTTGAACAGACTCCACACCGTTCATAGTTGTGTGGTGGTACCTGGCCACACCCGCTTTGAATGCAATGTAACCTCACTAGGTTAGTTTTTACAGATCGGACATCCTGACTTCGACGCCAATTAGGGTTCTTGCCATTGATACTAATCTGCTGAGTGTCTTCATCCATATAGATGGGAAGCCACCAATGATTTAGCAAGTGCTGAAGTGCTTCCTGGACAAGGGCACAACCTTGATCACTTTCACAACCCGCCGTACAGCTTTGGTAGTCATGTGATATCAGGAACTCGAGTCGAACCTGCTCAGCATGTAAATCTACCAGGTTGGTGTTCATCAAGCGAATATCGAAGATCTGAACCATGTTGATCTGATAGGAATTCCTATCATGGTAGTCCTGGATCCATCCAAGATCCATCTGACGCTGGAGGGCCTCTTGTACAAAAGAGTATCCCAGTTTGTTTACCGAGCAAGTTAGACAGGAATTGTAATCGTGTCGTGGCAGATTATGATATTGGCTTTGCCTGGAGTGCATCGCCACCAAGTTGACATTCATCGCACGGATGTCGTGGTTTTGAATGAAGTTGGAATTCGTATAGACCATGTTAACTCCACGAACTCGGTGCTCTTGGATCCATCTGAGATCCATCTGTTCCTGTAGAGCTGATTACACCACAGAACATCCCTGATTGTTTTTAGAGCAGATATCACACCGGTGATAATTATGAGGTGGCACATGGCCATACCCGCTCTGTCTACAATGCATCTTGACTAGATTGGTCCTTAACAAGAGTACATCATGAATTTGATAGACATTGTGAGACTCTCCTTCTATCAGGTTGACTGCAGGTTTCTCATGTTGAGGAAGCGGGTTTGTGAGAACATTCGGATTCGTATCTTTGAAAGATAAGACCCCGCTCCTAACAAGCTTTTGCACATCAGATTTGAAATTGAGACAGTTCTCTATGTTATGCCCTGATCCTCCTTGATGATAAAGGCATGTCTGGTCCATCTTAAACCAAAAAGGCGGATTTTCCGGTACTGTAAGAGGGGACTTAGTCTGGATGTGCCCCTTGGCTAGTAGTAACGGAAATAGCTCTGCGTACGATACAGGTATAGGATCAAATCCTGATGGCCGTGTTGTACGGTTGTTTTTGTATGGAGGACGAGCCTGCTGAAGAGGCTGTTGTGTCCTTTGCTGATTAGGTTGGCTTTGCGCAACCTAAGGCTGATACGTAGGAGCAGGCGCAGGATTGATAGCAGGAGTTACAACTGCTACTGGTTGATAACGTCGCCTTGGCTTTCCGAGAGAGATATTCCCAATATCTTGCTCTTTTTTCTTAGGGAGAGCACTACCGTATCGTTTTGTACTACTTGATGATCCAGCGTCTTTTACTAAACGTCCTTCCCGAACAACTTCCTCAAGTCGAACTCCCATACTGACCATTTCGGTGAAATCACTGGGCGCACTGGCAACCATTCTGTCATAGTAAAATGAGCTTAAGGTCTTTAAGAAGATCTTTGTCATCTCTTTTTCCTCAAGAGGTGGACAAATTTGGGCGGCGATCTCACGCCACCTCTGAGCGTACTCCTTAAAGGTTTCCTTATCCTTTTGTGACATTGATCTGAGTTGATCTTTGTCGGGTGCCATGTCCAAATTGTACTTGTATTGTTGGACGAAGGCAGTTCTAAGATCTCTGAAAGTGCTGATCGTGGCGCGTTTTAAACCCATGTACCATTTTAATGCGGCACCGGTTAAACTATCCTGAAAGTAGTGAATCAATAGGTCCTGATTCTCTGTCTGAGCTGACATTCGTCGAGCGTACATCACCAAGTGACTCTGTGGGCAAGAGTTACCCTTGTATTTTTCAAAGTCGGGCACCTGGAATTTGTGCGGAACTTTCACATTGAGGACCAGACAAAGGTCTGCAGCATCCTTTCCAAATAAATCCTGACCGCAAATGGCTTGCAGTTCCTTCTGCATTTCCAAGAACTGCTCCTGGAACTCGTCCATTCTATCGAACATAGTTTCCTTTCTACCATAAGGTATCTGCAGAATCTGTCCTTCCGGGACAGTGTGCACCACAGGGGTGGTACCGTGACTACGGCAGCAAATCTTGGTGTTTCCCGAAGTTTGTAACCTTCAGGAGTCCTCAGAATGCCTCTGGCATCCTCGCTTTCCCGAATTTTGTAACCTTCAGGCCCAGCGGCTTCTGTTGTGATTCCTTGATCTTCAGCGATCGGCGGAACATATCCTTCTGGGATATAGTTAACAGGCATGCCCCAGGGATGATCCTTCGGCATTTGATACCTAGGATCATAGGTTTCCACTATGGGCATTGAGGTGATCTCTGAGATCACAGTTCTTTGTTGTTGAGCTTCTGCCATGGCTAGCATGTCGTTACGAAGCTTTCTCATATCCTCTCTCAGAGCGTCGATCTCTTCTTTCAACTCTCTGTTCTCTTCCTCGAGATCATCCATCTTTTTTTGACGATTGGCCTGAGTATTATACGAATGAGACAGTTTGACTCTAGAATCGAGACACAAACGTGAGATTCGTAGGTAAGAAGAATACGTTACGGGAGAATGATGAATGCAATGATTATATTAATTGTGTTTTTTTTTTGTTTAATCAAAATAAACTTCGACAATTAGATTGCAAATATCAAACAGTGGGAAACCCCGTTTTATTACATTCAAAGGATTACGGAAATAGAAATACAGTAGATTACAAGGTGCGGAAACAGAAACCTAAGCTAATGGGTCCCGAGTCCTCTCCGAGGAGAATTCGGGTGCTGATTCTGGTACTTTCCTTTTCTTGGACCGGGGCTCTTGGGCCGTTGTCGGGTTGTCATTCCTATGCCAGGTGAAAAGAGCGAGCAAATTCCTTTGGTCATCCTGATTATCCACAGCATGCTGCTCCAAAATCTCTATTAGAGCATCCTTATCTTTCAGCAGTTGCTGTATTTTGATACACTCCACATTGAGGGTGCGGTACTTGTTCTTCCAAGACCTCCTCTCTCGCTGAACTTTGTTGAGAGTAACCTGGAGTTTTTCTGTTTCAGTCATGAAGTACACGACAGACTCTCTTGGCGGAAGAACTCCGTGATGAGGATAAGGCATCTTTAGCTTGAGAGCTCTAGTTTGTACCCAATGGAGATAAGGCTCCACCGAGACACAGTTCGGTTTTCCTAGAGACTCCTGTCCTTTCTTGTGAACATGTTTCCAAGCGTGCACTATTTCCATTTTTAGTGCTCTGTCATTTTCTCCTTCTTTGAAGAAAAGACCTTCCAGATGAGCATTACGTGGGACATGCCTCATCGGGTATCCGAATTGACGACGAACCAATACCGGATGGTAGTTGATTCCTCCTTTAGTTCCTATGAGGGGTACGTTGGGGAAGTTTCCACAACGGTCAATGATCCTGATTCCCTCATAAATCCTATTGCACCAATCTATATCAGAGTTGGTAAGAGACATGATTTTCTGCGACCAGCGGAGGGCACTCTTATGATCCCAAAATGCAGCAGACTTGGGCAAATGGGAGATAAACCATTTATATAGCAGGGGTACACAACATGTGATCTCCCCTCCATTGTACAAATTCCCTAAGTGTACAGAATGATACGCATCTGCGAGCAAAGTTGGCACAAGGTTTCCAATGAGAAAAACCTTAATGGCGTTGATATCTACAAAGTTATTAATGTTGGGAAACAAAAATAACCCGTAGGTGAGAAAAACAAAGATGCTTTCAAAAACAGTCACGTTCCTTATACTGGAAAAGTACAGGGCCTTCTTTATCAAGAATTGGGCTGGAAAACCTTGGATGCCACCCTTAGTGGTTAGGTGAGTCTTTACTTCCGACTCATCCAAATAAATTGCTCGTGCAATGGTCTGATCCTTTGGAATTTCTTCCAGTCCAGAAAATAGAGCTCGATCAGTGATGTGCCGATCGGTCAAGTAAGAATACTCCTTCAGCGTTGGTGCTAGCTGGTAATCCGGAAATGTGAAACAGTGATAAACTGGATCGTAAAACTGAATGAGCGCTTCCATGATTCCTTCAATCACATGGACTCTTAACAGGGGTAGCAGACCTCCGTATTTGGCTCTGACGGCTTCAGGGTTAGTGATCATCCTTGCTAAACTTCTCAAATCCTCTAGTTTTGGAACCTTGAAGGTATACTTATGAGTTCTCCTTCTACCGAAATCCATTAGCGCAATCCTTTTTCTCTGACATTTGCAATCATTGTCTTAGTTTAATTTGAAAAAGAGAGACTAGAGGAGAAAATTTTCTTTGTTTTAATGTTTTTTTAAATGAATGCATGAATGCAGCACACAAAAACATAGAAAAAACATGGGGTCAAAGGGTCGGTGTCATGAAGTCAAAGCTCTACCCCTCCCCCCCAAAGGTTTTCTACGGGTAATTTTTTGTACCTGTCACTCAAAATCATTGATTCCTGAGAACACCAGCGGGCCGGGAACCGTGCTAGGTGATGTCCATCAAAGAAACCTCAGAAGAGGGTAGTTTATTGCGTAACAGCTATTCCCGATAGCTTCCGCACTACAAAAAAAGGTGATTTTCCTATGTGTATACTCAATCTTTCCACATGCGGCATCACACGCATTCCCATTAGCAGAAAAATAAACACGTATATCAATTAGGAAAAGCAATATATATATTTTTCCTAAAGTCCTAGACTTTAAAGAGCTGTGAATCCTATGTTCCTGACAAAAGTGGCTCCCCGGCGGAGACGCCACTCAGTGGTTCCTTCCCAACTCTAAAGGTTTTTGACCTAAGATCCTAGTGAAGTCAACAAATCTTAACCCCAATGAAGTCCCTAGGAAAGAAAGAAAAGAAAGGATATCCGGCGCCACGGCGGGCGCCACTTTTCTGTGGTACTTTTTTTTTCAAAGTTTCTACCTAAGAGACGGAAAGCGAACAAGATCATGAATTCCCCAGTGAAGTCGCCATTTTTCTGTAGCGAGCGATTTTTGGACGTGGTTGCGAAGCACTATCGCTTTGGTACTACAATTCGATTCATTTTTTATCCTATTGAAGCTGATGAAGGAAGGGAAATAGATGTCTCCAATTAACCCTGCTCGCAAACTGAGTTTGAACAGATGACTGTTGGTTTACAGATGCTACAAAGATTGTGGGTCTCTCTTAGGTTATTTTGTTAAAATAGTGCCCGGGTGATTGGTGGGAGTTTAGGACTGATGCTTTTCGATTGATATGTGAAGGTATGGGATTTTGGGTTTTTGTTGAGTGTGCTCGCTAAGATTTTTCTTTCAATCTTATGCCTACGTATTCCCGTTTACCGAACAGGGAAATTAGAGCGATCGTAGTTCCTCCTATTCTATGGGAGGAAATGGTGTTTTTGTGTCTTGTTCAAATCCCAAGACGTGAAGCTAAAGGGGTTTATATCTTGTTCAAAGCCCAAGATGTGAAGCTGAAGGGTTTATTTGTATCTTGTTCGAAGCCCAAGATGTGAAGCTAAAAGTTTCGTCTTTGGAGAGAATTTGTCATCTTTAAAAAGGGGTTTGTTTGTCACAATTGTTGGGTGACTGACTATAAAGGAGGATTACTTTAACTGGGATATGTGAATCCTAGCAATGCCATAATTTCCTTTATTGGGGGTTTTAACCTGAAGGAGAAGACTTTAACTCAGTGTAGAGTAATGCCATCTTTCCTTAGGAATTTCTCATGCTAAAAGAGGGACAGTGGCATGGATGTAGATGATCCAGAGGCTTTCCGCTTACCGAAATTAGATGAAGGAGTTGATGATGTTTGTTTACTGTGAACAAGGCACAGCTTTTGATGCTAAAAGGTTGATTGGTTCAACCGGGTTTCCTTATACAAAGCCTAAGAGGAGGCTATTGGCCAAACAAGAGGGTGCTTTTGTGTCTCGTTCGAAGCCCGAGATAGAGGGTAAAGGGTTTGACTCTACAGGAGAATCTTTTGTACTCAACAAGAGAGTGATTTGTATCTCGTACGAAGCCCGAGATGGAGGCTAAAGGGGTGACTCAACAAGAAAGTCTTTTATACTCAACAAGAGAGTGTTTTTCATCTCGTACAAAGCCCGGGATGAAGGCTAAAAGGTTTGAACTCAATAAGAGAGTCTGAAAAGGTTAACTCTGCTGGGGAGAATCATTGTACAAAGCCCAAGAGGAGGCTAGGGTTACCGTTTCAGTTGAGTGACAGGTCCAGTATGCTGATTTAAAGAGAAAATCAGTTCTTATATGAGTATTGTTTGCCCTCATGGATTTGATTCGAGGATCAGGGTTATTTCCTGTTCTTTAAGGAAATGGGAAATCCAAAGGGTATTGAGACTGTCCGAGTCTACGGGTTTTATCTCCTAGTTTTGAAAGGAACTTGGGAATGTCTTTGAGACTCAAGGGAATTAGACTGTCCAAGTCTAGAGTTTCATTTTTTGTACTACGTTTAAGAAACAGCAGTAGCAAGATCTGGACTTTTTGAAAGACTGTTCTATTAAGATGACTAATTTCTGTTCCTATACCTCTAGGAGGTCGTCGGGACAATTTGTACGAAGCCCAAGAGGAGGCTGGAAACTTTTAAGAAGCCGAGGGACAATTTGTACGAAGCCCAAGAGGAGGCTATCATTCTCGGAGGAAGAAATCATTTATATGAAGCCTAAGAGGAAGCTGTGAATACTTCTAAGAAGCCGACGGGTCCTTGTACAACGCCCAAGAGGAGGCGGGGATGCTTTTAAGAAGCCTGTGGGTCCCCAAATCCCGATAAATTCAAGACATGCTATTCACAGAGAATAGATCAAGCCAGCAAAGTTTGAGAATTTGGAAGAAACTTAAGAGATGCCATTCACGGAGAAAAGATCATCTCTGGGGAATAGAGTTTCTTTGACGATTTCTAAAGGTGACAGTCTCTGAAAGGGTTCACCGAGAATACTGCCTTTCACGTCTCCATATTGTTTAACCCCAAGAGGAGGGAAGACTGTATCTGGTAATCCTATGGGGATCTAGTTTTGTCTATTTCTAAGAATGATCAAAGGGCTTAATGCTAGACGTAGTTGCCGGGGAAACTCTAAATATCTATACTATTATTACACAGTTGATATGAGTTTATGAAAGAAGACTTACAGCGAAACAGCCCCGCAATACAGTTATATGTATATGAAAGCGGTAAATGAAAGCGTATAAACACTTACTCGGTTGTAGAGCTTCCATGCTGTTTGGTTAGTTGTTCAACAAAGAAAGCTTTGATAACAATATTACATACAAAATCAAAGGAGAAAGTATTTTGAAAAGATGTTGGGGCTTACAGCTCAAGGAGAGGCCCAAGGTTTTATCAGTGGTCGCACTGTGAGTTTGAATTTGTACAGGGACTTATACAAGTGACTGAGACCCAAGAAAGGTTTTTTGTACAAAGGGATGGGTCTTACACTCTCTCAAGAGGCCCAAACTATTTAAAGAAAAAGAGTGGGGCTTATAACACGAGGGTAGGCCCAGATGTTTTTTGTTTTTGAAATGGCGACCGCGCCGAGATTTGCTTTTAACACAGAGGGACTTATACAATATCTGAGGCCCAAATTTGTTTTGGTTAAAAGGGGATTGGGTCTTATACTCTAATAGAGGCCCAAAAAGGTTTTGAATGGGTCTTATAGCTCGAGGAGAGGCCCAAGGTTTGTTTTTCAACGGACTATGATCGCGTCGAACTTTTTGAAATACAACGGGACTTATACCATAAGTGAGGCCCAAAAATTTGTGTATTTACAAAAGGGGTTGGGTCTTACACTCTATTAGAGGCCCAAAGTGTTTTTAAAAAGAAGAATGGGTCTTACTACTCGAGGATAGGCCCAAGGTTATTTGTGTACAAAACGACGATCACGCCGAGGTTTTTGAAAATACCTGGAGGGACTTATACAATAAGTGAGGCCCACAATAGGTTTATTTTACAAAAAGGCTTGGGTCTTACACTCTATTAGAGGCCCAAATTTGTTTTAAGATGCTTGATGAGGGTTGAATTAATCAAAACCCTAATTTGTTTCCAAAATGTATTTTAATTGAATAAAAAATTCAATTAAAATGATCAAAATTGTTAAACATGTGTGGAAACAAATTGTGATCTTGGATTAATGTTTCAAAAATCATGTTTTGACCTACAAAATGATTAGAAGTCATTAAAATTTACAAAATCAAGAGGGAAAAAATATTTTAAATGTCAAAAACAATTAAAATATTAATTCTTTGTAAAAATATCAATTATATGAAATAAATATTATTTTTCAGATTTTTTGGTAAAATAAAATATTTTAACATTTTTGTGAATTATTAAAAAAAGAATCAACTCAAAATCAATAAAACTCAGAGAGAAATTAATTTTTGAATCAATTAAATAAAATCACAAAATTCAAATATTTGAATTTTCAAAAAAAGGGCGCCAAGAACACCCAAGAACACGCGCGTGTTCTGGGTTTTGCCCAGATTTGCATTTTCTCTCCAATCTCCCTCAATAATTGATTATACCATTCAAACCACCTATCAATCTGCTCGTTTCAACCTCACGATCATGTCTATGGTCTTTAATTTCATTTATTTTTAACATGGAATAAGAAATCAAGACAAAACCTCAAGAACCCTAAAATTTGCATGAAGGCTGAGAATTTTGATACACGATTCAAACAAAGCAATTAATTGAGGGGAAACATTCTATGCATGATTATGAACATTTGGCAAAAGTATTGTGCGAGGAAATATGCATAGATTAAGAAATGACCAAGTTTAGGCTTACTTGAAGGTCGTGACAGCAAGAGCAATTTGATTTTTGAGTTGGAGGTGTTACAGATGTATTTTGATGATCTGAACAGCTTTAATGGATGTTGTGGAGTGTGTTGCCAGCTTTGGAACACTTTGGAAGTCTTTGGATCAAGCTGGAGCACTCCAACTGCATAATTAAAGCATAATGGTTAGGTTGATAGGTGATTTTGAGCTAGGGGTGTTACAGATGGTGTTTAAGAATTTGGACACCTCAAATACATCATATGTAATGTGTATGGGCAATTGGAATGGATTGCTTATGGCTGCTACTCAAAACCCGATAGTGGTTGCTCAAAAACAAGAAAACTTGGCACTTAAGAGAGAATGAGAGAAAGCAGTGCTATAACTGGCTTTGGTGTGAGTTGAATGATCCATTGGAACCTCTATTTATAGGTGATCAACTCTTGTCTTGGATGAATAGTGAATGGCTGCTGGATCAGATCACATTCGCATGGATTGGCTTGGAGGAATTCTTCTCATGCAAGGCAAACTAGCCCTTCCCAAGAGCAGGGCTATGTCTTGACCAAATTCACATTCTTCAGATGTTTTTATTGTTGTTAAATCAGAGAACTTGACTGAGTAGAGTGGCTACCTTGACAATGCACTATTCCACATTAATGCCCTTTGAATTCAAGGCAAAATGTGCCAAAATGCATGCACTTCAAGTTGGAAGATTCCTTGGCTTTTTAACTCAGCTTTATCAGTTGGATCAGTTGCATTATGATTGGTTTGAGTACAGATGGCATTGTGATCCTTGGTCTTTGGCTCAAAATCGTGTGTGGCAAGCAAACATGCAAACTGATTTTTCCAAAACAGCTTGCAGCAACGTGACTTTGGGCATGGATTTCTCTTGGCTCAAGATGAATCAGTTCATGCTAGTGAGCTCTTTGGATTCTTTGTAATATTTGCAACAACATTGATGTTTATCTTTGGAACTGATTCAGCTTGCATCTATGTGAAAAAATCCCACAAGTTTTGGTGTTTCAACACAAAATCTGCCTTGCCCAGAATTTTTCTAAGTGTTGGAAAATGATGGATTTTCATGTTTTAGTGATTTTGATCCAACCATAACTCAAAATCCATAATGAATTGGAATGACTTGTAGTTGACACTTTTGTAGAGGGCCATGAGGGCTACAAATCCAGCTTTGGATGGGGAAAAATGGCTTTGTCGTTTAGGAGTTTTGATCCCCCAAAGTTGGTACTCTCGACACTTTATTCTTTAACTTAGAAAATTTTCTAAGTTTTTATGGTTACCCCTTTTACAAGTTATCCAACTTTTGTTGATTTTTCTTTATGAATGATGATTCAAATCACACATTAACATAATTTTAGGGTTAAAAAACCATAAAAGTGAAAAATCTCAAAAAGTCAAAGTTTGACTTTTGTGCATAGTTGACTTTTTATCAGATGAATTTCAAACTGTGCAATCCTTTAAGAAATCATGTCCTTGACCTAAATCAAACTGGATGGACATGTTCCATGGGTATTATAGGGTATATTGATTCATGTCCTAGGGCTTGGGAGCATGTCCTGGTCAAAAGTCAAAGTTACAGTTGACTTTTCTCGCGAAACCCTAATTGTGGTACTGATGCAATTGAGACTTGTTGCTCAAGCTTCTTGGATTAATCCATTGTTGCAAATGGATCAATATAGTTTATTAGAGACCCTCAAATCATCTATTGAGGTCTTGGCTCTTGATTTATCCCAAAAGTCAACTTAGGGGTGAATTAGGTCAAGAAACCCTAATTCCTGATTTTTGATGTATGAATCCCCTAAGGTCAAATTGACTTGATGCTTGGGCCCATGAGGTTCCATGGAGCACATAAGGTTATGTTTTGAAGTATTGGCTCATGCCCAGAGGAAAATTTCCATCTGGAGGCCCTGGTCGACCAAAACCCTAATTTGGTGACACTGGCGATCTTAAGGCTCGATCCACCTAGAAGGGAGCAGCCATGTGCTTAATCCTTAAAGTGGGAGTCCTCTTGCTCCCTTGTGGATGCTTGAGAGGTGTAGACAAGTTGAAGATCATGTCATTTCTTGATTGATCCTTTTTCTAAGAACTCTGAGAGGGCCTGAAACCCTAATTTTTATAGTAGTGAATGTTCACCCATCTTTGGGGAGCCTGATGAGGCATGAAGGTTCCTCCATATTGTGATGATGATTTTCACAATGATGGGGAATATTAGTGGTCAAAATTTGGGGTATGACACTTATACTCAAGGAGAGGCCCAATAATAATTTTTCTGTTCTTTGTAAACTGTATTGGGACTTATACAATGACTGAGGTCTAAAGAGGTTTTTTGTACAAAGGGATGGGTCTTACAACTCAAGGAGAGGCCCAAAAATTTTTAAAGGAAAAGAAATGGGACTTACAACACAAGGGTAGGCCCATATAAAAAAATTTTGAAAAGAAATGGGACTTACAACACAAGGGTTGGCCCATCCTTTTGCATTGTGACTTTTGATCACTTCGAGAGCATCTTTGTACGAGGAAATCGATGTTCCTTTTTCTGATTGGTTGTCATTGCTCACTGAAAGTACTTGGAATTGGGTTCTAATAACCTCCTCTAGTTCTACACAAGTGGACTAAGATAAGTTGCTCACGATCAAGGCTTGCTCTCCGCATACTGTGACCAGTTGGTCATTCTTGACGAACTTCAGCTTCTGGTGAAGTGTCGAAGTGACTGCCCCAGCCTCGTGTATCCAAGCTCTTCCTAACAAACAGTTGTATGCTTCCTGGATGTCCATGACCTAGAAAGTGACTTGGAAAGTGTGAGGACCGATAGTTATGGGAAGGTCGACTTCGCCGATAGTTATTTTTCTGGACCCGTCAAATGCTTTAACGATGACCTCTCTGCCCCTCATCGGAGATCCTTGAAATGATAGTCGCATCAGAGTAGATTTAGCACCATGTTGTGATTTTTGCCTTCTTTCGATAGTTCTTTATCACTAAACCCCAAGTTGTTGCAGGAAGTGATGTTGGAGATGATGCTGTCAAATTGTCTAATTGTCACATCTTGTTCCACAAAGGGTTGCTCTAAGACTTTCTCTAGAGCCTCTCTGTGGGCTTCGGAGCTGAGTAAAAGAGATAGCACATAGATTTTTGAAGGAGTGGAAAATCCCAAAGGACTCGTGCGAAGAAAATGGAAGTTCCAGGGATTAAGAAGAGTTTTTGGAATGAAGCAGAGGATGCCTGGACCTAAAAATTCAACAAACATGGAAAAATATTGGGCAACCAAGTTCCTTGTCTGTACTATGTTGTAGTTCTCTTCATTAGCTTTCCGACGCTTCGGACGGGGACCAAAACAGACTTACGGATCAAAAGTTATGATCGAAACAATTTCGGTTATAAAATCCTGCAAGCTGACACGGCCGACAGTGTTGGCTGACACGGCCCGTGTCAGCTTTGACGCTGATTTTCTGAATTTTTCCATATTTTGTCCCTATATTAAGTTGTGGGGGCGCTTTGGGTATTTCCAATCGATCTGGGTGAATTGAGGCTATTTAGACTTGTTTTTGAGAAGCTAGAAAGAACTTTGTACATTACGAAATATTTTACGCTAAAGTTTGATGCTATAAAGGGTTTTGGAGAACGAGGATTATTCATGAGCAGGAGCAATTGAAGATCGTAGTCATCCAATTAACTTGTAATGTCTTACTTTTATTTTGTTATTTCTTTTAGAACTATGAGAGGCTAAACCCCCCAATGCTAGGGGGTGTCCCTGAATTGCTCTGTAATGACTCTGATTTCCTTTGTTCTATGAAATATTGCTTTTTCCATAAATCTTTTATTATGCAATGATCTTAATGCTTTTTCAATCGGACAAATTTAAATTGATCTACGGTTAGGGTTTAGGTCAGACCAACCAACCTAACGCTTTTGCATAATAATATTACGGTAGATATTGCCTAGGAATGGAGATACCCCGTAATAACCGTTATATTCTTGTTAAAACAAATGCTTGATATTCTTCCAAGGCAGCTAAGGAATTAGTGTCAAGGGAGAATATCAAAGGTTTTTCTGCTAAGGAATTAGGGAAAGATAATCTTGAGAATCGGTAAGGTTGTTTCTGCAATGCCTCTTAGAATAAGGATTTAGGGTTATTATTGTGCAATTCATACACTTTCCCTAGCATGCTGCTCATATTCTGTTAATTTTCTTATCGTTTATTTCAATTTTAAAAACAATTTTCAAAACCCATATGACCTTTTGTTCAATTGAATTACTATAAGAACTTATATTTCCACCAGACTGGTATTCATCAAACGAATATCAAAGATTTGAATCATATTAACTTGATAATGACTTCTATCACGATATTCCTCAATCCATCCAAGATCCATCTGACGCTGGAGGGCCTCTTGTATAAAAGAGCATCCCTGATTGTTTACCGAGCAAATCAGACAGAAATTGTAGTCGTTCCGTGGCAGGTCATGATGCTGGCTTTACCTGGAGTGCATTGCCACCAAGTTGACATTCATCGCACGAATGTCATGGTTTTGAATGATGTTGGAATTTGTATAAGTCATGTTGACCTCACGGATTCGGTGATCTTGGATCCATCTGAGATCCATCTGTTCCTGTAGAGTTGATTGCACCATAGAACATCCTTAATTGTTTTTAGAGCAGCTATCATACTGGTGATAATTGTGAGACGGTACATGACCGTATCCGCTCTGTCTGCAATGCATCTTGACAAGGTTAGTTCCCAATAAGAGTACATCATGAATTTGATAGCTGTGGTTAGACTCTTCCTCTATCAAATTTACAGCAGCCTTCTCGTGTTAAGGCAACGGGTTCGTCTGAACATTTGGATTTGTATCCTTGAAGGATAAGACCCCGCTCCTGACAAGCTTTTACACATCGGATTTGAAGCTGAGACAGTTTTCTATGTTAAGCTCCGGTCCTCCTTGAAGGTAAGGGCAAGTCTGATCCGCTTTGAACAAAAAAGGCGGATTCTCCGGTATTGTAAGAGGAGACCTGGTTTGGACGTGCCCCTTGACCAGTAGTAGTGGAAATAGTTCTGCGTACAACATCGGTATAGGGTCAAACCCTGGTGGTCGTGTTGTACGGTTGTTATTGTACTGAGGACGAGCCTGCTGAAGAGGCTGTTGTGTCCTTTGCTGATATTGTTGTTGATTTGGTTGGTTCTGAGCAGGGTTGATAGCAGGAGTTACAGCTGCTACTGGTTGGTACCTTCGTCGTTGCTTTCCGAGAGAGATATTACCAATATCTTGCTCTTTTTTCTTAGGGAAAGCACTACCTTGTCTTTTGGTACTGCTTGATGGTCTTGTATCTTTGACCAGATGTCCTTCTCGGACTACTTCTTCAAGGCGTACTCCCATGCTCACCATCTCAGTAAAGTCGATGGGCGCACTGGCGACCATTCGATTGTAATAGAATGAGCTCAAGGTTTTCAAAAAGATCTTTGTCATCTCTTTTTCCTTAAGAGGTGGACAAATCTGGGCGGAAATTTCATGCCATCTCTGAGCATATTCTTTAAAGGTTTCCTTGTCCTTCTGCGACATGGCTCTAAGTTGATCTCTGTCCGGTGTCATGTCCATGTTATACTTATACTGCTGAATAAAGGCAGCGCCAAGATATCTGAAAGTGACAATTTTAGTGCGGTTTAAACCCATGTACCATTTGAGTGCGGCACCGGTTAAACTATCTTGGAAGTAGTGGATCAGTAGTTGTTGGTTCTCTTTCTGAGTTGACATCTTTTGAGCGTACATCACCAAATGACTTTGAGGGCAAGAGTTGCCCTTGTATTTCTCAAATTCGGGCACCTTGAATTTGTGCGGAATTTTCATATTGGGGACCAAACAAAGGTCTGCGGCATCCTTTTCGAATAGATCCTGACCGCGAATGGCTTGCAGTTCCTTCTGCATCTCCTGGAATTATTCCTGGAACTCATTCATTCTGTCGTACATACTTTCGTTTCCACCAGAAGGTATCTGTGGAATCTGTCTTTCCGGGACAGTTTGTACCACGGGTTGTGGTATTGTCATTACGGCGGTGACTCTTGGTGCTTCCCTATCCCGAAGTTTGTAACCTTCAGGAGTTGCTGTCATGCCCTTTGCATCTTCGCTTTCCCGAAGTTTGTAACCTTTATGCCCAGCGGTTTCTGCTGCAGTTTCTGAATCTTCCGTGATCGGCGGAATATATCCTTCAGGGATATAGTTGAGTGGCATGCCCCATGGACGATCTTTGGGCATGTTATACCGAGGATCATATGTTTCCACTATGGGCATAGATGTGATCTCTGAGATCACAGTCCTTTGTTGTTGTTTCTGAGCTGTTGCCAGAGATTGCATGTCACTGTGAAGTTTTCTTAAATCTTCTTTCAGAGTGTCGATTTCTTCTCTCAACTCTCACTACAAGAAAATTGGCAGATTGCGACGGTTATTTTTGCAGGTTACGACAGTTAAAACCGCCGTAATTTGCAAGTCACGACGGTTGCTGCACTGTCACAGAAACGTGCGTCACGAGGCCGTATCACGTCGGTTGTGAAAATCGTCACACCAACTGTCGTTATCTCTCACGACGGGTAGGGAACTGTCCTAATTTGCATATTACGACGGTTTCAACCGTCGTAAATTTCCATTTGATTTTTGTTTTAATGTTGATTACGACAGTTCCAACTGTCGTAACTTTCTGTTCCACAGTTACATCTGCAGGTAAATCCATAGGAAGTTTCTTTTCCACAAGTAAATTCGCAGGAAATTTAGTTTAAAAATTAAAAAAATATTGTTTGTAATTCTTTTCCACAGGTAAATCCGCAGGTAATTTAGTTTTAAAATTAAAAAAAATGTTTATAGAAATACGAACATAATGGGAAAGAAAATCACATATATTCTTCATTCAACTAAACATATATATCATACAAATGCCACTGCTTCGAACAACCTTTTATAAATCTTCTCCTAAAAAACCTATGACTATTACCATGTAAGTATATATAAATATTTGACTAATTTTTTCATTCTTATTATGCATAAACATGAACTAATATTTTGTTTTCATTGATATAATCAAAACACATGCTATTCAAAAATATAAAGCAAAACAAGTTGATAGAAGCGGAGATAAAGGGTATGGACCTGACCCACAGACAACTCATATTAAACTCCAAAGCACAACAACGACACGAAATCTTCAACTTGACAACATTTATGCTACCCTGGCTTTGAGTAGTGTCAATGATGAAGATGGTCACAACCCAAGCAGTCCTAAAAGGATTGGCAACATAGATTATCATTTTGAAATATGAACTGAATGTGCATACATGGTGTCAATTTTGTCAAAAAAAGAAATCACCATGATATCAACAAGTTGAAATCATGTAATGATAGAAAGTGGTGTATAGAATGTATTTACAGAATATCAATCCAAGTTTAATGAAAAGTCTTTGAATCAAGTAGAGAAGGATTAAGAAACTGTTTGTATAAAATCATAGATAAAGTTCCATAACATATATCCAAAACACCACATACTTTCCATAGCAGTACCCACCATACATTATTCAAAATTTACTGCAGTGCTAAAAAACTAATGAAGGAATCAATGAATTTAAAGTCCAAACTATTTAATATCACACGCTAAATGTGAAAGCCAAATCATCTAGTTAATAGTAAGATAACTGCAGAGAATAATAGAACCATATTGACCTTATAGATAGTAGTATGAAGTTGAATTTGAACATACCTTTTTGGTACCATTATATGCCATATCTAGCACAATGCAACATATCAACTGAAAAGATGGATATGGAAAATGTGTTTGTGGTGAAATAAGAAACAGTAGCGGGAAGACCCATTTCCGGTCTAAGTTGAACTTGACTCTCTAAAAGCTCATAGTTTGTAATGCACATAGTTTGCCATGCAAATATTCCAATCCCTTTACTGCAACAGCTGTTATTTCCATCCTTTTTTTCTAGTCTAGAGGCTTCTTGTTTGAAAGAAGATCTGAAAAGAGAAAGAGATTCAGAGTTATAATGGTGATAAAGTTGGATATCATGTCATATAGTATCATGCTAAAGTTTCATAATGTGTTTGCTACAGGATCACAACATAATAATACATCAGCAAGAAAACACAGGCCCGCCTCTACCAGACTAGAGCCCGCACTATGTCATGTGGCCTATACTGTGATTTAGAAATTCTACATTATGTGTAAAATATTACTGTCACATTTTTGAAATATAGTTATATATAGCTTTCTTCACATTTTTGAAACAAAGACAATTCTATTATACTGTAAACAAATCTAGTTCGACACAGAAAACATGCTACTTTCCACAACAATCCAAAAGAGTAAAAGAAACATATATGCATAGAAATTACAAAGTTTTGCAGGCTCCTTTTCCAATCACTTCTTTATACTGTTACAGATGAAAAAGTTTATATATTTTACCCTAAATTAAAAAACAGATTAAATTATATCCAATTGCATTACCTTGATGTAATGACAAGTAGGATCAATCTCTAGAACATCATGATCAGGTGGCTCCGGATGCACTGCACCCTCTTCCGAGTTTCCGTACCCGCCAAACTCATCTACACCATGTTAAAAATCTAACCCTAAAAATTAAGCTAGATTAATTTAACACAGCATTAATTGTCATTGGAATCAAAATTATCAACGAACAATGATAGGTAAATTACAAAATCATTCAAATCCTAACTGTTAGATGTCGTCTTGTTCACCGTGTTGAGAGAGAGAAGAGTTCCATGGAAGTGATTCGAGGCGGTAGAGCCTGGGTAGCTACCATACCTGACCGGGCGCTGGCTCCGCCACTGCTCACAAGATATATCTATAAAAACTATTAACAAAAGTAAATATTCATAAAAACTAAACTAAAACCAGAAAGTAAGTGTACTATAATTAGTTAAAGGCACAAAATTAGCAAGCATTTCACAATCTGGATCATCTTTAAGACTCTTCTGTGTGTCAAGGGCAGCCCTCCAGACCTCCCCATCATACCAGGCAACAACATCTATATATACTAAGCAATTTTTGTAGTTTTATTGTTTGTGTATTTGAAGCCCTAAATTTTCATTTACAATTTCAAGATCTAAAATAAAGATGTACACTCAATTCTCATTAAGAACAAAGAATACAATGACATGGACCTGAGTTAGAGGTTGTCCTGATTGTGGCAATTTATCCAAAAAAAAGAATATTGGCAGAGATATTAACAACAAAAAATCACTTTCTGTCAGTTTAATATATTAAGAATCCAAATATTTTCTTGTTTTATTATGTTCAAGCTTAATTACAACATTCCTGTCACCAATAAAAACACTTACCAACTTGGACTCCATGATCTATCACCATCCCAATTCACTTCAACTTTACCTTGAACAATATAATGGTCATGTTTCCCATGTGACTGTAGAGGTAGTTTAAACCCATCAGAATCTGTCTTGCCCATCCTTTAACAACCTTCAAGTCAACTTTCTTGTGTTTTTCTACGATACCTAAATCATGAATTGTATCCACTAACAGAATGTTTGATCTCGTAATAAATAAAGACACAAAGCGATTATAGGCACATATGAAAGGGATCTTGGACTTACTGTTTAAGGCTACCCGACGTAAACAGTTGAGTAATCATATTAACAGTCTTGCGCTTGTCATCAATCCAAGAATTGAAAGAGTGTTCATAACTGAACTGAAAATGAGAGAGAATTAATGAATTCTGTTGCATTGAATAATAAAATAAACTTTCATTTAGTTACAAGAGATAGCACTACTACTATATATAGGCAATCATGAGTGCACTGAGTTATAATAAACTCATTGCTAACTCATTGCTAATGTAAGTATGTGGTATCTGAAATGAAAATCATTTAAAACAACATAAGAAAGACAAGTGATACCTTCACTATATAATCCAGCAAGTTTCAGCACATTTTTACAACTTTGAGACAAAATCTACATTGAGCAGAAGAAACGCGATTAGGCATAAAACCGAAAGAGTGTTGATATTATATTTCAAAAGTATAACAGAATTATTCTGCACATTGAGGTTCGAACAAATTAAAATGAGAGTTAATTCAATATCCTATGCTCACCTTTCATGTGGCAGGCATGTCCTAAAAAATAGCATTTAGAAAAGTAGAAAACCTTTTCTCGAATTCAGCTACTAAGTGTTACTAGCAATATATAACATTATCCAATTAACAAACCAGAAGCCTCCGGCTACTAAGTAAATCCCAGAGCTTAACAGAATTCTCACCGGCCGTCAGTCATCAGAATTCCCAGGGCAGCCATGTTTAAAATCCATTGCTGATTTGGAAGAATCCCTAATCCTAACATCCCAAAGCTTATGGGACAATTAGAGGAACCAGTAACAAAAGTATCGGAATTAACAGGAGCGGGGAAACACCACACTTAAAGTAAATGACCTTGAAATTCTAGTATCGAAGTCTCTTCAGCGACATCCCAATACTTGACGAGTGCATCATCGCCGGAGCGATTAGGATGCGTGAAGGATCGAAGCTTGTCGCTGGTAATTGGTAAAAGGGCGGCATTGTGGAAGTATACAAAGAAATCCAATATTCCAAACATGAAGTAAAGAGTAATGTTGAAAAGCGATATCCGAAATCCTAGGGTTCAACCACAATACCATAATACTTCCACATGTTCTCTTTTTTGACGGCACCGCAGTATCCCAGACCACTGATTGAGAAGCACCTAAATTAACCAAACAAATCAAGATATCATATGATATTTCAACTGAAAGGACAATGCTGCCATGATCGGTTATAAGAAACAAATTTCAATGAAATTAGCATACATTAATAGTCCAACCTGTCAAATCACTAGCATTGGTGCCACCAAATTGAACACAGCTTTCAGAATTAGAGATGGTTGACCCTGAACTTGATCTATTACTTGTATCCTCATCCACAGCCTTTTGAAAGCCTTGATTATATTCAGGGATGAGCCATCGAGATGCAGAATAACCATTATCATGGTTCTGCTCTCGTTTAACAAATTTCACTTCTTTGTTCTTATTCAAAGATACAATCTTTAACCTCGAAACTCTTTGATCTTCATAATCATTAGGTTCTGTTCGAGCATGTAAAGGGGTGTAATTTTCAAGTGTTCCCTTTGTCCTCCATCGAGAACCACATGCATTGCACAAAATTGGCTTCTAAGGTGGCCCGTTACGCCAAAGTGGTGTGCCTATTACAAAGATTGTTTGTTAAAAAAACATTAAAATGTACCAAACGTCTCATAAACAAGAAGAGAGATTATCTCCAATCGGATAGACAATTAACAACAATCACATCTACGTATTTCAAAGATATAATACAAAGCTAAACTCAACAAACATCTTAAGGTTGATAATAGCATCATCTATTAGTACGTATTCATGATCATGATTTAGATGATGCATAGCAACACACTTTTGTAATGAAAATAAGATACTGGTAAGAAAGATAGTGCTTAGATTTGAACTAAAAGGATTAACATTTATCTATTAAATATCACTGCAATAATGTTAACGCATTCTTAATGAAACATTTTAATTTTCAAAGTGCACCCAAACAGCTACGACTTCAACATTCGGAAACTGTTTTCAAATTTATCAAAAAAACAATCAACATTCGAAGGTTTAACTTGCAGGATTAGTTCAATTGCTGTGATCACCACAAAACAACATCGTTCTTTCAAAATCAAATTGAGAAAACTCAAAAGTTGAATGCAATGCATGAACTAATATCCATTGACACAATAAGGAAGTTGCATAATCCTTTTAAAACACATGAGTGAATTAACAAAGGACATTTCACAAATGCACAATGATTGGAAAACCTTAATTGTATTGAAAATAGAGATAAACGATCGAAAAATTAGGAAAAAGATGGAAATAGAGAGAATACATTAGATTTGAAGTCGGTGAGATCGTCGTCAGCAGCAGCAGGAGGTTGTAGAGAGGAATCATTCTGATTATGACACAGAAAAATGCTTATCTAAGCTTGTCTGTCAACTTCTTATAATTGAGTAAAAACACTAAAAGGAATTTGAAAAGAGAGCATAAGATGACTATGTAAAACGACTCAATAATCATAAATCAGGCTGTTAATACCCTTTGGCCTGCGCCAACTTTCTTGCAAACTAAAACAAAATAAGTCACAAATGTTACACCCACGTGGTGGAACAGATTTGCTCGGATGATTAAACCAGCATATAGAGAACAACAAATAAAAAATGAAAGTCGGAAATAGCAGATGATGGGTATCCGATAAAACACAATATGTTTTTGTATTCCAAAATCCAAAAGAACAATTGGTACTTATAAATAAACCTAAACCTAATAGAGCCTACAAATTTCTGAAACATATAAAAACAAGTGATTTTTATTGACATACCTTGACACATATTCTCCTGTCACTTTGAGGCCTAATGAACCTCTTCACACGCTTCTTGATATTCTATCTCCCATTCTCCAGCTCCTTTTGTCTACTTCTCGAGAAATCTCTTTCATTATCCCAAAACCCTATACCCGAACGGTATAAGGAGACGTGAATACGATTGATTGCGGAACCAAGCATTTTTTATTGATGAAATGATTTTAGGTTGTTAGGGAGGGAGATGAAATTTTGGGAGGGAGAATTCCCTCTTTCTTTTGTAAAAAAGATGTTTGGGAAAATTTCCTAAAAACTTATTACTAGTAATTGGTGTTGATATTATTTATTTTAATTATTATAATTATAATATATATAATTTAAAAAATAATATAACCGTCGCAATGATTCAAAAAACCGTCGCGATGTGAAAAGGAGGGCGGTTGAGGGGAAACTGTCGTGATCTTTTAGCTTTTTTTAAATAACATAACGGTTGTCAAAAATCGTCGTAGCAACCGTCGCGATCGGGGAAGGAGGGCGGTTGGAGGGCAACCATCGCGATCTATGTGTCGTAAAACTCTAATTTTATTGTAGTGTCTCTGTTCTCTTCCTCGAGATCATCCATTTTCTTTTGTCGATTGGCCCGAGTATTGTACGAATGAGACAGTTTGACTCTAGAATCGAGACACAGACGTGAGATTCGTAGGTAAGAAGAATGTGTTATGTGAGAATGATGAATGGTATGCAATCATTATTAAATTTGTTATTTTAATCAAAAGAAACTTCAACAATTGGATTGAAAATATCATACAGTGGGGAGACCCCATTTTATTGAATTCAAAGATTGCGGAAATGGAAATACAGTAATTTACAAAGTGTTGTAAAAGGAAATATCTAGACTTATGGATCCTGAGTCCTCTCTGAAGAGAGCTCAGGTGCTGGTTCTGGTATTTTCCTTTTCTTTGACCGGGGCTCTTGAGCCGTTGTCGGGTTGTCAGTCCTTTGCCAAGTGAAAGGAGCGAGCAAATTCCTTCGGTCTTCTTGATTTTCTACAGCATGTCGCTGTAAAATCTCGATCAGAGCATCTTTTTCTTTTAACAGATGTTGTATTTTGGTACACTCCACATTGAAAATGCGGTACTTGTTCTTCCAAGATTTCTTTTCCTGTTGAACTTTGTTGAGAGTGAACTGGAGTTTTTCCGTATTAGACATAAAATAAAGGACAGATTCCTTTAACGGGAGAACTTCTTGATGGGGGTAAGGCATCCTCAGGCTGAGAGCTCTAGCTTGTACCCAATGGAGATAAGGTTCCACAGAGACACAGTCTGGTTTTCCTAGAGACTCTCTTCCTTTTCTGTGAACATGTTTCCAGGCATGCACTATTTCTATCTTTAGTGCCCTATCATTTTCTCCTTCCTTGAAGAAAAGACCTTCCAGATGAACATTACGCGGGATATGTCTCATCGGGTATCCGAATTGACGAATAACTAAAACTAGATGATAGTTGATTCCTCTTTTAGATCCTATGAGGGGTACATTAGGGAAATTTCCACAACGGTCAATGATTCTTATCCCTTCATAAATCCGATTGTACCAATCTATGTCAGAGTTGGTAAGAGACATGATTATCTGTGACCAACGTAGAGTACTCTTATGATCCCAAAACGCAGCAGACTTGGGTAAGTGGGAAGTGAACCATTTGTATAGCAGGGGAGCACAGCATGTGATCATTCCTCCGCTATACAAATTCCTTAAGTGTACAGAATGATAAGCATCTGCGAGCAGGGTCGGTACATAGTTTCCAATCAAAAATATCTTAATGGCATTGGATCAACGAAGTTATCAATGTTGGGAAACAGAAATAACCCGTAGGAGAGCAGAACAAAGATGTTCTCGAAAGCAGTCATGTTCCCTATACTAGCAAAGTACAGATCTTTCTTTACCAAAAACTTGGCTGGTAAACCTTGGATTCCACCCTTAATGGTCATGTGAGTCCTGACTTCTGACTCATCCAAATAGATTTCTCTTGCAATGGTTTGATCCTTTGGAATTTCTTCCAGTCCAGAAAAGGGAGCTTGGTCAGTGATGGGTAAATCAGTCAGGTGAGAGTACTCCTCCAGTGTTGGTGCTAGTTGGTAATCCGGGAATGTGAAACAGTGATAGACCGGATCATAGAATTGAATCAGTGTAGACAGGATTCCTTCAATTACATGGACCCTTAACAGAGACAGCAGTCCTCCATACTTAGCTCTGAAAGCATCAGGGTTGGTGATCATCCTTGCCAACCCTCTTAAATCCTCTAGTTTTGGAACTTTGAAGGTTTACTTGTGCGTCTTCCTTCTACCGAAATCTATAACGCGATCTTTCTCTCTGATATTTACAATCATTGTCTTAGTTTAATTTGAAAAAAGAGAGAGTAAAAGAGAAAATATATGTTTAAAGTTTTTTTAATGAAATGAATGCATGAATGCAACACACAAAAACATAGAAAAAACATGGGTTCAAAGGTTCAGCGTCACGAGCATGGAGTCATGGCTCTACCCATTCCCAAAGGTTGTACTATGGTGAATTTTTGTACCTGTCCTCAAAATCATTGACCCCCCTTGGGATAACAACAGCAGGCTGGTTTACCAGAGCGACCTGTAGTATCTTAGGCTAATCTCAAACGAGGGTAGTATCGCGTGACAACTATTTTCGATAGCTTCCGCACTACAAAATAGTCACATGGTCTCAGTCTATTAAATCCTCAGTTTCATGGATACCACAATCGAACAATCTTCTTTTGCAACCGAAGTCACTAGACATTGAATCCGCAAAGGGTATCTCCACTGATTCGATGGTCTACCAGGATCGCTTATTTAGGAATCACTCCCTGTAAGACCACCCGTCTATGCCATCACTTATCTTAGGTATCACTCAAACTTTCCACATGCGGCATCACCCGCAGTCCCATTAGCAGAAAAATAAACACGGATATCAAGTAGGAAAAGCGATATATATATATATATATATATATATATATATATATATATATATTCATTCCTAAAACTAACATCCTAGACCTCTTAAGATCTATAATCCTAAACAAGACAAAATGAATCCCCAACAGAGTCGCCATTTTACTGTTGGAAAACGGTGACGATGATGACTAAGGTAAGACAGGTCCTAATGTGGCTCCCCAGCAGAGTCGCCATTTTACTGTTGGAAAATGGTGAAAATGATGACTAAGGTAAGACAGATCCTAATGTGACTCCCCAGCAGAGTCACCATTTTACTGTTGGAAAATGGTGACTATGATGACTAAGGTAAGACATATCCTAATGTGACTCCCAAGCAGAGTCGCCATTTTACTGTTGGAAAATGGTGACGATGATGACTAAGGTAAGACAGATCCTAATGTGACTCCCCAGCAGAGTCGCCATTTTACTGTAGCGCGTGATTTTTGGCGGTGACGCGACCACCTTATCGCGGAATTTGGGTTTTCTCCTTAATGAAGAGGTGGGGGTACTAATTTCTGATTTCTTATTTATCCCGTGAAGATGGAAGGGAAAGGGAAGCTATCTAAAACTAACCTTGCACGCGAATGTTTAACTGAACAAACGCTTAAAGAGATTCGTGGAGTTCGGGGTCAGGTTATACAATGGGGAGTTGTCAATTACCCATCCTATATGTGGTTATCCACAGGTTATTATCTTTAGGTTTTGCTTTGTACTTGATGGTGTTTATCCGTTAACGGGTTGGGAAAGTATCTTGGGAAATATGTGAGAGAGAGAGAGAGAGAGAGTGAGTTTTTGTTGATGTTCGGGTTTTTCCGATGTTTTTGGTAAGTTACTGGAACTAATGTTTGATTGATGTGTGAAGGTACTTGACCTAGAGTTTTTTATTAGTATGCTCGCTAAGATTTCGCAATCTTATGCCTACGTATTCCCGTTTAAACGAAACAGGGAAATCAGAGCAATCGTAGTTCCTCATATTCTAAGGGAGGAAAAAAAGATATTTTGGTGTCTTGTTCAAAGCCCAATATTAAAGCTAAATGGAGTATTTGTGTCTTGTTCAAAGCCCAAGATTGAAGCTAAAAGGTTTGACTGAGAGGGAATTTGTCATCTCTAAAGGTAGACATCTTGTCTATTTATCATAACTGTTGGGTGACTGATTATAAAGGAGGATTACTTTAACTCGGATATGTGAATCCAGCAATGCCATAATTTCCTTTATAGGGGTATTATCCTGAAGGAGAAAACTTTAACTCGGTGTAGTGCAATGCCATCTTTCCTTAGGAATTTCTCATGCTAAGAGAGGGACAGTAGCGTGGATGTAAATAATCCAGAGGCTTGTCGCTTACAGGAATTAGATGAAAGAAAGGATTTACCAGGATAAGAGATGGACGACAGCTTGGATATTTGAATCAACAAGTGTGCCACTTACAGTAGTTATCTGGGATTAGGGTTTGATTTGAGTTATTTGTATTAATAAACAGAGAAATGACTTCCTACAGAGAGATTTTGGTTTCCTCTGAGGGGATGTTGATTTTTATGTGCCTTGATCAAAGCCCAAGGTTGAAGCTAAGAGGTTAATTGACACCACTAGGGAAGTCCTTATACAAAGCCTAAGAGGAGGCTGGAAATGACTGATTCAACAAGAGAGTGTTTTTATATGTCTTGTACAAAGCCTAAGATTGAGGCTAAAAAGAACTTTGACTCCGTTGGGGAGGGTTTATATGTGTCTTGTACAAAGCCCAAGATTGAGGCTGAAAAGAAGACTGACTCTGTGGGAAAGAAATCTTTATCTGTCTTGTACAAAGCCCAAGATTGAGGCTAAAGTGAACTTCACTGACTCGGCTGAGGATATTTTAGGTGTCTTGTACGAAGCCCAAGATAGAGGCTGGAATGAGTTTGACTTTGCTGGAGAGTATTATCTGTCTTGTACAAAGCCCAAGATTGAGGCTGAAAAAGAGTTTGACTCTGCTTAGGAAATTTATATGGTGTCTTGAACAAAGCCCAAGATTGAGGCTGAAAAGGGGTTTGACTCAACAAGAGAGTGCTTTTACTTGTCCTGTACATAGCCCAAGATTGTGGCTGAACAAGCTGGAGAAATCATTTTACAAAGCCTAAAGGAGGCTGACTTTTGCTAGGGGAAATCATTATACAAAACCTAAGATAAGGCTAAAAAAGATTATCTTAACAAGAGAATGGTTTTATCTATCTTGTACAAAGCCCAAGATTGAGGCTAAAAGGGTTGACTCAACAAGAGAGTATTAAGAGGTGATTGACTCAACAAGAGAGTCTTGAAAGTTGATTGACTCAACGAGAGAGTCTGAAAAGGTTAACTTTGCTAGGGAGAATCATTGTACAAAACCCAAGAGGATGCTAACTATGTTGAGGAACAGAAGGATCATTATACAAAGCCTAATTGGAGGTTATCTTCTGCTGGGAATTATTGAGATCCCGAGGCAGGTCCAAATGGGGAATCAACTCTTGCTGAGGGTTACAGCAGAGTTGGGGTTTCAGATGCCTTGAGGTACTGATTTGGGATAGTGTTATACTGATGATAAACTGACCCTAGCTGGGGATTTTTAGGAGAGAGACTGGGTTTTAGAACCCATGGGTTTTAACTCTGCTGGAGATTAATCCAGAATGACGGGGGTTTCTCCTATGTTTGTAAGGTGCTTGAGAATGTCTTTGAGATCTGAGAGGGGATTAGACTGTCCAAGTCTTCTGATAGGGAAAAGTTTATCTTTGTATGAAGCCCAAGAGGAGGCAAGTATTTTAAGGGATGAGAGTCAACCCTAAATTGGTCTGAAATTTGACATTGGAAAGACTGCTCTAGCAAAGGATGACTAAGTTTTGTCTTATACCTTTAGGAGGTCTTCAGGGTCCTTGTATTAAGCCCAAGAGAAGGCATGAGAACTTCTAAGAAGCCGGAGGGTCCTTGTACAAAGCCCAAGAGGAGGCGGGGATGCTTTTAGGAAGCCTGTGGGTCCAAACTTATGAAGAGTTCAAGAAATGTTTCACCGGGGATAATCTTTTCTTTAGTAAACAGTTCTAGGGTTTGAAGAAATTCAAGAGAAGTTTCACCGGGAATTAATCCTCTCTAGGTAAACTGAATTTCTTTGACAAGTTCTTATATTGACAGTCTGAGAAAAGGTTCACCGAGAATACTGCCTTTCTCTTTGTTCCATATTTTTTAAGCCCAAGAGAAGGCAAGACTGTATTTGGAAATCCTATGGGGATCTAGTTTACTGTATCAAAGAGTGACCAGCTGGCTTTACCTAGTTCTATACCTAGTTGTCGGGGAAAACTCTAAATAGATATACTAGTATATATATATATAGTTGATATATGACAAGTAATTAAAAGGATAGGAAAGAAGGACTTACAGGGGAGCAGCTTCCCACAATACAGTTATATATATATGAAAGCAAGTAAATGAAAGCTGATAAAAATTTACAGGTGAGCAAGCTTCCATGCTGTTCAAACAAGTATATACATGTATTTGGGCAAGTAAGTAAAAAAACGGATAAAAACTTACAGGCGAGCAAGCTTCCATAGCTTTACTGTTAGTTTAAACGAAATTAAAGAAAGTTTTGATATCAACTGTACATTTGAACCTAAATCAAAGAGAAGTTGTTTTTGAAAAGATTGTTGGGGCTTATACTCAAGAAGAGGCCCAACAGTAATTTTTCTGTTGTTTGTAAACTGTACTGGGACTTATACAATGACCGAGGCCCAAAGAGGTTTTTTTTACAAAGGGATGGGTCTTACAACTCAAGGAGAGGCCCAAAAAGATTTAAAAGAAAAGAAATGGGACTTACAACACAAGGGTAGGCCCATATAAAAATGTTTTGAAAAGTGATGATCGCGCCGAGATTTCGAAAACACAGTGGGACTTATACAATGACTGAGGCCCAAAATTATTTATGTACAAGGGGGTTGGGTCTTACACTCTATTAGAGGCCCAAAGATTTATTTTTGTACAAGTGATGGGGCTTACAACTCAAGGAGAGGCCCATGGCGAAATAGTGATCGCACCGTTGTTTTGAAAATTATACTGGGACTTATACAATGATTGAGGCCCAAAGTTATTTTATTTACAAAGGGGTTGGTTCTTACACTCTATTAGAGGCCCAAAGAGTTTGAAAAAAGTAATGGTGAGGGTGGAAATGATCAAAACCTTAATTTGCTTAAAAAAGGAATTAATTTTGATTAAAAATTAATAAAATTATGGAAGATTTAATCAAACATGTGAAAAAATGAATCGTAATCTTGAATTAATGTTTGAAAAATCATGTTTTTATCCATAGAATGATTAAAAATCATTAAAATTAGGAAAATCAAGAGAGAGAAATATTTTAAATGTTCAAAAACAAATAAAAATTAATTCTTTGCAAAAATATCAAATATATGAAATAAATAATATTTTTGGGAAATTCTTGTAAAATAAAATATTTTAATATTTTTGTGAATTTTGAGAAAAAGAATCAACTCAAAATCATTAAAATTCAGAGAGAAATTAATTTTTGAATCAATTAAATAAAATGACAAAATTCAAATATTCAAAAATATAAAAAATGGCGCCAAGAACACGCGCGTGTTCTGATTTTTGCAGATTTGCAAAATTCATGATTTCTCACTGATTACTTGATGAAATCACATGATCCAAATATCAAACTTGCTCGTTTTTTACTCACTATCATGCCTATGGTACTTAATTTCATTTAGATTCAGTGTGGAGTGAGATAATCGTGATGAACACAGATGAACCCTAATTTGCACAAACCAATATGAAATTCCATACGCGATTGATTCATGGCAATTGATTGAGGGTTATTACTCTATAGACATTCAGAAACAAGATGGTAACTCAGAAATTCATTTATGATGCATGGATCATGGAGTTTAAGAGAGTCAGGCTTACCTCTTGCAGCTTGTGATCAAATTCTGAGTTGGAGGTGTTGTAAGTTGGTCCCAATGATCTGGACAACTTCCTTAGGTACCAAGGGTTGTGTCTGAATGCTTGGAGTGGTTTGAAATTAGCTGGAACTTGAGATGGTACCTCAATTGCAACTCTGTCAGGAACTTGACCAGTTGGCTGGTGATTTTGTGAAATTGGTGTTCCAGATGTTATGTAAGAGTTTGGATCATCTCTATATGTTATATGTGAGGTGTGTGAACCATTGGTTTGGTTGGAATCACTCTCAAATGCAAAACTCGATAGTGACTTGCAAGAGAAGGTGTTTTTGGAGTGAAAGTGGTGATTTTGAGAAAGGCATCTATTTAGGACCTTTGGTGTACTCAAACTGATCATAATTGAGGCCTATTTATAGTGTGTCAAATTTGTTTTGCAAGCAACAGTGTGTGGCAACTGCAGCAGGCCTTTGGCCAATGTGGATCAAATGGAATCTCAAGTCTCCTCTAGCCATTGACTTGAGATTAGAGCACAGGCCTATGGTCCTCTATTGTATGAGCTTATCTTGACTTATTTGGTTGATCATGGACTGATACATGTCAGCTCTATGCATCCATTGAATGTCTCAAAACAAAATTGGAATCTTGAGGCATCTTTAGCTTTTAGGGATGGCACACCTACTCGTAGTTCCAAAGACTTGGAAGGCTTATGGATCAGTGTTTGTTTCTCCTTGGTCTCCCCCTGAGGTGTGCAGATCGATAAACATGGCTTTGATGACTCATAATATGAAAATTCGACCAAATGCACAATTCTGACTTAGTGAAAAATCAGATTTTGGAGCTAACTTCCCATGGATGTATCTCTCAGCTCAAAATGATATAGAGAGACTTCTTGTACTTTTTGACAAGCTTGAATGATGTACTAAAACATTGAAGTTTGAAGATTTCATTGATTCATCTTGGATCAATGTGAAAAATGCCTTGGAAGTTTGATGTTTCATGCTGAAATTACAAGGCAGAATTTTCATTAAGTGTTTTTTGATATATTTTGGTTTTTTCACCACTTTGATCCACTACTAACTAAAAATCCATGAAGAATTGGAACTTGATGTAGTTGAAGCTTTTGTAGAGTGTAGCAAGACCTACAAATCCAGCTTTAGATCACCCAAAATGGTTGCTTGGATCTCAAGTTATGGTCCTTGGAAATTGGTACCCTAGCCACTTTGTTCCATAACTTAGAAAAATTCTAAGTTTTATTTATGGTTACCCCTTTTACAAGGTAACTCATTTTCTTTTATTTTTCTTGATGAATGATGATTCAAATCACATATTAACATTGTTTTAGGGTTAAGGAACCTTGGTTTACCAAAAATCCAAAAAGTCAAACTTGGACTTTTGTACAGTTGACTTTTTTTATCAGATGACATTTTGACTTTGTGATCCTTTTGTGAAATCAACCCTTGGGCTTAATTAAACTTCATGGATGGCCTCCAAGGGTATTTAGGAATGTCTTGGATCCCTCCCCAAGTTTTGAGATCAAGGATAGGCCAACAGTCAAGTATAAGGTTGACTTTTTCCATTAGAAACCCTAATTTGTGATCAGATGGTTTTGAGTTCTTGTGGCTTATGACTTGAGTTCTTTGAGTAAATAAAATCTTGTAAACATGTCAATATGATGTATTTGAGATCTTTGAAGTTCATTTTGAAGCTTCAAGCCATGCCTCACTTCACAAGTTAATCCAAGGGTTAAATTAGGTCAAAACCCTAATTCCTGATTTTTTGATAGATGGGCCCTCAAGGTGATTTTATCATTGTGGATGGGTTCTTGAGATCCTTTTGAGCTTATTGGACCATACATTGAGGCATTGGCTCATGTCCAAAATGGAAATTTTCATCTCGGGACCCTGGGTCGACCAAACCCTAATTTGGTGACACAGGCGATTTTGAGGCTTGATCCACCTGGAATGTTGCAACCTTGTGCTTGATTCTTGATGTGGGAGTCCTCTTGATCCTTTGTGGGTGTTTTTAGAGGCTAGACAAGTTGAAGATTATGTCATTTCTTGATTGATCCTTGTCTAGATGCTCTAAGGGGGCTTAAAACCCTAATCTTTGATTGTAGTGAATGCTCAACCATTTTTTAGGAGATTGATGAGGCATGATGGTTTATCCATATTGTGATGATGATTTGCACAATGATGGGAAATCATGGTGGTCAAAATTTGGGGTATGACAAGGATTAAATAGGGGCAGCTGTCGTAACCCGAATTTGACCTCCCCTTTTTGCCTTTTGCATAAGCATGTGCATTCGCATTGTCGGCATACGCATTCGCACATTTCTCTATGTGTTTCTTGTTGCAGGATTTTTCAGGTTTTAAGCTCGATTAATCAAATCTTCACGAGGTCGTCACATCATCAAAACAAGCACAAAACAAGGGTTTCCATGCCTATTCATCAAAACAAGAGGTGGAAAATCGAAACTGGGGATTCAACACTTGTTCCTAAGCCATCTGGGCAAATTTTGCCTAGAGTAATCAGTTACTCAATATAGGGTAACCGGTTACTCAGTGTAAAGTTGCAGTTTCTGCTGCATTTTTGGGACAGCAACTGTGCACACTCTTTGGTCTTGGATTCTACATTGTTCTAGCAGCAGATGGAATATTCTAGACTCTTCAAGTGATTCATTGGCATTTACTACAATGTAACCTTTCCATTCAAGACTACCATACACCTCATTTTCATAAATTATGAACCCTTGGATGTGAAGCTTACATTGGGATTGTTATCGAGTTAACTTCATAACTAATCGAGTTAACCGCTTGACTCGGTGAGTCAAGTGTAACTAACTCCTAGCCTAATTCCAAAGCTAACTCCCAAGCATATTCCAAACCTAGTAACTCCAAACCAAAACTCTATACAAACAAGCTTTCATTCACTTTTTCAAGGGATCCACAATCCACAATCCACAATCCACAATCCACAATCCACAATCCATAATCCACAATCTCTCACATTTCACTCTCAATTCTCTCACATTTTCTCTGAATTTTTCTGCAACTTCTTCTTCTTCATCTCAATTTTCTTCCCAAACCTCGCTATAGCTCTTCAACATTGAAGATTAATCACTTCTACATTGGAAGTGATTATTTCTTGAGCTTAACCTTCATCCTCTTGCAATTATACTTGGATTTCTGGAGTTTACTAGCTTTTGGATTCATCTCAAGTGTTTATTTCAAGAATCAACAGTTCGAATTCGTATTTTGGAGTTTCGTCGCAATTTGCTCGGTTTTGATACGATTCGGCTCTAATTGAAGATTCCTCTGGTTTTCTTTGATTATTTTCATCAAGATCACTTTGCAACAATCACCAAGCCAAATCTCCAGCATGTAGGTTGGTAGATCTCACTCATTTTACTATTTCGCACATTTTCGTATCATTCGCGATGTAGTTTCGATGACTTTTTGTGTGTGAATTGATTTTTCATTGTTTGATCCATGATCTTGATGTGTTAATTGATTTCATCATTGCTTATTTGCTGTTTTCAAGCTTGATTTTCATGCAACAATTCATACCCTAGCATGTGGTGATTTAAACAAGTGATTTGGATGCTTTAAGTGCTTTTTCAAAAGCTGTTTTTGCTACTGTTACAGTGGTAACCGGTTACGTAATATAGAGTAACCGGTTACTCTTCACAAAATTTGCTTCAGCGCTGCCTTTTTCAACTGAGTAACCGGTTACACAATATAAGGTAACCGGTTACCCTCACAATTTTCCCCAGATTTGCTGTTTTCAAGCAAGTAACCGGTTACTCACTTTAGGGTAACCGGTTACCACTGTAACAAAGTGCCATTTTTGGTGTTTTTCAAGCTTATTTACCATGCTCTCTCCCTCTAACTTCTATGGAATAATATGCTTGGTTTTTAGGGATGTTTTAAGTGACGTTTAACTTTTGTTTGAAGCATATACATGAACTTTTGATGCATGCTTTCGATTATTCAATTTGCTCATTTTTAACATTGCATACACATGACCATTCTTGCACAATTTTGCTCACATAATGACATGATTGGTGTTGCATGCTCAATTGTCATTTGGTACTGTTTTGCACTCTCTTGCATTAAGTTTGTTCTTCATGAACAAGCTTAATCTTGTATAATCAATAATGCACCCTATTGCTTTAATAATTTTTCATTCATTTGGAAAATTATTAGCATATTCCTCCCTTTTGATTAATTAATCTAACCTTTATTTTGATTATTAATCTTCCCTTTGGCACTTCTCTTTAGGCTTCCTTTAGAGCTTTCTCTCTCGATCCCCTGCTGAGTCAGAGATTCGCGCGTTGCACGACACTGGAGCACTGTACAACTTGGAGTTGTTACGCTGTCTGTTTCAACTTCTGCGCTACACCCCAAGAAAAGTTTCTTTTTTCGGTTAAACACAGTCTATCTGTTAAAACTGTATCCCCAGGAGTTCGCAACCTTCTCTTGGTTCTTCTCCTTTGTTTGGTTAACCACTGCCTGTCAGTTAAAACACCAATTTACACGTCTTCTCAGTTAACCACAGTCTATCTGTTAACACACTGAGTTACTCTTGGGTTAATCACCTTCTCTTGGTTAATCACCTGTTCTTTCAGTTAACCACAGCCAGTCTGTTAAAACACTGAACCCCTTTTGAGTTAATCACCTTCTCTTGGTTAATCACTCGTTTCTTTTCGGTTAATCATAGTTTCTCTGTTAACACTGATTCCTCAGCGGTTAGCAACCTCTTTTGGTGCAATACCTTTTTTGTTGATCAAGTACTGTCTGTTCAGTCAGTATCGACATACCCTTTGGGGTCACGACCTTCGCTTGGTTCTACACCTGTTGTTGCGGTGAGAATCGGATAACAAGCTATTAATTAACTTGAATCACACATCCTTGAAATTCACCACCGAGCTTTGGTTTATCCAAAGGAAAGGGTAAAGATCGAAAAAACCCTAATAAGAGATCTAAGGTTCGAGGGTTGGTTATACTAAGGGAAGGTATTAGCACCCTAAGTATCTGTAGTACTCTACAGGAACCTCTTGTTTATGTTTGTGTTATATTAAAGTTTTCTTGTTAAGGGAAAAGTGCTAAAGGAAGGACCTAGGGGTTAGTATCTAAGTATGCTCGCCAAGACATCGCATCTCGTGCCTACGTATCTTGACGGGAATGGAATCAGAGCATTCGTAGTTCCCCTCAATGGGGTGAGGAACTCTTGACTGTGGTCAAGGTTCCAAGGGAAAGTAGGATGAAAAGCTCGAAAGCAAAGCTTGTAAGGATTGATTGTTTAGGAGAAGAAATTAATGGCTATCTCTTAGGAAAGGGTTATGAAGGGTTAGACCGTCGTGAAGGAGAAGAGATTAATGGCTATCTCTTGTTTATATTAAAGAAAGGTTTAAGAGTTATAAGAGATTAATGGCTATCTCTTGGGAAGGCTAGGTTAAAAGGGAATGAAGTGTTCACGGAAAACTAGGGTCTGACAGCAAGGCACCTACGCGGAGTGCGGCGACTCCAAGCCTAAGGCTATGTTAAAAGGGCAATGAGCTATCTATGAACTTGCGGTCAATAGAGATACTTTCCTTTGGAAAGGTGGATAAACTTGTAAACAGGAGTTAAGGGATTGAAAATAAGTGAACAGTATGAATACGGAAAAGATAATATTTTCAAAGTTACGGAATCGGAAACATGTTAAAGCTATGAAAATTAGCAACAGGAATCAATACATATAGACAACAGAAATGATGTTTTTCAAGTCGAGGAACAACAAAATAATATTTACATGCCAACTGAAAAGTTCTAAAAACTTACAGAAACCGTTGTTGATTTTTCATAAAAGGAATCTGAGAATTAAACATGAAGTTAATGCATATTTTGTTATTTTTTATTTTGGGGTTTTTTAGAAAGAAAATAAAATATTATATTAGAGTTGAAAATAAAAACAAGAAAAGAACTATGCATATTTTTTGTTTTTTTAGAAATCTTTAAAAAGAAAATAAAATTAAAAGGAACATGGAAATCGAAATTATGGAAAGAAAAAACTAAAAAAGGCAATGTGGCAGGTGCCACTTAATGGTGGCGGGTGCCGCCTTAACTCATTAAATAATAAATAATAGTGGCAGGTTCCATGGTTTTTTCATGGCAACCTAGGGTGCCACCATTTCTTCACTTTGTGAATTAAGAAACAGTGGTAGACGCCACATAGAATGTGGCAGGTGCCACATGCACCCTTTCTTTTTTTTTTTGTTTTGTTTTCTTTTTATATTATTCATAATAAAACCATACAAAACATATTTTCCAGGATCAAAATATCAACATGCTAATGAACCTGATAATAGCATAGAAAAATAATCATGGTATTCTGAAAACGTAAATAAAAAAAGAAGTGAACGTTACCTAGTGGAGACGGTCCACTGCCTCTTCAATGATACGAGTTCTGAAAAAATAAAGACGAGCCTTCTCTCCAGAAAACTTGCAAGAATAATTGAGGGAGAAAATTGAGAGAGTTTCAGCCTATTTTTGGGTGAAAACTGGTGTCCTTGAAACTGAAGATGAAGGGACCTATTTATAGGAGAAAGTGAGGAGTTTGCCTTACCGGTTTTACACTTTTTTCAAACTTCTCGTGCAAGCTAGCTGGTTGAAAAGACTTTGATTCAGAAAGTAGCTCAGAGGATAGGTTGGCTGAGGGGACTTGGAGCCATGCTTTGCTGAAAAGTTGTTTTTTATTTCATGATGAAAAGAACCACTTGCAATGGCTTGTTTAAAATGCATTATTTAATTAAAACAAAAAATTAAATGCAAGAAAACCAAGTGGCAAGCGCCATGCTTCTAAAGTGGCGAGTGCCACCCTTATTTGTACATGGTAGGCGCCACCTTAATGGTGGTGGGCGCCATGTAGCCTTTTTCTTTCATCTTTTTTTTTTCTTTCTTCTTTTTTTCTTTCTTTTCTTTTTTTCTTTCTTCTTCTTTTTTTTCTTTCTTCTTTTTTTCTTTCTTTTCTTATTTTCTTTATTTTTCTCAAACAACATTAAACAAAGGCCTTGGTGGCTACTCAGTCACTTGGTCGAGCATAACTTGCATACTTCATTTCGGTTCAATAATATCAAAGTCAAAAGATCGACTTCTTTCGGCCAAAACCCTGATTTCCTCAGGAATTCCAACTGGATGGTCTTTGAGGATTTTGCTTCTTCAATCTCTTCCACGGTCTATAGATGGCCTCTAGGGATGTCTAGTATCATGTAGAATCAAGTTTCAAAGCTTGAGAATATGTCCTGATCAAAATCAAAGGCAATGGTTGACTGTTTCTGAGAAAACCCTAGTTTGAGGCATGGTGAATCCTGTGGCTCGAAGCACTTGTAATAAGAACCGAACACACTTGATTTCTTGTCGAATGAGACCTCTTGAATGTATGTGAACTCAAATGGTTGCATTTGGAGCCACAGACCTTGAAACATGGGAGAGTCTAGCTTATTGACTTCTGTTCATTTTCCTGTGTAAACCTGGCTTTCAAAAAAGAAAATAAACTAGCAAGATATTGTGGTTAGTTAATGAAGATGGTTGGTTTCTACCTGAGTGAATCGCACGCTCAAAGATACAACAGAGTCGCCACCTAACTTTATTTAGTCCCAAAGGACAGGGAAAATATCGATAAAACCCAAGGGGAAGAGAAACGGGAACGGGAGGTCGGTTATGCGAAAGGAAGGTATTAGCACCTAACGCATCCGTCGTACTCGACAAGAACCATTTCGCTTGCTTCTAGGCTTGGATGGGTTATCTATCTAAAGGCTTCTAGCTAAAGAAAGAAGAGAAAGAAGAAAGAGGAAAAAGAAAGAAAGGAAAGAAAGTGCTCGCGGAGGAACAAAGTCCTCGTGCCTACGTACCCTCATAGTGCAATGAGGAAATCAGAGCGCTGTAGTTCTTGGAACCAGGGGATGAAGAAAAGGAAAGAAAGGAGGAAGACGGAAGAAAGGTGGAAGTGTGCTTGCCGAGATCATTGCGATCTCATGCCTACGTATCATACATTCAAAAGAATGCAGAATCAGAGCTTCCGTAGTTCGTGGAACTAAGACGGAAAAGGAAAAGGAAAATGGTGTCAAAACCAAGAGCAAAAGAATGCAGGAAATTTCACTGGGGATAACAAAGAGAATTGGTGTCAAAACCAAGAAAAAGTGCAAAGGAAAGAAATAGTAACTGTATTGAGAATAAAGTGCGAGAATGGTGTCGAAACCAGGAGAATAAAGGAATAAAAGGGAAATGGTGTCCAAACCAAGAGAATAAAGGAGTAAGAGAGAAATGGTTGCCAAACCAAGAGAATAAATGATAAGAGAGAAATGGTGTTCAAACCAAGGGAATAAGAGATAAGAGAGAAATGTTGGGGATGCAAAGAGATAGTGTCATAACCAAGAAAGTAAGATCAAAGGGAATAGGAAGGACTCCGTTGGGGATCCAAATAAAGGGATGGTGTCATGACCAAGAAAAAAAGGAAACTCGGTATATTAACTGGCCGGGAGTGGTTAACCGAAGAAAGAGAGTAGGACCCTGGCGGGGAAAAGAAGCTGGTGTCAACAGACGGACTGTGATAAACCAAGAGAGAGAGTACTGAACCAAGAGAAGGTGTTTGACTCTAAGGGGCATCGGTATACTAACTGATGAACAGTGGTTAACCGAGGAAAGAAAGGACTGCAACTCTGTGGGGATAGAGAAGCATTGGTTTTAACGAAGGAAACTGTGAATAACCAGAAGCACGGGTGTAGGACCGATCAATGGTCGTAACCCAAAAGGGATGTTGGTAATGACTGAACAAACAGCACTTGACCAACGAAGAAGGGTATTGAACCAAAAGAGGTTACTAGCCCAAGGGTGCAAGTATTCAAACCAAGAAAGGTTGCTAATTGCAAGGAATTCGGTTTTAACAAGAGAGTTGTGATTAACCGAGAAAAATGAGTGATTAACAAAGGGAAGGTGATTAACTCAAAAAGGCTTTCAGTATTTTAACAGGCAGACCATGGTTAACTGAAGCAATGGGTGCTTAACTGAAGATAGATGATTAACCCAAGAGGAAACTCAGTGTTTTAACAGACGGACTGTGGTTAACTGAGAAGGAATGCAAATATTGGTGTTTTAACTGACAGGCAATGACTGACCAACAAAGGGAGAAGAACCAGAAGAGGGTCGCGAACTCCAGGGGACCTACGGTTTTAACAGACAGACTGTGATTAACCGCAGAAAATAGATTGAGATTCTTCAGGGGAATCAAAAGGTAATGATTGATTACAAGAAGTATAGAGTAATGAAACAAAGAGAGATTGCTAACGTAAGAATAATGATCTTAACCAAGAGGGATGGTGATTGATCAAAAGGAGAAATGAGGAGAGCACAAGTGATCAAGGATGAATCCGACTAGGGATGAAACAACACTACAGCTTGAGGATAGAGGTGACTATTCTCGAAAGAGATGGCCAAATGCCATTACCCAAGAAATAGTTAGAATAAGGGTAGGACAACCATCCTCATTCCTCCTCTAGCACTCAAAGTATAGTGCGGAAATTGAAACGAACAGAGCTCCAATTTGTACAGTGCTCCGATGCAAGGCGTAGCGCGAACTCCAACTCTACGAGGGGATCAAGAGAAAAAGCTCTAAAGGAGGCCTAAAGAGAGGAAAAGGGAAGATCGATTAATCGAAACAAAGTTTCGATCAATTAATCAAGGGAGAAACATGCTAACAACTTTCCAAAGAGAATGAAAAGTCACTAAAGCACAAAGGTGTGAATTATTGATTATACAAGATTAAGTTTATCCATGAAGAATAAACTTAATGCAAACTGAAATGGAAGGTGCAAAACAGTTCCAAATGATCATCAAAATGCCACACAAAATCATGTATCATGTGAACAAAGATAATGCAAGAATTGCTATGTTCATACAATGCTAAGACCATGAAACAAATGAATAATCGAAAATGTGCATCGAAAGTTCATGAATATGCTTCAACCGAAAGTGAAATGACATGTAAAACATCCATAAAATCAAGCATGACAATCAATGGAAGTTAAGATGAAGAAAGCATGGCAAACACACTTGAAAATGCAAGAAAATGGCCTTCTAGTTCAGTGGTAACCGGTTACAGGATATGTGCTAACCAGTTACATGCTTGGAAATGCGTGTTTTTAGTGAAAATTGCACTGTGTAACCGGTTACAGCATATCTGCTAACCGGTTACGACTGTAACAGAGGCAAAAATAACAGTAAAAACAGCTTTTCAAAAGTAGTTTTTAGCACATAATCACTTATGTCAAACACCACATGCTAGGGCATGAATTTGTGCACGAAAATTGAACTTGAACACACCAACTAAGTAGTGATAGAATCAATTAACACATCAAGATCATGGATCACATAATGCAAAATCAATTCACACGCACAATTATCGACTACATCGCGAATGATGCGAAAATGATCGAAACAGAAAAATGAAAGAGAACTACCAACGTACAAGGCTGAGTTGTGCCTTGGTAATTGTTGCAAATGATTCTTGATGCAAAAAATTAAAGAAAACCAGAGGAATCTTCAATTTGGTGACGAAACATGTCGAAATCGAGCAAAATGCGATAAAGCTCCAAAATGCGAATTCGAACTGTTGGAAGTTGCAGCAACTACTCAAGATTAATCCAAAATGCGATGAAGATGTAGTAGAGAAATTCAGAGGGAATGTGAGAGAATTGAGAATGAATTGTGCAAAATGGTTCCAGGTCCTTGAAAAATGAGTGAACGCTTGTTTATATAGATTTTAGGTTTGGAGTATGAGAGGTTTGGACTTAGCTTTGGGTTTGGAGTTAGGGTTGGAGTTAGTTGGGCTTGACTCACTGAGTCAAGGTGGTTAACTCGGTTAGTTAGAACCAACTCAGTAACAATCCCAATGTGAATTTCCTCATCCAAAGGTTGACATGCTTGTAAAACAAGGAACATGGTGCACTTAATTTAAAGTAATGCATTGAATAAATATAAGGAAAATGTCTTGAATGGTCTTGAATTGTCTAGAATGTTTCACATGCTGCTAGAATAATGTAGAATCAAAGACCAAAGAGAGTGCACCTCTGCTGCCCCAAAAATGCAGCAAAATCTGCAACTTTGTACAGAGTAACCGGTTACATCATATGTGCTAACCGGTTACATGCTTGAAAACCTGCGTTTCTGGTGCAAAATTCACTATGTAACCGGTTACAGCATAACTGCTAACCGGTTACTGCAGCCCAATTTACCCAAATTTGCTTGGAAATGATGTTGAAGTCCCGGTTTCGATTTTCCACCTCTTGTTTTGATGAGTAAACATGGAAACCTTTATTTTTAGCTTGTTTTGATGATGGAATAATCTTGAGAGGATGCGATTAATCGGGCTTAGAAAACCTGCAGATCTTGCAACAAGAAACACGCAGAAAAAAGTACAAATGCATATGTTGATGATGCTACTGCACATGCCTATGCAAAAAACAAAAGAGGGAGGTCAAATTTCGGGTTACGACAGCTGCCCCTATTTAATCCTCTTGGACCTGAATGTACGAATTGCACCAGCTTTTAGATGATTCGAGGTAAAAGGGGATTAAATAAAAGAGTAGCTCGAAAATTTGGCCGATGGCGACAAAAGTATGGCGTAAAGGTAGAATAGACAAATGCAAAGTTGGCTGAAAATCTGCGGGGAGATAGGTCAGGGGAAAAGAGAGGGAGTATGATCAATGCATATGCTATGTATGCGTTCCTACATGATGCTTGATATCATGCAATGCAAAGGCGCAAGATAAGGCACGATTTGAAACGGTTAGGCAGAAATCGTAGCAAAACGACTTCGACACCCTCAGCAGGGGAGAGGACCCGCAGATAAAGACAATCTTTACTAGAGAAGAGAGTTCACAAAGGATGATGATCTTGCCAGGGAAAGAAACCGAGAACATTTCAGGTGTCTAAATCACCATGACTGTCTCTGTTGGAGATGAATGAATCAAATCGATCCTTCCTACCTAGACTGGCTCTGCGCGGGGAAATACATCCTTCTGTATCAAGCTGAATTTTCTGAGGAGAACCCACTGCTGCTGGAGACAAATAGTTCCAAATTACTGGAGACGATGTACAACCCTTGCTGGGGAAAAGCGAGCGAAGTGTCTTTTGCTGGGAACACTTCGGCAACCTGCCTAGAGACATTACAAATCTGTCGGAGAGAAGAGATGTAAACAAGCAAGCTTCCCGACAAATCGTAATGGTGTTTGTTGGGGCGAATGATGACTCTTGCTGAGGAACTGCTGAAGAAATAACAACTTCTTCACTGAATCATAACATTGTCGGCCAGGCGTTAGGCTTACCAATGGATATTACCAATCATCCTGCAAGAGCTACCAGTAACACATGCAATGCATATTGCTATCACGGTTGATTTAGCTTTTTATTGTTCTCGATGCTTTTTAGTATTATGTGATCACAAATAATTTTTTATTTTGCAAAAAAAATACTGGAATGAAAACAAATTGAGATAACAAAGAATGCATTTTATTGAATGTAAAATTTTTGTACATAAAAGTGTGTACAAGGATGCAAAATCCTTGATGAGGAAATCTGCAATAAAATTGAAAAACAACTGTAAATGGCAAAGGGAAATTATGCTTTGCATTGATTACAACATTGGCCACCATCCACTGTAAGTCTAGGTTCCAACGCCTTGCACCTGTCGATGATGATTGGAATGTTATGTCACCGTCTGAGATCTAGCCATGAGTATGAGAGGCTCAAGTGTTCACAGTTAATGCCTTTATCCCTAATTTTAGGCTGGACATGTTTTCACATTTTTTTTTCGTCCACCGGGAAGCCCATTTTTACCTAAGTCGCCCTTTCGGGTTTTCAACTTAGCGGACTGCTATTATTTTTTCATTGTCCCTAACTTTTGCATGGACATTTCTTTTTTTCAGTCCATCGGGACGCCCATTTTTTCCTAGATTGTCCTTGCGGATGTCAATCTAGCGGACTCTTATCCATTTTTTTCAGGCATAATATTTTTTGACTGTATCGGAGTTCACAGGCGATGGCAACTCCTCCCCATCCATTGTGGTGAGGATCAGGGCCCCACCTGAGAAGGCTTTCTTGACAACAAAGGGTCCTTCGTAGTTGGGAGTCCATTTTCCTCGTGGATCCGAATGAACAGGTGAATACCTCTTGAGCACGAGCTCGCCTTCATGGAATGTTCGAGGGAGAACTTTCTTGTCAAAAGCCCGCTTGAGACGTCTCTGATAAAATTGACCATGACAAACGGCTGTAAGGCACTTCTCTTCGATGAGATTCAGCTGATCATATCTGGATTGAACCCATTCAGCTTCGTCGATACCTGCTTCCATGATGACTCTGAGAGAAGGAATCTCAACTTCAATGGGCAGAACAGCCTCCATACCATACACAAGCGAATACGGAGTTGCCCCGGTAGAAGTGCGAACCGAAGTTCGGTAGCCATGCAGTGTAAATGGAAGCACTTCATGCCAGTCCTAGTAAGTCTTGACCATTTTCTGGACAATCCTCTTGATGTTTTTGTTTGTTGCTTCGACGGCGCCATTCATCTTGGGCCGATATGGTGAAGAGTTGTAGTGCTCGATCTTAAATTCTTGACACAACTCCTTCATCATATTTTTGTTCAGGTTGCTTGCATTGTCCGTGATAATGCTACTAGGAATACCATAGCGGCGGATTATCTCTTTCTTGATAAATCTGGCAACCACTTGTCGTGTAACGTTTGCATAAGAAGCAACTTCAACCCATTTAGTGAAGTAGTCGATAGCAACTAGAATGAATCGATGACCGTTGGAAGCCTTCGGCTCGATCATTCCAATCATATTTATACCCCACATGGAGAATGGCCAAGGTGCAGTCAAGACATTCAATGGAGTTGGAGGCACATGGATCTTGTCTCCGTAGATTTGGCACTTGTGACATCTTTTGGCAATGTTGTAACAATCTACCTCCATTGTCGTCCAGTAATACCCAGCCCGAAGGATCTTCTTGGCCATAGCTGGACCTTTAGCATGTACACCCTCGCAACCCTCATGTATGGACCTTATGATTGTGTTTGCTTCGTGTCTATCCACGCATCTGAGCAACACGGAATCATAATTCCACTTGTACAGTATACCACCACTTAAGAAGAATTTGGCGCAAAGCCGCCTAAGAGCTTTCTTATCAGTGATAGTGATACCCTCGGGATATTCCTGTTTTTCCAGGTATCTCTTAATGTCGTAGAACCAAGGCTTGTCATCAGACTCATCCTCGATTGCTAAACAGTGAGCTGGTTCGTTCAAGTGATCAATGCGGATATGAGGAGCTTCATTCTTCCACTTGGCCTTGAACATGGATGCTAAAGTGGCAAGAGCATCAGCTAGTTGATTTTCCTCTCTGGGAATATGATGAAAAGAAATCTCATCAAAGTAAGGAATCAACTTCATAATGTGTTGTTGGTATGGAACCAGCTTGGAATCCCGAGTCACAAAATTCCCTCTGACTTGACCGATGACCAAGGCAGAATCTCCATAGACCTCTCTCCCTGTTTTTTTGTAGTTGGATCTCCAAGTTTTTGGAATGCTCCAAATTCTACTTGTGCATCCAAATCTGGATCAATACCAGCAAAAACATCTCTGAACAAGGTTCTAGCACCATGCCAAATGTGCCCGAAAAAGAAGAGCAGAGCAAACGAAGCATGTCCAAAAGTAAACCAACCCCTTGGACTGCTACGAAAAACACCATCCGATTTTAAAGTAGCACGATCTAATTCAAAAATTTCACCCAATTTAGCACGTCGAGCATATTTTTTCACAGTAGCAGGATCACTATAACTATGTCAATAGTCACTTCAATACCGTAGATACATGCTTCGTATTCATCCATATTGTTGGTGCATGCAAAGCATAATCTAGCAATGAAGGGAAGGTGAAAACCTGTTGGAGAGATGAGGATAGCACCGATTCCACGTCCTTTAGAATTGGAGGCACCATCGAACACGAGCGTCCATCGCGCCCCTGGTTCGAGTCCTATATCAGGGTCTGGAGTCTCATAATCTCTGATAAACAGAACATCCTTATCGGGAAAGTTAAACTTCATTTGTTGATAACCCTCAACAGGTTGGTGGGCAAGGTAGTCAGACAAGACACTCCCTTTTATTGCTTTCTGGGTAACATATTGGATATCATACTCAGTTAACAGCATCTGCCACCGAGCAATCCTTCCAGAGACATCAGGCTTTTCAAATATGTACTTTATTGGATCCATTTTGGATATCAACAAAGTAGTATGGCAAATCATGTATTGTCGTAGGCGTCGAGCAGCCCAGACCAGAGCACAACAAGTTTTCTCTAAGAGTGAGTATCTGGTCTCACAATCAGTGAACTTCTTGCTCAGATAGTATATTGCATGTTCTTTTCTGCCAGTGTCGTCATGTTGACCCAATAAACATCCCATTGATTCATCGAGAACTGTAAGATACATGATTAAAGGCCTACCAGGAACCGGCGGTACTAAGATCGGTGGTTCTTGCAAGTATTGTTTTATTTTGTCAAATGCTTCCTGACACTCATTATTCCATTCAACCGATTGATTTTTCCTTAGTAATTTGAACATTGGTTCACAGGTAGCCGTCAAATGGGAGAAGAACCTTGAAATGTAATTGAGTCTACCCAGAAAGCCACGGACTTCTTTTTCTATTTTGGGAGGCGGCATGTTCTGAATTTCCCGAACCTTATCAGGATCAACTTCAATGCCCTTCTGACTTACAATAAAGCCCAATAGTTTACCAGATCGAACTTCGAAGGTGCACTTCGCAGGATTCAACCGCAGTCTAAACTTTCGGAGTCTGTCAAACAGCTTCTTCAGATGAACCAAGTGATCATCTTCAGTTTTGGACTTGGCAATCATATCGTCCACGTAAACCTCAATCTCTTTATGAATCATATCGTGAAAGAGGGTTGTCATGGCACGCTGGTATGTTGCCCCTGCATTCTTTAGACCGAATGGCATGACTTCGTAGCAATATGTACCTCATGGCATGATAAAAGTAGTCTTCTCCATATCAGTTGGGGACATTTTGATCTGATTATACCCTGAGAAACCGTCCATGAAGGAAAAGACCGAGAACTGTGCGGTATTGTATACCAAGACGTTAATATGAGGCAAAGGAAAATCATCCTTCGGGCTTGCTTTGTTGAGATCTCGATAATCCACACACATTATGACTTTACCGTCCTTCTTGGGAACCGGGACGATGTTGGCAATCCATTCAGGATACTCAAAAGTGGCTAGGAACTCGGCATCAAGCTGTTTCTTTACCTCTTCTCTGATTTTGAGTGCCATGTCGGGTCTAGTTCTTCTGAGTTTTTGCTTGACAGGAGGAAATCCGGGTTTGAGTGGCAAGTGATGTTCAACGATGTTGGTATCCAACCCAGGCATATCTTGATAGGACCAGGTGAAGATATCAACATACTCTTTCAGTAACTTGACCAACTCGGAGTGTACATGCTCTGCGAGGGATGCGCCAACCTTGACTTCTCTTCTAACCTCATCAGTACCAAGATTGACAACTTCCACTGGCTCTTTGTGTGGCTGAATCTCTCTACTCTCGTGCTCAAGGAGCCTTGCTAGTTCAGCCGGTAATTCACAATCTTCCTTACCATCTTCTTCGACTTGGTTAATTGGAATTCCAGAATTACAATGGATGTTTGCCATGTTGTTATCAATGCTTTTATTAGTTCTGCATGTTTATGAATATGTTTAGAATGAGCTACTTTGAAAAGTGAAAAAGAAACTTTTGCCATTTGTTTTGTGAAAAAATAAAATAAAGAAAATAGAGCATGATTTTGAATGCAAAAACTTTCATTTATTGATCACATAATATTGCAAAAGTGTGAGGCCCTTTACAAGCTATCCACTCGTCTCGGGCGAGGACGAGGCAATGAGAAAGCAAAATGCATTACATGTTATATGGGAAAACCACAGGAATCACGGTAGATGTCTAATTGTTGAGCTTGAAATTTGGCAGACACTTGCGCACAAAGCTTGAAATCTGATTACTGGGACCAGCATCATCAGCAGCTGCCACGATGTCACCCTGCTGGAAACCCGCGCTGTGGAACTTGATTAAGTTGCATCGCTCCTGGCCATAGGACCCAGATTGACGACCAGGATGATAACCCAATCCAAAACGATTATGCTTCTCAACCACATCAATCACATGCCCCCATCCTGACAAAGCACCTTTCCAGATAGTCTCCTTAGCACTCTTAGCAGATGCTAAAGTCAAATGTGGTGATCTACTTTGACTAGTTGAAGCAGAGCTGACATCTTCGAACTCGAGACACTGCAACGGCACCTCAGCTATGCCCTCCTCTGTCTCGACATATCGAAAAGATGATAACTCACTTACGATCAAATCCTCTTCACCACAGACAATGACAAGCTGATCATCAAACATGAACTTCAACTTCTGATGCAAAGTGGAGGTAACTGCTCCTGCAGCGTGGATCCACGCATGACCTAGTAGGCAATTGTACGCAGGATTAATATCCATCACCTGGAAGGTAATGGTAAACAGATGCGGCCCAATATTGATGGGTAAATCCACTTCCCCGATAACTTGCCTTCGAGACTCGTCAAAGGCTCTGACAACTAAGTCACTTGGTCTCATCTCGTTTCCCTCCACCAGTAATTGACTCAATGTGCCCTTAGGCATCACATTAAGAGAAGAACCGGTATCTACTAGAACACGAGATAACATGGTGTCTGCGCAGGTTATAGATATGTGCAGTGCTTTGTTGTGGGCAGCTCCTTCAGGAGGCAATTCTGATTCGTTAAAACCCAAATACTGACTTGCAGTTATGTTGGCCACTACATCATCGAATTCGACGACGGATATGTTATGCATAACATGAGCACTGTTCAAAACTTTCAACAAAACTGATCTGTGCGCGGGTGAACTCATAAGTAAGGAGAAGATTGAGATCCTCGAGGGAGTCTGACCCAGCTAATCCACAATCTTAAAGTCACTTTTCTTGATCAACTTAAGGAACTCTTGATCTTTAAGGGTCTCCTTGCTCTTCGGGACATCCTCAGACGGAATAATCGATACTGGAATAGCAGTATATGCCCCTTGTTGAACAACAGGGGTTGCAGCTGCAGCCGTTTCTTTAGGAGAAACAACAGTTGGAATTTGCACAGGCTTCGTAGTGACCTTCGGAGCAAATACTCGTCCACTGCGAGTCACACCTCCACCGGCTGTAACATTCACGATCTCGGATTCGGCAAACCTTATCTCTTGACCTCTAGAAAACACAGTAGACCCATACTTCCAAGGTACCTCCTTAGAATTCTGATACGGAAACGGCTTCGGTGGACAAACCACGATGGGTTGCACCCTCTTCTGCTTAGGAGATTCCACAGGAACTTTCCTATAAATGATGGTGAACGGATTGATAGTGGCAACTTCCTCAACAGGTTTAGATCTGGAAAAATTGCACCTCGCCACGGTTCATCAGAATCTGGACACAACCCTTCAGCCTTCGACACTGGTTGGGATTATCGTCACAAATCTGACACTTACCATGCAATCCTTTCAACAACCCATGTTCCTTCAATTTCTTGAAAACCACAGCCATCGGAGTCTTTACCTCATCGACATCCATAATCAATTCAGCCCTGGAATTATACCCAATCATGTTAACCGCAGGTCCACCGTGATTCGGCAACGGATTATTCTGAATGTTAGGTCCTTCCTCAGCGAAAGTCAGGACCTTCTTATCAATGAGTTCCTGAACTTTGGTTTTTAAAACAAAGCAATCCTCTGTTGCATGTCCTATGTATCCAGCATGATAAGCACAAGACGCATTTGGGTTATGCTTCGGGCCAAATGGAGGAATTGCGGGCGTAATCTGCTTGGGGACAATTGCCCCTTGGTGAACCAAGTAAGGAAACATTTCCGTGTATGACACTGGAATTCTATCAAAATTCGGACGCTTACGATTTCCTTGACTGTTGTTGTTCTGACGGTTTTGATTCTACTGATTCTTGTTGTTCTGTTGATTCTGTTGCTGATTCTGAGCATTCTGAGCTGGTTGTTGCGGATGATATTGATATGGAGGTTGTTGATACTGTGCAACAGTAATGTACGGATATGGATAATATGGCATAGGAGCCAAGGGAGCTTAATACTGAGGAGAAACTTGAGCTGTCAAAGCGTTGGCCTCACCTTCCTTTTTCTTGGACTGACTGTTCTGAGATTTTCTAGCGGTCGGCTGCTGGGAAGCAGCACTAGGAATCTTTCCAGTTTTCAAACCATTCTCAATCCGTTCACCAATCGTCACAACATCAGCGAAGTTCGATGAAGAACTACCCACCATTTTCTCATAGTAAGATCCCTGCAATGTACCCATAAATATGTCAACCAACTCATTGTCAGAGAGAGCAGGTCGCACACGAGAGGCCATCTCATGCCACCTTTGTGCGTACTCCTTGAATGTTTCAGCAGAGCGCTGAGATTGATTCTGCAATTGCAATCTGGTAGGTGCCAGGTCAAGATTATATTTGTATTACCTCACAAACGCTTCCGATAGATCCCTCTAAGTGCAGATTTTGTTGCGCTCTAGGCCCATGTACCAGTCCAATGAAGCTCCGGACAAACTATCTTGAAAACAATGAATCGGCAGTTCATCATTATCAATATGGGATGCCATCTTTCTACAGTACATAGTGATGTGACTGCGCGGGTAACTCAAACCTTTATACTTTGGAAGATCATGTACCTTGAATTTCTGTTGCACAACAACATTTGGAACTAAGCATAAGTCCTTGGCCTCCAAGCCAAAAGCAGAAAACCCCTCGATGGCTCTGATGCGGTCTTTTAACAGCTTGTAATCAGTAGGTCTACCTTGATTAGTGGGCCTGACAAGAACTTGAGGATTTGGCAGCTGAGATGCGGCCGGAGCGCACACTTGTAGAGTAGAGAACTGAGAAGGATACACCAAACCTGTATTAACCATCTGACCGACATTCTGACCCATCGGAACACCATACAGATAATTCGGAGGAGGTACCCCAGCAGCTGAGGAAGATGGCCCAGGATAGAACATCCCAGGATGAACATTCTGAACAGCAGTTTGAGCAGCCTGAGATGGAACTAGAACATGAATAGGAGGACCCCTATACACATGCTCTTCATAATCAGGAGTTTCAGTGTCGACCAATCCGGCAGTTTGATGAGTTTGAGCCTGAAGATTCTCAGGATCATCATTCACCACTGGAGGCGGGACTGGAGTAGGCATAACCCATGGATAGGCGGCAGCATTCCCATTAGGCATGGGCGCAACAAAAGCCTGATATGGCATGAAGGCACTACCATTATTTACAAGCTGAGGAGTGTAATTCGGAGGCATGCCCCAAGGGAAACCAGCGGGCATCTGGTTCAAACCAGGTTGAACAGCAGGCTGATTCACAGGCTCAACTGGTACTTCAACTCTAGCAGAAGAAGGAACAACAACAGCAGGAATAGCCGTAACAACAGGAGGAACAGTCACAACAGGAGTGACAACAGTTGCATTAGTAGTAGTTGCAATAACAGTGGCAGCAGCAGCGGCGTCCCTCTGAGCATGAAGGAGCTCCATAATGACATCCATGTTCGTCTGAAACTGATCCATCCGACCTTGGAATTGAGCCAGAGTTTCCTTGTAAGCAGCGTTCTCATCTTCAAAGTCAGCCATGATTCTGGATTTGTTTGAGCGAGTAAAATACCGATGTCGAGTCGTCGTCTTGCTACAAGGAATGCAGACAAGGATGAGCAACGGTTTCGGATGAAGGGACGTGCATATGCGGGAATGAATGAATGCAATTTATGCAAAAATAAAGCTTTAAAATGTTTATGCAAAAATTAACTTGACATGATGAGATGATATGCAACATCAGAATCAACAAGCCAGCATAGTCTGAATTATCAAATTTGAACATCCGCAAAGGTAGTGCTTCGTTGATGCGAGATCTGACGCAATGAGAGAACAAAGGTTGGAAGAGTCTTGGTTCCCTGTAGAAAAACCCAATATCCCCCTCACAGGTATGATATAGAAAGTGGGATTCTCATTTTCGGATTCTCGATTTGAGAAGCAATAGTACATTCATCCCTCGGGGTACAATACTATCGCCAAACAAAGAGGTCGTCCACTGATTCCCCCAAAAAAAGGGCCATCCTATGGCAAGTTCCCAGCTTTGGGTCCTCGGATCAAGGAAGCGTAATGGGTTTTCCATTTCTGGTCTGCCATTATCGTTCCTTGGGAGGAGCGCCGCAACTGAGTCCTCAAGAAATGGTCGCCAGAGTCGACAATTTTCCAGGTTACATCGCATCGTTTGCTCCAAATGCGCAGGATAGAATATTACCAAGGAAAACCTCGTCTGGATGTGGAGTTTTCGTGTATACTAAGTCTGGCCAAATGCCACACAAGTCACACTACTTGCCACTCTAATCCTGGATGTATACTCAAGCCTAGGTATTAGGCTTATCTCTCAAGTAGCAACCCAACCCGCCAACAGCAGAAAATAGCAAATATCCAGAGTATGCGGCATATGAATATTCAAAGCAGTAAAGAAATACAATAAATAAACATAAAGCTAAAGCAAAGAAAAGATAAAGCGAGCAAAGCGCGAAAGATAAACACCCAAACAAGCAAGAAAGCAAACGAAACTAGGCTAGACCCCTCAAGGGATGGACCAGCAGGAGGTCAATCTGCCCCCAGCAGAGTCGCCAGCTGAAGATGGCTGGTTTCTACCTGAGTGAATTGCACACTCAAAGATACAACAGAGTCGCCACCGAAATTTATTTAGTCCCAAAGGACAGGGAAAATTTCGATAAAACCCAAGGGGAAGAGAAACGGGAACGGGGGGTCGGTTATGCGAAAGGAAGGTATTAGCACCTAACACATCCGTCGTACTCGACGAGAACCATTTCGCTTGCTTCTAGGCTTGAATGGGTTATCTATCTAAAGGCTTCTAGCTGAAGAAAGGAGAGAGAGAAGAAAGAGGAAAAAGAAAGAAAGGAAAGAAAGTGCTCGCGGAGGAATAAGGTCCTCCTGCCTACGTACCCTCATAGTGCAATGAGGAAATCAGAGCGACGTAGTTCTTGGAACCAAGGGACGTAGAAAAGGAAAGAAAGGAGGAAGACGGAAGAAAGGTGGAAGTGTGCTCGCCGAGATCATTGCGATCTCATACCTACGTATCATACATTCAAAAGAATGCAGAATCAGAGCTTCCGTAGTTTGTGGAACTAAGACGGAAAAGGAAAAGGAAAATGGTGTCAAAACCAAGAGCAAAAGAATGCATGAAATTTCACTGGGGATAACAAAGAGAATTGGTGTCGAAACCAAGAAAAGAGTGCAAAGGAAAGAAATAGTAACTGTATTGAGAATAAAGTGCGAGAATGGTGTCAAAACCAGGAAAATAAAGGAATAAAAGGGAAATGGTGTCCAAACCAAGAGAATAAAGGAGTAAGAGAGAAATGGTGTCCAAACCAAGAGAATAAAGGATAACAGAGAAATGGTGTTCAAACCAAGGGAATAAGAGATAAGAGAGAAATGCTGGGGATGCAAAGAGATAGTGTCATAACCAAGAAAGTAAGATCAAAGGGAATAGGAAGGACTCTGCTGGGGATCCAAATAAAGGGATGGTGTCATAACCAAGAGAAAAAGGAAACTCGGTATATTAACTGGCCGGCAGTGGTTAACCAAAGAAAGAGAGTAGGACCCTGGCGGGGAAAAGAAGCTGGTGTCAACAGACGGACTGTGATAAACCAAGAGAGAGAGTGCTGAACCAAGAGAAGGTGTTTGACTCTGAGGGGCATCAGTATACTAACTGATGAACAGTGGTTAACCGAGGAAAGAAAGGACTGCAACTCTGTGGGGATAGTGAAGAATTGGTTTTAACAGCGGAAACTGTGATTAACCAGAAGCACAGGGTGTAGGACCGATCAAATGTCGTAACCCAAAAGGGATGTTGGTAATGACTGAACAAACAGCACTTGACCCACGAAGAAGGGTATTGAACCAAAAGAGGTTACTAGCCCAAGGGTGCAAGTATTCAAACCAAGAAAGGTTGCTAATTGCAAGGAATTCGGTTTTAACAAGAGAGCTGTGATTAACCGAGAAAAAGGAGTGATTAACCAAGGGAAGGTGATTAACTCAAAAAGGCTTTCAGTATTTTAATAGGCGGACTGTGGTTAACTGAAGCAAAGGGTGATTAACCGAAGATAGGTGATTAACCCAAGAGGAAACTCAGTGTTTTAACAGACGGACTGTGGTTAACTGAGAAGGAATGCAAATATTGGTGTTTTAACTGACAGGCAGTGACTGACCAACAAAGGGAGAAGAACCAGGAGAGGGTCGCAAACTCCAGGGGACCTACGGTTTTAACAGACAGACTATGATTAACCGTAGAAAATAGATTGAGATTCTTCAAGGGAATCAAAAGGAAATGATTGATTACAAGAAGTATGGAGTAATGAAACAAAGAGAGACTGTTAGCGTAAGAATAATGATCTTAACCAAGAGGGATGGTGATTGATCAAAAGGAGAAATGAGGAGAGCACAAGTGATCAAGGATGAATACGACTAGGGACGGAACAACACTACAGCTTGAGGATAGAGGTGACTAATCTCGAAAGAGATGGCCAAATGCCATTACCCAAGAAATAGTTAGAATGAGGGTAGGACAACCATCCTCATTCCTCCTCTAGCGCTCAAAGTATAGTGCGGAAATTGAAACGGACAGCGCAACAGCTCCAATTTGTCTAGTGCTCCGATGCAAGGGGTAGCGCGAACTCCAACTCTATGAGGGGATCAAGAGAAAAAGCTCTAAAGGAGGCCTAAAGAGAGGAAAAGGGAAGATCGATTAATCGAAACAAAGTTTCGATCAATTAATCATGGGAGAAACATGCTAACAACTTTCCAAAGAGAATGAAAAGTCATTAAAGCACAAAGGTGTGAATTATTGATTATACAAGATTAAGTTTCCATGAAGAATAAACTTAATGCAAACTGAAATGGAAGGTGCAAAACAGTTCCAAATGATCATCAAAATGCCACACAAAATCATGTATCATGTGAACAAAGATAATGCAAGAATTGCTATGTTCATACAATGCTAAGAACATGAAACAAATGAATAATCGAAAATGTGCATCAAAAGTTCATGAATATGCTTCAACCGGAAGTGAAATGACATGTAAAACATCCATAAAATCAAGCATGACAATCAATGGAAGTTAAAATGAAGAAACCATGGCAAACACACTTGAAAATGCAAGAAAATGGCCTTCTGGTTCAGTGGTAACCAGTTACAGCATATGTGCTAACCGGTTACATGCTTGGAAATGCTGTTTTTAGTGAAAATTGCACTGTGTAACCGGTTACAGCATATCTGCTAACCGGTTACCACTGTAACAGAGGCAAAAATAACAGTAAAAACAGCTTTTCAAAAGTAGTTTTTAGCACATAATCACTTATGTCAAACACCACATGCTAGGGCATAAATTTGTGCAAGAAAATTGAACTTGAACACAGCAAATAAGCAGTGATAGAATCAATTAACACATCAAGATCATGGATCACATAATGCAAAATCAATTCACACGCACGATTATCGACTACATCGCGAATGATGCGAAAATGATCGAAACAGAAAAATGAAAGAGAACTACCAACCTACAAGGCTGAGATGTGCCTTGGTAATTGTTGCAAATGATTCTTGATGCAAAAAATTAAAGAAAACCAGAGGAATCTTCAATTTGGTGACGAAATGTGTCGAAATCGAGCAAAATGCGATAAAGCTCCAAAATGCAAATTCGAACCATTGGAAGTTGCAGCAACTACTCAAGATTAATCCAAAAGCTAAAGTAACTCCAGAAATCCAAGTATAATAGCAAGAATGATGAAGGTTGAGCCCAAGAAATAATCACTTTTGATGTAAAAGTGATTATCCTTCAAAGTAGAAATGAGCTTTGGTGAGGTTTTGGAAAGGAATTAAGATGAAGATGAAGATGTAGTAGAGAAATTCAGGGGGAATGTGAGAGAATTGAGAGTGAATTGTGCAAAATGGTTCCAGGTCCTTGAAAAATGAGTGAACGCTTGTTTATATAGATTTTAGGTTTGGAGTATGAGAGGTTTGGACTTAGCTTTGGACTTAGCTTTGGGTTTGGAGTTAGGGTTGGAGTTAGTTGGGCTTGACTCACTGAGTCAAGGTGGTTAACTCGGTTAGTTAGAACCAACTCGGTAACAATCCCAATGTGAATTTCCTCATCCAAAGGTTGGCATGCTTGTAAAACAAGGAACATGGTGCACTTAATTTAAAGTAATGCATTGAATAAATATAAGGAAAATGTCTTGAATGGTCTTGAATTGTCTAGAATGTTCCACATGCTGCTAGAATAATGTAGAATCAAAGACCAAAGAGAGTGCACCTCTGCTGCCCCAAAAATGCAGCAAAATATGCAACTTTGTATGGAGTAACCGGTTACAGCATATGTGCTAACCGGTTACATGCTTGAAAACCTGCGTTTCTGGTGCAAAATACACTATGTAACCGGTTACAGCATAACTGCTAACCGGTTACTGCAGCCCAATTTACCCAAATTTGCTTGGAAATGATGTTGAAGTCCCGGTTTCGATTTTCCACATCTTGTTTTGATGAGTAAACATGGAAACCTTTATTTTTAGCTTGTTTTGATGATGGAATAATCTTGAGAGGATGCGATTAATCGGGCTTGGAAAACCTGCAGATCCTGCAACAAGAAACACACCGAAAAAAAGTACAAATGCGTATGTTGATGATGCTACTGCACATGCCTATGCAAAAAACAAAAGAGGGAGGTCAAATTTCGGGTTACGGCAGTTAACAATGCATGGATGAATGAAATCCTAAATGTAAGTGCAAAAGGTTATGACATCTAAGGGGTAAAATTTGGGGTACAACAGTTGCCCCTATTTAAATAGCTTTACCGGATGACACGAGGAATTGAAACCCTCGGTACATCAAGGTGAAAGATGTTTAAATATAGAAAACCGAAAATTTTGCCCGTAGATTGAATGCAGAAGCTAAGGACAAGCAGCATACATGCAAATGTTGACATGCCATGAACTTCTAGTATGATGATATAATGCCATGATAGATGTAAAGGTGCAGACAAACAAAACACCAACAGATAAGGAGCGAACAACCACAGGTGAGCTTTACTGGGGAGGGATGAAGGTTAATATCCACAAGGAAGACTTACTGGGGATACAGAATGATCAATAAAAGAGACTCACTGGGGAGACTCTGAGGAAACACTAGGGATAGACAAATAAAACTGAGGGGAAACCTCACAGATCCTCACTGGAGATAGGAGCCAGAGAGGTGTTCTCCACTGGGAAAAGATTCAGGGATGTGATTAACAGGTTTATAGGTGACCGGACGACATTGGGGAAATACATTCTTTACTGGGCATGGAACCAGAAAGAAGACATGATCTCCACTGGGGATCATTTTGAAATAAAAGGATAGACATCAAAAAAAGATTTTCTGGGATTTTCTTATACTGAAGAGTTCAAACGGGATCTTCAAGAAAAGCCAGAAAAGACAGAGAAAGGCACATCCAGAAAAACATCAGATGGCAAAAGAAACCAGACATCCAATAATGGCTTTGAATGAAAGGTAAAAATCACAATATCTAATGATGGCCTTAGATAAAGTGAACAAAGATTCGATCTAGAAGAACATCAGAAAGAGAAAGGCACATCCGGAAAAACATCAGATGGTAAAAGCAATGTTGTTCCGGAAAAACATCAGAATAACGAAGCTAAATATCTGGAAAAACATCAGATAAGTTCTGGAAGAACATCAAAACAAAAGACTCAATCTGGAAAAACATTAGATAGAGAGACACATCCGGATAAGCATCAGAATAAAAGAGGCAAAATATCTGGAAAAAAATCTGATAAGTTCTAGAAGAACATCAGAACAAAAGACTCAATCTGGAAAAACATCAGAAAGAGAGACACATCCGGAAGAGCATCAGATGGTGAAAGCAATGAAATTCTGGAAAAGCATCAGAATTACGAAGCAAGATATCTGGGAAAACATCAGATAAGTTCTGGAAGAACAATCAGAACAAAATACTCAATCTGGAAAAACATCAGATAGAGAGACACATCTGAAAAAGCATCAGATGGTAAAAGCAATTGTTCCGAAAAAGCATCAGAATAACAAAGCGAAATATCTGGGAAAACATCAGATAAGTTCTGGAAGAACATCAGAACAAAAGACTCAATTTGCAAAAACATCAGATAGAGAGACACATCCGGAAAAACACTAGATGGTAAAAGCAATGAAATTCTAGAAAAGCATCAGATAAAGAGACACATCTTAAAAAGCATCAGATGGTAAAAGCACTGAAATTCTAGAAAAGCATCAGATAAAGAGACACATCTGGAAGAGCATCAAATGCTGAAAGCAATGAAATTATGGAAAAGCATCAGAACAAAAGACTCAATCTGGAAAAACATCAGATAGAGAGACACATCTGGAAAAGCATCAGATGGTGAAAGAAATGAAATTCTGGAAGAACATTAGAACAAAAGACTCAATCTGGAAAAAAATCAGATAGAGAGACACATCTGAAAAAGCATCAGATAAGTTCTGGAAGAACATCAGAACAAAAGACTCAATCTTGAAAAACATCAGATAGAGAGACACATCCGGAAAAGTATCAGATAAGTTCTGGAAGAACATCAGAACAAAAGACTCAATCTGGAAAAACATCACAAAGAGAAAGGCACATCCGGAAAAACATCAGATGGCAAAAGAAACCAGACATCCAATAATGGCTTTGAATGAAAGGTACAAATCACAATATCTAATAATGGCTTTAGATAAAAGTGAACAAAGTAAGGATCCAAAAAGGCATTGGATAAAAAGAAAACCAGACATCCAATAATGGCTTTGAATGAAAGGTATAATCACAATATCTGAGAAGGCATCAGATGAAAGTGAACAAAGACTTAATCTGGAAAAGCATCAGATAGAGAGACACAAGCATCAGATAAGACCTGGAAGAACATCAGAACAAAAGACTCAATCTGGAAAAACCTCAGATAAGTTCTGGAAGAACATCAGAACAAAAGACTTAATCTGGAAAAACATCAGATAAGTTCTGGAAGAACATCAGAACAAAAGACTCAATCTGGAAAAACATCAGATAAGTTCTGGAAGAACATCAGAACAAAAGACTCAATCTGGAAAAACATCAGATAGAGAGACACATCCGAAAAAGCATCAGAATGACGAAGCGAAATATCTGGAAAAACATCAGAAAAGTTCTATAATGTCTGCTTGGTAGGTGCCAAGTGAGTTGGACTTTGACCACAAGGTAAAACGTGGATAACGACACGACCTCGGGAGAAATGCAAATGAGGATGAAATACTCATGACATGCATATGGTATAAATTATGCAGATGATATATGATCAAATGCAAATGCAGATGTAGACGACACAGCTCGACTCTTTTGGTGAGAAGACAAGACTGGAAGACTAATTTCTCAACACGGAGATCACTGTCATTCTGCTTGGGGACTAGAGATGCTACTACTGGACATAACTCTGCCACACTAGTAAACTGTATCCAAATTGATGATCCTTGTAGGAAGGATGAAGAGCTTCTTGGGGACCAGAGATGCTACTGCTGAACACATCATTGCCACACTGGTAAACTGTATCAAGTGATGATCCTTGTAGGAAGGATGAAGAGCTGCTTGGGGATTCTTCAGGTAAATTTCCCCAGATTAGCTGACTATTGTAGATGAAACTGATCATTGCTTCAGCTTGTCTGATTCTAAAATAATTGTTTCATGGTGCTCTTTGGAAAGCTTGCCCCAGTCTGAGTCTTGAAAATGATTGTTTCATTGTACAGTGGGAAAGCTTACCCCAGTATGAGTCTTGAAAAATATTCTGGATAAACCAATTCTGAGAAGGACTTGCCCCTGAACAACAAATCTTGAACTGATTCTTCAACGAGATTTGGAAAGAACTTGCCCCTGATAGGATCACTGACCAAGTTTCTTAATTATTTGAAAATTCCTTGAGAGGAAAGCTAGTTTGCAAGCAAAAGTGTTTGTACAAACATGGTAAATGCAAAGTTCATGCAACTTTTGAAATCAAAATCATTTTTGAAAAACAAATGAATCACTGGTCTGAACACGGCAGTTCAAGACATTTAGGAGTGAAAGGTATGATGCCAAAATAGATGATCTGCAAAGATCTTTGGGAGTCAGTTTACGCAACCTTGCTGTAGTATGCTTTCAAAATAACCTTGATTTAGTTAGGTCTTTTGAGGGTTGTAACGTGGCCTGGTTCATGGTTTATGAAACAAAGGATAAAGGCTCAAAGTTTATTTGTACCCGCCCAATCTTCGTGATGAACTTCAGTCCTATGCTCGATTAACTCCAGTTTTACACTCAGGTTTCCACAGGTTGGGAATTGTAGTGATGATAGTAATGATGATGGTTCAGAAGTTAAGGGACTTGAGATGGCAGTCACCGCTTCTTACAACATTTTGTTATTTTTTATGAGGACCTCAGTCAACTCGTTTTGCCTTTGAGGATTTTGGTAACCTCTTGATTGATTTTTGTTATCCCTAACTTTTGCCTGAACTGTGTCATTTGAGCTTACAGCCAGCGGGATGCCCCAATTTTTGCCTAAGTCTCCTTCATATGTTTTGACTTAGCGGGCTTTTGTTTTAATTTTTTTCTCTTCCTTTTTAGTGACTGCCTGGCTTAAGGATTACAGCGAACCATCATTGGCGTTTGACTTGAAAGATATCTTCGACACTTGCTTGTTGTGTACGAAGGAAAACTTGTGAGTGCAACTTTTTGTTGAAAGGTGTCTTGTATTTGAATGCACACTCAAGTTAACTGAGAACTACCCACCCCAAGGTTAAGATTACGGGTTTTTTGTTTGTAAAGAAATAAAACTCCTACTTCTAGGCTCGAAGGGTTTAACGAGGGATTATCTTCCTTATTTCTCCAATGTTTGGGATTTGAAACAATGCCTTACATTGTCAGAAAAGTTTTGATTTGAAAGCCTACTACAACAATTATGAGTATAATGTTTTCATCATCCTCCCCCAAATCTTTGCATAATCAAAGAGATAAAATATTTTGCAAAAGAAAGCATAAAGATGTAAATAGTGGACAAAATGAATTGAATCAAAAGTTGCAATGCCCATTTCGTTAATCACGAAAGTACAAACATAATTTGAAGGCAAACAACCAGTACAAAATAAGGAAAATGCAATCAACAAGAAACAAGGCCCAATGACTAGTTAAACACAAGGATGAGTTGTCCTGTCTTTAAGAAGTAGCTGAGCTGAAGTCGACTGAAGCTTCACTTGGCATGCCCTAGCAGAGGGTTCTTATGGACATTGGGATTGTCACGAAAGTTAAGAATTCCTGTCTTAATCAAATCATGCACTCGAGCCTTTAGTGCATAGCAATTTTCCAAGTCGTGGCCTGTGGCACCTTCATGGAATGCACAGTGTAGATCATATCTAAATCCAGCAGGGAGGGGATTTGGAGGAGGTAAACTCCTTGTGGTAATCAAACCCTGCTCAATCAGACTAGGATACAGTTCAGTGTACTTCATTGGAATAGGATCAAAATGAATCCTATTACGGTACTGGTTTTGTCCTGCAGTTGGACGTTGGGAAGCTTGAACTGGTCGTGGAGTAGTAACCATGGGAGTGACAGCAGCAACAGTAGGGTGAATAACATACTGAGGTTGGGGACGAGGCCTTATCACTTTAACCATTACAGCGTTAGTCTGATCTTCCCTTTTCCTCTGAAAGTTCACGTAGGATTTCTTCACTGCATTGGAAGATTCAGCAGCTTTTGACACTTTTCCTCTCTTAAGACCTTCCTCGAGTCTTTGGCCAATAGTAACCAAATCAGTGAAGTTGGAGGAAACACTTCCAATCATCTTCTCCCAATAGAATAGGGACAGGGTATCCATGAACATTCCAGTTAATTCTTTCTCAGCCAAAGGAGGTTCAACTTGGGAAGCCAATTCTCTCCAGTAATGAGCATACTCCTTAAAAGATTCCTTCTCATGCTGAGTCATGTTTTGCAGCTGGCGCCGATCAGGGGCCATGTCAAGGTTATACTTATACTGCTTCATGAAGGCATTTACAAGATCTTGGAAGCAGTGTATGGAGTTTTGCTCGAGACCCATATACCATTGGAGTGATGCTCCACTCAAACTATCTTGAAAACAGTGGATAAGCAGCTTCTGATTTCTGGTGTAAGCAGTCATCTTGCGAAGATACATGACCAAATGAGCCCTTGGGCAAGAGTGACCCTTGTACTTCACAAATTCTGGAGTTTTAAACTTAGCAGGCATAACAAGATCAGATACTAAGCACATGTTGTCTGCATCCACATTAAAGAAGCCATTGCCCTACACGGCTTTAAGTCTTTTGTCTAAGGTCTGAAACTGCTCACGGATAACCTCAGGTTCAACAAAGTCTTCAGGCTCTTCACCCTGAGCACTGGCAGCATTGTATTCAAAGAGGGGATTCTCAAAAGAAGCTCGAACAGTCTGTGGAACAGCATGGACCACAGGTCTGGGCTCGGCGAAAAAAGGAGCTTGAAATACAGGCATAGTAGTCTGACCAGCCATAGCAGTAGATACAATCAGTGGAGAATAGTTGGGAGGCAAACCGAACTCTGGCCAAGTTGAAGGTGGCATTTGAACAGGCGGAGGATCGGCGCTTGAAACTTCCTAGATGACAGTCCTTTGGGGTTGCTCTTCCCTAGCAATCAAAACTTGAAGCATCTCAGTGAGTTTGGTCACGCTTGACTTAATGTCGTTGATTTCCATTCGAATCTCAGCATTGTGTGCCTCTTGCTCTAACATCTTGCGTCTTTAGTTAGCTCTAGTCCAGTATCGGTGTCGAGGAATCAGCTTGACGACTCACAGGTGACACTGGAAGATAGAGACCACTGGAAATGAGTAACTGGACAGACAGACGCATGCAATGAATCATGCAAAGATGCAAATGATATGCAATGCGATGCAACACAGGATGCAAAACACATGCAACAAGATCAAAGGTTCGAGATCACAGCATGGAGTCTGGGTAAAGAATCAACCGCAGGGTGTGTACTAGGGTTCTTGTATCCGTAGAACAGGGTTCTAAAAAGTTCCCAGAGTCAACAACCCATCTTTCGGATATTATCGATTTCCTAATTACTCGGTAGTCAATAATATTCTCAAGAGAGTCTCGTTTGAGTGTAGTATCGCGTATCAACCATTTTGGGATTACTCCCTCATAGTCACCGCACTACGTCCTAAGAAGGCCAAGTGGGTTAAAGGTAACTAATGGTCATCAGTTTCACGGGCACCTAGGTCGAAAGTGGCAATGCATTCACGGTAGCTCGTTCAACATATACCACCCTCAAGAGGGCCTCAACTGAGTGTGGAATCCAACTCAACTCCTTTGGGATTACTCTCTCGAAGTCTCCTTGACTATATCCACTATCCTATCATAAGTGTACGCTCAAGTCCGGGTTAGGACTCATCCTCACCACTCACAGTAACACCATGCACACAGAAAAACCCAAGCACAACAGGTATATATACAAATATAAATACACAAATGTACAAGCAAGCAAACATATAAATAACACAAATACAAAACAAGGTGGGCTTAACCCTCTTAGGGGGAGTCCCCAGTGAAGTCGCCATTTTCTGTTGCGGTGAGAATCGGATAACAAGCTATTAATTAACTTGAATCACACATCTTTGAAATTCACCACCGAGCTTTGATTTATCCAAAGGAAAGGGTAAAGATCGAAAAAACCCTAATAAGAGATCGAAGGTTCGGGGGTTGGTTATACTAAGGGAAGGTATTAGCACCCTAAGTATCTGTAGTACTCTACAAGAACCTCTTGTTTATTTTTGTGTTATATTAAAGTTTGCTTGTTAAGGGAAAAGTGCTAAAGGAAGGACCTAGGGGTTAGTATCTAAGTATGCTCGCCAAGACATCGCATCTCGTGCCTACGTATCCTGACGGGAACGGAATTAGAGCATTCGTAGTTCCCCTCAATGGAGTGAGGAACTCTTGATTTTGGTCAAGGTTCCAAGGGAAAGTAGGGTGAAAAGTTCGAAAGCAAAGCTTGTAAGGATTGATTGTTTAGGAGAAGAGATTAATGGCTATCTCTTGGGAAAGAGTTGTGAAGGGTTAGACCGTTGTGAAGGAGAAGAGATTAATGATTAGCTCTTGGTTATATTAAAGAAAGGTTTAAGAGTTATAAGAGATTAATGGCTATCTCTTGGGAAGGATAGGTTAAAAGGGAATGAAGTGTTCACGGGAAAGTAGGGTCTGACAGCAAGACACCTACGCGGAGTGCGGCGACTCCAAGCCTAAGGCTAGGTTAAAAGGGTAATGAGAAATCTATGACCTTGCGGTCAATAGAGAGACTTTCCTTTGGAAAGGTGGATAAACTTGTAAACAGGAGTTAAGGGATTGAAAATAAGTGAACAGTATGAATACGGCAAAGATAATATTTTCAAAGTTTCGGAATCAGAAACATGTTAAAACTATGAAAATTAGCAACAGGAATCAATACATATAGACAACAGAAATGATGTTTTTCAAGTCGAGGAACAACAAACAAGTATTTACATGCCAACTGAAAAGTTCTAAAAAATTTACGGAAACCGTTGTTGATTTTTCATAAAAGGAATCCTAGAATTAAACATGAAGTTAATGCATATTTTGTTATTTTTTATTTTGGAGTTTTTTAGAAAGAAAATAAAATATTATATTAGAGTTGAAAATAAAAACAAGAAAAGAACTATGCATATTTTTTGTTTTTTTAGAAATCTTTAAAAAGAAAATAAAATTAAAAGGAACATGAAAATCGAAATTATGGAAAGAAAAAAATAAAAAAGGCAATGTGGCAGGTGCCACTAAATGGTGGCGGGTGCCACCTTAACTCATTAAATAATAAATAATGGTGGCAGGTGCCATGGTTTTTTCATGGCAACCTAGGGTGCCACCATTTCTTCACTTTGTGAATTAAGAAAGAGTGGCAAGCGCCACATGCACCCTTTCCTTTTTTTTTTCTTGTTTTTTTTTGTTTTGTTTTCTTTTTATATTATTCATAATAAAACCAGATAAAACATATTTTCCAGGATCAAAATATCAACATGCTAATGAACCTGATAACAGCATAGAACAATAATCATGGTATTCTGAAAACGTAAATAAAAAAAGAAGTGAACCTTACCTAGTGGAGACGGTCCACTGCCTCTTCAATGATACGAGTTCTGGAAAAATAAAGACGAGCCTTCTCTCCAGAAAACTTGCAAGAATAATTGAGGGAGAAAATTGAGAGAGTATTCAGCCTATTTTTGGCTGAAAACTGGTGTCCTTGAAACTGAAGATGAAGAGTCCTATTTATAGGAGAAAGTGAGGAGTTTGCCTTGCCGATTTTACCCTTTTTTCAAACTTCTCGTGCAAGCTGGCTGGTTGAAAAGTCTTTGATTCAGAAAGTAGCTCAGAGGATAGGTTGGCTGAGGGGACGTGGAGCCATGCTTTGCTGAAAAGTTGTTTTTTATTTCATGATGAAAAGAACCACTTGCAATGGCTTGTTTAAAATGCATTATTTAATTAAAACATAAAAATAAATGCAAGAAAACCAAGTGGCAGACGCCATGCTTCTAAAGTGGCGAGTGCCACCCTTATTTGTACATGGCAGGCGCCACCTTAATGGTGGTGGGCGCCATGTAGCCTTTTTCTTTCATCTTTTTTTTTTCTTTCTTCTTTTTTTCTTTCTTTTCTTTTTTTCTTTCTTCTTTTTTTCTTTCTTTTCTTTTTTTCTTTCTTCTTCTAAAACAACATTAAACAAAGGCCTTGGTGGCTACTCAGTCACTTGGTCGAGCATAACTTGCATACTTCATTTCGGTCCAATAATATCAAAGTCAGAAGATCGACTTCTTTCGGCCAAAACCCTGATTTCCTCAGGAATTCCAACTGGATGGTCTTTGAGGATTTTGTTTCTTCAATCTCTTCCACGGTCTATAGATGGCCTCTAGGGATGTCCAGTATCATGTAGAATCAAGTTCCAAAGCTTGAGAATATGTCCTGATCAAAATCAAAGGCAATGGTTGACTGTTGCTGAGAAAACCCTAGTTTGAGGCATGGTGAATCCTGTGGCTCGAAGCACTTGTAATAAGAACCTAACACACTTGATTTCTTGTCGAATGAGACCTCTTGAATGTATGTGAACTCAAATGGTTGCATTTGGAGCCACAGACCTTGAAACATGGGAGAGTCTGGCTTATTGACTTCTGTTCTTTTTCCTGTGTAAACCTGGCTTTCAGAAAAGAAAACAAACTAGCAAGATATTGTAGTTAGTTAACAATGCATGGATGAATGAAATCCTAAATGTAAGTGCAAAATGTTATGACATCTAAGGGATAAAATTTGGGGTACAACACCCGTTCTTTTGGTTGATCACATTCTATCTGTTAAAACCTTTCTCCCCACAAAGTTGCACTCTTCCATTTCCTCGGTTAACCACTGTTTATCAGTTAATATACAAAAACCCTTTCAGAGTCAAAAACCTTCTCTTGGTTCAGTACTCTCTTCTTTTTGGTTCATCATAGCCTGCCTGTTGACACCAAGTTTTTTACCCCCTCCAGAGTTGTTATCTCTTTTTCTTCGGATAATCACTGCCAGTCAGTTAGCATACCGAATCCTGTTTCTCTTGGTTTTGACACCATTCCTTTCATTTTTTCTCAGCGCGGTCACTCTTTTTGCTTGGGTTTCCCCAGTAGAGTTCCCTTTTCCCCATCAGAGTTTTATCTCTTTTTCTCTCCGGTTAACCACTGCCAGTTAATATACCGAGCTTTTATCCTTTTGATCCCCAGTAGGGTCACTACCCTCTGGTCCCCAGCACTGTCGCTTTGTTCTCTTACCTCCCTAGGGGAGTCTCTTCTATCATTTTTCTTCATTTCTCCTTTTTTGGTTTTGACACCACTCTTGTACGTTATTCTCTGTCTCTATCTTTCCTTTGCACTTCTTTCTTGGTTTTGACACCATTTCTTTGGAATCCCCAGTGGATATGTCTCTATTTTTTTATCTTGGTTTTGACACCACTTTCCTTTTCTTTTTTCCGTCTTAGTTCCACGAACTACGGAAGCTCTGATTCTGCATTCGTTCGAATGTCAGATACGTAGGCACGAGATCGCGATGATCTTGGCGAGCACACTTCCACCCTTCCACCTTCTTCCTTCCCTTCCTTTTCCCTGGTTCCATGAACTACGACGCTCTGATTTCCTCATTGCACTATGAGGGTACGTAGGCACGAGGGCCCTAATCCTCCGCGAGCACCTTCTTTCTTTTTTTCTTTTTCCTTTCTTTTCTCTCTTCTCTCTCTCCTCTCTTCTCTTAGCTAGAAGCCTTTAGATAGATAACCCATCCAAGCCTAGAAGCAAGCGAAATGGTTCCCGTCGGGTACGACGGATGCGTAAGGTGCTAGTACCTTCCTTTCGCATAACCGACCCCGTTCCCGTTTCTCTTCCCCTTGGGTTTTATCGATATTTTCCCTGTCCTTTGGGACTAAATAAAGTTCGGTGGCGACTCTGTGTTATCTTTGAGTGTGCGATTCACTCAGGTATAAACCAGCCATCTTCAGGGGCAAGAAAAGAAAATTGTTATTAACAAAAATTAAATGTTAATAAAAAATGTAAACTTCTACCAATTACAATTAGTTTTTATGTGTTTTTCATTTTTTAAATAAATTGTTTTATGTCAGCCGTGGTTAAAAAAATAAACATAATATCTTCTTATATATCTAAACAAAATATTTTTTTTTTGCAAAAAAAAATGGTCGAATTAAAAAGAAAAAAATTAAATAGTAATAAACTTAAAAGAAGAGACATTTGAGCAAAAACTTTCTTATATAACAACAAATTAGAACATAAATCACACCTCATGTTGACAAATACATCTGCACAAGTATTCGACTCGCGATAAACAACTTTTAAATTTGTTATATCAATCCAATTTAAACAACTTTTAAATTTGTTATATCAATCACATTCCAATTATACTATTTTGTAAAGAATCTAAAATATGAATTTTTTATAAAAGTAATTCAATTAATTGTTGACTTTTGTAAAGAAATAAAAATAAAAATAAAAAACAATTTTAAGTTGAAGAAATTTTCACGCTCTTAATTGATAATAAATTTTTCCGCAAATAAAATCATCAGATATTCTTAATTTTATTATTGTTTACGATATTATAAGAAAACTTTTAAAATAAAATTTCAATAATATACTTTATAATTATCCTAACTACAATGTTATTCGATTTTTCTATTTAATACAAGTCCATAACAAACTATTTTTAAGGCTTAAATAGTGTTTTCGTCCCTGTAAGTTAGCGTGTTTTTTGTTTTCGTCCTTGTAATTTTTTTTTTGTTTTAGTCCCTATATTTCAAATCACTACACCAAATAAGCTATTTAATAGCATTTTTTTTTTGTTTTTGATAGCGCTTAAAAGCGCTATTAACCGCGCCGCTATTGTAAATGTTTTTTGTTTAATAGCACTTTTAAAGCGCTATTAAAGTACCAGTTTTTAATAGCGTTTTTCCTTAAGCGCTACCGAAGTGGGCATTTTGCGCGTTTTTTTATAGCACTTTCAAAATAAGCGCTATTATAGAGCACATGTTTGATAGCACTTTCAAAATAAGCGCTACTATATGGCACATGTTTGATAGCACTTTCAAACAAAGCGTTAATATATGACACATGTTTGATAGCACTTTCGACGAAAACGCTAGCATATGGCACATGTTTGATAGCACTCTCTTAAAAGTGCTATTATAGGATGTTTCATTAATAGCACTCTCTACAAAACGCTATTATAGTACACGTTTTTTTTACCCAAAATCATTCTTTTGGTTTGCAAATATCAAAAAGATACATTCAATTCAATACCAAATAACCCTTGAAGTTACTCATTGCATACATATTATGATCCATCAATATCAAATAACATTTTAAACCAAATCCACTTGTTTACAAATATCATAACATATATAGAGGAAAGATAAGGGCGGTGTAACAATTTATGTTGCATTGAATAAATTATAAACTAAAATTCAAGCAAATTTGTTCATCGTTTATGACATTAATATTGAGTACTAATAAGCACAAAACACATGACTTTTCACATAACCATATCTTGACTCTATGCACTCTTTCTTCATGTGTTGCCTCCAAGACTTTGTAGACTTCACAAAATTAATGCACGAACATATGGAAAATTCATTACATCACACAAGTCAAAAATCAATTCAAGTTCAAGAACTAAAAAACTTAAGGTATACAACCTCTCTCACTCTCCAATAGGTTGCATGATGTCTGCCTTCATCAGCTGCAGTGCGACAGAATCATCAGAGGCAAGGGCTGAAAGAGCAGAGCAGGCTTGTTCAACCTGTAAAATATTAAGAATAATCATGATGATAAAATATAACAGCAAAGTGTATAAAAAACTGGTGATCTCTACACCCATTAAAACATACCACATGACAGTTATCACTGCTTATCATACTTATGAGCTGCCGCACTGCATTCCCATCAACAGCATCACTTGAAATTTGATTACATTTGTCCAATGGAGCAATGATGAGTGGTTCAGTTCATGGACTACGAGGAGAACGGGCGCGGACTGGTGTCTTTGACAGAATCACCCTACATACCAGACACAAGAGTGGTTGAGATGGCATTATAAGAGTTACCTGAAAGTTTTAAGAGCAGTTAAAATCAAAGATAAATCAAGCTAACCTTATAGGCAGAGCACCCAAAATCAAGCCACTGCAACTTAGGGCGGTAATTGCACTGTCAGCCTAAAAGAATGAAGCAAAGAAAATCTTCAGACAGTTATCCAACAAAGAAACGATGCGCGGGAAAACAAACAGTAGTGAAAAGAAAAATTGAGACAACTGCTCATGCTAACATATATGATATGTGCTTCTATTTAAGCAGTTTCTATAATCAAAGACTGAGTAACGGAAAACTTCATATAAGCTTATAATATGTTGTTTATATAAGCTATTCTAAGAAGCTTACGAAAATTCATTGAAACTGGCTTATATAGTCTCATAAAGCTAACATCATAAATTTCTCTTTCAGCTTGATTGTTTTTCAGGGCTATCCTAGCAGGCAATGTGGAGCTACAATTACGAAGAAAACCGGTAACTGACAGAAGAACAAACAGAATGAAATTGTTTTGGGGAGGGAAGGGTGACAACATTAATACAAATGATAACTCGAAGGTACAAACCAAGCAGTAGCACTCAATTTGAGGGCTATAACTTCATAAAGCAATAGAACATGTTTAAATTAAATTAGCTAAGCAAATTGTGTTGTTCAAACAAAGATAAGAAGATTGTAAAGCTCGTGAGTAGTAATTACCACTGTGAATTCAACAAATGCAATCCGAGTTGAATGATGGTAATCCCCAAGAAGCCTCAGTCATTGAACCTAAGATAATACACCAAAACAATGAAAAACATTTTACAGGAAAGTTAAATTCAGCTAACAAAAAAAACTCAAGCAACCGCAACTTTGCCTCAACAAAAAACTCAAGGATTGAAATTGAAAACATGGAACACACCAATTTTATGAAAATATTTCACTAGATACTAAAAATTCAAACAACAATAAGCATTATAAGCCTAATTCCACCCAAAAAAAACTACAAACCTCTCCACAGATAGATTCAAAGAAGTGTTTCACATCTGCTTGAGTCAGCTGCAAGTATAACAAGAAAATAACTTATTAAGAATTATGACCCTTCATTGCTACAAACCAGATATACAGAAAATGATCAAATAGTTCCTCCAAGCAAGATTTAATGGAAATGTAAAAATCCTAAACTACCTTTTTGTCGATGTTTGTGCAATAAATTGTTCCAGAGCACATCCCCCTTTCATCTTCAGACTGAAAAACACAGAACCGTGACAAATGTAAGAACAAAACGAGATAAATCATTGTTCGTTCAAGATTCCAGTCATTCATTTTCTAGAGCATGTAGTAAGAATATCTAACAAAAACATTACCCTGGGCAAAAATGTCGGATTGACAGGTGCAATGGCAGTTTTGGAAGGCAGCACTCTCAACGGGTAATATCCCAGCATAGTTCCAGAAAGGCTTACAGCAGCCCTTGCACTCTCTGCAGGCATAACACAATCGGTTAATACAGTAAAACGTCAATAATACATGCAGCAAATGAAAAACACATATTTAGCAGTGGTGTTACCTTCATCGGTAAAACAATAATCATCAAAAAGAACACGCATGGTAAACATTGTACATAAACTTAAATGAGAGAATCTACAAGATGGTTCAAGCTCTTACTTGTTGATCAATGTCATACACATAAACGGTCCTCCTAATCATCTCTTCTCGTTTCTCCATATCTACTTTATGATTCACTCTTCGCTTTCCATTAGTACTATAGCCGGTCTTCCTCTGAAAAAAACACATAATTGTATTAAGAAAAATGAAAACATCGCATCAGAAACCAACAAGAAAATAATGAAATAGATCGCAATCAATTTAAGGTATGACAATGAAACAAGATCGCAATCAATTTGAATAATTAACAACTTATTTCTATGAGGCATTTAATCGAACATCTAACATTCATATCCGTTACAAGAACATAAAAATATCAATTCTAGTATGCTTGAAGACATACCTGTGTTTTCCTTCGAAACAGTAATTCTGGTGCAAATGGAGCTACAAGCTACTACTACATAAGTATTTGCGCTGTCGTTGTTTGAAGAAGGATTACGAGAAAGTCACACAACAAATCAATGTTAGATGGATGGACTTTTAGGGTTAGAGGTAACACAGTAAATTGATACAATTTTAGGGTTCCACGGAACAAAATAAGGCATTGAAGATAGTGAACTTTGAATTAAAAGAAATTTTTTGAAATTTCTATAAGATTGGAAGAATTTGTTGTAAGCGGGGATGTGATTTTGTCAAAAAGTCTGAGAGTTTATCGAAAAGTATTAGTTGAATAACACGCGGGTATTTGAGGATGGAAAAAATCTTTTCTTTAAATGTTTATTTTGTGTGCTTGTAAATAGAGTTTATTTGTAATATATAAAAACTTTCTAATAATTATATTCAATTAGACAAATAGCTAAATGGCGAAATAAACTTTTAGATACCAAAAGGTCACGAGCTCGAATCTTCCTTGTAGTGAATAATTTAAATGTATTGTTTTCTTGAATAAAATCTATGATAGCACTTATGCTGAAGCGCTATCTTAGACCCAGCGGCAAAATTGTATTTAAAGTAGTATCATGTCTCAAGTTCAACTCCTGTAGGCGAGCAGAATTTATATTTTTTTTTGTTTTTTTTATGATAGCATTTTTTTGTCACTAGTGCAGATATATGAAATTACACCCGATTTTTATACATTTAACATCCGTTATTGGAGGGTGTGAATTCAACGGGTGAGAAATGTCTGAAAAATTTACACCCGTTTTTAAACGGGTGTAAATTTGATGTTATATTACACTCTTTTTTTATAAAAATCGGGTGTAAATTTTTACACACACACACACACACACACACATATATATATATATATATATATTCCAATTTACACCCAATTTTATAGAAAACGGTGTAAATTTGATGTTAAATTACACTCTTTTTTTATAGAAATCGGGTGTAAATTTTTACATATATACATTTATAGATGGTATATTACACCCTTTTTTGTTTAAAACAGATGTATATATATTCAACTTTACACCCTATTTTATAGAAAACAGGAGTAAATGTGTAAATAATTGCATTTCAATCAAACAAATTTACACCCAATTTCATAAAACTGAAGTGTACCAGAGATCAAAGAAACAAGTGTGGAGAATTTTATATCCAATACATATTGGTATGTTATTGTGTTTTAATTTCCCATCGGATGTATTATCTTTGACTTAATAATTATTTTAAATCATTCATAGCTCTTTAAAAGGGAACGATTTAAAATCTTTTCGACCGCTACCACCAAGCAACGCGGGAATTGAGATTTTCTCAATAGTTATTAAATTTATAGAAAACAGTCACTATAGAATATTGAAAAAATAGAAGTTAAAATTTCTACGCCTCTGTAGATATACAAGCAAAAATTTCTTGAAAGTACAAAATTGTGCAAATGTTACCGAAAATTCAGTAGTTTCTTTTGACTATGATTCACTGGACGGTTTTACACATGAAGTTTTGCTTCTAAGTACTACACTTCTTCCTACGAACATTTCTTCTGCCAAGACTAATAGAAGAACCACTGCTTTGACTGGCAGTGACAGAAGATCCGACTTGGCTATCTGACGATCTCTTTGAGTTTCGTCACTTTGGGTAAGGATGAATTTTAGCCAATTCCAGCACTCGGCTTGCCACACTAGCAGGTAAGGACCTCGGGGTAATCTTGTCATTTTCATCACCTTACAATCACCAATTAATTTACAAACCAATCTTGAAGATCGACATTTATATGATGGCGTTGAAAGGAGGTTTCGTCAAGTCCATAAATGATAGAAAAATTATCTGTCAGCATAACAAAATCAGCATAGTAAATAAGAGAATTATTAATAATCGTAAGAGTTGAAGAGTGAGGGGAATAAGTGAACCTTACAAAGGGGGCATTTTACGGAAGAAGGTGGAGTTTGGTGCTTGGATGAAACGATATTGGTCCAACGGAGAATGCAATTGAAACAAAATTTATGCAAACAATGGTCGAGATAGGATTCTTGAATTAAGGCCCCAAGGCAGATGGGGCAAATGGAATCGTGTGAATCGCTTACCGATTCATCTACCATCTTTTAGTGTTTGAGATACTAGCAGGAAAAAATTCCTCTACACTTCTTGCCAGTGGGTTCATCATTAAAGCATATTTGTTGATAGTTAAAGGAAAAGGAAAAAAAAAAAGCAAATTGAAATTCTATAATGCCTTCATAATATGATCAAGCTTAGTTCCACTTCAATGACATACTGTAATTATTAGAAATAGCAAAGGATCAAGCATAGTTCCACTTTAATGACAGAAAAGGATATTTAGTTAGTGGAATAATTGCCTGAGAGAGAAAACAAACAAAATTAGAAACATTACAAATGTACCTTGAAGGAAAGAAAAAAATATACAAAAATAATGTAGAACGGGCCCAAAAATTTCTTACTATAGTCCACAAAGCGACTTTGGTAGCAAGTGCATTTGGTGGTAGATTCAATGTTATCTGAGACAATGTCTTTTCACCAAACATGCGATATCCCGTGATTCTGACACCTCCATATAAAAAAATGGGCAAAACAAAATTGTACAAGAATAAAATGTAGAGGTAAATGAAAACACTTAAGAAAACATGTGTTGATATCAAGATTTTAAATTGTAGTCGTAGTAACGACCACATTAGGATCTTTGATATTACAGAGTCATGGTCAAATGCCACTAATGAGGTATCAATATTAGTCAAGGAGACACCAAAAAACTCGATGCCTTAATGCAGACATTTTTTAAATAAAATAAAAGAAAACCTTGGTTGCCACTAACAAAGAAAGTTGTGTAGCATAGCATACCATATGATTATTGCCTTTGAAAATTCTCTTTTGTTAGCCATAGACTGATATATATTGGGAAAAACTGAATGTCATGCAAAGCAAAACCCATAGATACCAAAAGCAAATGGAATGCCACTCCACTTCACTAATGGAGCAGTCTGATGGAATCCAACATCATTTCTTTTCCCAACAACAACCACACAAATAGAAATCAAAGTTGTACCAATAACCCCTCCGACTGCAGAACCATCACAAGTTATCTCAGTAAATTCTTGCAAAAAAGAGGTTTAAAATAAGGATGGATATTTCCAATAGACATTGGGAGATAAAAACCAGCAGCTCCTACATATACTATATATTATATCAATATTGTCTCCACAACTTTATATTTTTGGATCGTCAAAACCATTAACCTGAGAGATAGGAGACTATACGAAGATCCTTCAACCAAACAGTAGGGAGAATAACAAGTGCAGTCAAAATTGCAAATAAGTGCTTGGCATCCAAATCCAAACCTCCCCAATGCAAGGATGTTCCAGGAAAAAGACCAGTAAGGTTATCACCTTCCATGATGATATATTCAACACAATATGACAGTAATCATAAAGACTAGATGTGTCATATAGATTGTGCAGAGTAATAAAGGAAAAAGGAAATGGATGTACTGCAGCACTTACATATAATTCAATGTACAAAACAATCTACAACAAGATAAAAATTGAAAAGAAAATTTCAGTATACACATTGATTAAACCATCACGCTATGCAATAGAAAATACATATTATGTCACCATTCTTTAGCACTCGTCGAAAATCATAAAATAGAGAAATATCATATCATGGGGCCTAAGAAACAAACGAAAGAAAAATGGCAAAAATACTTAAACAGAAACGAAAATATAATAGGACTGAACCATAAGTAACAATTGTCTATGAGCAAGAACATTACAGAAAGAAGAACATAATTTTACTCCTAAAAGGGTCCAAATCAACATTTATGCCCTTAAAAAAGACAAGGGTTTGAAAAAAGACTTTAAGGAATTTCACGCTAAGAAAGATTATGGAAAAAAAACAAGCAAGTTCCCTCCAAAATTTATCAAAAAGCATAAACATTCTTACTGATATAAGAACTCGACCATATTTTCCAAATGCAGCTTCTCCTATATCTGGGTAGCTAAGGATGCCTTCTCTGCTTTGAAAGCAATGTCTCATTAGTTCTGCTGTATAACTGCACACAATGGCCCACCCAGCTTGCTTCACAGTATCAGGTGTAGAAAGAAGCCCAACACCAGCCATCACTTTAATCCCTAGCCAAGTACAACATTACCTCATAAAATGACCCCTTACAAATATAAATAAAGGAAGCACTCTTTATAGTAATTCATATGCCAAATAAAAAAATACATTTTTTGTCCGTAACTATAACAAACAATCACAATATAAAGTTTTTACATGTCTTCGCAAAAACTTCACAATTACAACTGCGGCCACATCAGCCGCATTTTCTAGTACTTTTTGCAATATCAAGGTATATGTCATAGTCGTATCTGTATTTTAGATTAAACGATTATTCAACACAAGTACATAATATTGAAACCATAGCCAGGAGGCAATTCTTCAGGAACATGCATTTGAATTGAAGCTTTTCCCCCCCATGTCGATTGTCGAGGAAACCCTTCCTGAATTTGACTCCCAGACAGAAAAGAAGTCTTTCCATCTTGTAACTCTAAGTAACTCTTTAAACTCACAAAGCTCGAGTATAAAACACTCGTCCCTCTCAAAATCGATCCAAGATTCGGAGCATTAATCGTCAATGGTTCAATAGCCTCACTATCATTATCATATAACAAAATTAACAAAAATCATAATCATTACAATATTAATAAAATAAAATTCGAAAGAATAAAAAAAAAACAACTAAACAAATTTGATGCAAAATAATGCACCTTTGTGAAACCATATCTTGCTAGCTTTAGAAAATACGACACAATTTCTGTGTCACCAAGACCAAAGACATTACTAGGACGGAGTGAGCATGTCAACACTCCATCAATATCATTGGCATCCAAGATCAAAGCTTCTGCATGAGCCTTAAGGTCAATCAACATGTTATCAACCTGCAAATTCATTTCCTCCCCATTTAAAAACACTTATTTAATTATAAATGAAAAACACTAGATCCAGTCTCTCATTTTCTTTTTCAATTTGAAAAACAAGGATGAATCACTCTAAACAAAACCTCACTTTCCAATGATATGCCGACGATTTAACTCTATTATGCAAATCATCAAATCCAACATTTGTAGAACTGTTGTATATTAGGAGTTTTACTTTACACTCTCTGCAAGCAATGATCACATTCTTCGCCCTTGAATTAACCATCAAATTGTGTTATTGAGAAAATGAAACCAATGCAATTACCAATCAGAGCAAAAAACGAAAGTGTACTAGTACCTTTAACTATCAGCTTATAGCAGCTGTAGAAATCATGTCATAACTGATGCCATCAACACATCCATATAAAAAAACAACCAAAGAACCTTCAAGAACTACACAAAACACCGTTAATTAGTTTCTTTAACAGTGCCTTTTTTCATTTCTACATGAAAATTAAAATAAAATCGCATCGATAACGGAAAGTATTAAACGCGTACCTTTGGCGACGCGGTGTTTATCGGTAATGTCAAGATGGAAGTACGAGGCGCGGGAAGAAGAGAGCGCATCAGCGAGTAGAGATTCGAAGGTGTGAAGTTGGAGTGAGTGAGTGGAATCAGCAACTCGAACGATCCAGTTATCGAGTTTCAAGAGGTGCAAAACCAAGGATTTTCCTACGAATCCTCTTCCGCCTAAAACCACGCACGTTTTAGTTTTAGGGTTCAAATCGGTGAAGTGATCGTCCATTGATGCGACTGTGAAATGATGAATGTTAATGTCGTATTGTAGTCAATTAAAATGTTGGTTAATAATGAGAGAAGAAAACGCAAGAGAGATGAGTAATTAGTTACTGTGAAATGATTCATCTGCCATCTTTTCGTGCAACTCGCGCTACGTCCTAAAATAATAACAGGGTTTTACAAGAGGGGTTTTAAACAGAAAAATAAACAGAAATGGGGTTTAGAGAGAAATGAGTTTGATTGATATCCGTAATTAAATATGATATTGATTTGTATTTTGTTATTATTTTATTTACAAAATATTAATTAATAAATTTACAACCATTAATTTATTTACTTACCCAAATATCACTTAATAAAATATAGTGTGGTTTATTAATAAGTTTAAGGTTAATATTTAGAATTATTAAACTAAAGAATTATTTTTCAGCCAATCTTAATTTACACCCGTTTTTCCTTTATCGGGAGTAATAGAAATATTATTATAGTAATGATTTTAATTTATTATAATAATGTTTTTAATTTACACATTTTTTAAAAAAATAGGGTGTCTATTGTCACATACTGCTACTACAAATGACATTTTATTTAAAAATTTGCCACCGCATTTATTATTTACACCCGTTTTCACTATAATGGGTGTAAATTTTAAAATTATATTCATCACTTTGCACTAGTGTGTAAAGCGCTACTATAGGCCTAGTTCTTTTAACTAATAATAACTTATAATAGCGCTCTTCACAAAAGTGATATTATAAGTCTTGAAATAATATATTTAATAGCGCTTGATAAATAAACGCTATTAAATATATGCTATTAAAAACAATTATGTAGTAATAAATAGCGTTTTAACATGAATGCTATCATAGAGTGGTAAATTAATAGCGTTTCTAACAAAGTGGTATCTTAATGGAGCATAGAACAGTAAATTAATAGCGTTTTCAAAAGAGTGCTATCTTAATTGAACATATTAATAGCGTTTTTAAAAAAGCGCTATCTTAATTGAGAATATTAATAGCGTTTTTAAAAAAGCGCTATTTTTGTGAAATTTATTAATAGCGTTTTTTAACAAAGCAATATCAAAATTACATTGTCTGCATCCTATAATAGCGCCCGACTATAAAGTGCTATTATAGATGTCAGTTTTCCCTTTTTAATAGCACTTTCTTTAAAAGCGCTATTAAATTAGGTGATACAAAAGATCAATTTTGGCGTAGTGAATTCGCGTTCGTTTTAGTCTTTAAAACAAAAATCCGTAGAAAAATCTGCAGAAAAATCCGCAGGAAACCTTCGGATTTTCCTGCGGATTTTGCCTTTAGGGATTAAACAGCAAACAAAAAGTAAGATATATGGACTAAAACAAAAAAAAAAAAATTACAGAGACGAAAACCAAAAACTCGCTAACTTACAGGGACAAAAACATTATTTAAGCCTATTTTTAAATTTATAACATACTCAAAAATATACCATTAATAAAATATTTAACACCTAATTGAGATTTTCAATTATAGTATTGAATAAATAATCTAAATGAATGAAGCTTTGATTATTGAAAAAAAAAAGAACTTTTTCCCATATGACCATAATATAGAAGAATATGATAGAGTAAAATTAAAACACATATATATTAGATTGAATATCTTTTAATTAGTGAGGGCAAGTTTTTAGTTTGAAATTGACACAATAAATAAAACATTGATGAATATACATAATTTGGTTATCATAATTATAATTCTTCTGGCTCCCCAATCCCAACAACATAGATCCGTCCCCGCTTTCAAGTCAATGATGAATTTTTTTATACTTTCTCCGTCTCATAAAAAATGTTTTATTTGAGCAATGCACAGTTCTTAAGAAAATGATTAGATGTATTGGTTTTAATGAAAAAACATATATTATTTACTAGAATACCCTTATTAAATGTAGTTAATAGAATTGTTGGATAAAGTGAAAGCTAGTCAATAGGAGTATAGTAGTGGAAAAATTATAATAAACGATGTATTGGTAATATAAATAGACAATTATTTTGAGACAAAGAAAAAGTGCAAATGAGACATTTTTTATGAGACGGAGGGATAATATAATTATAAAACAGTATTATCTGAAATGTCATAATATTGAATTTGATAATTTAAAAACTCAAAAATCTGTAAGTACATATCTATTAAGTATTCATGTGTCTAATAAAATAACTATATAGATAATTAAGTAAGACAAATGATAGCAGAGGAGGGTAGCATATAGGCTGATAGGAGCATGGGGCAGGGAGATCATCAAGTTAAGAGAGGTTAATGAGAGAGTTAGGATTGGAGGAACTATTCCATAATAGAGACATAGCAGAACAGAAGTAGCATGCATGCATGCTTATCGATTTTCGCCATATCTTTGGAAGATTTTTATTTTACTTGATGTTTATAAATCGAAAACGGCTTCAGCACCAGTATCATCAATTTGACAGGTTTCTGATGCAGGCATGGTATGTAGCTATCTACAACGATCATGCATCAAAAAGAGAAAGAAGAAAAGGACAAAAACTTAGGTATTTATATTAATCTGACATTATAATATTATATTTTTGTTGGCATTTAGATTGAGTCATGTAGTCAACCCTATGTTTCATATCAGAAGTGAAAGCGATTGTTCATTTGAGGAACCTTAATAGTTGACGTAGGATAAATAAAGTATGCTTCTGTATTTTGTCGTTAACATTTACTTCCATCGATCAAGTAAATGAAGGACGAATCCATCAATAGTGAATCTTTACTGTTTCCTTCTATTTTTCATTTTGTAGTTATTCATTTATTAATTAACAATGTAACAGAGAACCAGAGACAGAGAGAAAGTTAATGATACTTACTCTTCACACGGATCCATAACTTCATAATAAACTAGGGTCACACAATGTCGTGAATTTAAAGATATGTATTTATATCATTGGAGAATAGTAAATAAATATTATATATATATATATATATATATATATATATATATATATATATAGTTCATATCTTATGAGAATGTCATTTTTATGTAAGAACGTGAAAATAAATCTGAATCATAATATTTTAATATAAATGGTAGAGATTATGTGTGGTTTTTGTTTTTCTCTCTTCTCCATTATTAAAATAAATGATGGAGGAGAGAGAAAAAATTGACACATAATCTCCACCTTTTATTTTAAAATCTAATGGTTTAGATTCATTTTCATATTCTCATATAAAAATGACATTCTCATATGATATGTTCTATATAACGGATCGCGAAATATCATTATAAATAGTAAATAAATATAGTATAATGTGTTAAATATGTAGTTCATTGTTTTAAAAAGATTAGATTTGATTTAGAAAGATTAAATTTGAATTAGAAAGATCAGATTTGATTTATAAAGATTAGATTAGATATTTTTGGGCTTTTATATTTTGGGCTTTAGCATGAGATGCACGTTATCCTAAATTTATAAATAGGGAGGAACCCTTATTATTGTAATAATAAAGTTTGTTAATTCAGAGTTTGCAGTTGTAAGTGAATATTGAAAGTTTCCACAGTTTGTGGGCAGAAAGAATTCTGCAGTTTTTCATCTTCTTCTCCAACGCTATTATTTCTCTTTTCTCTTTCTTTCTCAATTTTTCTTTTCGTTGCCATTGCGTGTGATGGTTAACAATCTTAAGATCAAGATTGAATAAGAATTCTCAAAAGGTTTTGGGTCCAACATCTGGTATCTAGAGCTCCGGTTGCAATTCAAGGAAGGAAAATCGTGATGGCGATGAATCATCAGAACGGACACTTTCTGGCGAGCCTTCCGATTCTCAAGTAAGATAATTATGAGAATTGGTACAAACAGATTAAGGTGGTTTTCTGTTTCAAGATCTTTGGGATCTTGCGAAGGAAGGAGTAGCACCGCTTACAGAGAACGCAACGGATCAAGAAAAGACTGCACACAAAGAGTTGAAGAAGAAAGATTATAAAGCTCTCTTTGTCGATCTAGATAACTTTGAAAAGTTTAGTGATGTAGAGTCAGCAAAGAAATCGTGGGAGATTCTTGAAAAGTCGTTTGGAGGTGCAGAGAAGGTGAAAGAGGTGAGGTTATGTTCTGGACCGGGCAAGGCTACTTGCCCTTAAGGACCAGGCCCAATCCATCATGTTTGGCGAACAGGCCCAATAGACACATTATAGCCGTTGGGCACAATATAGTCGTTGGGTACGTCCTCTTCACGCGCAGGGTGGTACACGCGACCAACTACCTCCCCGGATATAGCGGAAACGGTTAGGAAGGCCACGCGCTAGACCTTCCATCTGGCAACACCACATTGGTCGATCAGGCCCCTTTGCTCGTCATCAATCTCCCTATAAAAACCCCTCACTTGAGAGGGGCAGGTATCTCAACTCATATACTTGATTTCTCTTACGTACTCTCCCCTTTCTTTTGACCAAATACTTACTTTGGCATCGGAGTACCTCGCAGGTACATCCACCCTTTTTCTCCTCTCCTACGAGCATCAGCATTTGCCCTACACGAAGGCCGCGACGATCTCCTTCTGGTCCTCTCCGATCAGTGGCGCCGTTTGTGGGAACCGACGCTTCCCCGTCTTTTCGAATCAAGATCCCCCATCTTTTCACCCAAAAGACCAAAGCTTCCATCTCTCTTCAAAATCCCAGATCATCATGGCTTTCGTTAAGAGTGATACCCACCAAGAACCTCTGGCCGCCGCCGCCAATGTCGACAAGAATGCTTTCGTCGGGAACATCTCATCCGAAAACGCCCAGCGCAACGATGGACCAGCTTCCCCGAAGCCCGACGAATAAAGGCCACGAGCACAAGCCGTGGAACTTTCCTTCGAACCCATTTTGGTTCCTCAAGGCGCTGATCCGACCACCGCGGCACTCATCACCTCGTTGAACAATTCCAACCGTTTCATCATCCAGCAAGGAGAAAAGATCAGCGCCCTCGAGCACGCTCTCCAAGAGCATCACACTACGGAGACGTTGAACCTCTCCCCGCCTCCGCAAGTTCACTCAAAGCGGAGACGTGATACTCCGTCACCGGTCAAGGAACGCTCAAGGTCAGGGAGTCCAACACCCGACCGTGCTCGCCGGCATCGTCGTTCTCCTAGGATAACTAGGCACTCCCCTGTTTCCAAAAGACATCGACACTCTGACAAGTACGAGCGCAGGCATACCCGCGGACACTCTCCTCGCCGCAGTCAAAGCCGCGACCACAGTCTTTCTCCATCATTCTCTCACAGCTCTAGCAGTGACGACGAAGCTCACGGGTCGTTCACAAGGAGCATCGTGGACACCCGGATTCCCCGCGGGTTGGAGAAACCTCCCACACTAGCGATGTACGATGGCACGTCGGACCCTCACGAGCACCTGGAGAACATCGAAGCCATGCTCCAGTACCACGGTGTCTCCGGAGCCATTCGGTGTAAAATATTCCCCATCACACTGAGGAAAGGTGCGATGACATGGTTCAAAAGGCTCCCCCGAGGATCCATCTCCTCCTGGCGCGACCTCAAAGACCAATTCACCCGCCATTTCACAGCCTCCCGATGACATCCGAAGACAGAGGCAACCTTAGAAGCCATCATACAGGGCAGGGAAGAACCCCTGCGAGAGTACATCGAGAGATTTAATAAGGAGGCAGTGGAGGTCAGAACCTCCGATCACATGAAGAAATACCTCCTCGAGAAAGGGCTCCGACCAAAAAGTGACTTCCGTAAAGCTGTCGGGATCAAACCTCCTCGAACGCTGACAGAGCTTCTCCACATGGCAAAAGATTACATTCGCTACGAGGAGAAAGAAGCTGCGTATCGCGCCCGGGACGCGAGAGATCGGGAAGAACCCCGAGCGTCAAAAAAGGAGGAACCAGAGCCATCTCGTAAGGGCAAGGAGAAGCGACGAGAGGAACGCCCTCGTGAGGGCAAAGGGCCAGCGGGCCGATTCAATGAATACACGGTGCTCACTACCTCACGTGAGCGCATTCTCACCGACTGTATCAATACCGAATTCAAACAGGGAGGTGTCCGGTTCCCTAAACCAACCGCGCCTAAAAGAAACGTGGACAAGAGTAAATACTGTCGCTTCCACCGTAGCCACGGGCACGTAACGGAAGACTGCGTGCATCTCAAGGACGCCATAGAAATCCTCATCAAAGAGGGCCATCTGAAGCATTACATAAAGAAGGGAGAGTCTTCCCGACGAGACACGTCTGATCCTAATAAGGAAGCAGAATCAACCCCCTCCAGTCCTGCCTCGCAGGTCGCAATGTCCATCAGCCGACCAGAGGACTTCCTCGTACCTGATCACTTCTGCCCGACCTCCCAGGCATCCGTGCACAGCGCCTGGGAGGCCTTTTCTACGGCCATGGTTATCTCATGTGGGGGGTACCATGAACTCACGATAGGATCCATCAAATGTAAGTTTGAACAGCTAATCGACAGCAGCCCCGACCAGTTATACACGGTCGGCAAGGGTAAAGGACGGTCACAGCCGATCGCGTTCTACAGAGAAGAACTCCCCGGAGGATCGCCGAACTCCCACATTCCTCTGCTGATCCAGGCCAAACTGTCATCAACTGACGTGCGGAGAATCCTGATCGACCAGGGCAGCTCCGTAGACATCATGTACTCCAGTCTGTTCCGCGCACTGAAGCTGAACAAGTCTAATCTCTCCCCATATGTAGGATCTGATCTCCAAGGATTCAACGGAGCAACGACCAGACCATGGGGTTACATGGAGATCCCTGTCACGTTCGGCGAAGAAGAGGCGTCATGGACAATCAAAACACAATTCTTAGTCATTAATTGTCCATCGCTCAATCAGTGCATCCTTGGCAAACCAGCCCTTGCCGAACTCGTCGTTGTCCCATCAACAGTCCACCTCAAACTCAAGTACTACACTGAGAAGGGACACGTCGCCACTCTGCACGGTGACATCGAGGCTGCTCGCAGATGCTTCGAGGCCGCGACAAAGGGGCAAAGCCAGATCGCGACAACAGCAAAATCGGCAAAGCGCACCAGAGAAGACAAGGATCCGACCGAAGACGGCCAGCCAGGAAAAAAAACCCACGCTACCCGTGCACACCATTGATCTCGACAGCAGGATCACGGAAGATGTAAACGAAGATCAGGACGGGGACAAAAAATCAGGAGCAACAAGCTCCCAGTCTCCCACACTTCTGCGACCAATCCCGGACGGAGAGTTTGAGATCATCACCTTCGGCAACAATCCCAACAGGGGGTGAGGATAGGTTCTGGCCTACCCGACGAGGTAAAGAAGGAATTGAAGACATGCCTCGACGACAACGCGGACCTCTTCGCCTGGAGTGCAGCAGACATGCCCGACCTCGATCCAGAAACTTCCTGCCACCACTTGACCATCAATCCAGCTGCTCGCGCCATTGTCCAACGACGAAGGAAACAGTCCGAGGAAAAGGCACAGGCTGCCGAAAAACTTGTACAAGACCTCTTAGAGGCAAAGTTTATTTCCGAGGCCAGATATACGACCTGGCTCTCAAATATTGTACTTGTAAAGAAAAATAATGGAAAGTGGCGCATGTACATTGACTACACTGATCTCAATCGGGCGTGCCCGAAAGATGCTTACCCACTACCGAGCATAGATAAGCTCGTAGACAATTCCGCAGGATTCAAGCTCTTGTCCTTCATGGACGCCTATTCGGGATACAACCAAATCCCGATGGCCGACGAGGACAAGAGATACACGGCGTTCATGACCTCCTCGGGGAATTACTACTATAACGTAATGCCCTTTGGACTGAAGAATGCTGGGGCCACATACCAACGTATGATGAACAAAGTATTCCGATCAGAAATCGGCGATATGCTCGAAGTGTACATGGACGATATGATCGTGAAATCCCAAGAGGAATCCGATCATACCACCCACTTGCGCAAAGTGTTCGACCAAGCTCGAAAATGTAAAATGCGTTTTAATCCAGAAAAATGTACCTTCGGCGTGCGAGCAGGGAAGTTCCTCGGGTTTTATCTCACCGAAAGAGGAATAGAGGCAAACCCAGACAAATGTCGGGCACTCGTCGAATTCCCCACGCCTCAGTCGAAGAAGGCAATACAATCCCTCAACGGGATGCTCGCGTCCCTTGCTCGCTTCGTGAGCAAGTCCGCCCAGCACGCTCTGCCCTTTTTCAAACTACTCAGGAAGGAAGCGAATTTCGAATGGACGGACGAGTGCGAGCAGGCCCTCGCCCATTTCAAGCAGGCTCTTTCCGAACCACCGGTATTATCCCGACCAGACCGCTGGGAAACAATATATCTATATATCTCCGTGGCCAACAAAGTAGTAAGTGCAGCACTTATTCGAGAGACTACCAACGGGCAGAAACCCATCTATTTTACCAGTAAAGCCCTACAAGGACCCGAAGTCAGGTACACGCAAATAGAACGAGTGGCCCTTGCTCTCATAATTGCCGCGAGGAGACTCAGATACTACTTCCTGGCACACACCATCATCGTCAGGACCGACCAGCCAATCAGGCAGCTGTTAAGTCGACCAGATATGGCGGGCAGGATGTTAAGGTGGTCCCTTGAACTAGCTGAATTCGACATTCACTACGAAGGAAGAAAAGCCCTCAAAGCACAAGTTCTGGCCGACTTTGTGGCAGAAATGACTCCGGAGTCGCCCTCCCCGGGACAACCACAGGAATGGGTCATTTACGTGGACGGCGCGTCAAGCCCCTCGGGCAGCGGAGCGGGAATTATCCTAAAAAACGAGGAAGGGACCCTGATCGAAGTATCCCTGATCCTTTCTTTAAAAACGTCGGTGCGAAGAAAATAAAAATCTGCACTGATTCCCAACTCGTGGCATCACAAGTACGAGGAGAATTCCAAGCAAAAAACGAACAACTCGCCGAATACTTGACCATGGTGAAAGACAAAATGACGGAGTTCGAAGCATGGGAGGTTCAGCACGTCCCACGCGAACAGAACACCCGGGCAGACATCCTCTCTAAACTAGCCAGCACCAGAAAAAAAGGCGGAAACAAATCCGTCATTCAAGAGATACTGGCTAGCCCGAGCATCACGAAGCCGGGACTACCTGATGTTAACGTCATCGGAGAACCCCATTGTTGGATGACCCCAATATACAATTATCTCGCCAAAGGGGAACTTCCCGAAGACAGTAAGGAGGCCAGTGTGACTAAGCGACGATCCTGCTCGTACGTGCTGGTCGAGAACAAGTTATATCGACGAGGGTTCTCTATTCCCCTGTTGAAATGTGTCGACGAAGCTCAGGTCCCCGAAATCTTACAAGAAATCCATGAGGGCATCAACGCACAACACCTAGGGGGGAGATCACTTGCTCGGAAAGCTCTGCGCGCGGGATACTACTGGCCGACCATGCAGCAGGATGCCAAAGAACATGTACAGAAATGTGACCGTTGCCAGCGCCACAGGGACATGAATTTGGCACCACCCAACGAGTTGAAGACCCTCTCCTCGCCGTGGCCCTTCACCTGGTGGGGGATGGACATCCTCGGCCCGTTCACAATGGGATCATATAAAAATAAGTTCCTGATCGTGGCCGTCGACTATTTCATAAAATGGATTGAAGCCGAAGCGCTCGCCAAGATCACAGCCTTCAACATACTGCATTTCTACAAAAGAAACGGCCTCACCAGATTCGGAGTTCCCCAGGCCCTCGTGACCGACAACGGAACCCAATTCACTGACAGAAAATTACAAGACTTCGTCGCCAAATTGGGAATAAAACAACACTTTACTTCGGTTGAGCATCCCCAAACCAACGGGCAAGCAGAGGCCGCGAACAGAGTAATCCTGCGCGGATTGAAACGAAGGTTGGGCGAGGCCAAGAAAAGGTGGGTCGAGGAACTCCACAGCGTCCTTTGGGCATACAGGACAACACCTCACTCCACCACCGGGGAAAACCCTTTCTGACTAGCATACGGGACAGAGGCGGTAATACCGGTAGAGATAAGGGAGCCCTCCAGAAGGACTGAAGCTCCCCTCGACGAAGAAATTAACGATGAGGCCCTACGCGAGGAACTCGATCTGGTCGAAGAAATAAGATCAGGGGCTGCCCTCCGCGAAGCCACATTGAAGCAACAAGTAACAATGTGACATAACACCAGGGTCATAAAACGTGACTTCCCCGTAGGCAGTCTGGTCCTACGTAGAAACCGGAAAGATTCTCGCGAAGGGAAACTGGCGGCGAACTGGGAAGGACCCTATAGGGTAAAATCCAAAACGGGCACGGGAGCGTACTACTTGGAAACACTGGACGAAAAACAACTTGCTCGACCATGGAATGCTAAAAAGCTCAAGCAATACTATAGCTAAGTACTTAACCACGAGGACATACAAGTCGCCAACACAGTCATCCCAAAATGGGGAGATCTGCGCGACCATCGTATCGTGCCCTGGTGAAGCACGACACGCACTACAACGCCGGCCAGTTTCTGCTCATTGGACGAGCAGGTCCTGTGCACAACGGGGATACCTCAACCGAGCTCCGCCGTTGCCACACTATTCAGGCAGGACACCCAGCTCGCGATGGGAACAGTCCAAGCCTATGAGATTAGTACCTCAAACGAAGTCCTAACCTCATCGTGGGCGGAACTACTTCGCCCTCCTCGTTAGGCCTTGCACCTAGTCGGGGACACACACACACATAAAACGAGCAAAAAACCATGACAAAACATTCATAATCCAAGTATATTAAAAGTACCGACCATGTTCTGGCAATGTCACAAATACAAGGAAAAGGGGCAGCGCCCATACACTGAAATACAAATTAATATAAGGGCACGCAGGCCCACAAAACATGATAAAAACAAGTCCTATCCTACGACTTCGCTTTCCTCTTCGGCAGGGACCACGTGGCCGTCCACCACTCTGTTAAACAAACCCATTCCATCCATCTGGAGCTGCACGTCAGGATTAAGAGCCACCATCTGTTCCTTGGCCGCATTGAAACCGAACTCAGCCGCCTTCAGGTTGTCTTCGCCAAGAATCCTGATCCTTCCGATCAAGTCAGTCCGAGATTTTAGAGATTGCTCGTCATCATTTTCATCCGGGGCAGCTGAAGTCAAGCCGTCCAACTCAACAATCCTCTCCTGCAGTCTCTTCTTCTCCTCGTCAGCCTTGAGCGCAACTAACTTCAGCTGAGTCACCTCCATTTGGAGCAGCACCTTGGTCTCCTCGTGACCTTCGAACTGTTTCAAGTTGTTGAACAGCTTGTTGTTTTCTGCCTCCAGCTCGGCTATTCTACTCTGGTAAGTCACGAGACTCGCCCGGGTAGTGGCTTCATCGTCGGCGAGGACAAGTGCAGCTTCAAGGACCCTGAACATGCCCGCCGCGTCTTGACACAACTGTTTCCTCCTCACTTGGGACTTGGCATTCAAAATAGCCATGGCTTCAGAATCAGAGACTTCTATCGAATTTCCTTTAACGAACAAGTCTCGGCGCTTGTAGCAGGCGGGCAGGATGAAAGGACCAGCCCCGGTCCCCCCAGGACCAGCGGCCACAGGAGTCCCCGCAGCATCTCTCTTCCTCTTGAGAGAACCCTCCGAGGTCAGCGGGGTAGAAGCTCTCTCCGGGACGGGGGTAGACCCAGCAGCGAAACTCTCTATCACTGTCTGCTTGGGCGCCCCGGCCTTGGTACCTGTGGTCGCCTTCTTGTGAACCTTCGCGGCCTGCGACTTCATCAGACGCTCTCGCATGTCAGCCATCATACCTGCGAACACATGCATCAAGTCAGAATCAAAAGAATTTAAAGAAAGAAAACCAAACAGTGAAGCATACCAAGCAAAGTCATAGCGTCGTCGTCAGTATCACACTCAAAGAGAGCTTTGACATTTATGTATCTAGCTGCTCGGACAACCCCATCCTCCCCGACCAGCTGATTTCCGTCCCGGTCAACGACGTAGGCCAGAGAAAAACTCTCCACGTAAGCGTGGAGAATCCTGTACGGTTCCTTATCCGCCGGGCAAAGCTGCTCATGCTTCACCAGGAACTGATCTGTTCGGTGTCTAAAATGGGTGTAGACCCATTCTAAAGGAAAAATGGAGACCACGCTATCCCTCTCCCGACCATCCACCATAACCCTCTCAATAGTCGAAATGCTCCTCTTCGCCTCCTCGGTCATAGGCCTCACGACCAGAAACCTGTCCTTAAAATTGCGTATCGAATCAGAATACGGCCAGAACAGCCTATTCTGTTGCTTAAACGATACCCAACTCTGTTTCGACCCCGCCGTGCTCCGCTGAATCTGAAAGAGGCAGAAGAAGAGATCCGTGGTCGCCCCGATGTTAAGGTAACGACACACCAACTCAAAATCCCTTATAAAGGCCAAGGCTGGGACGGGCACAGTGCCAGGTGGGGAACAGGGAGGATTGGAAGTCAGTGAAGGGGAGACGCATTTTGGCCTCCGTAAACGCAAATTCGTAATAGGAAAGCGAAGTCCCGGGTACGAGGAACAGATCCTATCGTTCTCCCCAGGACGAAAAGCGTTCCATGCCCGTGGAGCACCCTCATCGCGTCTCTCCAACAAGTCGAAGTCCTGTATCTCCTCCTCGGAGAAGGTTGATCGAAAGTACAAAGGCTCATGTCCAAGCCAATCAAGGTCCCCTCCCGCGACCTTGATGTTCGAATAATCGGCGGATACGTCGGGCCCCTCGGGTACTTCCTGTACGTCAGGCATAACTTCATCGTGGGGTTCAGCCATTTTCACCTGAAAAGCAGAGGAAGAGAAGTGAATTCGACGGCCATGATCAAATCCACCCTTCCACCACTAATCAAGTGAAAGGGCGTCAACGAATCCGAGAACAACCTCGTGCTCGCAGCAATTATCCACTAATAGCTAAGAAAGGTCCCCACGACCAGGACTCATAGAGGCGCGTACGAGGACGCTTGTCCGTCCCGCACTCACACCAAGATCCCGAACAGGCCTAGCGCCCGACTACAAACTAAATTCGACACCTAACCAGATTCTACAAAGATCTACGCTAACAATTTCTACAAAATTCTAGAACTTCATAAAGTTCATCATGTTCTTCATAAAATTTCATGGAATTCATGTGTTCATCAAAGAACACATGAAGTTCAACCAGAAAATATGAACATCTACCGGAAAATTCATAAAAATATACAGAAAGGAGGAGAGAACTTACAAGTAGAAGAAAAAGTTGACGGTGGCGAAGAGAAGCTCCGGCGAAGACTAATTGCAGAGCAAACGAGAGCGAAGAGGGAAAAACTTGTGAAATTATGAAAATGAAACCTTCCCCCACCTTTTTATAACCATTTGATCGTGGGGAATCGTGAAGGTCATCATAGCCTAGACGCCCCTAGGACTGACAAAGGCCATAAATGCACACCACGTGTCACGAAGACTCTTCGCCTGGTTCAGTGCAGAAAATACACTAACGTGGCACATGCGAGCAAGCCTCTTCGTCAGAGTGAACACATCCGGGCGGAAATGCTCGCCAAAAAAACCCTCGTTTCTCCGAAGACGCTATAAATCCTGGTCGTCGTTTTGCGCTAATGGCTGACGACCATGTCTAGTCGGGTACAAAAGGAATATTCAAAGCGAGCATTCACCTCCCCGACAGTACGGTCGAAATCGCAGCTACCTAAGTCATTACTCTCCAACAGAGCAACGACTTGGGGGGCTCCTGTTCTGGACCGGGCAAGGCTACTTTCCCTTAAGGACCAGGCCCAATCCATCATGTTTGGCGAACAGGCCCAATAGACACATTATAGCCGTTGGGCACAATATAGCCGTTGGGTACGTCCTCTTCACGCGCAGGGTGGTACACGCGACCAACTACCTCCCCGGATATAGCGGAAACGGTTAGGAAGGCCACGCGCTTGACCTTCCATCTGGCAACACCACATTGGTCGATCAGGCCCCTTTGCTCGCCATCAATCTCCCTATAAAAACCCCTCACTTGAGAGGGGCAGGTATCTCAACTCATATACTTGATTTCTCTTACTTACTCTCCCATTTCTTTTGACCAAATACTTACTTTGGCATCGGAGTACCTTGCAGGTACATCCACCCCTTTTCTCCTCTCCTACGAGCATCAGCATTTGCCCTACACGAAGGCCGCGACGATCTCCTTCTGGTCCTCTCCGATCAGGTTACAAACTCACAAGATAACCTATGAGTTGTATCGAAAGTACTCCCCACAGGTAGTGGTTAGGAGGTGTCCCGTTGAAGAGTGTCAACGGCGGTACAAGGGTGCAGTTGCACAGTTGAAGTTTCTGCTTAAGGGGGAGCGCTTAAGGGAAGCATTGTGGATAAACTCACACTTAAGCGGGAGTGTTAAATATTAACAAGTGTGAGTATTGTGGATAATAGTCCCACATAAGTGGGAGAACCCACACACCTATCATCTTAAGGTTTTGGGTGAGTATGTGGTGTGTCTCTCACAAAGGTGTGTCTCTCACAAAGGTGTTGCTCTCACAAAGGTGTTGCTCTAGAAAAAGAAATCCCACAATGTTTAATGCTCCCTAGTGAAAATCTTCCCATAACATAATGGTTGTTAAGAAATGTATATAAAAGATATACAAACTAAGTAGTTTTAGCCCATCAAAAATATATATTTTAGTAGAAAAATAAATGAAATAATAAAGTAGTCATTTAGTCGTGCATTCGCACGGCTCGCATAATGTATTTATAAATAGTAAATAAATATAGTATAGTGATGGTTAAGAAATTTATATAAAAGATATACAAATTAAATAGTCTCGACTCGTCGGAAATATATATTTTTAATAATAAAAATAAATAAAATAATTAAATAATCATCTACTTATACGTGCGCACGGGTGCTCAATGTCATTAGAAATAATAAATAAATATAGTAAGATGATGATTAACATATACATATAAAAAACTTTAAATAAAAAAGTAGTTTTAAATTATGAATGTAGTATGAATATTAATTTAATTTAGATGTTACTGTATTGTCAGGAATTATATAAATATTATGTTAATAGAAATAAGTATCACCTTAAAAAGTATAATCGTGTATAATTTAAAACTTTGTGTTTCAAGTAAACAATTCAAATGAAAATTGAATAATTGTGGGCACAAATATTATTAATTTTATTCATAATGACAATATTTTTTTAAAATTTCAATTATTTTAATTAATAAAGAAATAAAATTAATTATGAATGTGAAATTACGTGGAAGGATCTAAAATCCATACAAAACTAATCGATTATCATAAAACAATCAATTTACATATTGATTTGCAAATTGAAACGCATTTAACCAGAATAATTTATTTTTTCTAATAATAATACTAATAATAATAATAATAATAATAAGAGTAATGTTAACTTATACCCCCAAGAAGCAAGTTAAAAATTAAATGTAGAAATAATATCTTAAAAATTGTGTAATACTTTTAATAAAAAATGATTTAATTTTTTATTGATGTTTCCAAAACAAACTTTTTATAAAAATTGTTTTTTTTTGTCTAATGTAAAATATCTAATGGTAATTATTTATATTTTTTAAATTATTTTTATTATAAATATTACTTATTATAATATTTTGAAGTGTTAAATAATTTTGTTAGTTTTTTATTTTATTATCTTTATTTTAATAATTTTTATTATAATTATTTTATTTAATTAATTTTTTATTTTATTAATTATTTAATAAAGAGATTAATTGGAATCCACTGTCAGTGTAAAACTATTTTACACTGTCATCCAATTAGAATTAGTTATTTTGACACAGTGTATTCCAATTAATCTCTTTAATAAAAGGTAGTTATTAATTGTAAAATCTTGCAATTAATGTTTGTTTAAATGATTTTTTTTAACTCCGTAAAGTTTTTTTTTTAAATTTTAATTATTAATTATTTATTGGCAGGGGTAGTTATTACTATATTTTGAAATAGATTTAAATTAGATACGTTTTGGGAGTTGTATAGTGGAATAATTCGTAATTAGTGAGAGTATTAATGGTCAATATTATTATTTAAGATGAGATTTATACCGTTATTTATAAGTCATTTGAAAATATGAAGAGTTATTTTTTTTTTATTACGTAGGGTTAAATTATTTTATTGTCTAATGGAAACTATTTATATTTTATTTAATTATTCTTATTATAATTATTATTTATTATAAAATTTTGTCCTGTCTTTCAAAAAGACGAATTAATATTAAGTGTTCTAAAGAATATCGATAGATAGAAACGAAGAAAAGTAAATACATAAGAGAATTAAAAAGACAATTATTAATTATGAAATCTTACCATTAAAGCATGTAAGAGAAATGACTATTTAATTATTTTTATTATTTTATATTGGCCATACATATCTTTCTTTTCTCGTATAATAATAAGTTATACATATTTTAATCATGCAAAATCAATTTTATATAAAAAAAAATCAAATAATAATGAATATACAATATTACATATTTTCATAGAATAAAAGAAGAAGAAAATATAATAAAGAACACTTAAAGTTAATGGTACAGAAGAAAATATAATAAAAATCACTTAAAAAGTTAAAAAACTATTGGTACATCAGAAGTAATCTCACATGCAAACAATATATTGAAAAAATTCGAATTGCACGTGTGACTTTTTACTTTCTCCATATTAGTGTTAAATGACTTATTGTCCCAAATTATAAGTTATTTTGCAAAAAATATTTGTCCTAAATTATAAGTCACTTTACAATCTCAATACAACATTAATGACATTTTTTCTAATATACCCTTAACTATTTATTTCTCTTTCTACTTTTAATTCTATTAATTTTTATTTTTTCTGTAATTAATAAAGGACAATAATATAATGGCATACATAATTTCTCTTTTCTATATAGTATGGATTATTTTTTTAAACGGTGTAAAATACCTAAAATGTCTTATAATTTAGGACGGACGGAATATTTGGTAATGTAAATCATTATTAATCTTAGATAGACTTCATCATTTAATGTAGCATGGGGAATAGTGGATTGCAAAGCAGACTAAAAGACTTATTTTTTTTTTTTTATAAGCAATTTGTATTAACGGGAGAAAAAGGGATTCTCCAACCCATACAAAAAACCTAACAAAAGCGACAAGCCGAAAATGGGACTCCTAGACGAAATTACAAGAAGTCTAAAGGGTGATACAACCAATCATAAAAATTACATCTCTTGCGACCTATTTCTAACCATCTCCAAGATGCTGTAACAATACGGTTAAAAACCTCATCCCCATCCCAAACTAAACCGTTGAAAATTATGTTATTCCTCATGTTCCAATACACCAAGATGAAACAATCCACAAAAAACAGCTCATATCATCTTTCCCTTTGTGATGGAGAGCTAAGAACCATAAAAGAGCATGGTTACAAAGGTTATCCGCAACTATCGGCTGAACACCAAGCCAATTGTAAATTTTCAACCACAAAACTTGAATTTTCGGACAGGAAAGGAAAAGGTGTAAGGCATCCTCATCAGCAAGAGAACACAACACACAAGACTTATCTTGCGAGGAATTGATAACGCCCCTAAAACCAAGGTTGGAGCGAGTCGGTAACCTATCTCGAATTAATCTCCAAACAAAAATTTGAGTTGTCAAAGGAACTTTAATCTTCCAAACCACTTTCAAAAGCAAAGCCTCCGACTGTTGAGGTAAAGGAATATGAGCAGAATTCGCTAAATGATCGTAAGAAGACCTCACCGAGAATTCGTTGCTTTTTTCCAGAATCCAATCCCAATTATCCTCCTCAGGACGCATCAACAAACTGGCAGTGTGCAAGACCTGCAAAAACGAGTTCTGCTCATGCTCATCGACAGTTCCGCTGAACCAACAATTATCGAAACTCCACTGCCAATGACCATCTTGCCAAGATCCATAGTCAGCCACAGAGCCATCCTTAAATAAAGTAGCAGCAAAGAGGTTCGGAAAAGAAATATCAAGTTGTTGAAACCCACACCAATGAGCCTTCCAGAAGGGAATCTTGCCACCATTCCCAACAGCAGGCCTAATGCACTGATTGAAACTAAGGAAATCACCACAATATTTAGACTTAAGAATGTCCTTCAACCAAAGCGAGGCATTTTTCGGACAGCTGTTCTGATCTAAATTCAACGCCCAATAACCAAGATTACCGTACCGGCGAACCAAGAGCTTACGCCATATTTCGTTGCCGCCACTGAGAAACTTCCACAACCATTTGGAAAGGAGAGATTTATTGAACAGCCCAATGTGCTTTATGCCTAACCCACCCTTGTCTTTGGATTTACACAGAGCACTCCAATTAATCCACGCAATTTTGCTTTTATCCGCCGATCCCGACCACAAAAAGCGACGTTGAATGACAATGAACTCTTTAATAATTTTAGAGGGAGCCTTGAAAAACGATAGGTGATGAATCGGTAAATTTGCGAGAACCGAATTAATCATAGTGACCCTTCCTCCAATGGTCATATTCCTACCAGCCCAAGAATTGAGTCGCTCCTTCAAACAATTAGTAACAGGTTTCCAAAACAAAGCTCTTCTATGATTGCCACCTATGGTTATCCCCAAGAATTTCAAAGGAAAGTCGCCTGTGTTACAGTATAAAAAAGAAGCCGCAGCTCTTAAGAATCCATCATCAATACCTATTCCAAGCAAGCAACTTTTGGAAAAGTTGATACGTAATCCGGAAGCCATTTCGAAGCCTCTTAAGATAGTCTTTATAGCCCAAAGATTTTGATACCCACCGTCACAAAAAATCAACGTATCGTCAGCGAATTGAAGCAAATCAATGGATTCACCGATAGCATAACCAAAACCAGTGAACATATCCAAAGCAGAAGCTCTATTAATCATAATAGACAGAGTTTCAGCCACCAAAGTGAAAAGAAACGGAGCGAGCGGATCACCCTGCTTCAACCCTCTAGAAGCCTCGAAATCCTTGGAAGGCGAACCATTAACCAAAATAGAAACATGGCTGTTACAAATATTTCCTTCTATCCACCTAATCCAATTCGGGCCGAAGTTCATGGACTTGAGAACATGAATCAAAAACTTCCAATCAACGCAGTCATAGGCTTGAGCGAAGTCAACTTTAAACAATAAGCCAGGCTTCCTATCCCTCCTAGCCATATCAATGACCTCATTGGCTAACAGAACGCCGTCCAAAAGATTTCTACCCGGGATGAATGCAGTCTGATACGGAGAGACCAGCTTGGAGATCACTGCAGACAATCTAATAGCCATAAGTTTGGATATAACTTTAGAAACACAGCTTACCAACGAGATAGGCCTGTAGTCTCCAAGGTTTTGAGGATCGTCTTGTTTAGGAATCAACGACAAGAACGAAGAGGCGAAGATTTTAGGGAGTTTACCAGTTACAGAAAAATGCAGAATGCAACTGATAAAATCCGGCCCTATGATATCCCAACAATCCTTAATAAATTTAAAAGAAAAACCATCGGGGCCAGGCACTTTGTTCCCTTCACATTCAAAAACTGCAGACCTGATTTCGCCGTGAGAAAACTGAGCATCAAGCTTGTCACGCTCATCTTCAGATAACTTAACGCAATCAGACAGATTAAACCTTGGTCTAACACAAGCTTCCCGTTTAAACTTCTTTTTAAAGAACTGAAGAACAACATCTTTAACCATAACAGGATCTTCCAACATAGCACCGTCTTGGCCCTGAATGCTAATGTAATTCTGCCTAGTCCTGAACTTGAAAAAAGAATGGAAGTAACGACTGTTGACATCACCCCCCTTAATCCAATTGTGCCTAGACTTCTGGTGAATTAAGCTTTCTTTGAAATGCAAATTACACCAGAAATTCTCCTGATCCTCCCCCCGTCTAATCAGCTGAGACTCCGACAAGTATTCAAGACCGCCCTCTAAAAGAGCATCATAATCATTAAAGTTCTTGGCAAACTTATCAATGCAGAGGTCTAACCAACCAAAAACGTTGGTATTCCACCATTTCAACCTTTCCTTAAGGGCTCTAAGCTTTTCCTTAAAAACGAAAGAATGGGAGCCATGGAAAGAAAAAGAGTTCCACGAAACACTAACGAAGTTCTTACACTCTTTATGATCAAGCCAGCAATTAAAGAAGCGGAAAGGCTTAGGACCAGAATCACGATTGGAGGATTTAATCCACACAGGACGATGATCAGAAATATCCCGATTGCCTACGACTTGAGCCTTGAAGTCCCAATAATCAATAAGATATTCATCAACAAGGAAACGATCTAATTTGCTGCAAGATAAACCGTTAGAATTAAACCACGAGAACCTGTTACCTACAAAAGGAAGATCGACCAACTGCAAATCTCTTATAAAAGAGCATAACTCCTCACAATCACGAGCGGACGAAGAGCTAACTCCATTCCTCTCATCCCTACTTTTAACAGAATTAAAGTCTCCCCCCAAAATCCATCTTCCCCCAGGGTTCCTCAATTTAAGATCGATAATATCCTCCCAAAGTTTTCGTTTATCCCTTAGAGAACAAGGGGAGTAGACATTAACCACATACAGATGAGAATTGTTCCAAGAAAACACAGAACATAGAAAACCTGAACCTGAGTAGGTAGAGATAGGTTGAAGGATCCCCTTCCTCCAAATTGTCAAAAGCCCACCAGAAGCACCAATGGAACCACTGGCAGTCCATTCAAAGCCTCCATTTCCCCATAAACTTCTGGCAATAGATTCCTTCATGATCTTAACCTTGGATTCTTGAATCAGACATACATCAGCATGAACTTCCATCAAAGTTTTCCGAATTCTCCTCCTCTTGAGGGAGAGATTACACCCACGAACATTATAGGTCACAAAAATCATTAATACGAATTATCCACATCCTTTCTAGCTGCAAATTGAACCTTGTCCCTATTCTCCAAAGTTCTAACCATACTCTCAAAAACCTCTTCATCTTCCACCGCTTCCAAACCCATAAGCTGAACCGACTCCCAGATTTTCTTAGGAACGTTGTCAAGACCAGCTTTACACCTATTATTATTTCTTAAAACATCCGACTCGTCTAAGGAATAAGAAGCTTCAGGTGGGAGCACAAACTCGTCCGCCTCTATAACTGGAGGAAGAGAAAGAATAGGGGATCTGGTTGAGGTGGAACGCTTCTTTTTCACTGCAAGATTACGCCTAGATGGGCCAGATCCTCCGGAGGTGTTTAAAAGTGTGGAGTAAAAGGAGGGCTCAAAAGGAATTTGTAACCTTTCGTAGAAATCCGCGGTAGCTTTCTTCTTTTTGATTTTGTGTCCACCAACAAATTCTACCTTATTATCAACTTTGGTTTCTATTGGGCCCAACCCAAATGAATTCAATCCACCTGTTTTGACCAAACCAGAGGTTGAGCCCAATACCATAGTGGGGCCCATCACCAAACTAGCCCCATTCTGTAAAGCAGAACTCGAAATATCCCCAACAGCTGGACAAACTGCATCAGTAGTCAACATCACCGCAGGAGAAGACAGGTCCAACAAACCCAAGTTGACCTTAACAACATCGGACTCCTCAACACAATCTTTTGCACTTTCCACCTCTCTGACACCTGGGGAATTACTAACATAGGATTGGGAAATATCACTGCATCTACCATCAATGACAGATAAAACCTCAATTTCCCTACATCTATGCGCCACTCTAGAAACCATAGAGCTAGTAAGGCTGGAAACACCTACGTCTACATCGTCTCCATTGGACCAAGAGCTAATACTATCATCTTCATCTGAAAACAATGAACCAGAAGATCTATCCACTTCATCTTCCAACAAGTCCTTGCCTCTCAAGGGTTTCAAAACGTCCTCAATGATCCTTACCAAAAACTTGGAACCATTAATCTCCAGATCAAGAGCTTCGTTAATGAACTCACTCCTATTAGTTTTAATAAGCATCCTTGCCTCATCAAAGCTAGTATTCTTCGTAGTATCAGAATCACAAAAAATAAGCTGACCAAAATGCTTAGATACAGTGGAAAATGAATCAGGATTCCAAGCAAAACAAGGAAGGCCATAACATTTAACCCACACATATCTTTTTCTATCCACTACATCAATGCTCCAAGGTTCTATCTTGACAAACCATTTGTCACACCAAACCTTGGCTTCCAAAACGAATTCATGTACCGAGCCTTTCTTGTCAGATTCAAGCAAGCATAAACCAGCACCTAAAGGAGTTGACTTAATATGAAAATAACCTTCCTCAGAAAGACTTTGCTGGATAACATACGGGTTGATATTCTCCAAAACCTCTCCCACTAGAGCCTGTTCAAACCTACTCACATCAGGAACCACAAAACTAATGTTGGTTCTTGTGATAGCCGGCTCCTGAAATACAGACCCCACGCCTCCCAGATTCTTCCTCGCAGCATGGGCGTACGAAAGATTTTTTGACCAACCTCCAACTCTATGTCCCTTATTTTCAGGTCTTTTACCATCAGCGTGACTGATCCTCCCCTTCAGAGTATCTGCACCATGAGAGTGATGATGATCCTTCAGAAACCTTGGGGAGTTGGCATGCAACTTAGAACCCTGAATGAGTATGTTGTCAAGTTTAACCTCTAAGATTCTTGGATCGTGAACCTTTCTGAAACGTGCGAAACCAAATATCTTTCCTCTAATATCTTTCCTTCCAGAAATGAAAACCTCTGAGATAACACCGTAAACCTTGAAGAGTTCAAACAAATCTCGCGCAAACATATTCTCAGGGAAGTCGGATATGAAGAAGGAAGTTAATGGTTCACTCACATCTGCTCCCTTACCCCTCTCTCTTTCCAAACCGAGAAGCCGATGGGTTTGTTTCTCTTCTTGTAGGACACTTTCTTCCAGTCCATACCTGAACCACCCGAGAGAGAACCAAGAACATACAGCTAACTAAAACCTAAACTGGTACCAAGGCCCCTAGCCCTAAGGCTAGGAGTTTAAGCCAAAAATACCAGAAAGCTTCAGCTAAAACTACCTATGCTGAGTCCAAGGGTGGAAGAACAGAAGAGGGAAATGGCAATGGCGAAGCTACAGAGCTCATAGTGTTATTTTGATAACCCCCTCTCTCTCTAGCATTATCTCATCGACACTAAAAGACTTATAAATATTGAATTTAGAATACAAGATAAATGCTCATAGAATGCACGTGACGGGTCAATACTAACAAATTTGCCTTTTTGTATTCATATTTATTTTGCATTTAATTTAAATTATCTGAGTTTTACCCAGTAATTAGTACACTAATGCATTAAATTATCATAATTTTCAAGTTCTGGATTAATAAAACAAAGGACTTAATTTTTTTCCAAATATTTACTACATATATTTTCAATTGTGAATTGTGAAATTGTTTTGTATTGTAAATTTATATATATTATAGTAATAATATAATTTTCTAATAGAAAATACAAAGCTTACATTTGATAACAAAACAATGGACATGAGAGATGTATGATTAACAAAAAAATCAAAGTTCAAAAACCGATCAACAAACCAATAATAACTAATGACGATAAATGAAATAATTAAATGGAATAAATATAATTCAATGGAATGATTCAACAAATAACTTAAAATGGAAAAGAGGAAAATAATACTAAAATCTTGTAATAAATTATAATTTTAAATTTATTAAATTGAATTGGATTAGTGTAAATATTATTGTAATCATGAGCGTTGGGAATAATTTTATTTAGGGTTTAGGGAAAAATTGAAAGCTTTATTAATTTTGTTATCAATGATTTAGATTTTATATGAATTTGGAAATGAAAAAGTGAAGAAATGGTTAGAAGATTGTGGCTTTATAGATTTGGAAATGTAAAAACCTTAATTAGTAAGCTATTCCATTGAATACAAAAAATCAAAGGTCATAATCTTAGTTATAATTAATGAAATAATTTCACACGAAAATGAAATTGTAATGAAAGAGTTAATTCATTTATAGTTTGAACTTTGAACCTTATACTCTTATGACAATCATGTCATGTACTTAATGTATTTTATGAATGATTGAAAATCATAGTAAGAAATTACTGTAACAGAGGAAAAATCACGGCTCTAATATACAATTTGTTTCTCAAAGTTTATGAACACCACCGGAGGCCAAAAGTAAAGCAAGGTGCTTCTAAGAACATTCCTACAATAATAAGCCCTTACAAAAAGAGCTAATTTCGAGTCTTATTCCAAGAACTTCTCTGTTGTCAATAGCTTTTATAGAAGTTTTTAAAAATTATGAGCAAGTATCATCCAAATACACACTAACTTATCCAAATATGATCTCTACAACAATACTATAAATTCATTATTAAACCAAAACGCAAACCCCAGTAAAAACCATTCAAAAATCTGTGATATAAATTCATTGACAAAATATGTCGACTAACTAAATTCATATAAAAATTCTTTTGCTGCTGATTTTGCAACGTCTCAAAAAGTTGAATGAGCTCAAACTTTCCAATTGTTATATCTTTAACGTAATAAAACTTTTGACTCATTTTAACTACAATAAAAGTAAAACACCAGAATAAAGGAATAATATACCATGTTATAATGAGCTAAATCAACAAAATAGGGCGTTTACACTTTGTTCATAATTCAAATTTGTTCATACATATATATGATATGAAAACACAACCAATCATACAACAAACTATAAAACACCATAACAGGCCAAAAATAAAAAATTAGGGATTTTATATTGTATTCATAAACAAAAAAAAAAACAAAAGTATGATAAACAGCTCTGAATTAATCAATCAATAAGAATGAAACCTTGTACATTACCCATCTCTTTCTCGACCTTAGATTGCATTTCGTGAAAGGCGCTAGCTTGTTCTTGGATCTCTTTTAACCTCTTCTTCATATCCTTCAATTCCTGAAAAATTCATTTATGTTAAAAGATGAGGTATAGATATGAACAATGAAGTAACTTAGCCCTAAACCATTTTTATACCTTTTTCATAACTTTTAATTTTTTCATAAATACATAAAGCAATCATTTATAAAGGTTTGAAATGAAACTCAAGAAATTATGAAATAAATTTTAAAAGCATGATGAAAATGTAAAAAAAAAAAAAACTCAGAAGTATAGGGTTTTATATTGTGTATATAAAACTCATAGTTCGGAAATGTAAAGCTCGAACAAAGTATGCAGCAAATTAGAAAAGAAATCGTAAATATCAAACACGACGTACTTTTTGATTCAGAAGTTCTTCGCAAGGATTTCAAATCATGCGAACTGGACGATAATGGATCCCTCACGATTGAAAGAGAAAAAGAGGATTGGAAAACGAAGAAGAAGAAGTAGTTTATATAATCATCTATGCAATTTGAATCGGTTTAGGATGTGCATGATGTTGGCTTCCCAAAGATCTACATAGAAAATAATGAAATTGAAAACAAATCAGTTGGAAACAGTGGATTGAAAACCAAAAATGGGTTACGAAAATAGAATTAGAAAACATCAAAAAGGAAAGGTACTTACAACACAAAATAGAAAGGTACCTTTGCAAGCAGGGTCGAAGATGTTTCAGATGTTTGTTTGCAAATTTCATATGATTCATACTTATATTGGTATGGATTTAAGTTCTACATTGGTGAAGCAATTGACCTTACGTGTTTAGGAGGTTTGATCATCCCTAGTCCAATGAAGCTATGCAGTTCACCTTGGTAAATGGAAAGTTTTTTTAACAGAACAAAGTATGATTTAGAAAATGCAAGTATTCAAACTATTTACATTAAATACTACTTCTAATTAAATGAGTAATAATCATGATTAAATGTGAGAAATTACAATCGGAAAATGTAAAGACCAATTAAACTAAACAAAATCTGTCATAACACCATTTTTTAAAAAACCTACCAAAATATCATTTCATTCTCATTCAAAATTTTCACTTGCAAACAACATTCTACTGTATTTTAACATTAGAGGAGCAAAAGAAGTTAGAATTTCAGGTAATGTACATATATTGCATCGATCATTGTTTGAGTAAACATGGTTTATTTTGTTGAAATATGTAATGTACGTCTGGATTTTGAAATATGAATTCTGTTACACTGTGTTCGAAACTTGAAATTCAGATTTTTTGATGTTGAATTTGAATTGTCTTATGTTATGATTGGTTGTAGTTATGGCCCACCTAATGTTGTCTGTGATTTTGTCCCCGAGACTATTGTATTTATGAATATTAAACCGGGTGATGTCCAAGTAGATGTTGGAAAACAATTTACAAATAAACAAGAATTTTCTATACGTGAATATATATTCAATGGGTCCGCGCGGAGACTACCTAATTAGGTTCTGACATTGTCATCAGGAGATCAGATTCTGGTTCTAATAAAAGACAAACATTTGTAACAATGAGATGTGCAAGACATGGCAAGTATAAATAACCTATTTGAAAGTCGAAACACTGTGACACCAGAACGAGGAAATGTGAGTGTCTTTATAAGTTGCATGAGTACCACCAGGCGAATAATACATGGATATTTAATGTGGTTTAATGTATACATAATCATGCTTTGTGTTACAAGTAGGTCATCCTATTGTATGTCATATGAATTCTGAAGAGAAGAAATTTGTTTCTGACATGACATTGAACATGTTTCACCTCAAAAACATATTCACTACTTTGAAATGGAAAAGACCTAAAAGTTTCACAAATATTTGACAAGTATATAATGTTCGCACCCGAAACTACAAGATGATAATAGGTCCAAGACTTGTAATGCACCAAATTTTTAAATTGTTGGATGATGATCATTGTGTATCTACATACAAAGTGTGTGAAGATGGAAAAACAATTCGACATATATTTTGGACTCATCCAGATTTCGTCAATTTGTTCAACACATTTTTCACTATGCTGATAATTGATTCAACATATAAGACCAACAAGTACAAGCTGCCACTATTGGAAATTGTTGGTGTTACTTCTACAGTTATGATTTATTTAGTTGGGTTTGCATTCTTGCAAAGTAAAAAAGAGGACAATGGTTTTACCATGCTTCATTCGAAATAGTTCAGACTCTTGATTTAAGGTATTGATCCTAGTTTATTTGACTTCATTAGTTCCCTCATGGACAACTTCTAATATATCCCACATAACTTTGCCGGTTTCACAATGAGAGACACGATAATATTCATCAATACCAAGTGCGGAATGAGAATATTTTGGGCAGTTTAATCATGTGACCATAATTTCTTATCATTATCATTCCATTGTGCTTCCGATTTTGGTATGACGACACCTTCACCATTGGTCATTGTAATTTTATTAGGACCATTGATGATGACGTCACATATACCCTTATCAACCGAGTTGATATGGATACATATACAAGCTTTCCAATAGCCATAGTTTTCACCAGCAAAGATAGGCGCTCTATTGTACGCCCCCTTTAGGTTAGGTAGCCATTTTCTAATAAGGGGATATTGAAGCACGAAATTAATAGGAGCTCTTGATACCACTTGTTAGATGAACGCGACTTATCTAGAGAGGGTGTATACATCCCAAGTTAAAAAATTACTTTACTAAAATTGTTTTAAAAGATTTAACAGCTAGCAGAAGTGACCCAGATCGAATCGTGTAAACTGAATCGCTATCGAAAAGCTCGGATATGCATATATGAAAACTAATTGATAATAATGATAAACAAATCAATCAATGTGTTTACCAACAATCGTTTAAATGGTATAGCTAAAGGTTAAGGCTATTTCCAATGACAAAGTTCACAAAAATTCAATTGAGGAAAATTATCAAACACCTTGTGTGCAATCAATTTCATTTAGAATTTGTATGGTTTTGTTGATTTGAAAATCCAACCACAATCAAATAAATTGTGATCAATTCAACAAAAACCTTTTTCAAAGGTTAACAAAATTTTTAACCAAACGTATTGATCGCACAATCAAAGAATTCAACAATTTGCAAATGAAAAATAAAAGAGATTAAGAGAGAGAGAGAGAGAGAGAGAGAGAGAGAGAGAGAGAGAGAGAGAGAGAGAGAGAGAGAGAGAGAGAGTACACGAGGATTTGTTTAGGAAGTTTCCAAATCATCCTCGCTATGGGTATGTCTACCCTCAATTCGAACTCGAATTGAGATAATGAAATTTAACCTTACTTTGAAAAATTCATTTACAAGAGAAATGTAGCAATGCAACCCTACAAACCCTATGTTTGATGTTGATTCTAATACTTTCTCTTCCCTTGATCTGAGCTTGATCAAATCACCTAACAATACCAATTTGATTCACTATCTCATGCTACTCTTATTTAATAAACCCCTCTCTTCAAAGCTTTAACTCAATCGAATCCAAATTGCGAATTATTGTCATCCAAGATTTACTAATTTGATTCACCGTCTGACGTTACTCATTTATAAGAAATCCTCGTTCTTCAAAGCTTTCACTCGATTGAATCCAAATTGTGTAATCTTGTTTAAAACCTTAAAATCCCCAATTGATCTTAAAGGAAAACCCCATCTTGGTTTTCTTATTTGAAACCCTCAAAGATTCTCAACCCAAATTAAATATCAACGACCTAAATTTGACGTCATCAACTCTAATTTTAGATGGCACCCAAACAAAGAATGAAGATGTGTAATTTGTTTGTGTGTATGTAAAGAACAAAGGTTGAAGATGAAGAAAACTCTTTGATATCCCTGGTTTCATCTATGGTTTTTCAGCAACGACTCGCCTGAATAAATGATGCATATATGAAATATATATATATGTGTGTGTGTGTGTGTGTGTGTGTGTTTGTGCAAGATAGAAGCAAAAGGAATGCAAGTGGTTTAGAAAATAATGCAAAATTTCAAGATTTTTAATGCATGTGTCGACCTATGTAAGTCTTGTGTCGACCTATTCAATGCATGTATAGGTCATGTGTCGACACATACAGACGACACATCAAGCATATGTTAAATGCTTTAAAAATGGACTACATGTATCGACCTATAACATGTATGTGTGGACACACAGCCTTGTTTTTCACATAAAAACATTTTTTTAATGCATTAAACCTTTTCTAAACCATTCCTAAGTTTCCTAATACTAAGATGTGCATTTAGACTCAGAGAAATACCGTCCAATATACATAAATGATAAATTTTCCTAATTTTGACATCATTAAAAACAATTCTAATAGGATGGTGCACTCACATACTCCCCCTTTTTTATGATGGTAAAACTTGCGACTATGCATTTCATGTCTTCATGAAGACTCCCCCTGACTCTGTACATCATAGCTTCATAGCTTGCATATGCTTATTCCCCTTTGACATCATCAAAAAGAGACAAAGCAAGCAATTATAAGTATCACATAGATAACGTATCACATATACCATATACCACACAGTGGAGTTTGCAAAGAAAGAGCATACACTCACATACACTACATATATGAAGTTACACAAATTGAAGTTAATACAACATAAATCGAAAGACAATATAAACAACATTGTAAAATTTTCATCCAAAATCCAATACAATAACATAACCAATGTCATACTTGAAATAAGTGATAAAATTGTCAATAGATAAACTTAAGGACAAAACAAACCAAAAGAAAAACACAAAATACATGATGACTCAAAATATGAAATGCATGATAGAAATACTCCACAAGATGTTTGACCCATCGACACGAAAGCTCAACACTTGAGCATCCTCTATAACCTTTAGGAATTGGCATCACTCCACGATGCCAACCTTGTCCATCATTTCCAAAGTGATAATCCAAGAAATCACACATCTCTCGGTAGAATTGGGCATAGTGGTAGTGATTCTCATTTTGAGCAGAAATCATGTGATTTATCCTAGCAATTGTGGCAGCATGATTATCATCCATCTCATTACACATGGAGATAAGTTTTTCAGTCACATAAGAGGCAAAAGCTTTAAAGTTGGTGTCTTGTGTTGTCATATGCTCTTGAATGAGACGAAATCGTTCTAGTTAGGTTGCCTCAAACGCATCTTGTCTCCGATAATCGTCCTCGTAACGCTCATCTTGCCTAACCTGCGTGTTTTTAAGCATAATGATAATGGCAGACTGATCTCCATATTCAACACTAAAACTGTTACATTGACCATCCTCATGATCAACTTCTTACATAGACGCGTCACCTTGAGGAACACCACGAGAAACACCAATATGTTTATCATCAACCACATGTGGCTCAACAACATCAATAAACTCAGCAGGGTCAACAAAGGTATAGATTTTCTTACCATATTTGCTAACACGGAAATAATACACCCGACGGTTTTCATCCCAAAAGTATCCCATGTTAGTTAAAGTGCATTGGGAGAAATTTTGAGCCAGGATAGGAGATTTATACTGAACATTTGGCATCCCTATGTTGAAGTAGTTCAAGATTTTGGCAATCATAGAAACATAACGAAATGAAGTTCCTTTGTTACATTTTTTGAACGCAAACATCCGGGACACAAAGTAATTTTCCCAATTTATCCAAATTTTATTCAGAAGAATGTAAACAAGATGGACTTCAGCATTGTCAATCCTTGAGTAACCACCATTCTTTGGGTGCAACATGTGAGAAACAAGCCAAAGTAAAATATGAGGAAACATTTTCGACTGGCTGACTGATAATGTATTGTAGCACTCATCGGACCGGGGCACTTTAAGCAACTCATTCAAATGAATTTTCAATTTAAAATATTGATGAAGATTGGCATTTGTCAACAATGGTTCAACATCGGCACTAACAATAATAATTCCAAACAGCGACTTCCAAAGATCATCAATAAAATCATAAACCTTTTTACCTATTGTGAACTTGAAAGAGGAGCCACGTCTATCATGCAGCCAGAAGTAGAACGCATGAATGAGGTCTTTAATGTAATCTGTGAAAGCTTCAAGAAATAGTTGATTTGATAATGATCAACAAGACAAACAACCTCCAGAATGTCCAAATAGCCAGCAACAACAGGTTTCCAAAGATGTTACTTCATAACAATGCGGTGTTGGCATTTCTCTTCAAATTCCTTAACACAAGTAGCAGAAACACACAAAAATGCAGTTTTAGGAACCGTAGAGGATGTGGTATCATTTCCCTTACCCTTGGAATCACTCTTGTTTCTTGCAATCTTAGGTGCCATTGAGAAGTTTTCAAAATGAATTCGCACGCCAAGTGTTTGACAGAATGTGTGAATGAGATATGAAGATGTTTGGGGGGAAAATGAGTACCCACAAACCCAAACCAGAGATAAAGATTCTAAAACACACAAAGATAACAATGAAAACTAAAAATAAATGCATATTTAGAGTTTTAGAGGTATTGGGTGTGATTTGAAAGATGTGAGAATAAGGGTTTTATAGAAGAGGAAATATGAGGATAATGGATGAATGTGATGATTAAATGAGGAGGCTTCATAATATTTTGGAAAATGGAAAGTTGAATTAGTTATGGTGAATGAATCTAAGAGGAATACTGGAGGAGTTAATGACAATTGAACATTTTCAAGACTCTAGAAGAAATGAAAAGGTGTGGAGATGAATACATGTATGAAGAGAGAATGAGAAATGAAGTGAAAGGACACAAAAATGCGTTATGAGCCAACCTGTTAGAAGAATGTGTCAACCTGTATTGGTCATGAGTCGACACATTTGATGCATGTGTCAATATATACTGAAACAAATTTGAAAAGTTTTGGAAAATTGTTTTCATGAGCCGACCTATACGAAACATGAGTCGACACATGAAGTGCAAAAAGTGAAAAATGTGAAACATAAAGTTTTGGGTCAACTTTGAAAGACTCGAATTGGAACATGCATGAAGAGTTTTTTAGAGACACATGTAAATGATCATTTTTCATTATTTACTAGCAATTAACATGCAAACACACATACATAAGCATAGAATATTAACAATATAGAATACATCTGAACACATTAAGATGAGATCACTATAAACAAATTAAATGAAACACACCATGGTTATCACTTGAAATTTTTAGAAATGAACACTCATAACATGTATCATACCCCAAATATATCATATACCTTTAAAATATAAACAGGTAAAAGAAATGACTTACTTACAAAGCGAAAATTGAAACGATATTACCTCGCCGTACGAATGACGGAGGATGCACAAGCATTTCACAAGGAACTCTCGAACGAAATTTGAAGCAAATGCAAAACGTGCCACAAAATCTTTTGACAGCAACATTCTTACTAATTTTCTCTTTGTCAAATTACCCGATAGTGTGATTCGTAATCTATCCAAGAAAGTTATGGATTTGACGACTATCCTTTTTGGTTTGACTTTCATTCTTATCCTTTTCATGATAGTTATCTTACTCCTCCTCAGGTTTCAACATCTTAGGCTGATCAATCCCTTATTCGATGCCCTTGAGTATGTCTTTTGAAGACACACCTACATCATGAAACGAAATACCTTTTCTGGCGTTTCTCGGATATGTAACATTAAAAGTAATCTACACACTTTTACCAATTAATGAGCACTAGTTGTTGACTTCCTTGGTCACACAACCCTTCTTCCTTTCCACAAAGTCAATGAAATTGGGATATGCCACCCGTTATATGTCTTGTGAACCCATAAACGATATCCCATACTCTCTTCATAAAGCCAATACATTTATTCTGCAAGATCAATAAAAAATGCTAGGTACCCAATCTTCATTGGGTCCTTGGGGGTGAGTGAAACCTTGGTTGCATTTAGGCAACCATTTAAAAACACCTTTTGGCACAAGAAATCTTCTAAATTTGCATTTTGCAATGGTATGACCTTTCTTGCAATAAAAGTGACAAGTTAAATTGTGAGGGGAGTGACCTTTGCTATTTTGATCCTTTTCAACAAAGGTATACCTTCTATATATATTATGATAAGTCATCTTATGTTTGGTAGTATCAATAGCAAAAGTGATCTTTGGTTCTAGAGCCTTGTTTATTTTGGCCTTTAGACTATTTACTTCTTTTTACCAAATATGACAAATCTCATAAGCGAACCAACAAGGTTCATCATCCTCATTTTTAAATTTTTGAATATCTACCATAAATTGCTTATGAGCTTCCATGTTCTTTTCGGTTTCTAAAACTTTAGCTTCTTAATGTGAGAAGATTCTTTTGTTTGAAGATAATTTTTAAAAGCGTATAAAGTTTCTCTATGTAGATTTTCAAAAGATTTTTGTAACTCGGAATAAGACAATTTATCAACATGTTTAAATTTAGAATAACTTACATTCTTTTTCTTCGTTTCACGATAATAGGCCGAGAGATAAATATTTATCGATTCTTCGCCATCACTTGAGCCTTCATCACTTGAGGAATCGATATCGCTTTCCCAGGAAATATAAGATCTTCTTGACTTGCTAGATTTCTTGTGATGACCTTTCTCTCCGTCTTTCTCAAGCAATGGACACTTTGGCTTGTAATAACCGGTTTTGCCACAATTGAAACATGAACCTCTTGATCTTCCTTTCTTGTTATGATCATCCTTTAGGGAGTTTGATTTTCTTATAAATTGGATGAGGTTTTTGTTGAAGTACTTTACCCCATTTCTTTTGATGTACCTATTGTACCTTTTCACAAAAAGTCCCATTTCTTCATAATCCGAATTCTCGTCATCACTTATTTCACAATCACATTCCTCGTTGGTTGAGGAATTTAAATTTGAAGCCTTTAAGGCAATAAACTTATTTTTCTTCCTCTTTGTCCTTGCCTTTCTCCTTCTTTATCTTCTTCTCATGCTTTTTCTCATGTTTTTCCAAGCAAGTGAGTTCTTGCTCATCTTATTCTAGCTTGCCAAATAAAGTTGTGAGCTTAGGTTGTCATTTGCTTCATTAATTGTAGTGACCTTAGGTTTCCATTCCCTATTAAGACACCTCAAAACTTTATTAGAAGCAATATCATTGGAAATAGGCTTACCTAGAGCATTCAAATGATTTATATGATGTGTGTGAACCTTTTTTGCATGTCGGCAATGGTTTCGCCATGCTTCATGCAAAATAGTTCAATCTCTTGATTTAAGGTATTAATCCTAGCTTGTTTGACTTCATTAGTTCCCTCACGAGCAATTTCTAATGCATTCCACATAGCTTTCACGGTTTCACAATGAGACACGATAATATTCATCAACACCAAGTGCGGACATGAAAATATTTTGTGTCTTCCAATCATGTGACCACAATTTCTTATCATTATCATTCCATTGTGCTTCTGGTTTTGGTACGACGACATCTTCACCATTGGTCATTGTAATTTGATTAGGACCATTGATGATGACATCTTATACATCCTTATCGGCCGAGTTAATATAGATACACATACAAGCTTTCCAATACCCATAGTTTTTACCGGTAAAGATGGGCGCTCTATTTACACCTCTTTAGGTTCGGTATTCATTTTCTAATAAGCAAATATTGAAGCACAGAATTAACCGGAGCTATTGATACCACTTGTTAGACAAAGGCGACTTATCTAGAGGGGGTGAATAGATCCCAAGTTAAAAAATTACTTTACTAAAACGGTTTTAAAAGATTTAAAGACAAGCATAAGTGACACGGATTGAATCGTCTAAACCGAACCGCTATAGAAAAGCTCAGATATGCGAATATGAAAACCAATTAATGATAATGATAAATAAATCAATCAATATGTTTACCAACAATCATTTAAATTATATAGCTAAAGGTATATGTTATTTCTAATGACAAAATTCACAAAAATACAATTGAGGCAATTTATCAAACACCTTGTGTGCAATCAATTTTGTTTAGAATTTAGTAAGGTTTTGTTTATTTGCAAATCCAACCACAATCAAATAGATTGTGATCAAATCAACAAAAACTTTATTCCAAGGTTACCAAAAAGTTTAACCAAACGTATTGATCAAACAATCGAAGAATTCAACAATTTACAAATGAAAAATAACACACACACACACACACACACACACACACACACACACACACACATATATATATATATATATATATAGGGTTTTCCTAGGATCCACCCACCTATTTTTATGAAGGTGTGTTTTAGCAAACTTTAATTAAAAAATAGTTAAATGCACCCTAAGGTGCATGTTATTAAAACACACCTTCTAAAAAATAAGTGGGTGTAAGTTATCATTTGCTTTAGGCATTTTTTATAATACACCTATTAATTTTTTAGAAGGAGCGTGTTAGCAATTAATAATTAAAAATTCATTAAATACACTCTAAGGTGCATGTTGCTAAAACACACCTTCATAAAAATAGGTGGGTGGATCCTAGCAAAACCCATATATATATATATATATATATATATATATATATATATATAAAGAGAGAGAGAGAGAGAGTACACAATGATTTGTTTGGTCAGTTCCCCAATTTGCCTCGCTATGGGTACGTTGGCCCTCAATTCAAACTCGAATTGAGATAATGAAATTTAGCCTTACTTTGAAAAAGTAGTTTACAAGAGAAATGTAGCAATGCAACCCTATAAACCCTATGTTTAATGTTGATTCTAACACTTTATATTCCTTTGATATGTGCTTGATCAAGTCACTCAATAATACCAATTTGATTCACCGTCTCACGTCACTCGTTTACAAAAAAACCCCTTTCTTCAAGGCTTTCACTCAATCGAATCCAAATTTCAAATTGTTGTCACCCAAGATTTATCAACTTGATTCACCATCTCACACTACTCCTTTGCAAGAAACCCTTGTTCTTCAAAGATTTCACTCGATTGAATCCAAATTGCGCAATCTTCTTCAAAACCTTCTAATCCCCATTTAATCTTGAAGGAAAACCCCATCTTGGTTTTCTTATTTTAAACCCTTAAATATTCTCGACCGAGTATACAATTCAACAACCTAAATTGGACGTTTTCATATCTAATTCTAGATGGAACCCAAAGAAAGAATGAATATATGTAATTTGTTTGTGTGTATGCATAGAACAAAGGTTGAGGATGAAGAAAAATATTTGATATCCCTAGTTTCATCTATGGTTTTTCAGCAACGACTCACCTTAAGAAATGATGCTTGTATGTCTGTGTGTGTGCGCGCACGTGTGTGTGTGTGTATGTGTGTGCGTGTGTATATGTGTGTGTGCGCGTGTGTGTGTGTGTATGTGTGTATGTGTATGCGTGTGTGTGTGTGTGTGTGTTTGTGTGTGTGTGTGTGAGTGCAAGATAGAAGCAAAAGGACTGCGAGAGATTTAGAAAATAATGCAAATTGTCAAGATTTTTAATGCATGTGCAGACCTATGTAAGTCATGTGTCGACCTATTTGATGCATGTGTCTACTTGTACAGGTCATGTAACGACCTCTATAGGTTATCGGTCGACACATACAGGCGACACATCAAACAGAGGCTACATGCTTTAAAAAGGAACTACATGTGTCGTCCTATAACACGTATGTGTCGATACATAGACCTATTTTCACATAAAAACTTGTTCTTAATGCATGAAACATTTTTTAAACCACTCTTAAGTTTCCTAATACTAGGATGCACATTTAGACTCAGAGAAATACCGTCCAATATACATAAATGCTAAATTGTCCTTGTTTTGACATCTTTAGAAACAATTCTAATAGGAAGGTGCACTCACAAGTGTGATATTGGAAAGTATAATGGACGCCTAGAATGCAATAATAAATTCTTCTATATATGAGTGATATGTCGAATTAGTCATATTGTTTAGAAGGGTGTGTGTTGCATGTTTGAATTTCTTGAAATATGTTGAAAGCACAATACTAAACCAGATGAAAGAGAAGATTGTTTGTGCTTAGACTGATCAAGTTAGACACTTTAGAAATTATAGAACTAATAAAGTTGAATCTACTCATGCTACATTAAAGAACTAGTTGGAAAATACTAAATAGGATTTGTATATGGATTGAAAAATCAGTGAACCAAATGATTCAAAATCAGCATAACAAGATCCAAACATTATTTGGTTGAAACATAGATTGTGAGACAAAAATATTTATTCATAGTGGATCGACAATGTAACTCGAGAGGGGTTGATTTTTATTTATCACGAAAGTAAGGATGTAGAAAAAATATGTTCAGATAGCTCAAAGTGTGTTTGTACACTTATGGAGATGTATGGTCTTCTGTGTGCTTGTTAGGGGTGGGAATAGGTTGGGCTGAGCTAGGCTTTGCCAAGCCTGAGCCTGGCCTGCTAAAAAATTCAAAGCCTAAGCCTGGCCTGTAGGCTATCATAGGCTTATTTTTAGGCCTAAGCCTGGCCTTTTCGAAGGCCTGATTGGCCTACTAGCCTATTTACAAGCCTACTTCATTTGAACATCTGTGAATAAGAAATTCAACTAATGTTAAATAGACTAACAAGTTAAAAGATCAATGAGATTAAATGTTTGTTTTCATTGTCTCGTTCAAGTTTTCTTATTAAAATAAGTTTGGTGATACTATTTGTTGAAGAGAACTTATGAGAAAAACTTATGACAACAACTTATGACATTGTTTATAATGTTTTTTCCACTTATTTTCATAAGTTTTTCAAGATAACTAAGTTTTATTTTAGTACTTTAATTCAAAGTACAAAATAGAATATAATAATAATAAATTTATTGGTTTTTTCTTAAATAGGCCAATCTGATAGGCTTAAAAGACTTTTCTTACGGCTTGCGGCCTAGCCTCTTTAGCTAAATAGGCTTATAAAAAAGCCTAGGCCTTTTCTATTTAAGAAAAAGCCTGGCCTGGCCTGAGCCTATGTAGGCTAGGCCGTAGGCCCCTGTTAGTTGGCCTGGCCTATTCCCACCCCTAGTGCTTGTTTAGTTTTTAAGAAGAAGAAACTTGATAGACTCGTATGTATGGTTGGGGTTTATACACACTCGAAAATACTTTGGTTTTATGATGATGGTGTGGTAAAGGACAATAAATCAAATATATCTATTATGACATAATTGGTGATGATACATATTTTTGAAAGCTAATGATAACATGAAACGTCACATTAAAGAGAAGTTGAGGAAGATTGCCTATCCAGAAACCGTATATTGAAACCACCCACAGATCGGTGAAAAAAAAGGTTCTCCTAAGAAGTCGAAACCAACATCGAGTGAAAATTCAACCAAGTGGTCTTTATTTTATTTCTAACATGCCGACACACTTTTTTCCGAACTCTCCAATTTCACAATCTAAAAAAAAGCTATATCAAATGTTCTAGCATCTGTAACCCTCGCCTTGACCACCTTGACCACCTTGACCACCTTCACCAACATTACAAAAAATGATACACATTGAAGAGATGTTGATTTTTATGCACAAATACATTGACCGAATTGTAGATATTATTGGTGACGATAACTATATTTATCGTGTTTTTTTAGTTTTGTTTGTAGCAGATAAGAGAATCATATACTTGTTTGCCAACATCTTATCAAAGAGTTAAAGGTGTATAAATTATCATCAACAACACTATACGAGAAAAAAGAACAATTCAATGAAATTCATACATCTTTTATTCCTTGTATTAGAAGTGTAGAACTTGAGTCAAAATGGATGTGTTTCTTTGAAATGGGTCATCTTATAGAAAATGTATATAATAAGGTGTGTATCAATTTGACATGATATTGGTTCTTGGAAACAGTTTTCCCAATTCAAAGCGGTCCATTTCAAAATTCTGCCGGACGCATTATGTGTATTAGGTGGCTTTCAAAATCACAACATATTGTTCAAGTTTATTTGAAATAAGGATGTCTCATACCACCAACATATCCTGAGTGTCCATCTCATTCCATAAAAAAAGTTGAAATTTGGCAAGATAATTTTTTTGAATAAGATGGAAGAGTTTACCAATTTGAGAGAGATTCAAATAGAATCAAATAAAGAAAAGTCAAAGGCAGAATCATTCATGGATATAGATTTAGGTGGTGAAAGGTTTTTGATGCAATTTAAATGCATTTAGTTGGTCACACTTTTTGTGTGTGTAATGTTGGATTTTATTTTAAATGGAAGAATTCTGATAGATTTTGATGTGTTTTAATGTATATCTAACATTGTTTGTATAAAAATTGGACTTCAAATATTCTATGCTAAAAAGTGGTTTTTCATATGTGTAAAAATGTCTGGTTGCTAAAACAGTTTCTATAAGGGGTGAATCCAGATTTCAATATTTAGACAAACCCGATTTTTTGTCTTATTTCTCACATAAAAAGGTTAATCCAGATCTTAATATCCGTACACACCCTACTTTGTACATCATTGGATTCAGTTTTCAATTTCCAAAATTTCCCCTGAGACAGGATTGCTTTTGCATGGTCCTTATTGATCTAAATTGTGTACAAATATGACTTATACGTTGTTAACTAAAACACACTAGAATCGAAAAATATTGGTATATCACATTTGTTTACTTCAGCGGTGTTGTCATACTTCAATTTTGTTCAGGCATTTTAAATTTTTCATTTATCTGACTTTATTTTTACTTTGCATAGCATAACATGCATTTCATCTCGCATAGTGCCTAAAATGTCACCCGAAATAATTGTTAGGATTTACAGACAGACCGGTCAAACTGAATCTCAACTGTGTGTAAAATCAGTGGACGGAAAAATTCAAAATTGAGCGTGTAAACGTCAATTATATTAATCTACGCTTCACGTAGTTTAATCTGGCGTGGTCATTTTATTTTTTCGTCTATTTTTCAATCGCATTTTGATTAGTTTGAGCATTTTAACGAGTCAAATTTATTTTAAAATCTGACCAAACGCTGTATTTTTCTGAGTCGTTTATTTCGCGCTGATCATTTTGGTGCACTCGATTTATTTATTTGGGGTCTGTCTATTTTTACATTTTTGTCTAAGTATTTAGAAAAAATAAATAGAATAATAATTATTTTTTAATTTTAAGTGTTTATTTTTTTTCGGATTTAACTAATTATTTAATTTGGGCTCTAAAATAATTATTAAGGAGATTATTAACAATTTAGAATTAACCCTAATTTGATCCTTATATATTGTTGGTGCTACTGAATGATAAGGGGGACTGGAAAATTGAGTAGGATCGTCGCTTACTGTTACCAAGTAAACCAATTGAATTTCACCGCCGGTATAGTAGCTATTGCTCATTGTTTCTTCGCTATGCGTTTATGTTACTAATAATTTATATGTTATATATTATAAATTAGGTGTAAATTCATTTTTGGTCCCTGTAAGTTAGCGAGTTTTAGAGTTTAGACCCTGTAATTTATTTATTTTGGTCGGAGTCCCTATATCTCACTTTTTGTGTGCGCTTTAGTTCATAAAGCCCAAATCCGCAGGAACATGCGAATTTTCCTGCGAAATTTGATTTTATAGACTAAAGCGCATACAAAAAATGAGATATAGCAACTCAAACCAAAAAAAATAAATTACAGGGATTAAACTCAAAAGTTCGCTAACTTACAAGGACCAACAGACTATTTAAGCCTATAAATTAATATGTTTTGTTACAAGTTGCACAGCGATTCCTGTTACTATATATCATGTTACTAATAACTAATATGTTTTGCTATAATACTGAAACTTCATGACAATTGCTTGATCACCATTACTATATTATAATGTCATGTGCTTTTGAACAGTAACCGACGTTAGTGACAATTGCTTCATCACTATTACCATATTATAATAATGTTATGTGTTTTTGAACATACAATTGCCCTTGTTTGGCATAGTGAATATATATATATATATATATATATTGTTAATTCTTTTTTATTAGATTATTCGAATCGAATTATGTCGATACGTTGTTCGCATATTTGTGTGCATGATGCGTGAAATTTATGTTTAGTTTGATCCGGTTGCGACGATCGTATTTTTACGTTAGCAACATTATTGTTTTAAAATGTTCTAAAAAATTTCTTTTTTGCATTTCTTTTTGTTATATTTATATCTGCACGATTTGGATCCACGTTGCGATGATCACGGTAAGTGTAGCAAGTTATTGGTTGATTTCCATGGGTTTATATGCGGTCCTAGGGTTGGTTATTGTTGTATTTCGATTTTACACACGTCCGTTGGTAGCATAGTAGAAATCCACCTTTTGCGCTTACCTATTTGTGTTTCGATTTGCAATTTGTGATTTGCTTTAATTTTATTATCTCGTTGTTTCTTGATTCGACTTGCGGTGACCGCTAATGCGGTAGCAATTTGATATTTCAATTTATATTATTTTTCAATGATTCAACGTTGTTATCTTTAGATCGAATCTAATTTTTTGTGGTAGCCTTTGCACGTTTTTGCGTACACGACCTTGATTCGCGTATCTGCGTCATGATTTTAATCTGTGCAATTTTCTTTTCAATTTACGTTTTGATTCATTTGACGTGTGATGTTAATATCGTGTATGCATCTTCTATCCGTGCACACCTGAATTGCTTTTAAAACTAATTCTTAATTTAATCAAGCCATTTTTAAACCCTGTAAGTCGACTGCTTTTTAGCATCGTCGTCAACCTCATGCACACACTTTCTCTTTTTCTGTGGTTGCGGCTTCGTTTACTAGGAGCACCCTTAGGGACTAGGAATTGACCTAACTTTTTCTCAAACCATTGATCCAACGTCAAGCGGTTTCTTACCTCATAAGTCGGTTGCCTTTTGCAATCCCCATCACGCAAATTCAAACCTCGATCGTACATCGAGTATTTTTCTTAAATCAAAATCGAAACACTTTTTTGTTTTAAATAAAGAGAGAGGTTTTGAATCTTCAAAATTTCTCTTTATTTTGTTTTGATGCGAGAGATCTTTCTCATGTTCAAACAAATGTTCCCTAAAAAATTTTCATCCAATCAAATTCAAATCTTTTACAATCACTTGAACGAAACAGTAGGGGAATGAAGGCTTCCACTTTTCTTCTCAAATGCTTAGGATACGATGAGTCTTCGTCGTTGTTCAACGCACTCGTCGTCCTTAAGACACTTAATCATACTTTAATACTTTTTATTAAAGATGAAAACAGAGGGGTATGGAGTCTTCCATTCCTCTCTTTCAATTGTTTGGGTACGAGATGTCTTTCTCGTGTTCGAGCAATTAACATCTATAAAATACACCAACCAACCGTAGCGCCGAACTACGATTGCTCTGACTTTCCCATTGCACGAGGGAATATGTAGGCACAAAGGCCTTAATCCTTGGCGACCACCCTAATAATAAAATCAACCATTCTCCCTTAAGCCCTAGTTAAAACCTTTAACAACTTTTTCTTATTCAAAGAAGACAAATATGCATAAGTTAACACTCAAGTCACAAATTAGACTAAGAGGTTCCCGTTGAGTAAAACTGATGTGAGGGGGTGCTAATACATTCCCCTTGTGTAACCGACTCCTGAATCCGGATATGGTTGTGATGACCATTTTCCTTTCCTTAAAAAGTTTTTTCGATATTTCTCTTTTCCCTTATTAGAATAACTCAAACTTTGGTGGCGACTTTGTTCGAACAAGCTTTTTCCGTGTTCTTCGCGAGGATCGTATTTTTTGAGGTATGACATGTGTGAGGCCTCCTTTTGAATTTAGGGTCACAGAGGACACCCCTCTTGTAGATTTGAAATCCAAATTGCATAATCTCTTGCTTAAATCATGATTAAATTAAAATTAATTACTTAAAATGGTAGTTTGTGTTGGTATAGCTAAAACAGAGATAAAAGCAGTGGAAAAAAGAAACTAAATAAATGAAAGTAGAGAGAGTGATTGAACTAACATTTATAGAGGATTAGATGATCTCTTTGCCTACTCATCTCCTCAAGAAATTCTTCTTAAGAGTTCCACTAAAATAATATCTTTGATCTTTTAATAGGATACTGCTAACAAGCTTCTTACAAGTGAGTGAGAGGTTTTAACAAGCTGATCCCTTGAACCAAAATAGAGCTTTTAATAGGCTGAGCTCATGAACCAATAACGAGATTTTAACTGGATAATTTTGGAAACCAAATAGAGTTTTTATCAAGATAACCTCAACAACCAAACAAGAGAAAATATTCCAGAGAATCGCATTATTAATTAAATAGTTGAACATCAGTACCACTAAAACCTTACAAGTGTACTTCACTCACAAAGGTACAAAGTGTCGCTCCCGGGATTTTCATCCAAGTACAAACGCTAAAGTGGCGTGGAAACAGAGTCGCCGGCAATGTGTATTTATCCCAAGAGAGGGAAAGGAAACACTGCGTAAACCTGAGGGAAGGAAAACGCATGGTTATCGCGACCAAGAGAAATGGGTAAGGGAGTCGGTTACGCGAGGGGAAGGTATTAGCACCCCCACGCGTCCATCGTACTCGATGGGATCCACACTTGTTGTCTAATCAAAGGGTGAGTTATCTAAAGCCTACTGCTAAACAGAAACAAAAAACAAAAAGGGAAAAAGAGAAACGGACTCGCAAGGATTATCACAATCCAATGCCTACGTATCTTCGTGGACGAACGAAGAATCAGAGTCAACGTAGTTCGACGGACTACGCACTAAAGGGGGGAGATTGCTCGTCGAGATATCGCATCTCGTGCCTACATATCCTCAATAGGGAGGGAAATAGGAATTAGAGCAAACGTAGTTCGGAGGACTATGGATGAATGGGGGGAAGGTTGCTCGCCGAGATATCGCATCTCGTGCCTACGTATCCTCAATCGGACGGTGTAGCGGTAAAAATCGTGAGTGTAAGCTATTGATTAACTTAACTCAAGGAAAACAGAGTCGCCACCGCGCTTTTATTTATTCCACAAAGGAAAAGGAAAAAAGAGCGAATAAATCCTAAGAAGTCTAAAAAAGCAAAAGCTAAAAAAGACAAAGAGAAATGGGTAAGGGGGGTTGGTTATGTAAAGGGAAGGTTTTACGCACCCAATACATCTATAGTACTCTATAGGAGCCCTTTGATGTATTCATGCTTTTGGTCTGAAAATGGTTTGCTTGAAAGAGATTGGGAGAGATGAGAGGAGAAATATTTTTTAATATTTTTGTGTTTGGAGAGACTTATCGCCTCATGCCTACATACCCATGATGTGCAATGTAGGATCAAAACCCCGTAGTTCGTGGTACAAAGAACAAAAAAAATTGTTTGTTTTGGTTGATTTTAAGTGTAAAGACAAGTCGTCATTTCTAAGCGAATAATTTCGCTTAAAGAAATGAATCATGTCTAAACTTATGAAAAAGTTTAAAAGAAAAAGTGCACAAAGCACTAAAAAGAGTTTGATAAGTTTTTGTATTTTTTATGTTTTTATAAAATTGTCAAAATATGGTTAATATTGATTGACATTTATTAAAGAAAACAAATTTAAAAAAAAAAACGCTTGACCGAAGTCAAAGTTTTATTATGAAAGAGGTGATAGTTTGAAATCAAGAAGGTTTTGAAAAAAGGGAGAAGGTTTTGAAAATTGAAGAAGGGGTGGAGAAGAAGTGACTATCCTAGTGCATAAAATAAAAGCTAAGGATAAGAAAGATCTAACCACATGGACAAGATCCATAGCATAAGCAATTTTCCCTTTTTGATTTGGTCTTGATTCAAAATAAGTCTTAAAAAAAAAAACTCCAAGTATCCAAAATCCAAGGTTTTCCATCATAAACTCCCAAGCATAGGTTAGGGTCCTAATTCTAAGTCTAAAATTCCATAGTCGAGAATATAGGTCCTCCAAAGCAATGGATAGTGGCCATAGTCCAACAATTAAGAGCACAAGCCTTTTAGTGGTTTAATCCTTTATTAATGTTTTTGAGTCCAAAATGGACAAAAGAAAAATAAAGCACAAGATAAAATGGTCCAAGTGGACAAAAAAAATGACATAAACATAAACATGATATGATAAATGGCATAAAGCATAAAAATAAAGAGAGATAAGAAGCGAGAAGGAAAAGTAAAGAAGTTAGAAGTTAGTGGTTAGTAGCACAAGGCTCTAGTGCCATAAGCCTTCACCGATTATTCCGTTTCGCGTTATGAACTATAGTGATTAAACAATGCACTTAGGCCAAAGTTAATGAACTTGACAGAAGATTGGTAAAACCAAAGCCTCTACAACGCCAAGTTTCAAAGATTATGGACCTAATGCAAAAGATCAATCACCATTGGGTTGACGCGACCAATCAAGGTCCGGACCGCGAAAGTTCAAATTCCGAATTGGATAAAGAGGGACAAATATTGCGCTATGTTAAGCAATCGTCGAGTAATTTACGGAGTAATTACCCTACAATGAGGCCGGTCAATAGCTCTTTGTGCTAATGCATTCTAGATGAAAGATATGTAGATCGTCATCCGAAAGCAATACCGCACGAAAAGAAAATAGGTAACGATCTAGTCTTAATCAAGAATTCAACAAAGAAATTCTAAGATCTATAAGACTTTCCTCGATCAAAATAAAAAAGAAAATAGATGAAGAGAAAGCCAAATTGAATTACAAAGTCAAGAACCTTTCATCTTCAAGTTCAATCACCTTTAATTGATAAGTTTAAGTGTGAAAACATATCACTAATTCAAAGCACCTCAAATGAATTCAACAATTCATTAAAAGATAGATTTGAACTAATGAATGTTTAATTACTTTAACCATGTCCAAAGTCCATTGAAATTGAAGAGAAATTAATCTCAACAATGTGCTTCAAGGCTAAAATAAGAAGAAAGGGGAAGAAGGAGGAAGAAAAACCAAAACAACCCCAAAAACAAGCAAAAAACACAATATGGAGGCTGGTTAATCGATTAACCAACTCACAGTGTAATTATGTTAATCGATTAACCAGTGTAAACTTCCAAATTTTGCTCATAAATAAGCTGTTAATCGATTAACCTAATTTTACTGGTTTTGGTTAATCGATTAACCCTGTGAAAACAGCAGAAAATCAGTTTGAAAATTGCCAAATCCTTGATCACTCATTTCTTCAAACATCTTAGGATCAAGGATTCAATTGTGCACGGATTTTTTTAGTAAAACAGCAGCAAAAATCAGCAATCAAACACAATTACAAGATCCAAAGGATCAAGTAACAAGGATCCACCAAGGATCTACATTAAGGAAGATGAAATTGAAGCTTCAACAATGGTGAGAGATGAATTACCACTTCAAATCTGAAAATTCCTTCAAATTGCTTCAAGATCTACACTCCAAAGCCTTGATCTATTATAATTGATGAACAAAAACAAGAATGGATGAAGGTTTAGTTCAAAGTTGAACAAGATTCAATGTGAATTCTTGTTAACTTTCAAAAGAAGAAAGTGAGCTTTGGTGAAAATTTGTGGTTGGGAATAGAATTTGAAAGAGGTTTGTTGGCTATCAAAAGCTTGAAGAATGAATGAAATGAAGGCTCTATTTATAGAGTTTAGGCTTGGAAAATTTGGTGGTTTGGAATTAGGATTGGAATTCAAATTTGGAGGGAAATCACAAAAGAGTGGTGATTAGTGATGGTACATGGTGGGAATTAATTATGATGATGTAGGGAATTAAAATGGGATGGTCTAGAATATTCCACATGTGATCAAAATGGTGAAAATTGGTGCTAATTGCTGCAAAATTTGAATTTGGCACATTTTTTCAAAAATTGCACGTGTTAATCGATTAACCATTTCACAGTGCAATTAGGTTAATCGATTAACCAGTGCAAAAAATGAAAAAAAAGGCTTTTTGATGTGCTGTCTTGGCTCTGGCTCGATTTTCTTGCTTGTCAAAGAAGGCATGGAAATAAACACGTGAACCTTGGAGTCCCTTGAATGATAATCAATTAAATCTTGGAAACTCTTGATCAGATAATTTTTGAATTAATCGCAGATCAACTTTGACTTTATTTAGATGAAATTCATTCGAGCAGCGGGACCGATTTTTGGTATTTTTAACCTGTTCTTCCCCTGAAAATGTTAGTGAAAGAAAACAAAATATTTTTGGATTTTAATTAATGGTTAGTAAACATAAACAAACTAAGCAATGAAACAACTAACAAACACACACAAATCCCAAAGATCCCTGCAAGGCACAATCCTATAGAAGAGGGAACCAAGGTGTGGTCTTGTTTATAGTATGAGATGCAAAAGAAAAGCAAAGAATCTTAGGGGCAAAAATTAGGGTATTACAGCTGCCCCTATTTAAGTTTCTTCTATTCGGAGATATGAGGATTGGCATCTTTGCCTCGACGAGATAGAAGAGACTTAAATATAACAACAAACCAATTTTTGGCCCAAAGAGACCACAAAATGATATGATCATGCAAATGATATGCAGACACAAGACCTCTATGGGGAGAAAACGCCACAGGAGACAAACAAGTTGGGGAGCAAAGAGAAAAGACTCCACCGGGGGAAAATAAAAGTGTTAAAACACATCCCAACAGGGGAGGAAATGAATCTCCACTGGGGAAGAGCAAGGAGTAAGATTCCAAATGAGGGAAAATTACCGACACCAGAAATAAAAGAGGGATAACACCGTCCCAACATGGATACAAAAAACTCCGCTGGGGAACAGATCGTCCAATACAGACATCCGGTACTAGCATGATCAAAAGGAAAAATTGCCAACTACCAAGCAAGTGATAGCTACAACAAGGCAGTCAATAAAAGGATATGAGAAGAATTACCTATTACCAACAAAGGGCAGGATGACAAAGGTAACGATCTCATAAAGAGGATAAGGTTACCAGCTATCAACCAAATGACAATTATAACAGGGCAACCAAACCAGGCTATATTACCTACTACCAACAAAGGGCAGGATGACAAAGGTAATAAGCCAGCTAAAGAAAGATTACCAACCATCAACCAAGTGACAGTTACAACAAAGTAATCAACCAAGGGTATGAGAAAGATTACCTACTACCAAAAAAGGGTAGGACGACAAAGGTAACGATCTCAAAGTGGTCGAGAAATATCACATACTACCAACACAGGGCAGGACGACAAAGGTAATAAACTCGAACAAAGAAATGAGAGATTACCAACTATAAAACAAGTGATAGCTACAACAAGGTAATCAAACCGGGCTATGTTACCTACTACCAACAAAGGGCAGGACGAAAAAGGTAACGATCTCAAAAAGGTTCGAGAAATATCGCCTACTACCAACTAAAGGGCAGAACGACAAAGACGATAAACTCAAGCGTGGAGAGATTACCAACTATCAAACAAGTGATAGCTACAACAAGGTAATCAAACCCGACTATATTACCTACTACAAACAAAGGGCAGGACGGCAAAGGTAAGAAGCCAGCTATATCACCTACTACCAACAAAATGGGTAGGACGGCAAAGGTGATAAGCCCAAAGCAAGGGACCAAAATTCAATCTGGGAATAAACCCGAGAGAAACGGTCAAACAAGACTCATCCCGAGGAGAAAATATATCAACTGGGAATTAATTCCATCCCGACAAATGAACTGGGGAGGAAGGCTAAAACATATATCTTCCACGAGGAATAAACTCAATGGGGAATTAACAAAGATAGGCATTTTCTGCTTACGGGTCGACACTCTACTGGAGAGAGGACACACACGCTCTGCGGGGATAACAACACCAGAGAGCAAGGAAACACCAACACAAATGCAAGATTCACAATGCAACAGCAACATGCTATGCACAACAAATGAATGCGCATGCAATGCTTATGAGTATGAATATGCTGACAAAACAGTCATACAGATAAACAGAAGGTGGAAAAACATCACAACACCGCTGAATACCCAGCTAATCTCAACAAGATGGAGATATCATCAGCAGCTCTGCTAGGGATTCATCTGACGGAATCCTGCAAGAGATAAACAAAAGCCATCAAAGGAAAATAAATCCTACTACAAGGCTCAAATCTTGCTGGAGAAAAGAAGATACTCCTTGGGGAAAGACCCAAATATCAATCTTCTAACATTAACGATCCATGAAGAGGATAATAACATAAACTCTGCTTCGGGGATGGAAGGAAAGTTATTGGGGGAATCACAATAACCCAAACTTTCTGATTCATCTTGGGGATAAAAGAGATTCACAGAAACTTCCATTTTAAAAGGATGAAGCGATCTATGTGCGGAGAAAAAAATGAATCCATTGAGGGCAGTAGACACATAAACGTCTACGCAAAATCCATCGGGAATACAAGGCAGATCTGCTGGAGATACAAAAGAAAAGCTCTCTGAGGATTAACCACTTCTGAGCAAAACAACCTGGACTTGTTGAGGAAAACAACAACAAGGTCAAACTGTGGGGGATTTTAAATCGATATTCATCATAAATGAGAGAAAACCCAACAGGTGACCCATATCAGTATTCCTCAAATATAGATATTATCGACAACTCCACTGGGGAACACCCGAAATAGTGATGCACAATCTTCTCTGAAAACAAACAAACTGGAGAGAAATACACCCTGGACTTGCCGGGGAAGATAACGCTGCTCTGCGCTTTGGGAATATCCCAAGCAACAACAACACACCTAGAAGGTAAAACTCTGATGGAAATTCCTCATATGATTCACACCGGGGGACAGCTAAAATGGATTTTCGTATAAGGAGAGGTGGACTGTCAAAACTACTCGACTACCTGACCATATCGTAATCAGCTGGAGAAGATCCGGATCAAAACCTAGCTGGGGAAAAATAAAACAGCATTGGACCTTATGAATTCAACACACCATAACAAACCTTTGAAGGAATCCATCATCAACTAGTTATATGATCAAAACTCTGCCGAGGAAATATCAACAAACTCTACTGGGGAAATACCGACAAACTCTACTGGGGAGCTGTCAATAAATTCAGCCAAAGGAGCGAGAACGAACCCTGCTGAGGAAAACATTGATCCTACCATTCTTGGAATAACCGTTGATGTTTCTTTTTGCATTCATAAATCAAAGGAAAATGTTTTTATAATTTTCAAAAAAATTAAATCAAATTATTCACATTTTGTTTCAAAAATCATCATAAAAAATAAATGAAATTCTGCGAACAAAAACAAAATAAGAATTGCAAACAAAGGGACAAAGGCCCAAATTTTATTAATAGAATGGAAGTCCGCAAATGGCGTAACTCCATGGATCATTACAAAGTTTGAAAAATGGTAAATACATGGAAAGGGTTACATTGAAATACAATGACCACTATTCTCCCTAACAACTTTGAATTCCATTGTGCTCAGAACTTCAGTTGAGAATGGTTGAAACAGAATCCTCGATAGACAATGTTGCTTTCAAATGATCAAGACTGGCCAGATGCAGTTACTTGCCATAATCCCTAACTTTTGCCTAGATTTCCCTCTCAGGTTTTCAATCTACCGAGATGATTTTTTCTGTTTTTGTCTCTAATTTTTTCCTGGACCGCCCTTTCGGGTTTTCAGCCCACCGAGACGCTCATTCTTGCCTAAGCCGCCCTTTCGGGTTTTCAACTTAGCGAGCTGTTCTTTTATTTTTTAGGCAAAGTATTTCTTGACTGTATCGGTATTCACAGGACGAGTGAACTCTTCACCATCCATAGTTGTAAGAAGTAATGCACCACCAGAGAAGGCTCTCTTAACAACATATGGGCCTTCATAATTAGGAGTCCACTTGCCCCTAGAATTATTGGTAAAAGTCGAGATCTTTTTGAGCACGAGGTCGCCTTCTCTGAACACATGAGGTCGAGCCTTCTTGTCAAAAGCTTTCTTCATTCTCTGTTGATATAATTGGCCATGACACAAGGTCGTCATTCTTTTCTCTTCAATCAAATTCAACTGGTCATATCTGCTTTGGCACCATTCAGCCTCAGACAATTCAGCTTCCATCAAAACTCTCATAGAAGGGATTTCAACCTCTAACGGGAGCACTGCTTCCATACCATAAACGAGAAATGAGTTGCCCCTGTTGAAGTGCGGACGGATGTACGATACCCATGCAAAGCAAAAGGGAGCATCTCATGCCAATCCTTGTAAGTAACAACCATCTTCTGAACAATCTTCTTAATATTCTTATTAGCATCTTCAACAACCCCATTCATCTTAGGTCTGTAAGGAGAAGAATTATGATGCTCAATCTTAAACTCATCGTATAATTCCTTCATCATCTTGTTATTAAATTTCGACCCATTATCATTGATAATCTTGCTCGAAATACCATACCGACAGATGATTTGGTTCTTGATAAACCGGACCACTACTTGCTTGGTCACATTGGCATATGATGCCGCTTCAACCCGCTTGGTAAAATAGTCAATAGCCACCAATATAAAACGGTGTCCATTCGACGCTTTAGGCTCAATCATTCCAATCATATCAATGCCCCACATGGAGAAAGGGCATGGAGAAGAGATAACATTGAGAGGAGTTGGAGGCACATGAATTTTGTCAGCATAAACCTGGCACTTATGGCACTTCTTCACAAATTTGTAACAGTTAGATTCCATTGTCAGCCAATAGTAACCTGCCCTCAACATCTTCTTAGCCATTGCATGCCCATTGGCATGGGTACCAAAAGATCCTTCATGAATTTCTTTCATCAACATGTCTGCTTCGTGTCTATCCACGCATCTGAGCAAAACCATGTCATAATTTCTTTTATACAGCACATCATCATTCAAGAAGAAACTACCAGCCAATCTTCTCAAAGTCTTCTTATCTTTCTTGAATGCCCCAAGCGGGTACTCTCGATTCTGAAGAAAGCATTTAATATTATAATACCACGGTTTGTCATCAACAACCTCTTCAACGGCAAACACGTGAGTTGGCCTATCAAGCCGTATAACATCAATTTTGGGCACATCATTCCACCGATTCACCACATTCATGGAGGATATAGTGGCTAAAGCATCCGCCATTCGATTTGCTGCTCTGGGTACATGGTGAAACTCAACCTTATTGAAGAAAGTTAACAACCTTCTTGCATAATCTCGATAAGGAATCAAATCAGGTTGACGTGTCTCCCATTCTCCTTTAATCTGATTAATCACCAGGGCTGAATCTCCGTATACATCGGGAATCTTGATTCTTAAATCAATGGCTTCTTCCAAGCCCATAATACATGCTTCATACTCAGCCTCATTATTTGTGCAAGTGAACATCAACCTTGCAGTGAAAGGAATATGAGAACCATGAGGAGTAACAATTATTTTCCCAATACCATTACCATACTCATTAACAGCTCCGTCAAAAATTAAACCCCAACGGGATCCAGGCTCAGGTCCTTCATCAGGTAATGGCTCTTCACAATCTTTAACCTTTAGATACATCACATCCTCATCAGGAAAGTCAAACCTGATAGGTTGGTAATCATCAATTGACCGGTGTGCCAAATGGTCAGCCAAAGCACTTCTTTTTATCCTTTTTTGAGTTCGATACTCGATATCATATTTTGACAATAACATTTGCCAACGAGCAATCCTTCCAGTCAGAGCAGGCTTTTCAAAGATATACTTGATTAGATCCATTTTGGATATCAACCAAGTTGTATGATTCAACATATACTGGCGGAGGCGCTTGGCAGCCCAAGCTAAAGCACAACATGTCTTTTCAAGCATTGAATACCGAGACTCACAATCGGCAAACTTCTTACTCAAATAATAAATGGCAAATTCTTTTCGACCAAATTCATCTTGTTGACCCAGAACACAGCCCATAGACTCTTCTAGCACAGTCAAATACATGATCAAAGGTCTTCCTTCCACAGGAGGAGGCAAAATCGGAGGTTCAAGCAGATACTCTTTAATCCTCTCAAAAGCTTTCTGACAATCCTCTGTCCATATACAACCCTGATCTTTGTGAAGAAGCTTGAAGATTGGCGCACATGTGGCAGTCATATTGGATATAAATCGGGAGATATAATTCAAACGTCCCAAGAATCCTCTTACATGTTTCTCTGTTTTGGGCGCAGGAATTTCCTGAATGGCTTTAACTTTACCAGGATCAACTTCAATGCCTTTTTGGCTGACAATAAAGCCCAACAATTTTCCAGAACGGACACCAAAAGTACATTTATTAGGATTCAAACGGAGCTTAAACTTTCTTAAACGTTGAAACAACTTCAATAAGTACTCAATATGATCTTCTTCAGTCTTCGACTTACAAATCATATCATCCACATAGACCTCAATTTCTTTATGCATCATATCATGGAACAAAGTAGTCATAGCTCTCTGGTACGTTGCACCAGTATTTTTCAAACTGAAGGGCATCACTCTGTAACAGAATGTTCCCCAGGGTGTAATGAATGTTGTTTTTTCCATATCCTCGGGTGCCATCTTTATTTGATTATAACCGGAAAATCCATCCATAAAAGAGAAGATGCTGAATTTAGCAGTATTATCTACCACCATATCAATGTGTGGCAGTGGAAAATCATCTTTTGGACTCGCTTTATTCAAATCTCTATAGTCAACGCACATTCGGACTTTTCCGTCTTTCTTTGGAACAGGCACAATATTGGCCACCCATTGAGGATACTCAGAAGTCACAAGAAAACCAGCATCAATATACTTTTGAACCTCCTCTTTGATCTTCACAGCCATGTCAGGATGAATTCTTCTCAATTTCTGCTTCACCGGTGGACATTCAGGCTTCAGCGACAATCTATGCTCCACAATATCAGTATCAAGACCAGGCATGTCTTGATAAGACCAAGTAAACACATCAACATATTCTCTAAGAAGCTCCACAATCCTCTTCTTAACATCTGACTGAAGTAGTGCCCCAATCTTGACTTCTTTTATATCATCATTTGAACCCAAATTAACCAATTCCAATGGCTCTTCATGAGGCTGAATGGCCTTTTCCTCGTGCTCAAGCAATCGAGAAATTTCATCTGGAATTTCTTCAATATCCTCTTCTTCAGCTCCAAACATAGGGAACTCAAAGTTGGGAGAGGGCATAGGGTCATTGTTTTCAATGGGTTTAACAATCAATCTGCACAATGTTTATGTTTGATTTTAGAATATGAACAAGAAGTGCAAGTATTATGCAGATAAAGGTGATTATCACATTATTACTATTTTTTTTTGGTTTTTTTTATGTTTCCATTTTTTCAGAAATAAAGAAAAAAGGGAAAACATAATATGGATAAACAAAATAACATTTTATTGATGATGATAAAATTTGAAACAAAGCCCTCACAAATTCACTTTCACTTTGGGCTGAGTGAAAGGATTTTTGAAAGAAACAAAAACAAATTACTTTGAAATATGAACAACAGTGGGAACATCAACATCTATCCAATTCTAGCATATTTGTCCGTGTGTCACAAAATTGGGAAGTTCTTCCTCTTCATCATCCTCAATGATGGCACTGACTTCATATTCAGGTTCCTTAAACTTCTTCCGAGGGGAGTAAAAAGGCACATATGCATCCTCCGGGGACATATACCCGGGGTCCTCCAAATAAGGCTCCCAATCTTCAACATGAATGACATCATCTTCAGAACCAAACGAGATGTAGCCTACAGGGTCATCTTCAAGAATCGCAGCCATAGAATGATCTTTGTTGATGAATCCGGTGCTGTGAAAGGCCTCATTAATACGCTTCAAATCTTTTCTGACTATACCAGGCGTAAAGCCTAAACCAGTTTTTCCCAGGTTATCAACCACATCAATGACTTGGCCCCAACCATCAGATCGACCAGTCTTTAATACATGCAGAGCATCCTTCAAGGAAGACATGGGTAACTCATTCTTCTTAACAACTTTATCATCAACAGAAAGAGTTTGGAATGGAGTTCCAACAATTTCATCAGCATCAATATACGAAAAGGATGAAAGGTGGCTCACCAGCATCGCTTGCTCACCTCCAACAATTACCAGCTTATCATTCTTAACAAATTTCAACTTTTGATGGAGAGTCGAAGTCACTGCCCCAGCTTCATGAATCCATGGTCGGCCAAGCAGGCAACTATAAGCAGGACGGATATCCATTACTTGAAAAGTAATCTGGAAGAATCATGGTCCTATCTTGATTGGAAGATCAACAGTCTTTCGAGATCCATCAAAAGCTTTAACAACAACCCCACTATACCTCATGGGAGGACCTTGGTAAGAAAGCTTTGATAAAGTAGATTTTGGAAACACATTCAAAGAAGAGCCAGTATCAACCAACACATTGGAAAGCGCATCTTCTTGACAGTTCATGGAGATATGTAAAGCCAAATTATCATTTCTCCCCTCCTCGGGTAACTCTTCGTCACAAAAGCTCAAATTATTACATGCTGTGAGATTGGCAACAATTCCATCAAACTGATTAACAGTTACATCATGCTCAATATATGCTTGTTCCAATACCTTCTGTAAAGATTTTCTATGAGCTTCAGAATTCATCAGTAAGGACAACACTGAAGTCTTGGACGGGGTGTGCAAGAGGATCTACAACACTATACTCGCTCTTCTTGATCAATTTCAAAAGTTCATCCTTATAAGCCTTCGAACCACTGGACTGACCGGAAGCATCAACATTACTCTCATCTTGAGATCGTTTGCCAGCAGCAACGTTCTCCACAATCTTTGGAGGCTCAGGAGAAAAGACACGACCACTTCGGGTCACTCTACCCACATCAGCGATGCTTACCACAGAAGACAAAGAAGGAATGGGCACTTCCTTACCATCTTCTACCATGGTAGCATTGTACTTATACGTAACAGCCTTGTTAGATTCATATGGTACTAGAACGGGCAACCGAATGACCAAGGGTGTAACAGCGGTCTTCCGACTATCATAAGAGATAACAACTCCTTCAGGAATATTAAAGTGTGGTGCAATAACATTCACCTTATTCTGATATTTATCTCTTTTAGCAGTGACTTCAATCAAATTTTCATCCATCATTCTTTGAATATCCCTTTTCACTATCACACAACCACGAGGATTCACGGAACAAATACAGCAATATGCATAGCCATGATCAATATCATGGTACTCACTCAAAAGTGCATGCATTTCCACAAGAGATCTTCGGATCCAACGGATATCAAAGATTTTAAATGTACCAGGACAACCATAAACCATATTGACAGACACCTTGCCATGATTAGGTAGCGGATTCGATTGGACATTAGGGTTGGAATCTTCGAAAGACAAAATACCACTCCTAGCCAACCTTTGAACTTCCATCTTCAATGGATAACAGTTCAGTGTCATGTCCCGCTCCTCCCTGATGGAAAGCTCAATGAGCTTTGGGCTTGTACCACCATGGCAAATCTTTTGGAACAGCCGGTGGTGCACGGGTCTGAACAAGATTCTTCTGAATTAAGCAAGGAAGAAAATATGTATATGTCATCGGAATCGGATCAAAATCTTTCTAAAAATGGCCCCGCTGATTGTTCTGTTGATTAGAACGTTGTTGAGCAGGAGCTGCCTGAACAACAAGAGTTGAACTGATAACAGGAGTGACAGATGCAACATGTTGCTGACACTGATTATTCTTACTGTAACTCTTTTTGCGTCTTCAATGGGAAATAGCATGGGTCTCACCCTCTTTCTTCTTGGCAAATCATCCACCATACTTCTTGGAATTACCATCTTTTGACAAACATCCCTCAAGGACACCTTCTTCTAATCTCATCCCCATATTAACCATCTCTGTGAAGTCACTCGGGGCACTAGCAATCATACGCTCATAATAGAAAGGACTCAGAGTTTTCAGAAAAACCTTAGTCATCTCTTTTTCTTCCAAAGGAGGATTAATCTGAGCAGCAATCTCACGCCATCTCTGCGTGTATTCTTTGAATGTCTCCTTATCTTTCTAAGCCATTGCTCGAAGCTGGTCACGATCAGGAGCCATATCCACATTATACTTATACTGTTCCACAAAAGCCTCACCCAAGTCTTCGAAAGTGCGAATTCGAGTACTGTCGAGTCCCATATACCATTTCAAGGCTCCACCAGACAAACTATCTTGAAAGTAGTGAATGAGAAGCTGGTGATTATCCTTCTGAGCCGACATCTTACGAGCATACATAGTCAAATGACTCATCGGACAAGAGTTACCCTTATACTTTTCAAAGTCAGGGACTTTGAACTTATGCGGGATCTTCATATTAGGAACCAAGCATAACTCATGAGCATTCTTTCCAAACAGCTCTTTACCTCTCAGAGCTTTGATCTCTTTCTGCATTTCAGCAAACTGGTCTTGAATCTCTTCCATTCTATCATAAGCACTGGCATTTTCACTTGGAGCAGTATGGCAAATCTGTTTTCACCAAAAGGAACGACATGAACCACAGGCGGTGGTACAGTCATCACCAACTGGAATTTCAGGAGGCAATGGTGGTTGATAACCCTCAGGAACAAAGTTATGAGGCATGCCCCAGGGGAAACCAGGAGGCATGGAGTATTGAGCAACACTAGCATGCGCCACAGAGACGGGCGTAGAGGCAATCTCAGAAATGACTGTCCTTTGCACAAGAGTTGAAAGTGGAGGAGGAGGGGGTGGTGGTTGATTCTGAGCAGCCACCAGAGCTTCCATCATAGCAGTGAGTCTTTCCGAACCATCCTTCAAAGTTGATACTTCTTCATGAAGCTCACGGTTCTCTTGTTGCAACTAATCCATCTTTTTCTTTAGATTAGCCCGAGTATTATACTGGTGTGACAGCTTGGCTGAATGAAGACCAAAAGAAACATAAGACACCTGGAAAAGGAAAGAAACAATGCAAGAGATGATGCTTGATATGTAAGATGAAAATGCAAAGTTTCAAGGAATTATAAGGCATATTGCAAACATTGTTATTTGAAATACCAAAATCTCATTCATTAATGATGGAAAAGATTACATCTTGGAAGTACAGATTCAAAAATCCTAAAACAAATAGAGAATAAAGAAAACTAGATCCCTAGAGAATCCTATGAGAAGAAGTCCCAGCTTCTTGATGTGGGCCTGCATCTGAGTCTTCTCAATCAGCAACTGATCAACAATCAACTTCCAAGGAGATTCTGAACTCTTTGGAATATTGGAAACTGGATGAATGCGAGAGGAAAATAAATCCTCTTGCGCCTTTCTCTTCTTGTTGGCAACTTCATCTTCATTTTTCTTCTTGAAGTGCTCTTGAAGTCTTGCATTCTCTAACTCAACAATCTGATACTTGTTCTTCCAAGCATCTCTCTCTTGTTGCATCTCGGCCAAAGCAATCTGAAACTTCTATGTGTCTTCCATAAAGTAGAGAATATGCTTCTTATCAGTTAGAGATAAAGGCTCCTGACGCGCATAAGAAGAGGTACGTTGGGAAAATCACCACAACTGTCAATAATCATCGCTTCAGAAGGAACATGGCTACACCAATCAATATCAGAATGAGTGAGAGACATGATCTTCTGCGACCAATATAAACCATTCTTGAGGTTCCAAAAAGTTGCACACTTCGGCAAGTGAGAAATAAACCACTTGTAAAGCAAAGGCGCACAACAGATGATCATCCCTTCACCATGGAAATTCCTGAGGTGAATAGAATGGTAAGCATCGGCAAGCAGAGTGGGAATTGGATTCCCAATCAAGAAGATCTGAATAGCATTGATGTCGACAAAGTTCTCAACATTCGGGAAGAGGAACAATCCATAAATAAGCAAGGCAAAAATAGCCTCAAAAGCGACTGTGTTCCTCACACTAGCAAAGTGATGAGCTCTATCCATCAAGAACTTAGCGGGTAACCCAAGAATCTTTCCTTTGGTATCCATGCGAGCCTTAATCTTAGAAACCTTCAAGTGAGTAGCCTTTGCAATAACATGATGCTCAGGAACGGGATCCAAACCAGAGAAAATCTGACCATAAACAGGCAAACCAAGCAGGAGAGAATACTCCTCTAGCGTAGGTACCATCTGATAATCAGGAAAGGTAAAACAATGCAGCAAAGGGTCATAGAACTGAACCAAAGTAGCAAGCAATCCTTCAGCCATATCAACCTTCAAGAGAGATAAAAGCCTTCCATATCTGGACTCGAACTTCTGGGTATCAGCAACCAAAGATCCTAGCTCTCTCAAACCCTCTAATTTAGGACTCTTGAAAGTGTACTTCTTTGTACTTCTCCTTCCAAAATCCATAACAAAAGTACCTACAATGTTTGCAATAACACCTTTAAGTTCCTTGAAACCTTCCAAAAGAATGCTCATGAATGCATGAGTGCATGAATGCAACACCCACAAACAAGATCACACAAAGCACACGGGTCAAGGTTCAAGTCACGAGCATGAAGCCGAGGGTAAGAACCAATCCCACAAAGGTATGTACTAAGGTTTTGTCTTCATTGTACCTGCAGAAAATAGTGGTTCTAACAAAGTGCCCAGGGTCCATAATCCACTATCAGACACACCAGTACACCGATTTGCTCGGAGGTTGGTAGTTATCCTCAAGAGAATCCAACCTGAGTGTAGCATCGCGTGACAGCTAAGTCAGATTTACATCTTCATAGCTTCCGCGCTACGATCCTAAAAAGGATAGGATGGGTTAAGGGTTACTATGGTCCTCAGTGTTATAGGCTTCTATGGAAAAAGTAATGCCTTCTCGATCGCTCGATCGGCATCAGTAATTCCAAAGAGGCAACCACCGAGTGGATAGATTCTCAAGTTCTTCTTTTTCAGGATTCGACTCCTTCAAAGTTCCCTTGACTATACTATCCTCCTATCTCAAAGTACACTCTGGTCCAGGTATAGGACCTATCTCACACACAGATGAACTCCCAAACAGAACAAACAAGTAACAAGTAAATCAAACAAAAAGCAGTAAATAAATCAAAGTAGGCTAAACCCCTCAAGAGTAGATGAGATCCCCAGCAGAGTCGCCACTTTTCTGTAGCGGTAAAAATTCGTGAGTGTAAGCTAATGATTAACTTAACTCAAGGAAAACAGAGTCGCCACCGCGCTTTTATTTATTCCACTAAAGAAAAGGAAAAAAGAGCGAATAAATCCTAAGAAGTCTAAAAAAGCAAAAGCTAAAAAAGACAAAGAGAAATGGGTAAGGGGGGTTGGTTATGTAAAGGGAAGGTTTTACGCACCCAATACATCTATAGTACTCTATAGGAGCCCTTTGATGTATACATGCTTTTGGTCTGAAAATGGTTTGCTTGAAAGAGATTGGGAGAGATGAGAGGAGAAATATTTTTTAATATTTTTGTGTTTGGAGAGACTTATCGCCTCATGCCTACGTACCCACGATGTGCAATGTAGGATCAAAACCCCGTAGTTCGTGGTACAAAGAACAAAAAAAATTGTTTGTTTTGGTTGATTTTAAGTGTAAAGACAAGTCGTCGTTTCTAAGCGAATAATTCCGCTTAAAGAAATGAATCATGTCTAAACTTATGAAAAAGTTTAAAAGAAAAAGTGCACAAAGCACAAAAAAGAGTTTGATGAGTTTTTGTATTTTTTATGTTTTTATAAAATGGTCAAAATATGGTTAATATGGATTTACATTTATTAAAGAAAACAAAGTTTTAAAAAAAATGCTTGACCAAAGTCAAGGTTTTATTATGAAAGAGGTGATAGTTTGAAATCAAGAAGGTTTTGAAAAAATGGAGAAGGTTTTGAAAATTGAAGAAGGGGTGGAGAAGAAGTGACTATCCTAGTGCATAAAATAAAAGCTAAGGATAAGAAAGATCTAACCACATGGACAAGCTCCATAGCATAAGCAATTTTCCCTTTTTGATTTGGTCTTGATTCAAAATAAGTCTTCAAAAAAAAAAAAAAGACTCCAAGTATCCAAAATCCAAGGTTTTCCATCACAAACTCCCAAGCATAGGTTAGGGTCCTAATTCTAAGTCCAAAAGTCCATAGTCAAGAATATAGGTCCTCCAAAGCAAGGGATAGTGGCTATAGTACAACAATTAAGAGCACAAGTCTTTTAGTGGTTTAATCCTTTATTAATGTTTTTGAGTCTAAAATGGACAAAAGAAAAATAAAGCACAAGATAAAATGGTCCAAGTGGACAAAAATAAAAATAAAAAATGACAAACATAAACATGATATGATAAATGGCATAAAGAATAAAAATAAAGAGAGATAGGGAGCGAGAAGGAAAAGTAAAGAAGTTAGAAGTTAGTGGTTAGTAGCACAAGGCTCTAGTGCCATAAGCCTTCACCGATTATTCCGTTTCACGTTATGAACTATAGTGATTAAACAATGCACTTAGGCCAAAGTTAATGAACTTGACAGAAGAGTGGTAAAACAAAAACCTCTACAACGCCAAGTTTCAAAGATTATGGACCTAATGCAAAAGATCAATCACCATTGGGTTGACGCGACCAATCAAGGCCCGGACCACAAAAGTTCAAATTCCGAATTGGATAAAGAGGGACAAATGTTGCGCTATGTTAAGCAATCGTCGAGTAATTTACGGAGTAATTACCCTACAATGAGGCCGATCAATAGCTCTTTGTGCTAATGCATGCTAGATAAACGATATGTAGATCGTCATCCAAAAGCAATATCGCACGAAAAGAAAATAGGTAACGATCTAGTCTTAATCAAGAATTCAACAAAGAAATTCTAAGATCCATAAGACTTTCATCGATCAAAATAAAAAAGGAAATAGATGAAGAGAAAGCCAAATTAAATTACAAAGTCAAGAACCTTTCATCTTCAAGTTCAATCACCTTTAATTGATAAGTTTAAGTGTGAAAACATATCACTAATTCAAAGCACCTCAAATGAATTCAACAATTCATTAAAAGATAGATTTGAACTAATGAATGTTTAATTACTTTAACCATGTCCAAAGTCCATTGAAATTGAAGAGAAATTAATCTCAACAATGTGCTTCAAGGCAAAAATAAGAAGAAAAGAGAAGAAGGAGGAAGAAAAACCAAAACAGCCCCAAAAACAAGAAAAAAACACAATCTGGAGGCTGGTGAATCGATTAACCAACTCACAGTGTAATTATGTTAATCGATTAACCAGTACAAACTTCCAATTTTTGCGCAGAAAAAAGCTGTTAATCGATTAACCTAATTGTACTGGTTTTGGTTAATCGATTAACACTGTGAAAACAACAGAAAATCAGTTTGAAAATTGCCAAATCCTTGATCACTCATTTCTTCAAACATCTTAGGATCAAGGATTCAATTGTGCACGAATTTTTTGAGTAAAACAGCAGCAAAAACCAGCAATCAAACACAATTACAAGATCCAAAGGATCAAGTAACAAGGATCCACCAAGGATCTTCATTATGGAAGATGAAACTGAAGCTTCAACAATGGTGAGAGATGAATTACCACTTCAAATCTGAAAATTCCTTCAAATTGCTTCAAGATCTACACTCCAAAGCCTTGATCTACTATAATTGATGAACAAAAACAAGAATGGATGAAGGTTTAGCTCAAAGTTGAACAAGATTCAATGTGAATTCTTGTTAACTTTCAAAAGAAGAAAAGTGAGCTTTGGTGAAAATTTGTGGTTGGGAATAGAATTTGCAAGAGGTTTGTTAGCTATCAAAAGCTTGAAGAATGAATGAAATAAAGGCTCTATTTATAGAGTTTAGGCTTGGAAAATTTGGTGGTTTGGAATTAGGATTGGAAGATCAAAATTAGGATTGGAATTCAAATTTGGAGGGAAATCACAAAAGAGTGGTGATTAGTGATGGTACATGGTGGGAATTAGTTATGATGATGTAGGGAATTAAAATGGGATGGTCTAGAATATTCCACATGTGATCAAAATGGTGAAAATTGGTGCCAATTGCTGCAGAATTTGAATTTGGCACATTTTTTCAAAAATTGCACGTGTTAATCGATTAACCATTTCACAGTGCAATTAGGTTAATCGATTAACCAGTGCAAAAAATGAAAAAATGGGTTTTTGATGTGTTTTCTTGGCTCTGGCTCGATTTTCTTGCTTGTCAAAGAAGGCATGGAAATAAACATATGAACCTTGGAGTCCCTTGAATGATAATCAATTAACTCTTGGAAACTCTTGATCAGATAATTTTTGAATTAATCGCAGATCAACTTTGACTTTATTTAGATGAAATTCATTCGAGCTGCGGGACCGATTTTTGGTATTTTTAACCTGTTCTTCCCCTGAAAATGTTAGTGAAAGAAAACAAAATATTTTTTGATTTTAATTAATGGTTAGTAAACATAAACAAACTAAGCAATGAAACAACTAACAAACACACACAAACCCCAAAGATCCCTGCAAGGCACAATCCTATAGAAGAGGGAAACAAAGTGTGATCTTGTTTGTAGTATGAGATGCAAAAGAAAAGCAAAGAATCTTAGGGGCAAAAATTAGGGTATTACAGACGGGAGAAAGGAAGTCAGAGCAATCGTAGTTCGACGGACGAGCACAACATAACAAAAACAAACAAGCTCGAGGAGTATCCACATCGCTCGAGTAGCACACATCCGACTGTGGATTCATGTAATCACAGTGGCAAAGGGAGATTCCTAGCAACGATATCATATCATCGAAGCAGAACAAAGCAACAGGGACGCCTAGCCCTGATATCAATTCATCGAGCAGGATGAGGAGGCAAAGCGACGATATCATGCCATCGAAGCTTGCAAGCTGTAGGAAACAAGGGAGCCTAACCACGATATCATGTCATCGGGTAGGACAGAAGGTGTGGGGAGAAAGTAAATTGTGCGTACGAGCATAAACCATCAGCGTTGATCGACGCGAGCTAAACAAAGTGTGGGGGTCTGATTGCTAAACCCTTCTTCCACTTGACGACTCGATAACAAGAGCGGGGGCACATGTTCAAAGCATCAATGTGTAACGCGGGCTAAAAAAGACTCAACAGAATGTGCGGGGACTGATTACAGGTCCCTTTTCGCTTGCCTTCTCTGAGGACTTATCAGGGGGATCGGGGATGGGACGCCTCTTTTGAGGTCTTTGGCACAAAAGTAAACAATCACAAACATGGCCTCCTATGAGGACTTCCAGACTTGCCGGCCAAGTGGCTCGGACTCCCAATCCTACTTCTCATGGCATCGAAAGCAGTAAAGTGCGGAATGAGATAAAAGGGAAAAGAAGCTATACCAAACGGATAACAATCCGTAGCAAAGGCAAACAAAGTAAGAAATCTGGAATACTTCGAGCAAGCTAGCATCAACAAACAAGCAAGTCAGAAATCGCATATCTGACATAAGCGCCAAAGCATGGTCGGTGTGAAAATAAATCACAACCGACATGTGATGTGTATCATACACAACAACACAATCAAACAGTACACCTACAAGAAACACAATCCAGACAATACGCAAGAAAGTATATACATCTCACAAAGTGAGAGACAAGATAAGTCGCATCAGAAGTGAAGCGGTATCCCACAAATAAAGTGGAATACCAAGCGGATAAGCACTATCGGGAACTTCTTACAAATCCTTACACAAGCTTAATAAACACGTTAGAAACAACAAGGAAATGTAACCGGAGTTTGCACATTCAATTCACAACTCAAAAACAAGTAGCAACAATCAAACGCTAACGAAATGCCTCATAAAAATAAATCCATAATGATCAAATGAGATGAAAACATGATGTGAAATCAAGTGGGCAGTAGAAAATGCATCATCCACAAGCCATAATCAAGCTCAAACCAAACAAGAATAATCACCAAGCATCATACTCAAGACTTGTATCAAAACTATGCAGGTATGCAACAAGATAAGGTTCAAAATGATTCACATGCTTCCACACAAGTAAAGCCATACAAAAGGTAGGTCATGGACCAAGGGCCAAGGAAAATCATAATCACAAACATTTCTTATTCATCAAAGAAATATCACAAAGCAACAAGCAAGTTCATGTCATTCAAGAGCACAAAATTAGGTCAAGATGTGTGCATTAGCAAGCTCAAAACATCATCAAATGAGAGCATCAACCAAAAATAGTAAAATGATTCAATAAAATCCCAAAAAATGTCCCAAGGTATGTTCAACCATCCAATTAAGCATGTACAAATATGGGATCAAATTAAGATCAAGACCATGTTCAACATGGACAAACTAGACAAGGTATGCAAACAATCGAGCAAGAAACGAGGGTCCATAAATCTTGGATGGCAAGTCACCCAAAGCGACTCAAACCAACACTATACCAACATAAAAACACCCTCATATGATGGCCTAAGAGTGGCCAAAAGATCATCCTCAAAAGGTTAAGAAAAATTACAAAAGTCCCTAACCCTAAATGAAGGGTATCCTTGGGAACTCATCACGAAATTAATTCAAAATAAAATGGAAAAAAGGGATTAAAAATAAAATAAAAATAATGAAAATAAAGTCAACATCTCAATTGACCAGAAAAATGTTTCTTTGTATTTTTAAAATGGTTGGAAATATTAAAATGAAAAGCAAATGGAAAGAAAATAAAAATAAAATAAAATGAAATAGCAAGGCAGGGGGTGTCATAGTAAAGTCAGATTACAAAGGAATCCAGTTCAAAGGCGCATTGGGCCAGAATCAGGGGGTGTGGATATGAAAATACGCTAAGCCCATACCAAATTAAAACTCAGAAAAAACAACAAAAATAAGTTTAATGAACCGCAGCGTTTGGTTTAGTGAGGATGACACGCTGACTCTTTTCAAATGTAGACTGAGCTACCATTGGCTGGTCAACCAGTCAACATTCCAACTCGTCAGATGAGGGAGCCCTAGCTCCGGTCATCTTCTTCGGGAGACTCGCCGGAGCTCCTGGATGGAACCTCACCAAAAATCACAAACATGTACACCATTTTGCTTAGAAATTCATGGTGATTCCAAATCCAACTTCAAAAATCGTTTTAAACATGTTTATCATGGCAAATCGAAGCTCACAAAGAAACGTGCTCAAATGAAAACTTTAACAAACGCAATCACAAACACCACAAACACTGCCTACATCTCTGTAGGACTTCAGAAGAGCTCACCAAACACTTGAATGCTCAATAAAATCAGAGAGAGAGAGAGGGTTCATAACTGTTACCTCAGGTGAGCTTCAACTACCAATTTTCCAGTAAAGCAAGGCTCCAAACTCCTTCCTCAGCTTCATTGATGCTCCAGAAGCAATGATCCAGCAATAAAATGGAGAAAGAGTCCTCAAAATTTCAACCCGATAGTGAGCAACTTGTGAAATTTTTTTCTGATCTTACCCACTGCAGGTTTTGTCTGACTTGTTTCTAGGGTTTGAGATGACTTTATATGATGGGTAAGGAATGTTAATGGGTCTGGGAATATGATGGAAGATTGGTTTGGGAAATTTGCCAAAAAAGAAAAGTGAGAGTGTGGTACGGTTAGTGACTTCATGAAGGGTGTAGGGAGTGATTTTTTAGTGGAATTGAGTGTGTATTAAGTGTGAAAGGAAGTGGCACGTGAGAAGGGAGAATGAGGTCAGAATTGTTCCTCTTTTTTTCTTTCAAGTTTTGCCAAAAAAAAGAGAGCATTATGTGCATGGCATGTATGGTGATGTTTGGTCATATTTGGTAATGAAAATGACATGTATAATGTACTACAATACGTATAGCATTGATACATCATCAGGCTACAAGAAAATTTACACAATATGCCAACGACAAATGCATCAAAATTAACCTAAACACCTTACTTTGCATGGACATATCTTGAGGAATATGGCACCATTTGAGACAACCTTAAGATCAATGGAAAATAGGAATATGATAGATCAAAATTCATGTTGGAATCTGGTTGAAACAAGGCCTTGAACCATGTGAAAATTGGCCATGAAGAGTTGTCCCCAAATCTGCCAAAAAGAAACTTAGAAAAAAAAAACAAAGTTTTTGACTTTTGTAAAGTGAAAATGTCCAACTTTGGAGCACTATAACGCATTCAAAAATGACTCAAATGACATGGTTCTTGTGCCCATTTTGAAGGGAAAGTTTCAAACTACAACTTTCATGTGGAAAACATTTGCAAATGAAGCCTTCACCATGGTGAAAATAGGCTTTGAAAGTGGCTAAAAACTTACTAAAAATAGTAAGTTTCTAAAACCCTAAATTCCAATTTTAGTAACTTTTTCACATTCTTGATTTTTCATGAATCCTTGAACATTTCTTGATCAAATCTCTTCCATGGATCATATTTGACTTGAAAATCATGATGTTGACCTCAAAAAGTTAGGAGTTGACTTTTTCACTGCACAGTTGACTTTATCCCCAATTTTCCTGATTTTGAAACTTCTGATCAATTGAAACCCTTCTGAACCAAATTGATGGACAATTATCCAATCATAGACACTTAGGGACATGAGGAATACCATGGAATCAAGTCTTGCCCAAAAAATCAGAAATAAACTGATTTTATGGCAAACTCTAATTTTGGTGCCCTTAGTCTAGGAGGAATCAACCCATGCTCCAAATCCAAATTCCTCTGAATATGATGTGTATCCTCTCAAACAAAGATGAGATGTGCCATTTGGTGATGATAAAAACTCAAAGATCTTGCCCATTGGGGTGTTAAACTCAAGAATCCCAAAAACCCTAATTTGAGAAATCAAGCTAGGAGAGTGCGATCCACTTGAAATTTCTTGCCAATTGTAATCCTCTGATGAGGTGATGGAAAAATTAGGATGACCTGAGGCTCAAGGCTCCTTTGTCACTCAAGCAATGATGACATCAAGAATCATTTCTCCTCTTAGCCTCTTGGACAATACACATGAACTTTTGCTTGAACTTTGGGGAAACAACATCCTTTCGTGAATTAACCTAGATACCTTGATCCCATGCTAAAAACAAATGACATGAAAATGCAAGAATGGAATGAAACATAAGCCAGTTAGTGTTAGAAATATGAGGGCAAATTTTGAGGTGTTACAGCTGCCCCTATTCAAACTTCTTGGAACCGAGAGTATGGAAGCAAAGGCTTCCAGACGGTCGGGATACATGGAGATTGAATACCAAAATAACCGCATAAATTTGCATCCTGCAAAAGGAGAGACAACTTCGCTGGGGAACAAGTAATAAAAGATGTAGGATCATGACACAGACGAGTATCAGAAATCAATACGGACGAAGTATTGAATGTGTATTGAAACAAACATGGACGAGTGTTGACTATGCTGGGGATAACACGGACAGGTGCTGAAAGAACATGGTCGGGTGTCTAAAAGGTCAATACGGATGGGTATTGAATAAAAAAGTTCAAACACGGACGGGTGCTGAAAGAACACGGACGGGTGTCTAAGGTCAATACGGACGGGTATTGAAAAAAGTTCAAACATGGACGGGTGTCTAAAAGGTCATGGACGGGTGTCTAAAGGTCAATACAGACGGGTATTGAAAAAAGTTCAAACACGGACGGGTGTCTAAAAGGTCACGGACGGGTGTCTAAAGGTCAATACGGACGGGTATTGGCTAAAGAGTTCAAACACGGATGGGTGATAAAGAGCACAGACGGGTGTCTAAGGTCAATACGGACGGGTATTGGAATAAAACAAATGGTAACTTTACCGGGGATTAAAATGCTAAACCGAACACGGACGGGTGTTGAAGGAACACAGACGAGTGTTTAGAATCAATACGGACGAAGTATTGAGGAAATGAAAAAGAACACGGGCGAGTGTTTAAAGAACATGCAAATCAAAACACGGACGGGTGTAGAAGAAACACGGACGAGTGTCCAACGGTAAAAACTCTGAGGGGATAAACCAAATAGTCTCTCCAAATGACCAAGTCCACTGCTTGGGGAATAAAGTTGGATGATATCTCCTGAATTACGACTTTTCCTGTCAGGGAACACCTGGAAAACGAGAACTCAAACCTGGCTTATGCTTCGAATGCATATGTTTGAATTTTTCTATGGCGTAATGCTCCATACGAAATGGAAATGCTACGCTTTTGGGAGGATGCCATGCAAAATGCATATGCAATGCAAAAGAAGAGCTCCAGAAAATTAAATGCTGAAGACGAAGGCAACTCCACCGGGGATGACAAACTAAATTGTCCTATGAATCAAAGACCCTACTGAGGAAGTCACACTGAACAACTTTCCTGATCACAAATTCTGCTGAAGATGAAACCCAAAGAGAACTCCCACTCTATTGGGGATCAAGAATAACAACTACTGAAGATGGAACCCAGAAATCTGCTACAGAAAAAGGCGCCAATAACCATTGGACTTAAAACCTACCGGGGATGTCAGCTACCGCTGAACAAACCGTTGCAAGGATTACCACCAAACTCTGCTTGGGGATACCATTGAGCTTAACCTGCTGCTGGGGAAATAAATTTACCCTTATCCTGCTGGGGATTAGATAAAACTGTTTTCGACGAGACTATACTTCCTGACCGGCTGAGGAAAGTAGACACCAAGACTCTGTGGGGAAGATAACATCTTTGTCCGGGGAAGATATTCCATAAGTCTTCTGCTGGAGATACAACAACATCCACCTTGGGGTCATCAACTTCTGAATGCTCGCTGGGGAGTAGTAATCAAAACACGACTCTGGCTGGGGAAACAATCCCCTATACTCCTGCTGGGGAAATAATCCTCTGCACTCTTGCTGGGGAGAGTATGCTCTGCTGAGGCTGATGAACTTTCAGTGCTGGGGAGAGTAACTCTACTGGGGGGAACAATCTTGCCACCCAACCTGACTTGTCTCTATGGTCATAAACGGCCCTTTGAACTTTCAGCTTGCCCCAGACCACCAGGCCTAATGGAAGAAATCATCTCAAGAGGATTTTATAGAAGATCGGGCGTTCACACTGCCCCAGGGTCTTCAAACTCTTGGAGAGATTTATCAGATCTCAACATAACTGCCCCAGACTGCAAGGTCTATGAAAGAATTTCGCCTCGAGAGGATTTTACAGAAGACGTAGCATCCAAAATGCCCCAGTGTCTTCAAACTCTTGGAGTGGTGCTTCGGACTAACCGACTTTTGGAAAGGATAACCTCTTGTACTCTCAAGGTGGCCTGCCTCGAGTCTTGAAGAAACTTTGCCCCTGAATGATCTTAGAGAGATTTGTCAAATCGACCTGATTGCCCCATATTAACCGCTTGCGGAGAGATTTATCAGATCTCGACATAATTGCCCCAGTTTGGCTGAACTTTGATGAAATTTCCTCAACATGAATACCCATGATTGATTGAACTCTGAAAAGACTTTCTCGACTTGAATGCCCCAGCTTGTCTATATCTTAACACAACTTGCTAGGAAAACTCATGCTCAACATGGTCTTTCAGTACCATGACCTTTGATATGATTGTCCTTCAGGGTCTTCAAGCACTTCAACTTGCCAGGATCAAACTTCTCAACTGATGTTCATCATGTAAGCTTCTTTGATGTCAAACAAATGTATGCAAGTATAAAATATTTATTCTGAAAATGATTACCCTAATGCAACACACATGTTAATCTCGAAGTCTTTTATTGAAAAGATGTCGCAAGGCCACGTGAGCGAATCACTGCTTAGAATACGACATTGATTTTTTAATGCACATGCAATACCAACAAGATCTTTTAGCACCACTCATGGGAGTCAGGAATGCTATCTCATCGGAGTAAGCTCTCGCAATAAACCCTGTTTCAATTAGGACTTTTGAGGGTTGTATCGTGGCCTGGTTCACGGTTTTGAGAAAAAAGGATTTAAGGCTCAAAGTTTATCGGTGCCCACCCACTCTTCGTGATGTTCTCCAGTCCTACATTCAGCTAATCTGACACAAGCGCTCATCTCTCAAAAGGTTTTATGATCTTTAAGGAACCCATGAAATTAATGGTTTGAGACCCGATGAGGTTTTGGAGCAACAATCACCCCTTTTGTCTTTTGTGTCTGTAGCCACACGACTTTGTTCTTATCGAGGATTTTTCTTTGTATTCCTTTTAGCTTTTCGCTTTCTCATTTTTTTTCTTTTTGTTCCCTAATTTTTGCATGGACTGACTCTTTTGAGTTCTCAATTTTGAAGTCCAGCGGGATGCCTTAACTTTTGCCTAAGTCGCTTGTTTTCAAGTTTTGACTTAGCGACTTTCTTTCTTTTTTTTTTTTTTTGTTTTGGGAACAAATCATGTGACACTAGTTTGTCTGACTTGTTTGAAAGGGTTGTGACTGCCTCACTCCTTGATCCTTTAAGGATAACCATTGTGGTTTCACATCTTTTGACCTCTTGATGGTGTGGAATAGAAGGTAATGAATCCTCAGATGCACACTCCTTTCGAAATTTGAATGCTCAGTCAATTTAACTGACGTCTACCCTGCCCCTAGGTTAAATGTGAGGGTTTTTCGTACGAAAGAAACTCCTACTTCAAGGCTCAAAGGGGTTAACGAGGGCCTATCTTCCTTATATCTCCAATGTTTAGGGATTTGAAACAATGCCTGTACATCCTCAACAGGGTTCTATCCAAAAACATACAACCCGAGATTTTTGCATTTTCAAATCATCATCCTCCCTCAAGAGTTTAAGGCAAGAAAGTCGGTATTGCAGTGCATATAAACATTTGAGAGTTAACACGAATGGATTACTTCAAGAAAAACATGCTTATTGTATTATGATTGTCATTCAAAAAACAAACAAGTTTCTACATGCAGACAATGTTTAAACAAACAAGCAAGATACAAATGAAAATTCAGTAAAGAAACAGGAAATTGCCATCGTTGAGGAGACTTGGCTCTGTCTGGACTTGTTGATCTTGGGGAATTTCAGCAGTCAGCAGTCTCGATGTTCATTCTATTACTGGGTTGGTGCCAGATTCCCATATTTTCCTGGTATGAACACAATAGTCTTGGAGTCAATCAGATCCTGGACCTTGCCTTTACCCTTGTCTCTGAATGACTTACAATCTTCAATTAAATGGCCAGGTTCTCCAGAATGGTAGTCACGATAGGCATCGGGATCAATCCCCACGGGATAAGGAGAAATAACCGGAACTAATCGCTTGGTTTTCCCTAATGAAAGCTCGAGCAATTGAGGGAACAACTGGATATGAGACACATGAACTGTGTCGAACTCCCTTGTTGGTTTCCTATGCCTCTGATGACCTGCATGATTATTTGGATGACCGATTCTGATTGATCATCTGATTATCATTACCTGGAACAAACAACGGTTGTTGGGAAGAAGCCCTTAGAAGTACAGGTTGCGAATGATATTCATGAGTTGCCCCTTGAATTCACTTGTTGAACGGGAACTAGCCGCTGACAAGAATTTCCAGAAACCGCAAGGTTGTGGAAGAGATCCACAAAGTGCTTCATGGTTTGAAGGAGATTCCAAAGAGATAGTAGGAGTGAGAATTTCTGTTACGGAAATGGGCACATGGTTGCTTTCCTTCCTTAACACCGCATTCAAGATTTCCATAACCAGGCTCATCTGAGTCTTCATCTAATTGACTCTCTCTCTCAATAGTTGTTGACCTTGAGATAATGCCTGCACTTCCACCATAAAATGCCCCATCTGAACTTTCATCTCAGCCCACTCTACACGGATCTGTTCCATAACTGAGCTCTGATCATCGGAAGTTGAGTAGTGGGAAGAATTCAAGTTGACAATTCTGAAGAGAAGCCCAAATCAGAATGAGGAATCTGCCTCTGAGCACCTGTTATGCATATAAGTATGGAAATGCAATGCAAAATGCCATGTTCGAATATTTCCAAGGAACTATTATCCTTTGATTTGAGTTTTTTTCCCCATACGAACCACAAGAAATAGATGGAAATGCTCAACAGCTAGTCTCAAAGTTAAGATCCCTGGAAATACGAGAACATGTATGTCAGAATGCAGAATGATGATGCATATGCACACATGGGATCAAGGGTGCCACATAAACTGGACAACTGATGTGCTAAACTGTCTGAATTACACGGCACAAGATCACAAGTTCGGCGCAATCTCAGAAAACCGGGAACCACAAAAAAGTCACCATCTGAACCACATTCATGAACAGAACCCTAGTCACCATCAGAAACAAAGTCACCAACAGTACCTGTACCTGTAAGGATCATTCCCGCCTCGGTCACGGGTATAGACTAGGTCAGGGTAGGTCAAAGAGAAACGCAGGTTCGACGATTCATCCGGAAGCATCATCATATTCACACAAAAGTGTTCAAAGATAATACTCCGTTTGAACCTCCACTGCTCGTGGCATCATGCTTGGCTAAAGTGGCGTGACACCACCCGCCGCCCATGGGCCACTCTATTCCTAGTGTTCCTATGGATAACTTATAGCCTGTGTATTGGGCCTTTTACCTCTTATAATAACCCAACCCGCCAAGAAGAACCAGACAGTCCAGCCAATAACCAGTATGCAGGAAATAAAAGCGCAAGTAGGATGCAATGCAAACAGATAAATATGCAAAGCAATAAAGTAAACACCGAAAGACAATAAACACACAAGCGCTAGGATTGACTCGCATAGGGGATGGACCAGCAAGAGGTCAACCGTCCCCAGCAGAGTCGCCAGTTGTGCTCCCGGGATTTGCAAATGAAGCCTTAACCATGGTGAAAATGGGCTTTGAAAGTGGCTAAAAACTTACTAAAAATAGTAAGTTTCTAAAACCCTAAATTCCATTTTTAGTAACTTTTTCACATTCTTGATTTTTCATGAATCCTTGAGAATTTCTTGATCAAATCTCTTCCATGGATCATATTTTACTTGAAAATCATGATGTTGACCTTAAAAAGTCAGGAGTTGACTTTTTCACTGCACAGTTGACTTTATCCCCAATTCTCTTGATTTTGAAACTTCTGATCAATTGACACCCTTCTGAACCAAATTGATGGATAAATACCCAATCCTAGACACTTAGGGACATGAGGAATACCATGGAATCAAGTCTTTCCCAAAAAATCATAAATAAACTGATTTTATGGCAAACCCTAATTTTGGTGCCCTTAGTCTAGGAGGAATCGACCCATGCTCCAAATCCAAATTCCTCTGAATATGATGTGTATCCTCTCAAACAAAGATGAGATGTGCCATTTGGTGATGATAAAAACTCAAAGATCTTGCCCATTGGGGTGTTAAACTCAAGAATCCCCGAAACCCTAATTTGAGAAATCAAGCTAGGAGAGTGTGATCCACTTGAAATTTCTTGCCAATTGTAATCCTCTGATGAGGTGATGGACAAATTAGGATGACCTGAGGCCCAAGGCTCCTTTTTGACTCAAGAAATGATGACATCAAGAATCATTTCTCCTCTTAGCCTCTTGGACAATACACATGAACTTTTGCTTGAACTTTGGGGAAACAACTTCCTTTCGTGAATTAACCTAGATACCTTGATCCCATGCTAAAAACCAATGACATGAAAATGCAAGAATGAAATGAAACATAAGCCAGTTAGTGTTAGAAACATGAGGGCAAATTTTGAGGTGTTACACAAAGGATACTTTTAGTAAAATAAAATAAAATAAAATAGATAGAAGTTTTAAAGAGAAATGGCTGATTAAAATTCGAAATATGGTGAGTATAAGAATGAGGAGGCACCTTCCTTATATAGGAGAAATTATAGCTCAAAAGGGAAAATGATCTGTGTGTTTTTGAATGCTCATAATCGATTATGTCATAGGAATAATCAATTATGTAGTTTAAATATGAAAAGTTTTCAAATTGCACTGTCATTTTCCACTTTAAGTCTTAGGATCATCTTCCACTTGAAGAATAATAGGAATTTTTGAAACAAAATCCTCACCATCTTCTTCCATAAAATAAAGAAAATAAGTTGAGAACTATTTTTGTTCGGTCCAAGATCCTTAGTCTTTCAGACTCTTTTGTTTATCCTTCGTGATAAGGTTCTTAAGGAATTCCACTTCTTGGAATTCAATAATTACAATAGACCCCAAATTCAAAAGTCTATATAAGTCATGATCCATATTTGGATAATATTGATATGACTTAATAATAAATTTAATTAAACGCAGACATATTACTCACATTAAATCTAAATCATAATTCAATTGCATAATTTGGAATTATAAACTTGAATAAATTTGATCACTTCGATGATTAACAAATTTCCAATTTAATAAATAATTTCAAATTAATAAAATAATAACAATATTCTCATTTCCCTTCCATGTTCATATAAATGTTTCAGAAAAATAGTTTATCATTTGAAACAATTTTAGTATTATGGTACTATAACTTATAACTCAAATAGAAAATTATAAGTTAAGAAAAAGAATTTGTTTAAACTAGAACAATACATATTTTATGCATATATATACTAAAATATCTTTTAATAAAGATAAATAAACTAACGGGTTCATGCAAAATTAACATGTATCTATATGCATTGTTTCGTTACACTGAGTATGTGGGTATATATATATATGTATCTATATGCATTGTTTCGTTACACTGAGTATGTGGGTATATATATATATATATATATATATATATATATATATATATATATATATATATATATATATATATTTTATGCATATATATACTAAAATATCTTTTAATAAAGATAAATAAACTAATGGGTTCATGCAAAATTAACATGTATCTATATGCATTGTTTCGTTACACTGAGTATGTGGGTATATATATATATATATATAAAGTTACTTTTTATCAATTCAAATACATTGATACAATATGCAATATACATGTTTCAATAAGAGTAAATATCACTTATATATTAGTTACTTTCATTTATATATACATATGTTAGAAAATAAAATTATTATTATACATACATAGTAGAACATATATAATATAATGTTTATGTTTTATCAATACTACTGCAATTTTTATGTTTCGAATTCAACATTTCTATAAAATCATAGAACGTGACCGCATATCGAAATACAATACATATCATGCAATTACTATTACGGGAACTTAACGAATGTATTATCTAATTTACATTATTATTATAATCAATTAATTATTAACAAAAAATCATAATACTGATAACCACGCGGTGATATCAATTGGTTGTGAAAATAAAACGTACCCAGTTATATGTTGAAGATTCTTGTTATTGACTTTTAATATGGAAACCTCGGTAGCCACTATTTAAATTACTTTTAAGAATGTTTGAAAATTGATTGTAATCAAATCGATCGAGCTTAGAATCGAGAACGAAATCACTTTCTTTAAAAGTATTTTAAGCACTCTCAAATATCTTAGAGTTGGAACACATAAATATCCAGGATAATTCAACATATAATCGAGTTTGCACAAGACTGATTGAAACTCGAATGTAGGGAAGACTACCTGGAATTTTGGTGAAGATGATGTACGCTTGTGTTATGTTTTTCTGAATCCTAAATGAAGTATATATATAGACCATATTGGTGCTGTTTCACAAGGTTGCGACCCTTGGTGAAATAACTTCTTTTTACCAAAAATTACATGCTTTTACCAAAAGTTACGTACTTTTTACCAAAAGTTACATGCTTTTTACCAGGTGGGCTTTTTCTTAATGAGGGCTTACAATGTGCTGTTGAGAATTTATAGTCGAGTCCCTTAGGAGAGACTTTATAGTCGAGTCCCTTATGAGAGATTGTATATTGATTTTGACCAATGAGACTCTAAATCTCTCTGGATAGGCATTGAGAAGAGATTGTTTGTTGGGACATTAAGTCACTCAAGCAAGATTATATATTGAGTTTGGCTAAAGAGACTCTAAGTCTCTCAGGAGAGGCATATAGATAAGTCTGTTTGTTGGGACTCTCAGTCTCTTATTCGATATTAGCTATTGGCCTTGGCTAAAGAGACTACAAGTCTCTCAAGCGAGGCATTAAGATGAACCTGTTTCTTGTAACTCTTGATCCCTCAAGCGAGATTATATATTAAACCTGGTTGAAGATACTTTAAGTATCTCAAGTGAGGCATTAGGCCACTAGAGAGAGACTTCCATCAGGCCTCAAGATAAGACTTTAAGTTAAGTCTCTCAGACCAGACTTCAATTGCGTCATTTTGTCAAGACTTTATGTTGAATCACGCCCGAGAAAACTCTTAGTTCCTTAGGAGAGGCGCTTTGATGAGCATGTATGGTAGGGCTCTCAGTCCCTTATGCGAGATCATATATTAAACTTGGCTGAAGAGACTTTACATATCTCAGGCAAGGCATTGAGATGAGCCTGTTTGTTGGGACTCTCAATCCCTCAGGAGAGATTATATATTGAGCCTAGCTGAAGAGACTCTGGTGTCTCACGCGAGGCGTTAGGCCATTCGCGCAGGATTTCCATTAGTCCCTCAAACAAGACTTTAAGGTAAGTCTCTTAAGAAAAACTTCAGTAACGTTCTTTGAGCGAGACTTTATGTTGGGTCCCGCCCGATAATACTCTATGTCTCTTAGGCTAGGCATTAAGATGATCATGTTTATTGGGGCTCTCAATCCCTCAAGAGAGATTATATATTGAATCTTATTGATGCGTCTCTACGTCTCTCAGGCGTGTCATTGAGATGAGCTTGTTTGTTGGGACTCTCAGTCCCTCAGGCGATATTATATATTGAGCCTGGATGAAGAGACTCTAAGTCTCTCAGGCGAGTCGTTTGGCTACTCGGGTGGGACTTTCATCTGGCCCTTAGACAAGACTTTAAGAGTGTGTTTGGATGAGGAATTTGAGAATTTTTAGGAAATTTAAAATTCTAAGTAATTCAAATGATTCAATTGAAATTCATTCATTTTTAAATTCTTTTGTTTGGATGGAGTATTAAAATGATTCAATGTAAAAAAATTGGGGCCATTTTCATAATTTTTAAAGCTTTTGGGTCAAATTTAAAATATGAAAAATAGGGACCAATTTGTAATTTTTGAAAATTTGAAGGACCAATTTGTAAAATTTGAACATTATTAGGGACTAATTTGTAATTTTTTGAAAATTTTGAGAGTGAATTTGAAATTTTCATAAAATATGAGGACCATCTTGCAAAATTTGAAAAATTAATAATAAACAATTTAACATTCATATTAGGGTTAATGAAGTTTTTGGTCCTCATAAATATCTCAATTTCACTTTTAGTCCCTCCAAAAATTTCCTTCAAAGAATGGTCCTCATAAAATTTTTAATTTTAACTTTTGGTCCCTCTTGCCAATTAGCTACGGTTTTTACAACTTAGAGACAGAATTAGCGACGGTTTTAGCGACGGTTTTCTATTTAGCGACGAAAATGGCGACGGTTTTAGCGACGATTTTGGCAGGAGGGACCAAAAACTTTCTTAGCCCTTCATATTATATAGAGTTAAGAAACAATTTGAAATTCTTTACTTTTTGGTGTCATTTTAAATTCTAAATTTAACATGAATAAAATACTCCATAAAATTACATCATTTTAACAATTTTCCATATTTTTTATCCAAACAATGGATTTTGATCAAGTCATTTCAAATTCCCTCAAAAAATTACTTTCCCTCATTAAAATCCATCATCCAAACACACTCTAAGTTAAGTCTCTCAGGCCAGAATTAAATCACGTCCTTTGGGCAATTCTTTATATTGGATCACGCCCAAGGAAACTCAAATTCCCTCATACAAGGCATTTAGATGAGCTTGTTTGTTAGGACTCTAACTCTCTTAGGCAAGATTGTATATTGAGCCTGACTAGTGAGACTCTAAGTCTCTCAGGCGACGCATTGAGATGAGCCTGTTTGTTAGGACTCTTATTCCCTCAGTCGAGATTATATATTGATCCTGGCTGAAGAGACTCGAAGTCTCTAAGGCGAGGCGTTGAGAAGAGCGTGTTTGTTGGGATGCTCACTCCCTATGGGAGATTATACTTTGAGCCTTGTTGATGAGACTCTTAGTCTCTCAAGCGAGGCATTGATATGAGCCTTTTTATTGGGACTCTCTGTCCCTTATGAAAGATTATATATTGAGTCTGGCTGAAGAGACTCTAAGTCTCTAAGGCGAGTCATTAGGACACTCGGGTGGGACTTTTATCAGTCCCTTAGACTAAACTTTAAATTAAGTCTCTTAGGTCATACTTCAATCGTGTCCTTCAGGCGATACTTTATGCTAGATCCTGTTTGAGGAAACTTCAATTACCTCAATCCAGGCGTTCAGATGAGCTTGCTTGTTAGACTCTCAGACCCTTATGAGAGACTATATATTTAGCCTGACTAGTGTGACTTTAAGTCTCTCAGGAGAGGCTTTGAGATAAGCATGTTTGTTTGGACTCTTAGTTACTTAAGTGAGATTATATATTGAGCCTGGCTGAAGGGACTCTAAGTCTCTCAGGCGAGGCATTGAGATGAGCTTGTTTGTACGGACTCTCAGCCGCTCAGGCTAGACTATATATTAAGCTTGGATGAAGATACTCTAAGTCTCTCAAGAGAGTTAGACCACTCGGGTGGGACTTTCATGAAGCCCTAAAACAAGACTTTAAGGTAAGTCTCTTAAGCCACACTTCAGCTGCATCCTTTGGAAACTCCAAGTCTCTAAGGCGAGGCGTTTATATGGTTTATTCGTATTCTCTAAAGGGCGACAAGGATCTTCCTGTGGAAGTCCAGTGTATTCATGTATTTCCTTGGGAGGTGACACGCCGCAATTTTTCGGCTATGCGAAGTAGTAAAAAGTTATCAAACCACATAGACCAAAGGTTGATTACCAAATTCCATTCTATTGGCGTATATCTAGAGTGACTAAAACTTGAAGTTTCATCAAATAACTTAAATTAAAAATCACTTTTGTAAAATAGCTTAAATAAAAATAACTTAAAATACTTTAAAACAAAAAGGACTTAGGGTTCATGATCCCCACTCTGAAACACTCATATAATCACTTCATTTCTATTACAACAATTTCGACACAGTTATAGAAAATAGATAAATATGCATAACACCTACTTTCGCCAGCGTGTTGTCCTATCTATGACGAATAATTCGTATACTTTCACACGATCAGATTATTGGTCAAAGGTTATTTTCTTTTGTGTGGCTATAAAGACGAAATATTTCTCAATCGCGTCTGAGCACTTTCGTTGTATCAGACTTAACTGTTTAAAAACCTACGCTCGGGTTCTGACACATGTCCATTCAGACTATGATCGATACCTGAGAACTCTTTAATTTCATACAAGCGTTGGAATTAAAAAACCCAAGTTTTGAAATAATCTCGTGGTTAAACTTCTCATAATCAATTAGTGAAGAATCATACGAATGGTCACAAGTTAGGTCTCATGATCCTTAGTCCCTAACAGATTTACTCACTCATTGTGAAGAACTATACAATTAGAGAAATTATCGTAGTAAAAAACATAATAACAGAAAAATCATAAATTGATAATTGCAAACAAGCGTAAATATATCCTGACTGACAAGAATTCACTTGAATTGAAATAGATCTAGTGTTCCAATGGAGACTTGTGTACAGAGCAATACAGTGAAATAAAATACGTAAAAACTAGAATGTTAAAGTGGGATCCCCCTAAACTGAAGTCAAACTATAGGTTTTATGGAGATATTCTAGAGGTGGAATAAAATTAACCGTTCAATGCTCTTTACAATCAAAATTTGGGCAAAATCAGAAGTTGCAAAGATCCCAAAATAGCCTAGAAATGATAAAAAAAAGGAAACGAATCGGGAAATCTCTCGCCTGTCTGCTATGACCTGTAGCAGATACTATGGGCTCTCATAGCAGATCCTTGGAAAATATATGGGTGCTTTCTCAAAGGAGGAGGAGATAGGGTTTGGCTGCTACGACCAGTAGCAGAAGTTATGGCTGCCCGTAGCAACACTCTATTGTTTATACTGAGAATTCTCGATCCTTCACCATTTTCTGTGCTTTACTTCAATTTGGTTCCTCTTTTTCCTGTGATACCTTTTAAAGATTGAAATTACCAAAAACTTGATACCAAAGTATAAAATGTGAGAAAATAAAGTAAATTGAATGAAAAACAGGGAAACAGTGAAGTAAAACGACTAATAAAAGCGATGCGAAAACCACTTATCAAACTCCCCCAAACTTAGACTAATGCTTTTCCTTAAGCAACAAAGTTTGCTTATGCAAATTTTTGGATCAAGCGGTTCAGTGATTGAAAAGCTTACGAAAATGAAGCTATCTGTACTCATACGTAAGTTATCATTCATTTTGGCTAAGATTCAATTCTATCGTTAATCATCTGACACCAAAGGTATTTACAAGCACAATAACTGTAGTGAGACTAAGGACCCAAGTCTCCCTTTCAGACACAGCTCCTACTATGCTATGTACTTAAGCCTCATTTTCAAATTAAGGCCTTTGGAACTATTATTATCATCACATGTAATAGACCGATTGAGAATATTTGTTTGGACACCATTTCTTTTTTTCTTTTACCGATGAATTTACACACTTTTGCATGTTAATTTGTCCACTTTGGGATTACGTTTGGGGTTCAACCACTGTTAGGCTGAATAACCGGGTGAGTGTTACACAACTTAGAAGGTGTAGTTGCCTTTTACCGTCTTTTCATCATTTTGGTGCTAAAATTATGTATTTCTAAACCAATCCTACATGCTATGTGAATCCAAGTTATGCCAGACTCTCATTATAAGCTAATTACGGAGTACTCAGAATCTGAGTACTGTGGTACATATCTACCTGTTGGACTCATATCTTACTTTGGAGAACTTAGGGTGTTCGAGTAATACCTATGTTGTCAATTTTTCTCGATGTCCCTAGCGTAACCTCTCATCCCTCTAACTCTATATACTTTACAATTTCCTCATGATCGAAGTTTTTTCAAGAAATTTTTTTCAACGGTCCTAAATTAGGGAAAATTTGAAAAAGTGGTATTTTTAAAAGAAAAATTAACGAAAATAACTAAAATAACAAAAAACATGAAAACACAATATAGAAAAAGAAAAAAGGAAATTAATAACCCCCCTCCCCCCCCCCCCCTCCCCAAACATGAACCAAACATTGTCCTAAATATTTTATTGCAAGCAAGGGGGAGTCAACTCATAAAGATCTCACTCGGGAGGTGGGAAGTGCAACATAAGTTGTTGCAACATCATCTGCATATCATCCAATACCACTCATTGTCTTCTTTACTCCTCCTTCATGCCTTGAATCTCCTATTGCACCCACCTCATCTATCCTGATTATCATTTAAAGGTCCGACTTCATGTTGGGTAGGATGAGTAAGTGGTGGGACAATGTCCTCCACCATAGCATTACCTGCATCATGGTTAGACAAATTGGGCCAAATTTTCACAATATTAACCATTACGTTTCTAGGGTTAGGCAAATCAATAATATCTTTGTTGTGGATCATCATCATGTAGGTGTTTCTGTCAACTGAAATTATGCCTTGGTGCACAAGGGCATCCATGTCAATCTTATCTTTACCCTCTACAAGACAGTTCTCTTCTAAATTACATTCAATCCTGAGGTTGTAATACCCTTTATTTAATAAAATGCTCTAAGTAATATTAGTTGAGATCAGCTGGGTTTCAGTGTGCTCTGAGAGTTATCTGTTGGGATAATTGGAGTAACTGATGAACTCAAAGTTGACTTAATTAATATTATCTGACTCTAAAGTTTTATTAATAGGTGCATTAGAAACTTTTTGAATACTCTTTTATTTGGACTTTTAACCAAGCTGGTCTTACTAACTTCTATTGAGATATTCCTAAATATCATTTTTCTTTATTTCCATTACCCTATCCAACTTAGTGAAATAAGTAGTAGAGAGAAGGAAAGAAAGGAATAAGAGAGGAAAAGAAAGAGAAGAAATGGAGGAACAAGAGAAATTAGAAAGAAAGAAGAAGAAACTCTAATTAAAGAGGAATCATCAACACTCATCATCAAATCATCTCATCTTCATCATCAACAACTTCTTCATCATCTTTTAGAGGTGGGTTCTAGGTAAAAACTCACGGTTAGAGTATTTGGATAGAATGAGAAAAGTTAGGTTATGGTGTTTTGTTTCTTTTCCACGAGAAATATATATTTCATGTTATATTCATGTAATTGTTGTGTGTTTATGGTTTTAAATGTTATTTCATCAGTGAATATGTCAAATTTAAGGATGGTTTGAGATTGGGTAAGAATTGGGTTGGAAACCCCTTTGAAACTATCCTGTTCTGCTAGGCAGATTGTAGATTTCGCAGGGTTTGCACTGCGAGCCTTAGAAAACTGCAAGCGAACATGACATCCTTTCCTACTTTCACTGCAAAGCGAGGGCGAGTAGAAAGTGAGTGTTTGCTTAGAGCATGCACAACGAGCAACCCAAGCATTCGCTACTTCCATCTTCATTTTCAGCTTCGCTCAGAGTTCGCACAGTGAACCCAAGGCGAAGGAGCTCGCTTGGCCCTCGCATTGCGAACGAGACAGGGTTTTCCACGTTTTTTTATGTTTACTTGGTTGTCTAACATGTACGTTTAGTGTTACCATGGATTGTTTACCTGAATATTATGAGTATTATGCATGCTTATTATGGATGTTTGTTTGGTCATGAAGATGATAACCTAATGAAAAATACTAAAGGAAAGTGAGGAAAAACCCTTATCGTAACTTGACAAAATGTAACTAGGGTATGATAAATAACTTAGATGATAATACTTGTATATTCGATGCCTAGTGTAGCGACCGATTTTTGTCGGTGACGCGACCACCTTATCGCTGGGTTTTCCTCACCGCAATGGTAGGAGGGGCTGCTACTTTCTGATTTCTTATTTATCCCGTGAAGCTGGAAGGGAAAGGGAAGATATCTAAAACTAACCTTGCACGCGAATGTTTAACTGAACAAACGCTTAAAGAGATTCGGGGAGTCGGGGTCAGGTTATACAATGGGTAGTTGTCAATTACCCATCCTATATGTGGTTATCCACAAGATATTAGCTTTAGGTTTGGCTTTGTAATTGATAGTGTTTATCTGTTAATGGGTTGGGAAAGTTTCTTGGGAAATATGATAGAGTGAGATTGAGCTTTTGTTGATGTTTTTGGTAAGGTACTAGACCTAAGGATTGATTGGTATGAAGGTACTAGACCTAGGGGTTTTTTGATTAGTATGCTCGCTAAGATTTCGCAATCTTATGCCTACGTATTCTCGTTTAAACGAAACAGGGAAATCAAAGCAATCGTAGTTCCTCCTATTCTAAGGGAGGAAAAAGATGTTTTGGTGTCTTATTTAAAGCCCAAGACAGAGGCTAAAAGGTTTATTTGTGTCTTGTTCAAAGCCCAATATTGAAGCTAAAAGGTTTGACTAAGAGAGAACTTTTTATCTCTAAAGAGGTATTGTTGATTTTTGTGTGCCTTGATCAAAGCCCAAGATTGAAGCTAAGAGGTTGATTGACTCCACTGGGGAAGTCCTTATACAAAGTGTAAAAGGAGGCTGGGAATGACCGACTCAACAAGAGAGTGTATATATATTGGTGTCTTGTACAAAGCCCAAGATTGAGGTAAAAAAGAGACTAGCTCTTTTGGGGATATCTTTATACAAAGCCTAATAGGAGGCTAAAGGAGACTTTTCTAGGGGAAATGTTATATCTGTCTTGTATAAAGCACAAGATTGAGGCTAAATGGATTTTGACTCCGTCGGGGAGGTTTGTATGTATCTTTTACAAAGCCCAAGATCGAAGCTGAAAAGAAGACTGACGCTGCGGGAAAGAAATCTTTATCTGTCTTGTACAAAGCCCAAGATTGAGGCTGAAAGAGACTTTACTGACTCGGGCGAGGATATTTTAAGTATCTCGTACAAAGCCCAAGATAGAGGCTGAAACGATTTTGACTCTGCTTGGGAAATTATTTGTCCCGAGCTTAATAGAAGGTTATGAAATTTTATATCTCGTACAAAGCCCAAGATAAAGGCTAAAAAGGGTTTGACTCAACAAGAGAGCGCTTTTTTTATCTGTCCTATACAAAGCCCAGGACTGTGGCTGAACAAGCTAGAGAAATCATTATACAAAGCCTAAGAGGAGGCTAACTTGTGCTAGGGGGAATCTTTTACCAAGCCAAAGGGAGGCTGGAAAAGATTGATTCAACAAGAGAGTATTTTTATCTATCTTGTACAAAGCCCAAGATGGAGGCTAAAAGGGTGGACTCAACAAGAGAGTGCTGAAAGGTGATTGACTCAATGAGAGAGTCTGAAAGTTGATTGACCCAACAAGAGATTCTGAAAAGGTGATTGACTCAGCAAGAGAGTCTGAAAATGGATGACTCAACAAGAGAGTTTGAAAAATGGATGACTCAACAAGAGAGTCTGAAAAGGTTAGCTCCGCTGGGGAGAATCATTGTACGAAGCCCAAAAGGAGGCTGACTATGCTGGGGAAAGATCATTATACAAAGCCTAAGAAGAGGCTAACTTCTGCCGGGAATTATTGAGATCCCGAGGCAGATCCAAAGGGGGAATCAACTCTTGCTGAGGATTACAGAAGAGTTGAGGTATCAGATGCCTTGAGGTTCTGATTTGAGATAGTGTTCGACCAGTGATAGACTGACCCTGGCTTGGGATTTTAGGAGAGAGGCTGTGTTTTAGAACCCACAAGTTTTAGCTCTGCTGGAGATTAATCCCGAATCCGGGGTTTCTTCCTATGTTTGGAGGGAACTTGAGAATGTCTTTGAGACTCAAGAGGATTTAGACTGTCCAAGTCTATTGGTGTGGAAGAGTTTTATCTTTTGTACGATGCCCAAGAGGAGGACGACTCTTTTAAGGGATGAGTATCAACCCTAAAATTAGTCTGAGGTTTTGACTCCTTTTTAGAAAGACAACTCTAATGAAGGATGACTAAGTTCTGTCCTATACCTTTAGGAGGTCTTCAGGGTCCTTGTATTAAGCCCAAGAGAAGGCATGAGAACTTCTAAGAAGCCGAAGGGTCCTTGTACAAAGCCCAAGAGGAGGCGGGGATGCTTTTAGGAAGCCTGTAGGTCCCAAACCAATAAAAGTTCAAGAAATACTATTCACCGAGAATAGATCATTTAGTGAAAGTTCTGAGGTTTTAAGAAACTCAAGAAATCCTATTCACCGAGAATAGATTAACTCCGGGGAGTAGAATTTCTTTGACAATTTCTAGGGGTGACAGTATGAGAAAAGGTTCACGAGGAATACTGCCTTTCTCTTTGTTCCATATTGTTTAAGCCCAAGAGAAGGCAAGACTGTATCTGGAAATCCTATGGGGATCTAGTTTTGACTGTATTTAAAGAGTGACCAACTGGCTTTACCTAGTTCTAGACCTAGCTGCCGGGGAAAACTCTACATAACTATACTAGTATATATACAGTTGATATATGACAAGTATTTAAAAGGCTATGAAAGAAGACTAACCATGCGCAGCTTCCCACAATACAGTTATATATATTTGGAATGTATTTAAAAGAATGAAAGAAGACTCATAGTGTGCAGCTTCCCACAATACAGATATATATATTAAAGCAAGTAAATAAAAGAGGATAAAAACTTACAGGTGAGCAAGCTTCCATGCTGTATTGTTAGTTGTTCAAAGAAATTAAAGAAAGTTTTGATAACAACTGTATATTTGAACCTAAATCAAAAGGGAAGTTGTTTTGAAAAGATCATCGGGGCTTATACTCAAGGAGAGGCCCAAAAGGTTTTCTGTACAAAGGTATGGGTCTTACAACTCAAGGAGAGGCCCAGATGATTTTGTTAAAAAGGCGACGATCGCGCCGTTGTTTTGAAAAGGTACAAAGGGACTTATACAATAAGTGAGACCCACAATGGTTTATTTACACAGGGATTGTGTAAGTTCTAGTTATTGGCTGAAATTTTGTTAAAACAATGTTGATGTCATGGTTGATGTTGCAACATGAGCTTCTAACATTTATAGCTAACATTCTGGTTTATTGTTGAAGAGTTAAAGTACTGAAGAGTGATGTCACATGCAATGTCTTAACATCACTATACCAGAACATTAAAACATCAGACAGTTATGTGATTAGGGCTGCACGTGTTTTATGGTGTGAATGAGAAATTCTGCTAAAGAGAATCAGAGAATATAGGCGAAGATCAAGGAAGAGATATATTCTGTTACAATCAGTTATGAAGATCAGATTGTTGCGCATTTAAAGAATAAAGATATGGAGAATATTCAGAGTTAATAATTGAAGATTTAATTGAAGATATGATTGAAGATCTATTTAGAAGCAGATTTGTTACAAAAGATATGATATGATTTGAAGGCCCAAATCCTGTTGGGATGATGTTATAAATAGAATGTTTGTAACCTAGAAGAGGTACGGGTCCAAGATGTAGATCATTAGGGCTTTGTCTAAGTGAACCACTCGGGTTGTGAGATGGTCATTGTGTTTAACTCAGAAACCTGTAGGTAATGAGTTTGAGTTTGGTATTGTTCTTGGAGAAAGCTTTGAAGCAACTCCAAAGGGAGTCATGGAAGGGTGTCTTCTATGATTGTAAAGTTGTTGGTAATCAAGTTGTTGATGCAGTGACGGTGTAGTTGACTGCTAGACATCATAGTAATGATAGGAAGTGAGATGGAGTCTCTTACCTAGGGAGGACTTAGGTAGAAGGGTCATTGGGTAGTGACAAAATTAGGTAGATTGTCAACTGGTCTGTTGAGTCTGTAATTTGATACTACTAATAGTGGACTTTCTTCCTGGCTTGGTATGCCCCCAGATGTAGGTTGTTGAACCGAACTGGGTGAACAATTCAGTGTGTTATTTATGGTTTCTATTATTGCCTTGTTCAGCAGATTTCGATGTTGTAACATTGCACTATGACATCACACATCTGTACCAGAATTTCAATTGGTATCAGAGCAGGCATCCTGTCTGTTTCTGGATGAGATCTAGGGAAGATACTTTCTGGTTCATGAGCAAGGAAGATAGTTAGTTCATAGAGTATTTTGTATGATCCCTTGGAGTGAAGAATGAAGCTCTCAGACATGTTGTTGTATGGTTTGACTTATGATGACCTAGTGCACTTGGAGTGTTGGGCAAGGGTTATTATGCCTGAAGGTAGTGGAGGAGTTTTCTGATGTATGTTCCGCTGCATATATATATCTGATGGAAAATTCCTGGTGGTTTTATGTTAAGACTGCAACATTCTGCTCTCCTCTGAAGATGTGGTGATTTGTGAGGACATCTTCAACTAGCTTGCTCATTCCAAGGAACTCTTATATAAGCATGTTGAAAAGAGGTCTGAAGAAAACCTTGCATGATCAATCTCTGGTCTGTATTAAAGAATCTTTTGGTGTGAAGAGATTGTGACATAACAGATGCTTGGGGGCTAAACAAATGTGTTGATCACATCTGTTTGGAACCTACTCCTGACTTGGAAGAGGAGGCATCTGGGCTGTGTGAAGATTCATCAAGAAAGAAACTGAGCGTATTATGTCAAGCAGCTTTTGGTCAATTGGAGTTGGTGCCTGCATTAGCCTTGTGACTGGAAGGATCAGAAGAAGAAGACCATCTGTTCAGTACTGTGACTCCTTCATCCTTTTGATGATGAAAGAAGAAGGGAGAGCAAAAGCAAAAGAGTTTCACTGTCAAAGTTTTCGTGCGGGAGTGAAGATCTTGATAAGTTATCTCTTAAGCTTAGTTGTGGTACCTTAATGAGGATGGCATCAAAAGTTTGAAGATTCTTGAAATTTTAGAAGATGCTGGTTCATTGGTGATGTTGAAACATTATTTCAGTCTTTGCCTTCTCAGCCAAAGGAAGTTTGTTATGCTCACGTGAAGTATCAGGTCAAGCCACTTACCTAATGTAAAGTGATCAGTGGTGTGGATTAGCGAGAGAAGGATCAACCAGTGCCTCAAGTCTGCAGGAAAAGGATGTCAAACCAGATATAATGTTGTATCTTGCATATTTGTCTGATTAGAATGGTGTTGTGCATTCAACTAATGACAATATACATTGACGGGAGACTTTGTATTTGTCTGAGGTTAAAGTGCAGGACTGCAGAAGTGTTGAGAAGTATTTTCAAGGGTTAAGCAACTGGTGGGGTTGATTGGTGACTATGGAGTATCATCCAGTTTGTCAGGGATGAGTTTGAGGTACTCTTGGGCAGTAGGGCAATAAGTGAAAGACTCAAGGAGACTATTCTTCTGGAAGAAGGATGAAAAGAAGATTGATGCCTACATCATGCTTAAGGAGCATCTACATAATCATACGGGAGAATGATGAAGTAGAAGGTCTACCTTAGATGAAGAGTTTAATAGAGAATGACTGCCTTGAGAGAAAGGGACAGTGGTACCAAAATGCATGTGCTCAGAAGTGTGCTCAAATGTTCATCCTCATCTAGAGCATTAGTTAACCATGACAGGGGGAATACTTGTATATGGATTTAGGCTGCAAAGGTGTATATATTGCATGCTGATCAAGATTGTGAAGATTGGTTAGGAGAAAATGTCAGATAACATGTTATGACATTAGGCTGTTGGATAACATGTTATGACATAAATGGTTCTTCTCTTGTGAAGCTAATCATATGTACGCATGCTACTGAGGAGGGGTCTGAAGAACAACTTTGTTTGTGGAAAATTTTCGCTTCTATGCCTGTTTTGGAAGAACTCAGTAGGGGTTTGTGTTGATGGAAGGTGTTCCTTTTAGGGGGAGAATGATATTATGGGAGCCTTTTGGTGTTGGCACTTAGGTTAAAGTAAATTGAAAAGTTGTTTACATGAGGATTAAGTGTCTTGTACAGTGGCGTAAATGGAACAGAAGTGAACCAGAAATTTATTGCATTGGTGAAAGCTTACATGATTAGTAAAACAACAAACAAAGTGCCTAAAGATTATCCCAACCCCCCGAATCAAGAAAAGTCTTCCAATCTTCATCCCATTCATCTTCAGTTGCTTGAAGCTGCACTTGGTTTTTCTTGATAGTCTTCATCCTGGTTTCTGATGTCTTGCGTGTTCTTGTTGCTCCAGAAGATGATCCAACTTTGGACAGGGTTGTGTCCTTCAACTTTTGAGGATCTGGCTTCTTGTCCTCATGCATGCGCCTCTTTGCTGCATTCTTGTTAGACTGACTCATGTTTCCTTCCTTGGTGTGCTGATAGGAGCAAGGAGGTTTGGTATTTATAATGGATAATATGGAATTGTTTGTATCGCTTGACCAGTCAGAGGAGTCTTTGGTGTGGGAATCTGTTTATCGTGGGAACCTGCTTTTCTTGACATATTGGTTACCAGAACTTCGTGCTTGGTGCCTGGGTGAAAGTGTTCCTAGTAGGATGAGACTAGGTCCTGTCTAGTTAAGTGGGATGGTCTTTTGTCTCGTGCTGATGTCCTACATGTTGTTACAACATTATGGTTGGGTATGTACCATACTTATGGAGTTTAAAGAAGCAGCATTATAGTCTGAAGTGGCAGTTCTGACATAGTGTGGATTAGAATGGGCAGATTCTAATCTTGGTGGTAAGTAGTTCAGGAAATACATGGCTACTTTCATGTTGAAGACTTCATTAGGAGCTGGTGTATGTAAGGACAGAAAGGTGTTTATCTTGTGTGAAAAATTTCCAATCAAATGGGCTGTTGTCCTTGAATGTGGCATTATTGGTGGGATATCATGAAGGGCGTTGAGTGTAAAACTGATTACTATAGCCTATTGCAGAATGTGTACTGATCAAACTTGTGCAGTGTGATGATGGGACCTGTCATAGCTGTGTAAAGATAGTGTCGATACAGGAGAGGTCTGAAAAGCAAAAGTGGTGTACTTGGCTGATGGTTGGAAGCAATCTAGAAGAAGTTGTGAGAAGTTGCATCTATTAAATAAGAAAATGTGGTTAATGAGCCAGCAGGCAATGTCTGAAGAGATGTCAGAACATGATATAAGACATGTTTTTGCTTGAGCCAAACAGGGTGGTATTTTGGACGGTGGTGTTAGGATAAAGTGAAACACGTGGCTTAGACTGTGCATGGAGCGTTATTGGCCTAATTTATGGTAAGATTCAGTTGTGAATTATTTAAGGCAGTCAAGGCAGTTTTTGGAAGGTAGGCATTGAATTTGAATGCAGTTTTTGATACCTAAAATAGCGTTTGTTTGACCAAGAACATTGACATATTCAAGGCTCGTTAATTTCTAAGTTACTGGTCAGCTATTTATAGAGGTTAGTTTTTTCTCCTTTAGCCAGTGAGTGTTTGTATCTCATAAGTCTTATGGCTTTTATTCGTATTTGGGTAAGCACTTCTTGGGTCTGGTTTTGTGAGGGTTTCCTTTGCCAATTTGTGGCTAAAAAGGGGGAGAAAGGCGAGGATGGTCTATATGGGTTGCGCAGTGGTTTTTCTTGGAACCTACAATTCCTGATGCAGCAGAAGAGGATGGTACATCCTTGAGTTGATGTTGAGTCTTTGTGACTTGTGTCCTGAGTTATGAACACAGTTGTGACCTGTGTTCTGAGTTACCTGGGCTGGCAGAATGACACTTCTCAACGTGTCATGTTATGCCACAGATTGACCAGGGGGTCTGATCAAAGAATGTGTGCAGAAGTCTCTTATGCCACCATTGGTCTTTGATGAATCCAGGTCTGAGTTGAAAGGAAAAAGAAATGTGCTACATCAAGGGGGAGTGTCTTAAATCTTCTTCCTCATGTACCCAGATATCTGTAATCTGAGTGCACAACTTCGGGACTTTCTACTTCTTCCTCCTGATGTGCTGCCTGAAGTGATTGTGGTGGGCAACGCTGCCAAAAGAAGGTGTCAGACATGATGTCTTAACATCATTCAAATATTCCTAGAAGATGTTCCTCCAGGATTGCTGCGCACAGTAGCTACTGATGGTTACTATTAGGATCAGTGGTTACTGATAACTACTGACAGTAGTATAGAGATGTAATTACTGCTGTAATCTGAGTTGTAATGATTATATAGTTGTTTTAGCCAAAATTAGCCAAAGGGGGAGATTGTAAGTTCTAGTTATTGGCTGAAATTTTGTTAAAACAATGTTGATGTCATGGTTGATGTTGCAACATGAGCTTCTAACATTTATAGCTAACATTCTGGTTTATTGTTGAAGAGTTAAAGTACTGAAGAGTGATGTCACATGCGATGTCTTAACATCACTATACCAGAACATTAAAACATCAGACAGTTATGTGATTAGGGCTGCACGTGTTTTCTGGTGTGAATGAGAAATTCTGCTAAAGAGAATCAGAGAATATAGGCGAAGATCAAGGAAGAGATATATTCTGTTACAATCAGTTATGAAGATCAGATTGTTGCACATTTAAAGAATAAAGATATGGAGAATATTCAGAGTTAATAATTGAAGATTTAATTGAAGATATGATTGAAGATCTATTTAGAAGCAGATTTGTTACAAAAGATATGATATGATTTGAAGGAACAAATCCTGTTGGGATGATGTTATAAATAGAATGTTTGTAATCTAGAAGAGGTACGGGTCCAAGATGTAGATCATTAGGGCTTTGTCTAAGTGAACCACTCGGGTTGTGAGATGGTCACTGTGTTTAACTCAGAAACCTGTAGGTAATGAGTTTGAGTTTGGTATTGTTCTTGGAGAAAGCTTTGAAGCAACTCCAAAGGGAGTCATGGAAGGGTGTCTTCTATGATTGTAAAGTTGTTGGTAATCAAGTTGTTGATGCAGTGACGGTGTAGTTGACTGCTAGACATCATAGTAATGATAGGAAGTGAGATGGAGTCTCTTACCTAGGGAGGACTTAGGTAGAAGGGTCATTGGGTAGTGACAAAATTAGGTAGATTGTCAACTGGTTTGTTGAGCCTGTAATTTGATACTACTAATAGTGGACTTCCTTCCTGGCTTGGTATGCCCCCAGATGTAGGTTGTTGAACCGAACTGGGTGAATAATTCAGTGTGTTATTTATGGTTTCTATTATTTCCTTGTTCAGCAGATTTCGATGTTGTAACATTGCACTATGACATCACACATCTGTACCAGAATTTCAGATTGGGTCTTACACTCTATTAGAGGCCCAAGGAGTTTTTGAAAAAAAAAGATGGGACTTACAACACGAGGGGAGGCCCAGGTTATTTGATTTTTGAACTGGCGATCGCGCCGAGGTTTTTGAAAATGTGTTGGGACTTATACAATACCTGAGGCCCAAACTATTTTGGGTTTCTAAAGGGGTTGGGTCTTACACTCTATTAGAGGTCCATGAGTGTTTGGAAAAGATTTATGAGGGTGGAACTAATCAAAACCCTAATTTGGTTAAAAATGGAATTAATTTTATTTAAAGATTAAAAAAAATTAATGAAAACATGTAAAAAATGAGTGGTGATCTTGGATCAATGTTTCTAAAATCATGTTTTTATCCACAAAATGATTGAAAACCATTTAAGTTTGGAAAACAAAGAGGGAAAACATATTTTAAATTTTAAAAACAAATAAAAATTAATTCTTTGCAAAAATATCAAGTATATGAAATAAATAATATTCTTGGGAAATTTTTGTAAAAATAAAATATTTTAACATTTTTGTGAATTATTAAAAAAAGAATCAACTCAAAATCATTAAAATCCAGAGAGAAATTAATTTTTGAATCAACTAAATAAAATCACAAAATTCAAATATTTGAATTTTAAAAAAGGCGCCAAGAACACACCAAGAACACGCGCGTGTTCTGATTTGCCCAGATTTGTATTTTCCCATCAATCTCACTGAATACTTGATGAAATTACACAATCCACATATCAATCTACTCGTTTTCAACTTATGGTCATGTCCGTGGTCTTTAATTTCATTTATTTTAAACATGGAATAAGAAATCAAAGAGAAACCTCAAGAACCCTAATTTCTGCATGAAGGCTCAGAAATTTCATACACGATTCATACAAAGCAATTGATTGAGGGGAAACACTCTACACATGATTATGAACATATGGCAAAATTATTGTGCGAGGAAATATGCATGAATCATGAGATGACCAAGTTGAGGCGTACCTCTTGCAGCTGGGGATCGTGTTTTGTGTTGGAGGTGTTACAGCTTGTTTCCAATGATGTGGACAGCTTCCCTAGGTGCTATGGAGTGTGTCTGAATGCTTGAAGTGGATTGAATTGAGCTGGAACTTGATTTGGCACCTCAACTGCAAATCTGTCAAAAGCTTGTGCAGATGACTGGTGATTTTGTGAATTTGGTGTTCCAGATGTTATGTGAGAGTTTGGATCACTTCTATATGTTATATGTGAGGTGTGTGTGTGTGTGATTGGTTTGGTTGGAATTGCTCTCAAACTCAAAACCCGATAGTGATTTGAGTTAGAAGGAAAATTTGGAGTGAAAGTGTGATTTTGAGAATGGCAAGTGTTATAGGCCTTTGGTGTACTCAAACTGATCAGAAATGAGGTCTATTTATAGTGTGTCAAGTTTGTTTTGCAAGGAAAAGGGAATGGCAACTGCAGCAGGCCTTTGGCCAATGTGGATCAAATGGAATCTCAAATCTCCTCTAGCCATTGACTTGAGATTAGAGCACAAGCCTATGGTTCTTTGATTCAAGGATAAGGCTTGACTGAAGTGTTCATCTTTGCTCTGATACATGCCACCTCAAAGCATCCATTGAATACCTCAAAACAAAATTGGAGTCTTGAGGCATCTTTAGCTTTTAGGGGGCCAAACCTATTTGTAGTTCCAAACACTTGGAAGGCTTATGGATCAGTGCTTGTCCCTTGGTTGTTCCCCCTTGAGGTGTGCAGATGGAAAAGCATGCTTGAAATTGCACAATTTGAGCAATTCGAGGACTAATGCACAAATCTGCCTTGCCAAGACAGTTTGCAGCAAGGCATGTTGCAGCTGTCATAACTCCAAGCTCAGATGGATTTTGATGGAGTTCTTGGGCATTTTGGAAAGCCCTCATATGACACAACACATGTGTGATCATAGTTTGTCTTGAAACTTTTTGGATCCAAGTGAAAAATGCCCCTACATTTTGAAAAAAAGCAAGATAGATTCTGACTTAGTGAAAATCTCACTAAGTGTTGGAAAAAGTGACATTTCATGTTTTCAGCCATTTTGATCACTCCATAACTAAAAATCCATAAGGAATTGGAATGAGATGTAGTTGTCACTTTTAAAGTATGCCATGAGAGCTACAAATCCATCTTTGGATCATCCAAAATGGTTGCTTGGATCTCAAGTTATGATCCTTTGAAGTTGGTACCCTAACCACTTTGTTCCATAACTTAGAAAAATTCTAAGTTTTTTTATGGTTACCCCTTTTATAAGTTAACTCACTTTCTTTGATTTTTCTTGATGAATGATGATTCAAATCACATATTAACATTGTTTTAGGGTTAAGGAACCTTGGTTGTCCAAAAAAATTAAAAATTCAAACTTTGACTTTTTGTACAGTTGACTTTTTATCAGATGAAATCCAAACTGTGTGATCCTTTGTGAAATCAAGTCCTTGACCTAAATCAAACTTAATGGATGGATTCCATAGGTGTTATAGGGTTTATTGAATCATGTCCCAAGGTTTGGGAGCATGTCTTGGTCAAAAGTCAAAGGTACAGTTGACTTTTCCCTCGAAACCCTAATTATGGTCCAAATGAAAATGAAACTTGTGAGCCAAGCTTTTTGGATCAATCCATTGTTGTAAATTGATCAATGTAGTGTATTGGAGGCCCTTAAATCATGTCTTGAGGTCTTGGCTCATGTTTTGTCCCAAAAGTCAACTTAGGGGTGAATTAGGTCAAGAAACCCTAATTCCTGATTTTTGGTAAACGCATCCCCTTCGGTTAAATTGACTTGATGATTGGGCCCATGAGGTCCCTTGGAGTATCATAGGTTATGTTTTGAAGCATTGGCTCATGCCCAGATGAAAATTTCGATCTGGAGGCCCTGGTCGACCAAAACCCTAATTTAGTGACACTATCGATCTTGAGGCTTGATCCACTTGGAATGTAGCAACTCTGTGCTTGTTTTTGATGTGGGAGTCCTCTTGATTCTTTATGGATGTTGGAGAGTTCAGATAAGTTGAAGATCATGTCATTCCTTGATTGATCCTTTGTCTAAGTGATCTGATAGGGCTCAAAACCCTAATTCTTGGTTGTGGTGAATGCTCACCCATCTTTGGGGAGACTGATGAGGCATGATGGTTCATCAATATTGTGATGATGATTTACACAATGATGGGAAATCTTGGTGGTCAAAATTTGGGGTATGACAGATGCCCCTATTTAATCTTCTTGGACCCGAAGGTGTGAATGGCGAAGGTATTCGGGCATTCGGGGTGCAAGATAATTAAATATCGGAATACGCGAAATTTTGACGGTGGTTATGAATGGCAGTTTGCTCATCCATCTTCTTTCGCTAAGCAATGATGCTTAGAAAAGTTAAACTTCCCCTCGATCGTGGTCTTCAGCCAAGGAACTGGTCTCAGTGTTTGAAATAAACTTCCCCTCGATCCTGGTTTCCTACCAAGTAACTGGTCTAAGTTTCTAAAATAAACTTCCCCTTCATCCTGGTTTCCTACTAAGGAACTGGTCTCAATTTCTGAAATAAACTTCCCCCCGATCCTGGTTTCCTACCAAGGAACTGGTCTCAGTTTCTGATATAAACTTCGCCTCGATCCTGGTTTCTTACCAAGGAACTAGTCTAAGTTTCTGAAATAAACTTCCCCTCGATCCTGGTTTCCTACCAAGGAATTGGTCTTAGTTTCTTTTGTCAATAAACGTTCTTGACAAGAGACGCTATCCGTAGCGGTTTTCCTTAAACTTCTCGCCGAATTTTCTTGGGGAGATGCTATTTGATGGGAAAAACTTTTTATGTCTGACTTCCTGGGGAACCCATTCGTCTGAGTTGTAGAGGTGTTCAAAATTCTCTGCTTGGAGACGCCATTTGTTGACTCTACTGGTGAAAACGAGTCTCTTAAGAGACTGCTTTCTGTTTGGGGATATTACATCATACTTTTCTTCGAGATCTTCTTGGAGAAATTCCATGTGATGTAATCCAACTTTGAGGTGCTAATGACTTCTTTGTCAGCGTATCTTTCGGAGAAAAACTGTTATACTGCCGAATCTTTGATTAAGAGGCTTTCTCTGAGGATTTTCCTTAATCCGGGAAAGAGAAGATATCATCTTCAATGGTGAAGAGTGACGTTTATCGAAAGTTTTCATAGGTTCAAGTTATCAAAGTGGTCAAGGGCCGTCTCTAATCAAGAAATAAACTGGAGGAGAGACCACTCAGATGATTTGCTTCCTGACGCAGAAAGGACTAACAACTCAATTGATAAGAGGACTTTTATCACTAGGGGATAAGACCGACTAGAGTGATAGTGATGCAATATGAATATGAATGTAAATCAATAATGCATGATGTATGTATGTTTATGCTGGAAAAACTGACGCAACATACAGATTAGTAGACGAACACGACTGGATAGTCGGCCACTGCAGGGGAAGGAAAGTATCATCTGGTCCAAAAATAGGAATTCTACCTTGCTTAGGAGAGATAGTCCCTGTGGGGAACAACCATTGGTCAGGCTTAGGAGATAAGAACTCTGCCGGGGATGTCAGATGGAATATTTCCATCTGACATAGCTGATCCTTCATTCAGGTGTACTGGTTTAGAAGAAGTACTTTGATTCTGCACCTTGAAGCTCAATTGCCTTCGGAGAAGCGATCGATGTTCTTTCGATGTTCAACAGTCAAAAGAATTGCCATTTTTATTTAAAAAGCAGAAAAAGTTTGAAAAGTAAAATTCATTTTTGTTTTATTTCAAGAATCGTTAATCATGTTAAAATGCCGTTTTGTAAAGCTAAAACAAATAGGAATTACAAACAAAAGCACTAGGGCTCAAATTTTATTGATAGGATGGAAATCATCCAAACGCGTGAGTCCATATAGTATTTACAAAGTTTAGAAAATGGTAATTTAAGGGAACAGGGCTACATTGAAACATAATGACTATTATCCTTCTACCAACTTTGAATTTTGGGCATCCTGAGCTTCTGTCGAAGATGACCTTGACTGGAGTTTTCTTAATGGATGGTGCGACTGCTGAGGAGTTGAACTGATCAGACGTAGTTACTTACCATTAATCCCTAACTTTTACTTGGATTGTACTTTGAGATTTCTAATCCATCAGGATGATTTCTTTTTGCTTATGTCACTAATTTTTGCCTGTACCGCCCTTTCGAGTTTTCAATCCACCGAGACGTTTTTTTTTTAGTTTAGGCGAAGTATTTCTTGTCTACGTCAACATTCGTAGGGAAGATAAATTCTTCTCCATCCATGGTTGCAAGTCTCAAGGCGGCGCCTGAGAAAGCTTTCTTGACACATAGGGGCCGTAATAATTCGGAGTCCATTTACCCCGAGAGTCATTGAGAAGTGATTGTATCTTCTTGAGCACAAGGTCTCCTTTCTTGAAGACGCGAGGTCAGACCTTTTTGTCAAATGTCTTCTTCATTCTCTGTTGGTACAACTGACCGTGGCATAGAGTCGTGATTTGCTTTTCTTCGATCAGATTCAGTTCGTCGTGCCGACTTTGACACCATTCAGCTTCTGTTAGCTTAGCTTCCATCAATACTCGGATTGATGGGATCTCTACTTCTATGGGAAGTACTGCTTCCATGCCATATACTAGAGAGAAAGGGGTTGCCCCTGTTGAAGTGCGGACAGATGTGCGATAACCATGAAGAGCAAAAGGCAGCATTTCATGCCAATCTTTGTAGGTTAGAACCATCTTTTGAATGATCTTTTTGATGTTCTTGTTAGTCGCTTCTATCGCTCCGTTCATCTTAGGTCGGTAGGGAGATGAGTTATCATGTTCGATCTTGAACTAAGCGCACAACTCTTTCATCATCTTATTATTCAAGTTGGATCCATTGTCAGTAATGATCTGGCTTGGAACACCATAACGGCAGATGAGATTGTTTTTTATGAAACGAACTACCACCTGTCGGGTTACATTGGCGTATGATGTTGCTTCGACCCACTTGGTGAAATAGTCAATGGCTACCAGGATGAACCGATGTCCGTTCGTAGCCTTGGGTTCAATCATGCCAATCATGTCGATTCCCCATATGGAAAAAGGCCACGAGGAAGAGAGAACTTTGAGATGCGTTGGTGGTACATGGATTTTGTCGGAATATATCTGACACTTGTGACACCTTCTCATGTACTTGTAGCAATCAGATTCCATGGTCAACCAGTAGTACCTTGCTTTCAAAATTTTTCTCGCCATTGTGTGTTCGTTGGCATGAGTGCCAAAGGACCCTTCATGAATTTCTTTCATCAGTATGTTTGCTTTTGGTCTGTCTACACATCGGAGCAAGACCATGTAGAAATTTCTCTTATAGAGTGTATCACCACTCAGGAAGAAGTTTCCTGTCAATCTCCTGAAGGTCTTTCTGTCTTTTCTTAGTGCCCCAGGTGGGTACTCTTGTTTTTGAAGGAAGCATTTGATATTGTGATACCAAGGTTTGTCGTCTATGACTGCTTCAATCGTGAAGATGTAAGCAGGCCATTCTAGGCGCATTATGTCAATCTTAGGTATGTCGTTCCATTGGCCTACACTAATCATGGAAGAGAGAGTGGCTAATGCATCAGCCATGTGATTCTCATCACGAGGGAAATGATGAAACTCGGTTCAGTTGAAAAAGGGTAACAACCTTCTCGCATAATCTTTGTAAGGAATTAGTTCGGATTGGTATGTGTTCCAATCTCCTTTGATCAGATTGATAACCAGGGATGAGTCGCCATATACATCCAAGTTCTTGATCCTTAAGTCGATCGCTTCTTCGAGACCCTTGATACAAGCTTCGTATTCGGCCTCATTATTTGTACACTTGAATATTAGTCTGGCAGTGAAAGGAATGTGGGTACCCTGAGGTGTTATGATGATTGCCCAAATTCCGTTTCTGTAATGATTTACAGCTCCGTCAAAGATAAGTCCCCATTGGGAACCTGGTTCTGGCCCCTCACTGGGTAGCGGTTCATCACAATATTTCATTTTCAAATACATGACATCTTCATCTAGGAAGTCAAACCCGACTGATTCTTGATCGTCAATCGATTGATGAGCCAAATGATTGGCTAAAGCACTTCCTTTAACAGCTTTCTGAGCGTGGTATTCTATGTTATATTCTGATAACAACATCTACCAACGGGCGATCCTTCCCGAGAGAGCAGGTTTTTCAAAGACGTACTTGATTGGATCAATTTCTGAGATTAACCAAGTAGTGTGAGGAATCATATACTGGCGAAGACGTTTGGCTGCCCAAGCCAGAGCACAACAAGTTTTCTCAAGCATAGTGTACCGAGTCTCGCAGTCGGTGAATTTCTTGCTCATATAGTAGATGGAAGACTCTTTTCTTTTCGTTTCATCCTATTGACCAAGTGCGCAGCCCATTGAGTCTTCCAAGACTATTAGGTAGAAGATCAATGGTCTTCCTTCCACTGGAGGTGATAGAATCGGTGGGTTCAACAGGTATTCCTTGATACTGTCGAAGGCGGTTTGGCAGTCTTCTGTCTAAACGCAGTCCTGATTCTTTTTGAGTAATTTAAAGATCGACGCACATGTTGCGCTCATGAGGAATATGAATCTGGAAATGTAGTTCAAACGTCCCAGGAATCCCCTGACTTGTTTTTCAGTCTTTGGAGAAGACATTTCTTGAATGGCCTTGACCTTGTTAGGATCAACCTCAATTCCTTTCTGGCTGACAATGAACCCTAGCAGTTTCCCTGAACAGACACCAAATGTGCACTTATTGGGATTCAAGTGGAGTTTGTACTTTCTCAACCGCGCGAATAGCTTTGACAGGTGGGTTATATGCTCCTCTTCTGTCTTAGATTTGGGAATCATATCATCGACATATACCTCAATTTATTTGTGTATCATGTCATGAATCAGAGTTGTCATGGCCCTTTGATAGGTTGCCCCGACGTTTTTCAAACCGAACGACATTACCTTGTAACAAAAAGTGCCCCATGGGGTGATGAATGAAGTTTTCTCCATGTCTTTCGGCGCCATTTTTATCTGATTATAGCTCGAGAATCCATCCATGAAGGAGAATACTTTGAATTTTGCTGTACTGTCTACCAGCACGTCAATGTGTGGCAAGGGAAAGTCATCCTTTGGACTGGCTTTGTTCAGATCCATGTAGTCTACACACATTCTGACCTTTATGTCCTTTTTTGGAACTGGTACTATGTTGGCTAGCCATTGAGGATATTCTGATGTGGCGAGGAAACCTGCGTCAATCTGTTTCTGTACTTCCTCTTTGATTTTGATGGCCATGTCTGGATGAGTCCATCTCAACCTCTGCTTTACTGGCGGACATTCCAATCTTAACGGTAGATGATGTTCCACGATGCTAGTATCCAACCCTGGCATATCTTGATAGAACCAAGCTAATACATCGGAAAACTCTTTAAGAAGCTTTATCAAACTTTCTTTGACAGTCGGACTGAGTAGTGCCCCAATCTTGATTTATTTTCTCACTTCTTCTGAACCCAAGTTGACCGTTTCCAACGGCTCTTTGTGAGGTTCAATGGACCTTTCTCCTTGTCTGAGTAGTCTGGAGATCTCTTCTAGAATTCCTTTGTCATTTTCTTCTTCAGCGTCAAATACCGGGAATTCAAAGTTGGGAGAAGGCATTGGATCGTGTGTTTCAATGGGGTTTAAAACAAGCAATCTGCAGGACGTGATGATTTGTTTTAGAAGAGATAGAGAGAATGCAAGAGTGCGTGCAGTGTATTTTTTGAAAACTGCTTGTTTTTATTATTCGAGTTATTTTTTAGGATTACCATTTTTTGAAAAAGCGAAAAGAGAAAACAACAATAAATGCGGAAATTACATAACGACGTTATTTTATTTATGATCTTGTCGATTCTTGAAACTACAACCTTATAAAACAAAACTATGTCGCTTTGGGCAAAGCGAAGAGGTACATTTACAGAAAGTGAGCTCTATCAAAACATCTGTTTCACCTGGGTAGGGTGAAAGATTAAAATAAAGACGACAATTACTTAGACTTATGAGCAACTTTCGGAACATCGACAACAACCCATTAGCGGTGAGCTCCTCGGTGAATCACAAAGTCTGGTACCTTCTTTCTTAACTTGTCTTCCAAAATAACGTTGATTTCTGGTGGAACAGGATCATTGGAATCTGTTTCCCAGGCAGGGTTGTCGTAGACGAACTCTTCTGTAGTATCTTGCATAGTATTTGTACTCTCAAGCAGATCTCACCATCCAATTGGCTGGATGACTTCGAGCCTGATACAAGAGCTTTCAGGAGCGGTGTATTTGACCAAGTAGTCGAATTTTCCACTCAGTTGTCCCAGGGTGTCCCACCCTTCTTTGGAACTGGAGGAGTCATCCCTTTCGATGACGTTGACCTCAGGAAAAGCATAATTGATGAATTCTAATCCTGCAAGCTTTGAAAATTCATCGTCGTGCTGGATATTTTCTGAATTCCTTGGATAATGATCCCATGACATGGTGGGGACGCACGTATTTTTTTCAATAATGCTTAGTTGATACGCATCGTTGGGCTGACTTTCTTGCCCCAAGTCTCCCGGGTACGGCTGGCAGATAGGCAGGCCATCCATTGGGCCATTATAGTTGTGGTCAAAGTTGTCTTTCATCAGAGTGTCCTCCTCTAATGAGTTTGGTGGAGCACGACATCCTTCCTGATCACAATTTCCGTATATCATTTTGACATCTGATCTTGGTATAAATCTCAGACTCTATGAGGGATAGCACAATGGCGTAGGCACATCTTCCTGAGATATATAACTGTCCTCGTTAAGATAGGAAACCTCCACTATGGAAGAAATCCTTAATGGGATGAAGACTTTCATCGTTAGTAGCAGTCTGAGTACAGGTTGAGGAAAAGCCAAGACCTTTCTCTGCTTTGTTATCAGTAGGAATGACAAGTTGTCCCCACCCTTTTGCATTGTTAATTTTGATCACTTCGAGAGCATCTTTGTACGAGGAAATCGACGTTCCTTTTTCTGATTTGTCATTGCTCACCGAAAGTGCTTGGAACTAGGTTCAAACAACCTCTTCTGGTTCTGCACAAGTGGACGACGATAAGTTACTGACGATCAAGGCTTGCTCTCCGCAGACTGTGACTAGTTGGTCATTCTTGATGAACTTCAGCTTCTGGTGCAGTGTCGAAGTGACTGCCCCAACCTGGTGTATCCAAGGTCTTCCTAACAAACAGCTGTATGCTGCCCGGATGTCCATGACCTGGAAAGTGACTTGGAAAGTGTGAGGACCGATAGTTATGGGAATGTCGACTTCGACGATAACTGTTTTTACGAGATCCGTCAAATGCTTTGACGATGACCTCACTGCCCCTCATCGGAGATCCTTTGAATGATAGTCGCATTAACGTAGACTTCGGCATAACATCCAGAGCCGATCTAGTGTCGACTAGTACGCTGGCTAAAGCATCGTCCTGGCAGTTGACTGTAATGTTAAGCGCCATGTTGTGACTTTTTCCTTCTTCTGGCAGTTCCTCATCACTAAACCCCAAGTTGTTGCAGGAAGTGATGTTGGAGATGATGTTGTTGAATTATTTACTGTTACATCTTGTTCCACAAAGGCTTGCTCTAAGACTTTCTGTAGAGCCTCCCTGTGAGCTTCGGAACTGAGTAAAAGAGATAACACATAGATTTTCGAAGGAGTTTGCGAAAGTTGGTCAACAATGTTGTACTCACTCTTCTGGATGAGCTTCAGCATCTCATCATTGTTTATTGAAAGGTCGGGATCACTAGATTGACCGACTGGTTGATCGGGAACTTTTGTTTGTGGTTCCTTTCATTTGTTAGGTTCTCCAACTCCTCGGTTGAAGATTCGACCGCTCCGTGTTACTCGACTGATATCTGCAATATTCACGACGGAGGGTAATGGAACTTCTTTTCCATTCTCAACTGTTGTTGCACCATACTTGTAAGGGATTGCCTTATCAGACTTGTACGGTACTGGTCCCGACAGATAGATAACTACAGGAGCCTTCTGATTTTTCTGACCATCATAACCGGCCTCAATTGGTTCGAGATTGAAAACCTTTCCACTATCAAGAGGGACTCTTGATTCACGGAGTAAAGGGATTATGGCACACACATCCTTGGCCACTTCTCGCTTAGGGATTAAGACAAGATCTCTGCTTTGATCAGGATGATAGTTTGACATTGAACCAGAGCTTGACCATGGATGGATTTCATTATGGTCTACCTGACCTTGAAGGGCTGCTCGCACGAGGTAGCATCCTTGATTATTCTCCGAGCAGACTCTACAACGCTCGTAGTTATGTGGTGGTACCCGGCCACGTCCGCTTTGAATGCAGTGTAACCTCATTGGGTCTGTTTCCACTAATCGAATATCCCGACTTTGATGCCTAGTAGGGTTCCCATCGATCATACTGACTTGTTGTGTGTCTTCATCTAGATAAATCGGAAGCCACCAGTGGTTTAACAAGTGTTGTAGTGTTCTTTGAACAAGTGCACATCCTTGGTTACTCTCACGACATACTTTACAGTTCTGATAATTGTGCAAAGTCAGAAAATCGAGCTGAACTTGCTTAGCGTGTAACTCTACCAAGCTGGTATTCATCAAGCGAATATCAAAGATTTGAATCATATTAACTTGATAATGACTTTTATCACGGTAATCCTGAACCCATCCAAGATGCATTTGACACTGGAGGGCCTCTTGTACAAAAGAGCACCCCTGATTGTTTACCGAGCAAATCAGACAGGAATCATAATCGTGTCGTGGTAGATCATGCTGTTGGTTTTTCCTTGGTGCATTTCCACCAAGTTGACATTCATCGCACGGATGTCGTGGTTCTGAATGATGTTGGAATTTATATAAGTCATGTTGACTTCACGAATTCGGTGATCCTGGATCCATCCGAGATCCATCTGTTCCTGTAGAGCTGATTGCACCACAAAACATCCTTGATTGTCTTTCGAGTAGATATCACACTGATGGTAGTTGTGAAATGGTACATGGTCGTATCCGCTCTGTCTGCAATGCATCTTGACCAGGTTAGTTCCCAATAAGAGTACATCGTGAATTTGATAGCTGTGGTCGGACACTTCCTCTATCAAATTTACCACAACTTTCTCGTGTTGAGGCAACGGGTTCATCTGAACATTTGGATTTGTATCCTTGAAGGATAGGACCCCGCTCCTGACAAGCTTCTGTACGTCGGATTTGAAGCTGAGTTAGTTTTCAATGTTATGCCCTGGTCCTCCTTGATGATAAGGGCAAGCTTGATCCGCTTTGACCCAAAAAGGCAGATTCTCCGGTATTGAAAGAGGAGACCTGATCTGAACGTGCCCCTTGACTAGTAGTAACGGGAATAGTTCTGCGTACAACATTGGTATAAGGTCGAACCCTGGTGGTCGCATTGTATGGTTGTTGTTGTACTGAGGACGAGCCTGCTAAAGAAGCTGTTGTGTCCTTTGCTGATATTGTTGTTGATTTGGTTGGCTCTGAGCAACCTGAGGTTAATACTTTGGAACAGGCGCAGGGTTGATAGCGGGAGTTACAGATGCTACTGGTTGGTAACGTCGCCTTTGCTTTCCGAGAGAGATATTACCAATATCCTGCTCTTTTTTCTTAGGGAAAGCACTACCGTATCTTTTGGTACTGCTTGATGGTCTGGCATCTTTAACTAAATGTCCTTCTCAAACTGCTTCTTCAAGACGAACTCCCATGCCCACCATCTCAATGAAGTCACTGGGCACACTGGCTACCATTCTGTCGTAGTAAAATGAACTCAAGGTTTTCAAGAAGATCTTTGTCATCTCCTTTTCCTCAAGAGGTGGAAAAATCTGTGCTGTAATTTCACGCCATCTCTGAGCATATTCCTTAAAGGTTTCCTTATCCTTTTGCGACATGGCTCTAAGTTGATCTCTGTCCGGTGCCATGTCTAGGTTATACTTATACTGTTGAACAAAGGCAGTGCCAAAATCTCTGAAAGTGACGATCTTAGTGCGGTTTAATCCCATGTACCATTTGAGTGCGGCACCGGTTAAAATATCCTGGAAGTAATGGATCAGTAGTTGTTGGTTCTCTGTCTGCGTTGACATTCTCCGAGCGTACATCACCAAATGACTTTGAGGGCAAGAGTTACCCTTGTATTTTTCAAATTCGAGCACCTTGAATTTTTGCAGAACTTTCACATTGGGGACCAAACAAAGTTCTGCGGCGTCCTTTCCAAATAGATCCTGACCGCGAATGGATTGTAGTTCTTTCTGTATCTCCAAGAACTGTTCCTGGAATTCCTTCATTTTATCGTTCATACTTTCATTCCCCCCAGAAGGTATCTGTGGAATTTGTCCTTTCGGGACAGTGTGTACCACGGGTGATGGTATAGTCATTACGGCAGTGACTCTTGGTGCTTCCCTCTCCCGAAGTTTGTAACCTTCAGGAGTTGCTGTCATGCCCCTTGCATCTTCGCTTTCCCGAAATTTGTAACCTTCGGGCCCAGCGGCTCCTGCTGCAGTTTCCGGATCTTCCATGATCGGCAGAATATATCCTTCTGGGACATATTTAGGTGGCATGCCCCAGGGACGATATTTAGGCATGTTATATCGAGGATCATACTTTTCCACTATGGGCGTCGATGTGATCTCTAAGATCACAGTCCTTTGTTGTTGCATCTGGGCTACTGCCAGAGATTGCATGTCATTGTGAAGTTTCCTCAAATCTTCCTTTAGAGTGCCGATTTCTTCTCTCAACTCTTTGTTCTCTTCCTTGAGATCATCCATTTTCTTTTGTCAGTTGGTCCGAGTATTGTACGAATGAGACAGTTTGACTCTAGAACCGAGGCACAAACGTGAGATTCGCAGGGAAGAAGAATGCGTTATGTGCGAATGATGAATGACATGCAATGATTATATTAAATTAATTTTTTTGTTATTTAATCAAAAGAAACTTTGACAATTGGATTGCAAATATCATACAGTGGGGAAACCCCATTTTATTGAATTCAAAGATTGCGGAAATGGAAATACAGTAATTTACAAAGTGATGTAAAAGGAAAAGTCTAAGCTAAGGTATCATGAGTCCTCTCTAAGGAGGGCTCGAGTGCTGGTTCTGGTACTTTTCTTTTCTTTGACTGAGGCTCTTGAGCCGTTGTCGGGTTGTCATTCCTTTGCCAAGTGAAAGGAGCGAGCAAATTCCTTTGGTCTTCTTGATTTTCTACAGCATGTTGCTCTAAAATCCCGATCAGAGCATCTTTTTCTTTTAACAGTTGTTGTATTTTGTTACACTCCATAGTGAGAATGAGGTACTTGTTCTTCCAAGACTTCTTCTCCTGTTGAACTTTGCTGAGAGTAACCTGAAGCTTTTCCGTATCATACATAAAATAAAGGACAGATTCCTTTAACGGAAGAACTTCTTGATGAGGGTAAGGCATCCTCAGCTTGAGAGCTCTAGTTTGTACCCAGTGGAGATAAGGTTCCACAAATATACAATCTGGTTTTCCTAGAGACTCTCTTCCTTTCCTGTGAACATGTTTCCAGGCATGCACTATTTTTGTCTTTAGTGCCCTGTCATTTTCTCCTTCCTTGAAGAAAAGACCTTCCAGATGAACATTACGTGGGACATGTCTCATCGGGTACCCGAATTGACGACGAACTAAAACTGGATGATAATTGATTCCTCTTTTAATTCCTATGAGGGGTACATTAGGGAAGTTTCCACAACGGTCAATGATTTTGATCCCTTCATAGATTCGATTATACCAGTCGATGTCAGAGTTGGTAAGAGATATGATTCTCTGCGACCAACGTAGAGTACTCTTATGATCCCAAAAAGCGGAAGACTTACACAAATGGGAAGTGAACTATTTGTATAGCAGGGGTACACAGCACGTGATCATTCCTCCGCCGTACAAATTCCTTAAGTGTACAGAATGATAAGCATCTGCGAGCAAGGTCGGTACAGGGTTTCCAATCAGAAAAATCTTAATGCCATTGATATCAACAAAGCTATCAATGTTGGGAAACATAAATAACCTGTAGGTGAGCAGTACAAAGATGCTCTCGAAAGCAGTCACGTTCCCTATACTAGCAAAGTACAGGGCCTTTTTTATCAAGAACTGGGTTGTCAAACCTTGGATTCCACCCTTAGTGGTCATGTGAGTCCTGACTTCTGACTCGTCCAAATAAATTGCTCTTGCAATGGTTTGATCTTTTGGAATTTCTTCCAGTCCAGAAAAGTTAGCTTGGTCAGTAATAGGTAAATCAGTCAGGTGAGAGTACTCCTCCAGTGTTGGTGCTAGTTGATAATCCGGGAATGTGAAATAGTGATAAACCGGATCGGAGAACTGAATTAGGGTAGCCAGGATTCCTTCAATTACATGGACCCTTAATAGAGACAGCAGTCCTCCGTACTTAGCTCTGAAAGCATCAGGGTTGGTGATCATCCTTGCCAATCCTCTAATTTTGGAACCTTGAAGGTATACTTGTGAGTCCTTCTTCTACCTAAATCCATAACGCAATCTTTCTCTCTGACATTTGCAATCATTGTCTCAGTTTAATTTGAAAGAGAGAGACTAGAAGAGAAAATTTTTCTTTGTTTAAAGTTTTTTAATGAAATGAATGCTTGAATGCAACACACAAAAACATAGAAAAAACATGGGGTCAAAGGTTCGGTGTCATGAAGTCATGGCTCTACCCATCCCCAAAGGTTATACTGGTGATTTTTTGTACCTGTCCGCAAAATCATTGACCCCTCTTGGGATAACAACAGCAGGCTGGTTCACCCGAGCAAGTTGATGTATCTTAGAGTGATCTCAAATAAAGGAAGTATCGCGTGACAACTATTTCCGATAGCTTCCGCACTACAAAATAGTAACATGGTCTCAGCCTACTAAATCCTCAGTTTCATGGACAACCACAATCGAACAATCTGCCTTCAACAACCGAAGTCGTATAGGCATTGAATCCACAAAGGGTGTCTCCACTGATTCGATGGTCGACCGGGGTCTCTTATTTGGGAGTCACTCCCTGTAAGATTACCCGTCTAGTGCCATCACCTATCTTAGGTGTCACTGAAACTTTCCAGATGCGGCATAACCCGCAGTCCCATTAGCAGAAAAATAATCACGAATATCAATTAGGAAAAGCGATATATATATTTATCCTAAAATTAATATCCTATACCTCTTAAGAGCTATAGCCTATAAACTTAACAGATCAACAACGTCCCCAGCAGAGTCGCCATTTTCCTGTAGCGAGTGATTTTTGTCGGTGATGCGACCACCTTATCACTGGGTTTTCCTCCCCGCAATGGTAGGAGGGGGTGCTACTTTCTGATTTCTTATTTATCCCGTGAAGCTGGAAGGGAAAGGGAAGGTATCTAAAACTAACCTTGCACCCAAATGTTTAACTGAACAAACGCTTAAAGAGATTCGGGGAGTCGAGGTCTGGTTATACAATGGTTAGTTATCAATTACCCATCCTATACGTGGTTATCCACAGGATATTAGCTTTAGGTTTCACTTTGTAATTGATAGTGTTTATCTTTTAATGGGTTGGGAAAGTTTCTTGGGAAATATGATAGAGTGAGATTGAGTTTTTGTTGATGTTTTTGGTAAGGTACTGGACCTAAGGATTGATTGGTATGAAGGTACTAGACCTAGGGGTTTTTTGATTAGTATGCTCGCTAAGATTTTGCAATCTTATGCCTACGTATTCTCGTTTAAACGAAACAGGGAAATCAGAGCAATCGTAGTTCCTCCTATTCTAAGGGAGGAAAAAGATGTTTTGGTGTCTTGTTCAAAGCCCAAGACAGAGGCTAAAAGGTTTATTTGTGTCTTGTTCAAAGCCTAAGATTGAAGCTAAAAGGTTTGACTGAGAGAGAACTTGTCATCTCTAAAGAGGTATTGTTGATTTTTGTGTGCCTTGATCAAAACCCAAGATTTAAGCTAGGAGGTTGATTGACTCCACTGGGGAAGTCCTTATACAAAGCCTAAGAGGAGGCTGGGAATGACCGACTCAACAAGAGAGTGTATATATATTGGTGTCTTGTACAAAGCCCAAGATTGAGGCAAAATAGAGACTGACTCTTTTGGGGATATCTTTATACAAAGCCTAAGAGGAGGCTAAAGCAGACTTTTCTGGGGGAAATGTTCTATCTGTCTTGTACAAAGCCCAAGATTGAGGCTAAAAGGATTTTGACTCTGTCGGGGAGGTTTGTATGTATCTTGTACAAAGCCCAAGATAGAAGCTAAAAAGAAAACTGACGCTGCGGGAAAGAAATCTTTATCTGCCTTATACAAAGCCCAAGATTGAGGCTGAAAGAGACTTTACTGACTCGGCCGAGGATATTTTAAGTATCTCGTACATAGCCCAAGATAGAGGCTGAAACGATTTTGACTCTACTTGGGAAATTATTTGTCCCGAGCTAAAGAGAAGGTTATGAAATTTTATAACTCGTACAAAGCCCAAGATAGAGGCTAAAAAGGGTTTGACTCAACAAGAGTGCACTTTTTTTTATCTTTCCTGTACAAAGCCCAGGAATGTGGCTGAACAAGCTGGAGAAATCATTATACAAAGCCTAAGAGGAGGCTAACTTGTGCTAGGGGGAATCTTTTACCAAGCCAAAGGGAGGCTGGAAAAGATTGACTCAACAAGAGAGTATTTTTATCTATCTTGTACAAAGTCCAAGATGGAAGCTAAAAGGGTGGACTCAACAAGAGAGTGATGAAAGGTGATTGACTCAACGAGAGAGTCTGTAAGTTGATTGACCCAACAAGAGAATCTGAAAAGGTGATTGACTCAGCAAGAGAGTCTGAAAAATGGATGACTCAACAAGAGAGTCTGAAAAGTGATTGACTCAATAAGAGAGTCTGAAAAATGGATGACTCAACAAGAGAGTCTGAAAAGGTTAGATCCGCTAGGGAGAATCATTGTACGAAGCCCAAGAAGAGGCTGACTATGCTGAGGAAAGATCATTATACAAAGCCTAAGAGGAGGCTAACTTCTACCGGGAATTATTGAGATCCCGAGGCAGGTCCAAATGGGGAATCAACTCTTGCTGAGGATTACAGAAGAATTGAGGTATCAGATTCCTTGAGGTTTTGATTTGACATAGTGTTAAACCAGTGATAGACTGACCCTGGCTTGGGATTTTAGGAGAGAGACTAGGTTTTAGAACCCACAAGTTTTAGCTCTGCTGGAGATTAATCCAGAATCCGGGGTTTCTTCCTATGTTTGGAGGGAACTTGAGAATGTCTTTGAGACTCAAGAGGATTTAGACTGTCCAAGTCTATTGGTGTGGAAGAGTTTTATCTTTTGTACGATGCCCAAGAGGAGGCCGACTCTTTTAAGGGATGAGTATCAACCCTAAAATTAGTCTGAGGTTTTGACTCCTTTTTAGAAAGACAGCTCTAGCGAAGGATGACTAAGTTCTGTCCTATACCTTTAGGAGGTCGTCAGGGTCTTTATATTAAGCCTAAGAGAAGGAATGAGAATTTCTTAGAAGCCGAAGGGTCCTTGTATAAAGCCCAAGAGGAGGCGAGGATGCTTTTAGGAAGCCTGTGGGTCCCAAACCAAGAAAAGTTCAAGAAATACTATTCACCGAGAATAGATCATTTAGTGAAAGTTATGAGGTTTGAAGAAACTCAAGAGATGCTATTCACCAAGAATAGATCAACTCTGGGGAGTAGAATTTCTTTGACAATTTCTAGGGGTGACAGTCTGAGAAAAGGTTCATGAGGAATAATGCCTTTCTCTTTGTTCTATATTGTTTAAGCCCAAGAGAAGGCAAGACTGTATCTGGAAATCCTATGGGGATCTAGTTTTGACTGTATTTAAAGAGTGACCAACTGGCTTTACCTAGTTCTAGACCTAGTTGCCGGGGAAAACTCTACATAACTATACTAGTATATATACAGTTGATATATGACAAGTATTTAAAAGGCTATGAAAGAAGACTAACCATGCGCAGCTTCCCACAATACAGTTATATATATATCTGACATGTATTTAAAAGAATGAAAGAAGACTCACAGTGTACAGCTTCCCAAAATACAGATATATATATTAAAGCAGGTAAATGAAAGCGGATAAAAACTTACATGTGAGCAAGCTTCCATGCTGTATTGTTAGTTGTTCAAAGAAATTAAAGAAAGTTTTGATAACAACTGAATATTTGAACCTAAATCGAAAGGGAAGTTGTTTTGAAAAGATCGATGGGGCTTATACTCAAGGAGAGGCTCAAAAGGTTTTCTGTACAAAGGTATAGGTCTTACAACTCAAGGTGAGGCCCAGATGATTTTGTTAAAAAGGCGACGATCACGTCGTTGTTTTGAAAAGGTACAGAGGGACTTATACAATAAGTGAAGCCCACAATGGTTTATTTACATAGGGATTGGGTCTTACGCTCTATTAGAGGCCCAAGGAGTTTTTGAAAAAAAAAAGATGGGACTTACAACACGAGGGGAGGCCCAGGTTATTTGATTTTTGAACTGGCGATCGCGCTGAGGTTTTTGAAAATGTGTTGGAACTTATTCAATACCTGAGGCCCAAATTATTTTGGTTTTCTAAAGGGGTTGGGTCTTACACTCTATTAGAGACCCATGAGTGTTTGGAAAAGATTTATGAGGGTGGAACAAATCAAAACCCTAATTTGGTTAAAAATGGAATTAATTTTGTTTAAAGATGAACTAAAATTAATGAAAACATGTAAAAAATGAGTGGTGATCTTGGATAAATGTTTCTAAAATCATGTTTTTATCCACAAAATGATTGAAAACCATTTAAGTTTGGAAAACCAAGAGGGAAAAAACATTTTAAATGTTAAAAACAAATAAAAATTAATTCTTTGCAAAAATATCAAGTATATGAAATAAATAGTATTTTTGGGAAATTTTTGTAAAAATAAAATATTTTAACATTTTTGTGAATTATTAAAAAAAGAATCAACTCAAAATCATTAAAATCGAGAGAGAAATTAATTTTTGAATCAATTAAATAAAATCACAAAATTCAAATATTTGAATTTTCAAAAAAGGCGCCAAGAACACACCAAGAACACGCGCGTGTTTTGATTTGCCCAAATTTGCATTTTCTCATCAATCTCACTGAATACTTGATGAAATCACACAATCCACATATCAATCTGCTCGTTTTCAACTCACGATCATGTCTATGGTCTTTAATTTCATTTATTTTAAGCATGGAATAAGAAATCAAAGAGAAACTTCAAGAACCCTAATTTCTGCATGAAGGCTCAGAAATTTCATACACGATTCATACAAAGTAATTGATTGAGGGGAAACACTCTATACATGATTATGAACATATGGCAAAATTATTGTGCGAGGAAATATGCATGAATCATGAGATGACCAAGTTGAGGCTTACCTCCTGCAGCTGGTGATCGTGTTTTGTGTTGGAGGTGTTACAGCTTGGTTCCAATGATGTGGACAACTTCCCTAGGTGCTATGGAGTGTGTCTGAATGCTTGAAGTGGATTGAATTGAGCTGGAACTTGATTTGGCACCTGAAATACAAATCTGTCAAAAGCTTGTGCAGATGGCTGGTGATTTTATGAATTTGGTGTTCCAGATGTTATGTGAGAGTTTGGAGCAGTTCTATATGTTATATGTGAGGTGTGTGTGTGATTGGTTTGGTTGGAATTGCTCTCAAACTCAAAACCCGATAGTGACTTGAGTTAGAAGGCAAATTTGGAGTGAAAGTCTGATTTTGAGAAAGGCAAGTGTTATAGGCCTTTGGTGTACTCAAACTGATTAGAAATGAGGTCTATTTATAGTGTGTCAAGTTTGTTTTGCAAGGAATATGGAATGGCAACTGCAGCAGGCCTTTGGCCAATGTGGATCAAATGGAATCTCAAGTCTCCTCTAGCCATTGACTTGAGATTAGAGCATAGGCCTATGGTTCTTTGATTCTAGGATAAGGCTTGACTAAAATGTTCATCTTTACTCTGATACATGCCACCTTTAAGCATCAATTGAATGCCTCAAAACAAAATTGGAGTCTTAAGGCATCTTTAGCTTTTAGGGGTGCCAAACCTATATGTAGTTCCAAAGACTTGGGAGGCTTATGGATCAGTGCTTTTCCCTTGGTTGTTCCCCCTTGAGGTGTGCAGATGGATAAGCATGCTTGAAATTGCACAATTTGAGCAATTCGAGCACTAATGCACAAATCTGCCTTGTCAAGACAGTTTGTAGCAAGGCATTTTGGAAAGCCCTCATATGACACAACACATGTGTGATCATAGTTTGTCTTGAAACTTTTTGGATCCAAGTGAAAAATGCCCCTACATTTTGAAAAAAAGCAAGACAGATTCTGACTTAGTGAAAATTTCACTAAGTGTTGGAAAAAGTGACATTTCATGTTTTTCTGCCATTTTGATCACTCTATAACTAAAAATCTATGAGGAATTGGAATGAGATGTAGTTGACACTTTTAAAGTATGCCATGAGAGCTACAAATCCATCTTTGGATCATCCAAAATGTTTTCTTGGATCTCAAGTTATAATCTTTGGAAGTTGGTACCCTAACCACTTTGTTCCATGACTTAGAAAAATTCTAAGTTTTTTATGGTTACCCCTTTTACAAGTTAACTCACTTTCTTTGATTTTTCTTGATGAATAATGATTAAAATCACATATTAACATTGTTTTAGGTTTAAGGAACCTTGGTTGACCAAAAAAATCAAAAAGTCAAACTTTGACTTTTTGTACAGTTGACTTTTTATCAGATGAAATCCAAACTGTGCGATCTTTTGTGAAATCAAATCCTTGACCTAAATCAAACTTAATGGATGGATTCCATAGGTGTTATAGGGTTTATTGAATCATGTCCCAAGGTTTGGGAGCATGTCTTGGTCAAAAGTCAAAGGTACAATTGACTTTTCCCTCAAAACCCTAATTGTGGTCTAGATGAAAATAAAACTTGTGAGCCAAGCTTTTTGGATCAATCCATTGTTACAAATTGATCAATGTAGTGTATTGGAGACCCTCAAATCATGTTTTGAGGTCTTGGCTCATGTTTTGTCCTAAAAGTCAACTTAGGGGTGAATTAGGTCAAGAAACCCTAATTCCTGATTTTTGGTAAATGCATCCCCTGTGGTTAAATTGACTTGATGATTGGGCCCATGAGGTCCCTTGGAGTATCATAGGTTATGTTTTGAAGTATTGGCTCATGCCCAGATGAAAATTTCCATCTGGAGGCACTGGTCGACCAAAACCCTAATTTGGTAACACTGTCGATCTTTAGGCTTGATCCACTTGGAATGTAGCAACTTTGTGCTTAGTTTTTGATATGGGAGTCCTCTTGATTCTTTATGGATCTTGGAGAGTTCAGACAAGTTGAAGATCATGTCATTCCTTGATTGATCCTTTGTCTAAGTGATCTGATAGGGCTCAAAACCCTAATTCTTGGTTGTGGTGAATGCTCACCCATCTTTGGGAAGACTGATGAGGCATGATGGTTCATCCATATTGTGATGATGATTTTCACAATGATGGGAAATCTTGGTGGTCAAAATTTGGGGTATGACACCTAGGTGTACATCCTTGATAAGTGATTGTCTAGTGGAGAGGTGAGGCACTATATGGAACATGTGTTGGTTTTGTGCTACTTTGAGAATAAGGTGAATGTGTCACCTTGCGATTGTCGAATACAATCATGTTTGTATTATGTCATATAGTCAGAAATAATCCCTTGAGATATGTCATTCCTAGAGTTGAGGCTTATGTAGAGTGCTCCTCTGGAATGTACGCACTATTACTTTAAAAGGTTTGATTCTCGTGTGTAGTACGAATGGAGCCTATGGGTAAAAGGTTTGAGATAGGGGCGGTCCCATGGGAAGCGATGATTAACGTGGAAAGTTCCTTGAATCCGAATCCATTTCATATGTCAAAGTACGTTACAAGGATCCAAGACCCGGCCGAAAGACCTAGACGTAGGAGAGAACGGGAAAAGGTGATACCTTGGTATAGTTTCCGACTAGTGGTAGTTTGAGTTGTTGGAATCAAGCAACATGTTCCTATATAGTGTGTTTTGTGAGCTCAAAGCCCTATCCCTTCCCCTCTAGACTTGAGTTAGGATTGGTTAGAACCTTGTAAAGTCGAGAGAATCCATAAGATAGGGAACCCACTGGGATTATTATCTCACACCATGTTGTTGATTATATTTAAGGTGCTTCAGGTTCCGTGAAGGGTAAGGATAAGGCAGTTTGATATTCTTACTTGTGTTGGCTTTTGATGGCGTTGTTCCACTGTGAAGACTCTGTTTTGAGATCATTTTTATAATCTAGTTCTTAGTTGTTTTGGATATCTTGTATATGTTTATGCCACTTTTAGTACTTTGGTGTTTTGGGCATGTAATATGTATAATATGTCACTAGGAACTTATGTTTATTTCAGTACCAATTTACAATCATGTATAATATGAATTATTATAGACTTATATTATATGTAGGCATTACAGTTGGTATCAGAGCAGGTCGTATCCTGGCCTAGCCTTGAAATATTATAAGTGTTTCAATTTGCTTCATATGTGTGAGGATATCATCGTTTCGGATGTTATATTTATAGTATTGAGCCTGATGAACTTGATTCTATTTGTATAACGTTTAGGGACATGGTTGATAGACGCAGAAGATGTGGTAGGCCCGCAACTCCAACATCTGACTCAAATCCTCCTGGTAGTAGCGAGAATTTCCAATGGCCCTAGTTTGTATAGCAGATGCAGCAGAACCAGAATCACTTCATGCAACAGATATTGCAACAGCTGAATGAAGGTCTTCATTATGTAGTGGTTCCACCAGAAGCTACAGGTGGGAGCTTCTGAGACTTTTTCTGCATGAACCCTCCGGAATTTCAAGGCGGAATGGACCTAGTAAAAGCTCACGAATAGGTGTCGGGTGTGGAGATGATCTTTTTTATTGTACCGTGTAGTGAAGAGAACAAAATGGTATTTGCTTCTTACATGTTGAAGGTTTTCGCTATGAGGTGGTGGGAAAGTGTTTCCGCCCTTATAACTATCTAAGTTGTGCCTAAGGTGTGGGAACAATTCAAGACTACCTTTATGGATAAGTACTTCCCTAGCTCCTTGAGAACTCAGAAGGAGTTTGAATTCCAACAGTTGAGACAAGGTAATATGACTATAGCCGCTTATGCTGAGAAATTTGAGGATATGGCTTATTACTCAAGGCAGTCCATATATGCTCCGGATGAGAAATGGAAGATTGATCAATTCATGTTTGATCTAAGGGCGGAAATCTCTCATAGTGTGTCTCAAAGATAGTTCACTACTTATGCTAAGTTATTGAGATAGTGTTATATAGCTGAGCATAGCCTAAAGAGAGTCCAAGAAGAGAGAGATGTGACTAGAGTTTGTCAGAGAGATCAAGGAAAACTGATTCATCAATTTAGGCTTAGAAAACAACCCTTCAAGGGGAAGCAAGTGCAGGGTGCTAGACCTAACACTCCTCCCTCGTGCCAAATTTCTGGTAAGAATAATTTTGGGAGGTGTGCCAATGGAGGAAGTGGAGGACCGAGATGTTACCAATGTCAAGGAATGGGCCATATTGCAAGAGATTGTCCCAGAATAAGAACCAAGTACAAGGGGAGAATATCGGTCAAGTTTATACCTTAAATGCAAGGAAGGCAAAGGGTGACAACTCTTTGATTGCGGGTACGTGTTTCGTGAATGAACATCCTTGTTTTGTATTGTTTGATTGTTGCACAACACTATCTTTTGTGTCGATGCAATGTATGAAGTGACTTGGGTTACAAGCTATTCGTTTGTCTCCACCAATGGTGGTTACTATTGCCATGGATGAAATGGTCGAGACACCTTTGATTTCTGAAAAATTGTGTGTTATCGGTGGATGGCAGAGTTTTTCAGATTTACTTTATTTGTTTGCCACTAAAGAAGGTTATTATAGTCTTGGGAATGGATTGGCTTTCTGCTAATTCGGTATTTATTGGTTGTGAGGAGAAGTTAATCATCATTTCGTCCAGAGAAGCTACTCCGAAGGATGTATTGACTACTATCTTGGAAGGTATAGTTGACAAGGTCAATTTCTTGTTTGAGATGGAAAAGTATGTTCTTTTGGTTTTCACTAAAGAGGCAAGTAACGACCTGAAGGTTTTTGCAAATACCTGTAGTCTGTGAGTTTCCAAAAGTTTTCCCCAAGGATGTCACTTCTCTCCGTCCGGAGAGGGAAGTGGAATTCTCTATTGACCTGGTATCGGGAACGGCTCCTATATCCTTTTTCCCATATCAGATGGCACTGTCAAACCCAAAATTTGGACCACCAAGATTTCCCATCATTGTGAGGATCATTACGACAATATGGATGGGCCATCATGCCTCATCAATATCCTTAGAGATGTTTGAGCATTCACCACAATCAAGGATTAGGGTTTTGAGCCCTCTCAAGACACTTAGACAAAAGATCAATCAAAGAATGACATGATATTTAACTTGTCTAACCTCTCAAACACCCATAAAGGATCAAGAGGACTCCCACATCAAGAATCAAGCACAAGGTTGCAACATTCCAAGTGGATCAAGCCTCAAGATCGCCAGTGTCACCAAATTAGGGTTTTGGTCGACCAAGGCCTCCAGATGGAAATTTTTCTCTGGGCATGATCTAATGCTTCAAAGCACAACCCAAGATACTCTAAGAGACCTCATGGACCCAATCATCAAGTCAATTTAACCTCAGGGGATGCATTTACTCAAAAATCAGGAATTAGGGTTTCTTGACCTAATTCACCCCTAAGTTGACTTTTAGGACAAAACATGAGCCAAGACCTCAAGACATGATTTGAGGATCACCAATACACTACATGGATCCATTTGCAATAATGGATTGATCCAAGAAGCTTGATTCACAAGTTTCAATTTCATCTGAACCACAATTAGGGTTTTGAAGAAAAAGTCAATTGTATCTTTGACTTTTGACCAGAACATGCTCCCAAACCTTAGGACATTATTCAATACACCCTATAACACCTATGGATTCCATATATTAGGTTTGATTTAGGTCAAGGACTTGATTTTGCAAAGGATCGCACAGTTTGGATTTCATCCGATAAAAAGTCAACTGTACAAAAATCCAAAGTTTGACTTTTTGAATTTTTGGTCAACCAAGGTTCTTTAACCCTAAAACAATGTTAATATGTGATTTGAATCATCATTCTTCAAGAAAAACCAAAGAAAATGAGTTAACTTGTAAAAGGGGTAACCATAAAAAACTTAGAATTTTTCTAAGTTATGGAACAAAGTGGCTAGGGTACCAACTTCCAAGGACCATAACTTGAGATCCAAGCAACCATTTTGGATGGTCCAAAGCTGGATTTGTAGCTCTCATTACACACTTCAAAAGTGTCAACTACATCTCATTCAAATTTCTTATGGATTTTAAGTTATGGAATGATCAAAATGGCTAAAAACATGAAAATGACACATTTCCAACACAGTGAAATTTTCACTAAGTCAGAATCTGCCTTATTTTTTCCAAAATGTAGAGGCATTTTTCATTGTAATTCAAGTTGGATCAAAACTAAAGTTGCAAACTGAGCTAGGGGTTATGACAGCTGCAACATGCCTTGCTGCAAACTGTTTTGGCAAGGCAGATTTGTGCATTAGGGTTCAAATTGATCAAATTGTACAAAAATAAACATGTTTATCCAGCTGCACACCTCAAGGGGGAACAACCAAGGAACAAACACTGATCCATAGGCCTCCCAAGTCCAAGATTCCACAAGTAGCCATGCCAAACCTAAAAAGCTAAAGATGCTTCAAGACTCCAATTTTGTTTTGAGACATTTAATGGATGCGTAGAGCTGGCATGTATCAGTCCATGATCAGCCAAATGAGTCAAGATAAGCTCATCCAATAGAGAAACATAGGCTTGTGCTCTAATCTCAAGTCAATGGCTAGAGGAGACTTGAGATTCCATTTGATCACAATTGGCCACAGACCTGTACCAGTTGCCATTCACTATTGCTTACAAAACAAACTTGATCCACTACAAATAGGCCTCATTTGTGATCAGTTTGAGTACACTAAAGCACCCAAACTGATGCTTTCCTCAAAATCTCCATTTCACTCCAATTTTTGCCTTTTAACTTAAGTCACTATCGGGTTTTTAGTTTGAGAGCAATTCCAACCAAACCAATCACCCACACACCTCATAAACACCATATGTGAGTGATTCATAACACAAAATCACATCTGGAACATCAGACTCTCAAAATCACCAGCCAATTGCTCAAGTTCTTGATAGATTTGCAGTTGGGGTACCATCTCAAGTTCCAGATCATTTCCATTCATTCCAAGTATTCAAACACAATCCTTGGCACCTAGGGAAGCTGTCCAAATCATTGGAACCTAGCTGTAACACCTCTAACTGAGAACTCGATCACCAGCTGCAAGAGGTAAGCTTGAACTCTTCAAACTCCATGATGCATGCATATTTTACTGCACAATAATTTTGCCTTATGTTCCTAATCATGTATGGAGTGATAACCCTCAATCAATTGCCATGAATTAGTCGTGTATGGAATTTCATGGTGTTCATGCTGAAATTAGGGTTCTTGAGAGTTTCTTCTGATTTCTCACTCAATACTCAAAATAAATGCATTTAATCTATATGGTTGTGATCCTTGTTCAAAAACGAGCAAGATTGGTACTTGAATCGGGCAAAACCATTAAGAAATCATGGAGAAAAGTGAGAAAATGGAAATCTGGAAAAACAGAGGGCGCGGGTAAGAACTTGGTGTTCTTGGCGCCTTTTTTCAAAATTTTGAATATTTGAATATTTTGTTATTTTTGTTAATTGATTCAAAAATTAATTTCTCTCGGAATATTTATATTTTTGAATTGATTATTTTTCTCAAAATTCACTAAAATGTTAAAATATTTTATTTTACAAAAAAAATCCAATTTATATTATTTATTTAATATAGTTAGAATTTTTGTAATTAATTTCATTTTTGTTGTTTTTAAACATTTTTAAATGAAATTCCCACTTTGATATTTCAAAACCAATTGAATTTCAAACTCTCATGCAATTAAACATGACTTTTCAAAATATTTTTCAAGGTGTACAACTTATTTTTGAATATATTTGGTATTTTATATCATTTTTTCATTTAATTTCCTTTGAAAAATAACATTTTTATATAAAATTAGGGTTTCCTCTTGATTTTAAATTTTAAAACACTTTTGGGCCTCTAATAGAGTGTAAGACCCATCCCTTATCATATACAAACAATTTGGGCCTCAGTCAGCTGTATAAGTCCCGATACGATAGTCAAAACGACGGTGCGATCACTGTTCTTCACATGGGCCTCTCCCTGAGTTGTAAGCCCCATTCTCTTTTCTTTTTAAAAAGCTTTGTGCCTCTAATAGATTGTAAGACCCAATCCCCTTTTAACCAAAACCATTTTTAGGCTTCAGGTATTGTATAAGTCCATCTGCGTTAAAAGAATCTCGGCACGATCGCCATTTCAAAACAAATCATCCGGGCCTCCCCTCGTGTTGTAAGTTCCATCTTTATTTTTCAAAACATCCTTGGGCTTCTCCTTGAGTTGTAAGACTCAACCCTTTTGTAAATAAACCTCTGTGGGCCTCAGTCATTGTATAAGTCCCTCTGCAATTTTCAAAATAACGATGCGATCACTGTTAAACCATGGGCATCTCCTTGAGTATAAGCCCCAATAATCTTTCCAAAACAACTTTCCTTTTGATTTAGGTTCAAATATATATATGTTGTTATCAAAACTTTCTTTAATTTCTTTGAACAACTAACAATACAGCATGGAAGCTTGCTCTCCTGTAATTTTTAAACAACTTTCATTTACTCGCTTTCATATATATATATATATATATATATATAACTGTATTGTGGGAAGCTGCGCACTATAAGTCTTCTTTCATATCCTTTTAAATAATTGTCATATATCAACTGTATATATATACTAGTATAATTATTTAGAGTTTTCCTCGGCAACTAGGTCTAGAACTAGGTAAAGCCATGTTGGCCACTCTTAAATACAGTCAAAACTAGATCCCCATAGGATTTCCAGATACAGTCTTGCCTTCTCTTGGGCTTAAACAATATGGAACAAAGAGAAAGGCAGTATTCTTCGTGAACCTTTTCTCACGCTGTCACCCCTAGAAATTGTCAAAGGAACTCTACTCCCCAGAGTTGATCAATTCTCGGTGAATAGCATCTCTTGAGTTTCTTCAAACCTCAGAATTTTCACTAAATGATCTATTCTCGGTGAATAGCATTTCTTAAACTTTTCTTGGTTTGGGACCCACGGGCTTCCTAAAAGCATCCCCGCCTCCTCTTGGGCTTTGTACAAGGACCCTCCGGCTTCTTAGAAGTTCTCGTGCCTTCTCTTGGGCTTAATACAAGGACCCTGAAGACCTCTTAAAGGTATAAGACAGAACTTAGTCATCCTTTGCTAGATCAGTCTTTCCAGTGTCAAACCTCTGACTAATTTAGGGTTGATTCCCATCCCTTAAAACACCCGCCTACTCTTAGGCATCATACAAAAGATAAAACTTTTCCACGCCAGTAGACTTGGACAGTCTAATCCCCTTGAGTCTCAAAGACATTCTCAAGTTCCCTACAAAACATAGGAGAAACCCCGGTTCTTCTGGATCAATCTCCAGTAAATTCTAAAACCCAGTCTCTCTCCTAAAAACCCAAACCAGGATCAGTTTATCACCAGCATAACACTATCCCAAATCAGAACCTCAAGGCATCTGATATCTCAACTCTTCGGGAACCCTTAGCAAGAGTTGATTCCCCACTTGGACCTGCCTAGGGATCTCAATAATCCCCAGCAGAAAGATAGCCTCCTCTTAGGCTTTGTATAATGACCTTTCCTCAGTAAAGTCAGCCTCCTCTTGGGCTTTGTACAATGATTCTCCTCAGCGGAGCTAACCCTTTTCAGACTCTCTTGTTGAGTCGACCACCTTTTTAGACTCTCTTGTTGAGTTGATCACCTTTTTAGACTCTCTTATTGAGTCGATCACCTTCTTATACTCTCTTGTTGAGTCAATCACCTTTTTAGACTCTCTTATTGAGTCAATCACCTTTTCAGACTCTCTTGTTGAGTCAATCACCTTTCAGCACTCTCTTGTTGAGTCAACCTTTTTAGCCTCAATCTCGGGCTTTGTACGAGATAGACAAAAATACTCTCTTGTTGAGTCAATCTTTCTTCAGCCTCCTCGTAGGTTTGATGTAAAGATTTCCCCTTGCTAGAGCTAGCCTCCTCTCAAGTTGTGTAGAATAATTTCTCCAGCTTGTTCAGCCACAATCCTGGGCTTTATACAGGACAGATAAAAGCACTCTCTTGTTGAGTCACACCCTTTTAGCCTCAATCTTGGGCTTTGTACAAGACAAAAATTTTCATAACCTTCTCTTAAGCCTGGGGACAGATATCTTCCCCAGCGGGGTCACTTCCTCCCAGCCTTCTTTCAGGCTTTGAGGAATAATTTCCCAAGCAGAGTCAAACCCATTTCAGCCTCAATCTTGGGCTTTGTACAAGACACATAAAAAATATCCTCACCCGAGTCAGTTAAATTTCCCTTTTTAGCCTGAATCTTGGGCTTTGTACAAGACAGACAGAATATTTTCCCCGAAAAAGTCAAACTTTTAGCCTCCTCTTAGGTTTTGTATAATGATATCCCCAAAAGAGTCAGTCTCTTTTTTGCCTCAATCTTGGGCCTTGTACAAGACACCAATATACACACTCTCTTGTTGAGTTGGTCTTACTCGGCCTCCTCTTAGGCTTTAGGTAAGGATTTCCCCAGTGGAGTCCATCAACCTATTAGCTTTAACATTGGGCTTTGATCAAGGCACACAAAAATTAACAATACCTCTTTAGAGATGACAAGTTCTCTCTCAGTCAAACCTTTTAGCTTCAATCTTGGGATTTGAACAAGACACAAATAAACCTTTTAGCTTCAATCTTGGGCTTTGAACAAGACACCAAATATCTTTTTCCTCCCTTAGAATAGGAGGAACTACGATTGCTCTGATATCCCTGTTTCGTTTAAACGGGAATACGTAGGCATAAGATTGCGAAATCTTAGCGAGCATACTAATCAAAAACTCTAGGTCCAATACCTTCATACTAATAAAAAACCCCAGGTCCAGTACCTCACCAAAAACATCGGGAAAACCCGAACATCAACATCAACTCACTCACTCACTCATACTTCCCAAGAAACTTTCCCAACCCATTAACGGATAAACCCCTTCAAGTATAAAGCTAAACCTAAAGCTAATATCCTGTGGATAACCACATATAGGATTGGTAATTGACAACTCCCCATTGAATAACCTGACCCCGGACCCCCCAATCTCTTTTAAGCGTTTGTTGTAACACCCCACTTTCCCATTTTATAAAATCTAAGAATATTACAGATAAAATCAGAGTTTTCAACTTTTACAAGTAGGATTCTACACCAATAAAATCAACATGGAAACTTCTTTTCATTAAGTGAAATAAAACAGCGAAAATAATCATTTCATAAGTTCACGACACACTTGCCAACATACTCCAAAACTCCACATTAAACTCGTGGTCCTCAAAATTATTGAATTTAAAAGAGGTATGTAACAAAATTCATTACAAAATAACAATTAATAAAATCCCAAAAATTCCCGTGTTACGTATCAGAGCGACTCCTACGACTCGAACAGGCAACACGCACTCCAAGCAACTCAAGTACCTAGATGATCTATACTTCCAAAGAAGCACAGACACAACAACAACAAAGAGGTGAGAACTACATTCAATAATAAATGGTGAATAATACATATTAAGGATAGTTACTCACACCCAATCATACAATCACATAATCACGACCTACTTGTCACTCACAACCATAATTCAGTCAACATATAATAATAATGCAATGCGACTCAACAACAGACACAGTGCATGTGGTACCAAAATCACCATGGTTCATTCAATCGAACCCGGATAAATCACATACACCCCTACTTGGCAATGATTTATCCCACCACACTCCACATTGGAGTTCGGATGAATCACATACACTCCTCCTGAGCAATGATTCATCACCACCGACACCATGAAATGCACAATAACGAATATGCACACAACACACCTGTATAATAAAATTACACATTCTCACGATCCTCCTGATCACACATAAAATAGTCATTCACCATAACACAATTTACACACAAAACACATGTATAATAATCAGCTATACATTTACACGATCCTCCTGATCACACGTAAGCCATACGCTTACCGTAATTTTCACCGGAATTACCTCACCTACAACACAAGATCATCACACATAAATTATGCCCAAGAGACTATCATCAAGTAAGATACACGATCCTCATTGATCCCAAGTGAGTCACACACTCATAGTAATTCACCAAGAATTACCTCTGCTACCCCAAGACCGCTCGCACCTCACACAAACAGTGCCACACAACCACATTCTACACGCCTCACGAGGCACTCATCCACTAATTATCTAAATACTAATTAAATCACCAAAACTGCTAAATAAATTATTTTTATCACCAATCCTGCATTTCTCAAGGTCTGACATCTATCCCCAACCTCTCAAACCAAAAGGAACTACTTCGGACGCGAAAACGGGAAAGAAATCGCGAAACGGAAAAATTCTGCAACCTCGCTGGCCATGCGTGTATTGCCTTGTGCCATACGCATATTGCCTAGCTCGCTCTCCCATCCCTACGCGTATCCTACGCGTAGAGCCTCTCCTCCTGCCCTGCCATACGCGTATTTCCCTACCTATTACGCGTATGGGCAAAGACCTGTTTTCCATCAAAATCCCATTCTCAGATCTAATACGTGTATCCTCATACGCGTAATGCCTCCCCCTTACGCGTATTGCCCAAGCTCCATACGCGTACCATTACGCGTACGGGCAAAGGGTCGTGCCAATCCTCCTTTTGGCCCTCCCATACGTATTGACCATATTCGTACGCGTATTACCTTACCTGATATGCGTATGGCCAGATCTATTACGCAAACTCAGTTTCCCCACACCAGTCTGGGTTCTGCTACGGGATTCTCACTTTCCACTCCAATTGAGTCCTAAACTTGTTTCTACACCAGTTTTAGGTCCTATTCTTCATGTTACTTCTTTTACCTAATCATTACTAGTCAAATTTACGGCTCTTGGATCTAATTCGTCCACTCAACATGCACCAAAACTCAGACCTGCAACATTCATATTCATACCGTAGCAACAACATCAAGAGATTAAATCATTCAGAACACAACCATTCAATTCATACATTTTTCATCACAGATTTACCAATGCACAAATAATTCACAAAACAACAGGTATTCATACGAATCCCTACGGGGTTAAGGACTCCCCACTACCCTCTCATGATTATATCACCAATATTAAACTCGTTCTCCCCCCTTACCTCGAATTCTTGATCAAATTCCTGCGAAAATGGATGAAGATGGGTGCCCTAGCTCTCCCTTGTTCTTCCCTTCTCCTTAGCCTTTCTCCTTCTCTCTCCAAAATTCTGATTATGGCTAATTTCCCCCTAACCTTCACTAATCCTAGCTTAATGACTAAACTGCCCTTACTAGCCCATTGTCCATTAATTAAATCATATTTTTAATTAATAAAATAATAATATTAATAGTGATGCTAATAATTAATAATAATAATTCTAATAACACACCAATAATATTAATAATAATAGTAATAATAATATTAATAATCTTCACCATATTAATAATAATATTCACCTTACTATTGTTATTAACTATGCCCACACATAATCCAACATTACATTATCGTTATCCCGACATCTCCATTTACCGGTTCCGCTAAGGACACTACGCCTACGCGCTTAACCACACACACCCTTAACAAGGCCAAACAAACAAAATAGCACCGAAGACCAAATAATTTAAAATGGGGTGTTACATTTGTTTAGTTAAACATCTGCGTGCAAGGTTAGTTTTAGATAGCTTCCCTTTCCCTTCCAGCTTCATGGGATAAATAAGAAATCAGAAAATAGCACCCCCTCCTACCATTGCGGTGAGGAAAGCCCAGCGATAAGGTGGCCGCGTCACCGACAAAAATCGCTCGCTACAGGCACCGCTTGAGCTAAGATAGTTGAAGGAACAATTGGAGGGGTTGTTAGCCAAGCTTTTTGTTCAACCTAGTGTTTCACCCTGGGGAGCTCCAGTATTGTTAGTAAAGAAGAAGGATGGTGGAATGCATTTTTGTATTGATTACCGCCTGCTGAATAAAGTCACCATCAAGAACAAATACCCCTTACCCAGGATAGACGATCTGTTAGATCAGTTGAAAGGAGCCTGTGTGTTCTCAAAGATTGATTTACGATCGAGTTATCATTAAATCCGTGTGAAGAGTTCAGAAGTAGCAAAAACCGCATTTAGAACCCGTTATGGTCATTATGAATTTCTTGTGATGCCTTTCAGTGTGACAAATGCTCCGGATGTCTTCATGAATTACATGAACTGGATATTCCATCCTCACTAGGACAATGTCGTGGTGATCTTTATTCATTACATTCTTATTAATTCTCGTACTCCTCATGAGCACAGAGAGCATTTAAGAATTATCATATCGATATTGCAAGAGAGACAACTTTTTCCAAGTTAAGCAAGTATGATTTTGGATAATGGAAGTTAGGTTTCTTGGTCATGTTATATCTCAAGGAGGAGTGGTGGTAGATCCGTCAAAAGTTGAAGCGGTGATTAATTGGGAGAGACCGAAGAATGCTTCGGAGGTCAGAATTTTCTTAGGACTAGCAGGTTATTATAGGAGGTTTATCAAAGGCTTTTCTCAATTGGCTTTACCAATGACTAGACTTACCCGGAAGGAGTTTCCTTATAATTGGGATTCGAGTTGTGAGCAAAGTTTTATGAATTTCAAGGAACAGTTAACGACTGCTCCTGTTTTGATTATTCCCGATCCTAACAAGCCGTATGAATTATTTTGCGATGCTTTTAAGAGGGGATTAGGAGGTGTGTGTAATGCAAGATGGCCAAGTGGTAGCTTACGCTTCCTATCAGTTGAAAGTCCACGAAGAGAATTATCCAACTCATTATTTGGAGCTAGAGGTTGTGGTTTTTACACTAAAGGTGTGGCGTCATTACTTGAATGGAGTGCGTTTCGAGATGTTCAGTGATCATACGATTTAAAATATTTTTTTGATCAGAAAGAATTGAATATATGCCAAAGGAGGTGGATGGAGTATTTGAAGGATTTTGACTTTGAATTGAAGTATCCTCCAGGTAAAGCGAATAAGGTGGCAGATGCGTTAAGTCGGAAGGAAGTGCATAAAGCTGAGCTGATGATGTGTGAGTACACATTATTGGAAAAGTTTCGAGATCTTAATCTTCAATTTGTTTGGATTACGGATGGTATGATAATGGGAAACTTGAATGTCAATTCTACCTTAAGAGATGAAATTTCAACAAGGGCAAGTGCTAGATCCGAAGTTACAAGAGATGTTGGTTCAACCAGGTTTCACACGAGCCATAGATGGGGTTATTCTATTTAATCAATGGATTTATGTTTCGGATGACACGGTATTGAAAATAAATATTTTAGAGGAAGCTCATAAAGGTGTTTTTACTATACATCTTGGTTCTTCAAAAATGAATCAAGATTTAAAGAGGGACTATTGGTGGTCCGGGATGAAGAGATATTGCGGTGTATGTGTCAGAATGTGCAATTTTCCAACAAGTAAAGATAGAACACTAAAGACCGGGTGGTTTGTTACAACCGTTAGAGATTCCAGTGTGGAAATGGGATAGTATATCAATGGAATTTGTGGTTGGGTTACCCCGTACATAAGGTTGTTTATTTGTGGTCGACACATATCTTGGCCGTGAAAACTACTTACAAGACAAGTCATCTTGCAAGGTTGTTTATTTCAGAAATTGTGAGACTTCAAGGTGTTCCTTCCAGCATTATATCTGATAGAGATCTGAAGTTTACTTTAAGGTTTTGGAGAGCTTTTCAACAAGCTATGAGATCTAAGTTGTGTTTGAGTATGTCGAATCATCCTCAAATGGATGGTCAGACGAAGTAGATGATACAAACTTTGAAAGACATGTTAAGAGCTTGTGTGCTTGAAAGTGGCGGAAATTGGAAGGAACTTTTACCGTTGATTGAGTTTGCTTACAACATTAGTTACCACGTGAGTATTGGTATGGCTCCTTACGAAGCATTGTACAGAAGGAAATGTTGGACGTCCTTGTGTTGGACAGAAGTTGGTGAGGAAAGGATTTTTGGACCGGAAATTGTTCAAGAGACTACGAAAAAGATTAGAATGATCCGCGACAAATTTTAGAAGGCAAAAGACCTTCAGAAGAGCTATGCGGATAACCGAAGGAGACCTTTGGAATTTGATGAAGGTGATCATGTATTCTTGAAAGTTACCCCAAGGTTGAGATTGAAAGGATCGTTTAAGTCGCAAAATTTAAGTCTGATATACGTGGGACCATATCAGATTTTAGAGAGGATTGGTGAAGTAGCCTACAAACTAGCCTTACCACCTTCTCTATCTGAGATGCATGACGTATTTCATGTGTCTCAACTCCGGAAGTTTATTCCTCTTCAACCAATTCTACCAGATACAATTGAGATAGAAGCAAACTTGACTTTTGAACCTCTACCAATCCGTGTTGTGGGGAGGAAAACTAAGGTGTTGAGAAACAAAGAAATTCCTCTTGTTAAGGTTCAATGGGATACAACACATTCGGGTGATGCGACTTGGGAACTTGAGTTAGAGATACGGGATTCTTACCCTCACCTTTTTTAGGTAATATTTAAATTTGAGGACAAATTTTTAATTAACGGGGGGAGGATGTAATACCCTGTATTTAATAAAATGCTCTAAGTAATATTAGTTGAGATAAGTTGGGTTCTAGTGTTCCTTGAGAGTTATCTGTTGGGACAATTGGAGTAATTGATGAACTCAGAATTGACTTAATTAATATTTTTTGACTCTGAGGTTTTATTAATTGGTGCATTAGGTACTTTTTGGATACTCTTTTATTTGGACTTTTAACCAAGTTGGTCTTACTAACTTCTATTGAGATGTTTCTAAATATCATTTTTATTTATTTCCATTACACTTTCCAACTTTGTGGAATAAGTAGTAGAGAGAAGGAAAGAAAGGAATAAGAGAGGAAAAGAAAGAGAATAAGTGGAGGAAGAAGAAAAAGTAGAAAGAAAGAAGAAGAAACTCTAAATAAAAAGGAATCATCACCACTCATCATCAAATCATCTCATCTTCATCATCAGCAACTTCTTCATTATCTTTTAGAGGTGGGTTCTAGGTAGAAATTCAAGGTTAGAGTATTTGGATAGAATGAGAAAAGTTAGGTTATGGTGTTTTGTTTCTTTTCCATGAAAAATATATATTTCATGTTATATTCATGTTATTGTTGTGTGTTTATGGTTTTAAATGTTATTTCATGAGTGAATATGTCAACTTTGAGGATGGTTTGAGGTTGGGTAAGGATTGGGTTGGAAACCTCTTTGGAACTATCCTGTTCTGCTGGGCAGATTGTAGATTTCGCAGGGTTCGCACAACGAGATTTAGCAAACTACAAGCAAACATGACAGCGTATCATGATTGCACTGCGAAGCGATGGCAAGCAGAAAGCGAGTATTCTCTTAGAGATTGCACAATGAGCAAATCTAGATTTCGCTACTGCCGTCTTCATTTTCACTTCCGCTCAGAGTTCGCACAACGAACCCAAGGTGAAGGAGCTCGTTTGGCCCTCGCATTGCGAACGTGACAGGGTTTTCCACATTTTGTTTTGATGTTTGCTTTGTTATATCACATGTACATTTATTGTTACCATGGATTGTTTACATGAATATTGTGAGTATTATGTATGCTTATTATGGATGTTTGTTTGGTCATAAAGATGATAACCTAATGTAAAATACTAAAGGAAAGTGAGGAAAAACCCGAATCGGAAATTTAACGGAATGTAACTAGGGTATGATAAATAACTTAGATGGAAATACTTGTATATTCTATACCTAGGTGTGCATCCATGATAAGTGATTGTCTAGTGGAAAGGTGAGGTACTATATGGAACATGTGTTAGTTTTGTACTACTTTGAGAATAAGGTGAATGTGTCACCTTGCGATAGTCGAATACAATCATGTTTGTGTTGTAATCATGTAGTCGGAAACAATCCCTTGAGATGCGTCGTTCCTAGAGTTGAGGCTTATGTAGAGTGCTCCTCCATAACGTACGCACTAATACTTTGACAAGTTTGATTCTCGTGTGTAGTACGAATGGAGCCTGTGGGTAAAAGGCTTGAGATGAGGGGTGGCCCCATGGGAAGCGATGATTCATGTGGAAAGCCCCTTGAATCCGAATCCATTTTGTATGTCAAAGTACATTACAAGGATCCATGACCCGACCGAAAGTCCTAGACGTAGGAGAAGACGAGAAAAGGGGATACCTTGGTATAGTTTCCGACTAGTGATAGTTTGAGTAGTTGAACTCAAGCAACATGTTCTTATATAGTGTGTTTTGTGAGCTCAAAGCACTATCCCTTCCCCTTTAGGCTTGAGTTAGGATTGGTTAAAACCTTGTAAAACTGAGAAAATCCATAAGATAGGGAGCCCACTGGGATTATTATCTCACCCCATGTTGTTGATTATATTTCAGGTGCTTCAAGTTCCGTGAAGGGCAAGGATAAGGCAGTATGATATCCTTACTTGTTTTTGCTTTTGATGTCGTTGTTCCGCTGTGAAGACTCTATTTTGAGATCATTTTTATGATCTAGTTTTTATTTGTTTTGGACATCTTGTATATGCTTATGCCACTTTTAGTACTTTGGTGTTTTGGGCATGTAATATGGATAATGTGTCACTAGGAACTTGTGTTTATTTCAGTACCGATTTACAATAATGTATAATATGAGTTATTCTAGACTTATATTATATGTGGACGTTACAGTAGGTGCTTGGTGATTTGGGTAACTAAACCCCTTACAAAAGTGCCTCTAGTAGCCGTGCGAGCAACTCTCCCCAAATAATTGGCCACAAAGGTTGTGACACTAACCACGTCGTTATTAATCATGAAATACATAAATAAAAGCTCTCTTTTGGTGGCTACACCTGCACTATCACCTCGCCCAAAAAGGTGTAGGCAATGGCCTTTTGAGCGTACCGAAAGCAAAGGTTTTGGATGGTGGAGGATTTTTCCCCAACAACAATGTAAAAGTGATCAATGGTAATATCGGCCCGGAAGTTCTTAACATGAAAATATCTTGGGACATCTCCAGGCCCATAGATAGGCTATCTTAAAATGTGTCCCAACTCTTCGACACTCTACTCAAAATTTTGATTAAACAGACGAAATTTGAGATACCATATTAGTACCTCGTACTGTCTAAACACTTTTTCAGCAATATCTAATCTAAGGTATTCAAAAACTCAAAGGTAATGTGCTCATAGGTTGGCGCTTCCCTTTGTATAAACTCTAATAACCCTATGAAATGAAACATTCTATCTATTTTGGATTTTAAATCAAGAGTAGAAAGAGTGTTTTCACACATTTACCTTGTTGGTGTGAGTTTTCGCTTGTTCAAGGCAGAAGATCGTTTGGATTGGCTCTCATTATCAAAGACGAAGTTGTGAGGATTTAAGGCTCTAGTGATCCTTCTCTTTTGGGATCTTGTAGATTTGACAACTTCTTTTCCTTTGTCACTTCTTTTTGGTGCCATTGTTGATGAAGGTTGACAAATTTGAATTTAGCCTTTTGGGGCTTTTTTGCCCTAAAGTGTGATAATGGCAATGAGTGATGAATGTTTTGTGAAGGTGGTTTTGGATTTGATGGTGGGAGAAGGGTAAAGTTTGAAGCTTTTTTTGTGTTTTAATAGAGGTTTGGGAGGTTTGTGGGGAGAAAAGTTGAGAAAATGGTTAAGATGGAACTATTAGAGAGAGAGGTTTGGGATAAAGTGATTTAAAAATCACATTTTTAAGGTTAAAAGGTGAGTTAATGGGAATGATTGGGTGAGAGAAAGGTGGGTGGGGCTAAAAAAAGTGAGTGAAAGAATTCAAAAATTTAAACTTCAAGCGTTGAGGCCTGCTACGGCCGCCCGTAGCGGGTCCCTGGAATTTATATGGGGATTGTGCTTTTAGGGTTTTTAGATGAAGGAGCTACTACGGCCTATAGCAGGTGCTACTGCCACCCGTAGCGGCTCCCTAGTTTTTGTATGGAGATTTTGTTTTTCTTTTGGTTTTGTATGGTTTTTCCTGGCACAGTTTCTATATCAATTTTTCTCAACTTTTATCACTTGTTTCACTTCCCCTTCGTGAGCCTTTGTATTAACTGGAAAAAAAATTAAACAGCAAGAAAATAAATTAGTATGAAAAGTATGGGTTGCCTCCCATATAGCGTTTTGTTTAAGGTCATTTAACTCGATCTCTTAGACCCTTAAACTCAGGAGGGTGCTTCCTTCAAACATGAGTCCCTACCATCTTCCTGCAATTTTTGTAGCCCAACTAATCCTATTCATCCAAGCCATGCATCATTATTCCTTTTGCTTCCTCCTAACATGTGGAGGATCATATTTTAGGTTTGGTTTTTCATGGCCCTCCTCTTTCACTCTTTTCTTCTTCTTATGCTTACTTTGCTTCAACCCTAGTCAGGGTTTTTGTTTTTTAGGTTTTTCGCTTTGTGTTACAAGAGCTTCAAAACTTTGGTTAGTGGAAATGAGACTTTTCCCCAATACTTCCCCATAAACCTTAACTTCGATGTTTTCTTTATCAACATTGGCGCTATCCAACGGATCACTCCTCCAACCCATTGGTCGAAGGAGGATTTGATGCACTCTCTTGAACACAATCTCCGAATAAATCCACTAGAAAACAAGAATCCCTCGACGAAGCGTTTTTATGAGTTTTTCTTATATAAACTCGATTTTCTCTTCTCCTACCTCAAAAGTTAAGTTCCACCTCTTAACATCAATGATGGCTCTCTCCGTAGTTAAGAAGGGTCTACCTAGGAGTATTGGGATTTTGAAATCCTCTTCGATCTCCATTATGACAAAGTCTACATGCACATAGTACTCTCTTACTCTCATAGGAACATCTTCTAACACACCACCATGGTGTTTGACCGATCTATTTGCTAGTTGAAAAGATACTTTTGTCGGTTTCATCTCACCCATGTCTAATGCTTTGCACTCAGATAAGGGCATCATGCTAACATTAGCCCCTAAATCACAAAGTGCTCTCTCAAACTTCATGGTTCATATCTGACAAGGGATTGAAAAACTCCTTGTATCTTTAAACTTAGGGATCGTCACGTTTTAAATTACAACACTACTATCAACCATCATAGCCATATTTTCATGTTCCTCTAATTTCCTTTTGTTAGAAAGAATTTATTTTAGGAATTTAGCATAAGATGGCATTTGATTTAATGCCTCGGTAAAAGGCACATTTATGTGAATCTTTTTAAGGAGATAGGTGGTGTGTAAGGAGGAGGAGCAACATATAATGCCTCCTTCTCAACCTCTTTAACAACCTCATTTTCACATGGTGTTCATTTACTCTCCTCAATCTCTTTATCTCTCTCAATTGGACTAACCACTTGCTTATCACTTCAGGTTGTTACAGCATTTAAGTGCTCCTTGGGATTTTGCTCAGGTTGTCCCGGAAATGATCCTGGAGGGAAGAAAGTTGAATCTTGTTGTTGCACAACTTGGGAGATTTAAGTCTCTAAAATTTTATTATGGGTAGCTATATTGTCAATTTTGGTAGTCAACTACCTAAGTGCCTCATTAGTGAGGATATTTTGATTTATAAATTCAACGTTTTGATGAGTTTGTGTCATCACTAAGTTTTCCATCAAAAGTTCTAAGTTAGACTTCTTAGGACCAGCTTGCATGACTTTTTGGAAACCCGGTGGTCACATAGCTTGCTGATGGTGGTTGTTCCTATAGGAGAAATTTAGTTGGTCTCGCCACCCTGGGTTGTAGGTATTATAATACAGATTATTCTTCTAGTCGTTGTTCACAAAATTAACATTTTCTTAAATGGATCCTCTGGAGAGGATCATTTGACAATCCTTATCAGTGTGCTCATTTATTCTGTATATCTCACAGTAGAGAGTGGCAGGGAATAACATAAGCAACAGGGGTAGGTGGAACAAGTGCGGGAGGTGTGATGCTCAAACTACCAATTTTCTGGTAGAGAGCATCTACCTTTGCGTTCATATGATCAAACACACGTACTTCATAAAGCCCACCAGTCTTAGGGGCAGATTTAGCGGCGACTTCTCGTACACTCCCCCATGAGTGGTGATTCTTAGCCATTTATTCTATTAAATTATATGCCACATCTTAGGAACTATTTGTGAGGGCTTTGCCAGAAGTTGTGTCTAAGGTCATCCTTGAGGAGTAAAGAACACCATTATAAAAAGTATGATTAATCATTCATTTTTCAAGCCCGTGAAATGGGCATAATCTCAACTAGTCCTTATAACGATCCCACCCATCAAACAAAGATTATCTATCTTCTTGCCTAAAATTATTAATCTGATTTCTTACTTGGGCCATTTTGCTTGGCAGAAAATACTGCGCAAGGAAGGCCTCTTTCAATTGAGTACGGGAAGTTATGGAATTGGCGAGCAAGGGTTGAATCTAAGCTCGTGCAAGATATCTCAAAGAGAAAGAGAATAACCTGAGGCGAATGGCGTGTTGGTCAACGCCATTAGCCTTTACATTACTAAAATTGTCAACAAATATAGATAAGTGAAGGTTCGGGTTCTTAGAGAGAAACCTACAAAATTGATTTTGTTGGACCATACCTATTAAAGATGATTTGAGTTCAAACCTATTTGCCGCAATCGGCATGTGCACAATATTGCAGTGTGGTCCCTCTTCATTAGGAATCACATAATCCTTAAGAGGCTTAGTGTTAACTACTAGATCAACCATCTCTTGTCGTCTTAGATATCAGCGTCTCTCAATTAAGAAACACTCGATTTCGTTTACAGGTGTGACTAAATTCTCAGTAAAGCGAGTTCTTTGCATACAAGGAGATCAAGAACTACAGTAAAATAAAAAAACTCTAGTCTATAGGGTGACTAAAAAGAAATTCAATATCAAACACAGTTGATCCCCGACAACGTCACCAAAATTGTGACATGCCGCAAATGTACGACTGTGCGAAGTAGTAAAAATTTATCGAACCACAGAGACCAAAGTTTGATTACTGAATTATGTTATATCGATGTATATCTAGAGTGATCGGAAACTGGAGTTTGTTAAAACAACTTAAATTTAAAAAGTACTTTTGTAAAACAACTTAAATACAATTCATTTAAAATACTTTGAAACAAACAGGACTAAGGGTTCATGAACCCCCACTACGACACACTCATATGATCACTTCCATTCTATTACGATAATTTTGACCCGGTTATAAAAAATAGATAAATATGGATAACACCTGCTTTCGCTAGCGTGTTATTCTATCTATGATGAATAATTCGTCTGCTTTTACATGGTCAGATTATTCGTCAAAGATTATTTTCTTTTGCATAAATATAATGATAGAACATTTCTCAATCACATCTGAACAATTTCGTTGTATCATACTTAACTGTCTAAAACCCTGCGCTCAGGTACTGATACATATCCTTTCAGACTACGATCGGTACCTGAGAACTCTTTACTTTCGTGTAAGCGCTGTAATGAAAAAACTCAGGTTTTAAAATAATCTCGTAGTTAAACTTCTCGTAATGGATTAGTGAATAATCATACGAATGGTCATAAGTTAAGTCATGACCCTTAGTCCCTAATGGACTACTCACTCATGGTGAAGAACAATACAATCAGAGCAATTATCGTAATCGAAAATATGATTAACGGAAAAATCATAAATTAACAATTGCAAATAATCATAAAGATAACGCGACTCACAAGAATTCACTTCAATTGAGATAGATCAAGTGCTCCAATGGAGACTTGAGTATAGAGCAATATAGTGAAATAGAATACGTAAAAACTTGAATCAAAAGTTGGATCCCCTAAACTCAAGACAAACTATGAGTTTTATGGAAAAATTCTAAAGGTGGAATAAAATAAATCGTTCAATGCTCATTACAATCATAATTTGGACAAAATCATATGTTGTAAAGATCCCTGTCATACCCCAAATTTTGACCACCAAGATTTCCCATCATTGTGCAAATCATTACCACAATATGAATGAACTTTCATGCCTCATCAATCTCCTCCAAGATTGTTGAGCATTCACTACAATCAAGAATTAGGGTTTTGAGCCCTCTCAGAGCACTTAGACAAAGAATCAATCAAGAAATGACATGATCTTCAACTTGTCTAGCCTCTTAAAACACCCACAAAGGATAAAGAGGACTCCCACATCAAGAATCAAGCACAAGGTTGCAGCATTCCAAGTGGATCAAGCCTCAAGATCGCTTATGTCCCCCAAATTAGGGTTTTGGTCGACTGAGGCCTCTAGATGAAAATTTTCATCTGAACATGAGCCAATGCCTCAATGTGTGGTCCTATAAGCTCAAAAGGATCTCAAGAGCCCACCCACAATGGCAAAATCACCTAGAAGGTCCATCTATCAAAGAATCAGGAATTAGGGTTTTGACCTAATTAAACCCTTGAGTTAACTTGTAAAGTGAGGCATGGCTTGAAGCTTCAAAATGAACTTCAAAGACTTTAAATACATCATTTTGACATGTTTACAAGATTTTATTGACTCAAAGAGCTCAAATTATAAGCCACAAGAGCTCAAAACCATCTGATCACAAATTAGGGTTTTTGAGGGAAAAAGTCAAACCTATCCTTGACTGTTGGCCTACCCTTGATCTCAAACCTTGGGGAGGGGTCTAAGACATTCCTAAATACCCTTGGAGGCCATCCATGAAGTTTGATTGAACCCAAGGATTGATTTCACAAAAGAATCACAAAGTCAAAATTTCATCTGATAAGAAAAGTCAACTGTACAAAAGTCAAAACTTAGAATTTTTCTAAGTTGTGGAACAAAGTGGCCAGGGGACCAACTTCCAAGGATCATAACTTGAGATCCAAGCAACCCTTTTGGGTGATCCAAAGCTGGATTTGTAGGTCTTCTACACTCTACAAAAGCTTCAACTACATCAAGTTCCAATTCTTCATGGATTTTTAGTTAGTAGTGGATCAAAGTGGTGAAAAAACCAAAATATGTCAAAAAACACTTAGTGAAAATTCTGCCTTGAAATTTCAGCATGAAACATCAAACTTCCAAGGCATTTTTCACATTGATCCAAGATGAATCAATAAAATCTTCAAACTTCAATGTTTTATTACATCAGTCAAGCTTTTCAAAAAGTACAAGAAGTCTATCTAATTCATTTTGAGCTGAGAGAGACATCCATGGGAAGCTTTCCAATAAAATCTGATTTTTCACTGAGTCAGAATTGTGCATTTGGTCGAATTTGCATATTATGAGTCATCAAAGACATGTTTATCCATATGCACACCTCAGGGGGAGACCATGGAGGAACAAACACTGATCCATAAGCCTTCCAAGTCGTTGGAACTACATATAGGTGTGCCATCCCTAAAAGCTAAAAATGCCTCAAGACTCACATTTTGTTTTGAGACATTCAATGGATGCATAGAGCTGGCATGTATCAGTCCATGATCAACCAAATGAGTCAAGATAAGCTCATACAATAGAGGACCATAGGCCTGTGCTCTAATCTCAAGTCAATGGCTAGAGGAGACTTGAGATTCCATTTGATCCACATTGGCCAAAGGCCTGCTGCAGTTACGACACACTGTTGCTTGCAAAACAAACTTGACACACTATAAATAGGCCTCAATTGTGATCAGTTTGAGTACACCAAAGGTCCTAAATAGACGCCTTTCTCAAAATCACCACATTCACTCCAAAAACACCTTTTCTTGCAAGTCACTGTAATACCCCAAAATTTGCCCTCTCTTTTTTTTTCATATCATTTAGCATGTGCTTTCATTGCATTACATTGCATTCAAGTCATAGAAAAATAAAACATTCAGCATTGGTTCATCATAGGGCATGTGATCAGTTGCCTTTCAAGTATTGATCATCCAAAGCAAGAGAACAAGAGCCAAGGGTCTTCAAACAAGCCTCAAAGGTCTCTTATATCATATGTCATCCCATTTGATCCCACAAGTCATTGGAATATGGGAATTCATCAAGGAGATTGGGCAGTACATCATCTTCTAACAAAGGCAGTCAAAACTAGGGTTTTGAGTTCAAGCAGTCTTCTGATGAAATTTTGGTTCAAACCTAATCTCAATGTTTTCTACATGATATCATGTATCTAAGGATGGAAGATTTCCCATTGGTTCATTTCAGAAGAGGTTCAATTGATCAGTTGCTTGAGAATCAAGAAATTGGGGAAAAAGTCAACTGTGCAAAGGAAAAAGTCAACTCCTGACTTTTTAAGGTCAAATTCATGAAATTAAAGTTACATATTTTCATTGGACAAGATTTGACCAAGAAATGATGGAGGAATCATCAAAAATAAAGACTTGTACAAAGTTGCCAAATTTAGAAACTTAGGGTTTCTAAAAATGGAAAGTTTAGGCCATTTTGCACTCTACTTCAAGGCATTCTTTCTTCAAGATAAAAGCTTCAAACTTCAGGCCCAAGTTGAGCCAATCAATGATCACATCTTAAGCTTCAAATCCATACCAAGAACTTTTCCATTGGATCAAAATTGAGAGAGTTATGATCAATCAAAGTGGAGCAAAATCAAGGCAAATCTCAAGTCATGGCAAGGCAGATTCAGGCCTCCAGGCCATAATTTCATCAAACACTTGGTGTGCCAAATGTCAAGCTAGTTTTCTATATCAAGGAGGCTTCAATTGAAAAACTTTCCAACATGAAAGTTGTTCATTTCCATGTTCTCTAAAACTTTCATGTTTTGAGTTTTTTCATTTAAACAAGTTATAAGGGTCATATGAGGATTCAAAGAGGGATGCTCACAACTGAAAATATGCTCAAGAATGCTTGCTTCATGGGCGCATTCTCTTGCCCACGAAAGTCAGTTTTATGCCTTGATATTCTAAGCCATTTTCCATCACTTTCCAAGCCTCCATTCAATCTAATTTCAACACCAAACATGTTCTATTACATTTCCTCTTTCCATGGACATCAAAAACTCACCATTTCATGGAGTGTGCATAGAGAATTTCATCTACCAACTTCCACATTTCCATTGTTTTGTGCTGCCAAGAATGAGATGTTTTTGCATTGTTGTTGTTTAGTTTACATCATTTCACACGCATGGGATACACACATCACCTCTTGCTTCATTTGGTCCAACATACCCTACACATACATGCTCCATACATAGCAGCATACATCAAAGAGGAAAAAGAGTAAACTTATTTCATAAGTCTTGCAGCTTCATGACACATACATTACTACCATTCACTAAGTATCACCATAACATATCATGTTCTTGCTCACACAATAACAACACTCACGAGCTACTTTCTCTTTCAATTTTAAATTAACTCAGCCACTAACTAACCTCCTTAACTCAACTTCTAACTGTAAACTACAGTAGTTAGAACTTAACCACTCCTATATAAGCTCTTAACCACCCTTGGACGAGAATTCAGTTAGATTCATCACATTTCAATCTCAAACACACACTGAAATTCTCTCTCTCTCTCGAAGCTCCTCTCACACCAACACTCTCTGCAATCATCTTCAGCATTCACCATTGATCTTCCATGGAGGTTTTGAGTGCACAAAAGTGAAGGTGTTGTAGTTGCGTGGCTTCTCAAGCTTCTTCTTCATTTTCAGTTAAAGCTTCTAAACAATTCAGAGTTATATTTGCCTTTATTTGGCCAGTCCTTACTCTCAAAGAATCATCAAAGCTTTCTCTGGTTTCTTGTGGTGAAAGCATCCTCAAAGCAACATGTTTCATTCTCAAACTTTCTTGCAATTTTAAGTCGATTTTAAGCTTATTTTGCTGGTTTTGAAGCTTACTAGAAGCTATTGGTTATCTGGCTAGTTGATAAGCTCTTTAGGAGCTTAGATCTGAAGCCTAGGGCAAAATGTTTCTCTCTGTATGTGCATGTTTTGTGATTTCTATGGGTGGATCTATAACCTACTAAGCATGCAGAACATTTTGATATACATTTTTTGCATTTATGGGAACGTGTGAGACTTGCAGTTGTCAGAGATGGCCGGAGAAGATGACCGGAATCTTCTCCGGCCGGTGAGGTTTTGGTTTAGGGTTTATGCGCTCAGATTATAATACAATCGTCCGATCATCATCTTCCTAAGGCTATTAGGCTACCAGCGCATAAATGAAACACCCTCCCCCTCACGTGATTCTCTCTCTCTTAAAGTTGACTCTGACTTAGTTGCGTGTGTGTACGTGTATAAGAATTACCATGTGCATGCCTCGTGACCCATGTGATTGTTATACTTTTCTTGATTGTTGTTGACTGATTGAACCTAAGGCTCAGATTGAGTCAAACTTTTGACTAAGTTCCACCTTAATTCCATTACACACACGCGCGTAGTGGACTGGACTCTGATTGCTTTTCACACTCCCCCACATGGAGCCCAATTATTTTTGAACTATCATTTTACTTGCGTGGCACCCCCTGCATATTTTCATTCTACTTTTAATTTCTTTTTTATATTGTTTTGATTTTCTTTTATTAAAAATACTAAATGCATTCTAAAAATTCCAAATAAATTCATCAAGCATTAAAATACATTTAAATAATTTTTCATATTTCTTAATTCTGATTTTAATTGATTTTGTTCATACTTTCTTATTTTCCTTTTAATTTCTTTTTAATTGGTCTTCATTACAATACATGCCTCTTCCCCATTTTATTAGACTTAGTTCCTAATTGAATTTTCTCCTAATAATTGGACCACACTTGTGTGACACTGTAGCGATCCTTGTTGATTTTTCATGGCATTCTAAGATAATTTTATCATGTGCATCCATAAGCATATTTGAGCACTAGCATTGTGTAACCTTGTTGGACTTGTGAGTGACTTTTAAGTGTGATTTCCATGGAATTTTGGCATGATTTTTTGGGTATTGATTGCACACTGGTTGGATATCATATAGTTGGATTGGTGTAATTTTCTCACATCTTTTACTTTGCTTTATGAATTGATTAATTACATGTGCATTTAGGTGCTTCATTGTATGCATATGTTATGGTTGTGTGTCATATTGCCTATGGTCTCTTAAGGTGATTTATGTATTCTTTTTACACATGTTTACTTGAATATTATAGGTCATGTATGTCAAATTATAGGTCTTCCATATCTCATTTTGACATGTTTTGCAATTGATGTTCATCTTGCATTCATACTTAATTGTGCATCTATCACTTGTTCTTCTTCAACATAGCTTGTGTGTATCTCATATTGGTATGCCATTCACATTCATTCTTATATATCCCTCTACTATATATAAACCATTTCATCTATTTTTATTGACTCATAATGTCATATCATATGCATTACAATCACATAAACATCTGAAGCATGTTTCATTTTTGTATGAACTTCAACTTGTGTTCTTTTCTCCCTAATCTCTAATGTGACTTGTGTATGAACCAAACTTGTTCATTAGTGCATTCTCATGTCATATTATAACATGTATGCTACTGATCCATGTTCATTTGCATTCATAATTTCATTTCCCTCTCCTTTGTGACTTGTTTTATAAGTAAACAACATTGTGCATTCTTGTGTGACATTGTTCTACTTCTTCCCACTTCTTCTTCTTGAGTTTATTCTCATATTATGGATGATAATTCATGGATACTTAATGACATTTAGGAAGTGGTTTCCTAATGTTTGTGGTGTTTCATATTGCATCATTGCATGTTTTACATCTCTTAAATGTTCATGATGCATCTTTAGTGCATATCATTGCATTCCTTTGATGTTTGGTAGATTGTTTAGGCATAGATTGATATTGGAAGCCTTTGTAACCATTGGTGTATGTAAATAGGCTTTGCTACTACCCTAGGCCAGTACCACCCTTTAGTGATCTATTCTTTTTTAGGTTTAGCCCTTGAGAAGCTTCCTAGAGTTTCCTTTAGAACACTAGGATTTATTTGCTTACATTTTTCAATTATGCTTTCTTATTTCATTATTGAACTAACCTTTGCTTGTAGGGGCTAATGGTAAGTTGAGTGTGTGGATATGCTTCCACACATGCTTTCTTCCCTCATCTTTTTAATGCTTTCTCTTTTGTGTTTGTGCAAAGCATTTCAATGCTTTCTTTGTTCGACTTCTTTCTTCTCCCTCTTGGTTCATAACTCATCTTCTATCTTAGAAGTGAGTTATGTTACCTCTTGCTCTCTTCTTCTCTCTTCTTTTAGACTTAGGGTTCTCATACCACACTTAACTCTTAGGATCTCCAAGCATGACAACATTAGTGTTTGAGTCTTAGTCCCCTTTAGCCTCATCTTTGTTTCTTTTGAGTCTCTCCTTTCTCATCTCAAAACAATTTCAAAACATCTAATAAAGGTTGAAACATCTTCATGTTCCATGAGCCTTATTCCATGGGGGGCTTGCATATATTCCATCTTGGAATGTGTTGTAGGTTTTCTAGCATGATGTACAAGTCTTTAACATGAAGTGATTTCACAAACAAACTCAAAAATACATCTTCATTAAAAAACAACAAAAACATTTAATAAAGGGAATAGACTGGTGTACTTAAGCCTTTAACTTTGGAAGTAAGTTTGAGGATCTTCTTCCTACTTAGTGTACTTCATCATCATTTCATTTTGGGATGATGCATGAGATGCACATTCCATTGGAAAAGACTTAGGTACACTTACCTATGCAAAACACTTCAAATAAAAAAACTTCTAAAACACTTCAAACAAACAATAACGTCTTTCCTTCGGGAATTCTCCTCTCATCTTACTCACTCTCAACGTATGAACGTGCTTCTCCTTGTTCTCTTGAAATACTGTAACGCACTCGATTCAGCGAGCCTGCAACACCTGAGCCAGAACATTAGCCGTTCCCTAAAAAACACAAACAGTTTTCCCTTAGTTAGGGGAACTACGTCGCTCTGATTCTCATGTTCCCGATGAGATACGTAGGCAGTGGGGTAGGGCCCATTCGAGCACTTATTTTCCCTACATTTATTTCTAGTTCTCTTTCCATCCCTTTTCTATAACCCTTTGAGCAGTACTTCAAGCGTGGATCCCGTCGAGTACGACGGACGTGAAGGGGTGCGATAACCTTCCCTTCACGTAACCGACTCCCTTACCCTTTCTCTTTGGTTCTCGAGACCTTTATCTTTCCTTTCGCCCGGGTTTGTGCATCATTACCCTTCCATTTCTTTGGGATAAAAATGCATGGCTGGCGACTCTCTTTCTTTCTTCCGCGCTACTTTCGCGTTTGTACCTGGATGAAAATCCCGGGAGCGACAGCTGGCGACTCTGCTGGGGAAAGTTGACCTCTTGCTGGTCCCTCTCCGATGCGAGTCTCTCCTAGCGCTTGTTTGTTTTGCTTATTGGGTGTTTGATTTTTGTTTGCTTTAGTTTAGCTTTACTGCTTTTATTTACAGCTTTATCGCTTTACTTTACCACCTTTACTGCATTTTATTTATATCATGCATCATATATTCTGGACTGTCTGGTTTCCTTTGGCGGGATGGGATTGGTACTGTGAGATGAGCCCATTACCCAAGCTCGAGTATACTTTAGGACTTATAGTGGACAGTCATAGGGTTCTCATGGTATTTAGCCACGGGAGTAGTTGTGAGTTCCACAGCCAGAGTGCGACTTTCTTAGGATTATCTTGCTTTGAGGGTTTTCCTCATTCAGGGTATGACTTTGAGAGTTATGTGCATCTGGTGACCGATCATTGAGGACCTTAGTGGAAACATCCCTCTTTAGTGGTGACAGTGGCAACCCACATTCTGTGGTAAACCCATTCGCACCCGAGGGCCCACTCTGGAACTTGCATAGGATGGCCTTTATTTTGTGGTGAATTAGATGACGATCTCTTTGTTTGGCGATAGCATTGTATCCTACGGGCTAAATGTGCTATTGCTTCTCATTCCGGGATCTGAATCTGAGGATCCTACCTTTTAGAACACACCTGTGAGATTGGCGGGATGTTTACAGGTTTGCAGGTAACCTTAACCTTCTACCTACCCTTTTGTGTGGTTCTCATATGATCAGTGATTTGGGTACTTTGTTCTGGTATTCTGGATCTGGTTCTTTACTGGTGCTTGGGTCTGATATTCTTGATATGATGCTACACAAACACTTGGCTCCTCACAGTTATTGCACCGACACTGCAGATTCTAGCTCTGATCACATGCCTAGCTGCATCTCATTGCATACATCCTTAACATTTTATGTTTTTTCTTTCCCAGGTCTCAGTATTGTTTCCGATTCTGGTGGGTATTTTCTCTACGTCAAATGGAAGGTCCTCCAAGAAAGAATAATGTGCATTACTGGTTTCCGAAGCCTAAAGTGGGACGGATCAAAGAATTGGCAGATTTAATGGACAGTAACCAACTAGTTAATTCAGAAAGAGGTTTGGGGAAATCTTGGGTTATGTGAGCCTTCATACTCCAGATCGGCATGATACCCTGGACACTCTATTGCAGTTTTATGATCCTCAGCTCCGTTGCTTCACATTCAATGATTATCTGCTGGTACCTACCTTGGAAGAGTTCTCTGATATTCTAAAGATTTCTCTCAAAGATACTCCTCCTTACTACAGTTCGAAGAAGGCTATTCCCAACAATGTCATTGTAGAGGCTATTCATTTGAGAGTATCTGTGGTTAAAGATAATGTTAAGGAAAAGGAGGGCTGTAAAGGGTTCCATCTAGACTTTCTGATTGAAGAAGCAAAGAAGAGTTTTGCTGATGGTGATTTGGTTACCTATAATGCAATCTTAGCTCTTTGTGTGTATGGAATTTGTCTGTTTTCGAATATAGCTGGATTTATTGATATGGATGCAATTAGTATCTTTGTCAAGAAGAATCCAATCCCAACTTTGTTGGGCGATGTATACCATTCCGTGCATTACAAGAATGAGAAAAAACGAGGAAGATTGGTAGTATGTTGTGCTCCCTTATTCCATGCTTGGTTTTATAGACATTTGCCAAAAACATGAGCTTTTGTGGATCTCAGAGGAACTGTTAAGTGCTCCAAGAGGTTGATGGGTTTGACGGCTGAAGATATAGTCTGGTGGCATCGGAAAGATATGGTGGGTATACCTATTCTTATTAGTTGTGGAGCTTTTCCAAATGTGCCTCTGGTAGGAAGGAGGGGAGGAATCAACTACAATCCTGTCCTCGCGCTGAAGCAGTTTGGATATGCACTAAAAGAACCTCCTTTGGAAAAAGACGTGGCAGAATCCTTGTATTATCTTGCTAAAGATGACGAACAGGTGTCATTTTCTATTGCTGAAGCCTGGAACACTCGGGTTAAGAAAGGTAAGATGGAGTTTGGGAGACCCGATCCTACGACTTATCCTTCTTATACTGAGTGATTGAAGCGCCGGGTAACCATTACATTGTTGCCATTCTCTGTCGAGCCTCCGTTATATCCCAAGGTAGTGGAGCCAAGGACCTCAGTACCAATTGAAGAATTCCAAAAGATGGAAGTTTTGGTTCATGAACTCAGGGTTGAGAACGCGGACGTCACCATCCTATACCAGGAAGCTACATCTGTTAACAGAGGGTTGGAAGAAAGAGTCCACATTGCTGAGAAGATGGCTGAAAACAGGAAAGAAGAACTCGAAGGGAAGCTGAATTATTTCCAAAGATGGGGCATAATTGACAAGAATAATGCCAGAGAACGCCAGAATCTCAAGAAGGCTTTGAAGGAAGCTAATGAGGCTATTACCTTGTGGCAACAAAAATGGGCCGATGAACAGAAGCGCCAAGCCAAGGTAGAGGAAGAGTTTAAAGCTAAGGTTGAAGAATTGGATGCTAAGGCCAAGACCTCAGATGAAGAATTAAAAGCTGCACATGCTCAGCGACGGAAGTACCGGGATAGTGTGAAAGAAAGTCAGAAGCTATTACAGGAAGCTCAGGCAGAAATAGATGATCTCAAGATCCGGGCGGAAGTGAAGAAGTCCAGGACAGAGCCAGGCTATGGTAGTACTAATGGGGAAGAATTGTGTCAGAATATCAACACTTTGTACCAATCCTTCATTTTGAGAGAACGCTTGATCAGAGGCCTGATTGAGGCGCCGGAAGATCTTGAGAATGTTGTGCTGTTTAAGGAAGTCAAGAGGCTCAGTCTAGGGTTGCAGGATGTGGTGTTTCGTCCGTTTTAGCTTTCATTATGTTGACGCTATCCAATTACCTACAGAATTATTGTAGGAACCGCTGCTTTAATTTCTGAATTTGGGTTGTATGTTTTCAAATGCTTGTTCAGACTTAGTCCCTTTGGGTTTTCTTCCAGTTATGATATGCTCAGTATTTTCTCCAGTGGCTTTCTTGATATTACATCACTGTTTACTGGCACTTGGTCATGACGCCGCTTCACAGGGTTCTACACTTATTTGTGCACTTGTCTGGATGAATATTCTTATCAGCTACACTATCTCGTGTGTTATCTGAATGCTGCGGACTTCCGAAATACCGGAATCGGGGCACGAAAAGGCCTGGGAATAAAAAACATAGTATTTCATTGCATGCATTTCATTTTTGCATTTTTTGTTTAACAGGTACCCGAATCTGAGGGTGTGGATTATCATTCTGACTGGGTATTCTCTGCAGAACGGCCAACATGACTTCTTCCAACTACTTGATTCACCATAATCAAGGTTCAGATTTGGAACAACTCCGAGCGGAGGTGACTGAGATAAAGGCCCAACTGGGGTTTTTTATGGTGGACATTCAGGCGTTGTCCCAAGGTCAGGAACTGCTAAGGGAAGAAGTCAACCGGATAAAGACTCAGATGGGCTAGGTTATGGAAATTCTGAGTGAAGTGTTAAGAAAGTAAAACAATCAGGTGTCCGCTTCCGCAGCAAAGGTTCTCACTCCTCCTATCTCTTTGGGGTCTCCTCTAGACCATGGTTTGCCTCGTGGATCCTCTCCACCGTCAGAGCTCTTTCATCACCAACTGTTTCTTGAGGGTCTTAAGCCAGAGAAGACTGAGAAGAAGTTTGATCCGATTTTGATGCCATACGCTCAGTTACTTCAGCACTTGCTCAAGTTTCGGCTAATTGATTTGATTGATGCGGGACCTCCACACACCAAGTTTCGTATGGGTTCCAATGTCCATGATTGGTGTGAATTCCATTCAGGGGTACCTGGTCATAATGTTAAAAATTGTAAGATGCTCAAGTATAAGGTCCAAGAGCTTATTGATTCAGGGGCAATCGAGTTTGCGCCCATCAGCACTGTCAAGCAAAGAGATGTTCCTCCAACTGCTGCTAAAGAGGTGGATATTCCTCCCTCCTCTCAGGGACCTTCCTCAATCCATAAACCTTGGATTCCGAAACTACCGCATCAGCAAATCACAGCTGGGATCCTCCCGGTTGCACCCTTTCATCATCAAGAGAAGCAAGAAAGAGTTTTTGATCCTCTACCGATGTGTCATACAGAATTACTTCAGCAACTGCTTCAGTTAAGATTGATTGAGCTCCGAAAGTTGACTCTTCCTCCTGCTAAGCTTCCAAAAGGATGGGATGCTAATGCTCATTGTGATTTTCACTCAGGGACACCAGGCCATGATATTGAGGGGTGTAGAGCATTCCAACACCAAGTAAAAGACTTAATTGACTCCAAAGCAATCGAATTTGGACCAGCTAGATTGAAGGTATCAGGTGATCTTACGCCAGTAGCTACAAAGGAAGTGAGTATTCCTTCCCCTTCTCTAGGGTCTACAATAGGTCACGGGTGTATTCCTCAGCTCCAGGTTCCAAAGTTATCACGTCAGCAACCTTTGTTTGTTCCTCGGCCAAATGTGGAAAGAAAAGTACAGGGGCAGACTAGGCACCCTAATCAACATTGGCAGCAAACCCGTCAGCAACAGAGGCAACGAGGACTCAGGAGGTCTGAGAGAGTGTCTGCTCTAGTTCCTATTTCTCAAAGCCAACTTCTGGCTCGCCTTCTCCAAGGTTCTTTGATTTAGCTGGGCAAGGTAGCGTCAGTGCAGTTTCCTTTTCCTCTGGATTATGACATGAATGTCAGGTGCGAGTTTCACTCGGGAACGTTTGGACATACAATTGACAATTGCAGAGTGTTCAAACATAAGGTGCAAGACTTGATTTACTCAAAGATTATCACACCAGACAGGTGGCCCATAAATTCAACTTTCTTCATCAGATTGAGCACCCAGTTTGCAAAGACATCTTCAGAATCAATAAGTCCAGATGGAGTCAAGCCTCCTCAACAAGGACAATCATTTAGCTTCTTTACTGCATTCTCATGTGTAGCTTTTTATGTTTGTCAAAGCATTTGTATGCATGCATGAAATCTGTTTTTCTTTTTATGTTAATCCTAATAAAGCACGCATTTTTTTCCTGAAGTAATCCATTCGTATTCACTCATAAGTTTGTATATGTGCAATGCAATACCAACTGTCGTGCTTAAACTCTTGAAGGAGGATGATGAGTTGAAAACGCAAAAATCTCTAATTGTGTGCTTTTGGATAAAACCCCGTTGATGATGTGTAAAGGCATTGTTTCAAATCCCAAACACTGAAGATATAAGGAGATAGACCCTCGTCCAAATAGGAGCCCTAAAGTAGGAGTTTCTTTTAGTAAAAAAAACCCTAACATTTAACCCCGGGGCAGGGTAGGCGTCAATTAGGTTGACCAAGCGTTCAAACCTCAAAAGAAGTGTGCATCTGAGGATCCATTACTTTTCACTCTACCGCATCTAGAGGTCCAAAGAGCGGAAACCACAATGGTTATCCCTCATCAACTGAGAAGTGAAACAGTCACAACCCTTCCAAAGAAATCAAGACAGCCGGTGTCACACGACGTGTTCAAAAAAAAAGAGAAAAAAAAAAAGAAATGAAAAAGCCGAAATCAAAGATCCTCAAGCAACTTAGGCAAAAGTTAGGGCATCCCGCTGGACTCCGAAATCAAAGATTCAAAAGAATCTGTCCAGGCAAAAATTAGGGATAAGCAAAAGAATGTGAAAGCGAAATGTGAACAGGATTACCCAAGAAAGATCCTCAAGCGAACGAACAAAGTCGTGTGACACAGACACAAAGACGAAAAGGCATGACTGGTACTCCAATAAACTGATTGATGCTTAAACTGTTAAAAGTCAATGGTCCCTCAACCATCACAAAGGTTTCTTTTGAGAGGTGAACGCTAGTGCCGAACTAACTGAACGTAGGACTGGAGGACATCACGAAGAGTGGGTGGGAACTAATAAATTTTGAGCCTTATATCCCTTGTTTCAATAACCGTGAACCAGGCCTCGTTACAAAATCGAAAGTCCTCAATTGAAACATGGTTATTTCGAAAGCATACTACCAAGAGATAGCGTTCCTGACTCCTATGAGTTGTGCTAAAAGATCTTTGTTGGTGTTGCATGTGCATTGCATTCTTTCATTCAAAAATTAATGTCGTATCCTAACCCGTGATCCGCTCACAAAGGGTTTGCGACATCTTTTCAGTAAAACTTCAAGATTAACATGTGTGTTGTATTAGAATTTTCATTCTCAGACTAAAACATTTTCTGCTTGCATACATTTGTTTGACATCAAAAGAAGTTTACATATGGAAATTCAGTCCAGAAGCTTAATCTTGCCGAGTTGAGAATCCTGAAACTCCAAAAGGACAGCCACATCCAGTGGTACTTCCTCAGGAAACTTTGTTGAGCAGGAGTTTTCCCAACAAGTTGTGTTAAGACGTAGTCGATTTGGGGCAACTACGTCGAATCATCTCTTTAAGGTGTAGCCAATTTGGGCCAATCACGTCGAGCAATCTCTTCAGAGTTTAGCCAAACTAGGGTAATTACTTCGAGATTCAAATCTCTCCAAAGGCATGTATTCTGGGTCTTCCTTCGAAGATCAGTAGTAAGGGGAAAAACTACTTCAAGGTTCATACTGGGGCATGCCATCCCAAGAGCATGAGAAGTTAGTCCATCCAGACAACTGATCAGCCTATCCAGGGTTCAGAATATTGGGGCAGAATACCTCACGGGGATATGAGATTGTTCATGAATCTTCTCGAGGCGAATTTCTCTGTAGACCGTACAGTCTGAGGCAGTTACTTCGAGATCCGACGAATCTCTCCAAGAGTTTGAAGACATTGAGGTGTTTCGGATGTCAAGTCTTCTGTAAAATCCTCTTGGGACAATTTCTTCTGGTGGAGCATGTTGGTCTGGGGCAAACGGAAAATTGTAAAAAAACTGTTGTTCACGCATATGCAGTCAATCAGCCAAAAGGTTTGAAACAAAGGGGCATTCCAACCAAGGCATTTGTGGTCTCCCTGTCTTCATCAGGCTTCATTAATCATGTTCCCAGCAAGAGATGCATCAAGACCTTTCTCCCCAACAAGTGGTGGTTCAGAGTTAGATTTTCTCAGTTGTAGAAGTCATATCCGACACGGGGCATACGTGCATATCCTTTTGTTGCAGGTAACAGGTACAAGCCTTTTCAAGATCATGGGTTATTTCTTCTAGACAAGTAATCACTTGTCCCTAAGACAGAATACCAGGGCAACCATATTCGGAAAAGGGTTCCCATATCACCTTTTTGTCACAACTTTTACTGATTGAGTCCATTAATCAGCTGACGGTTGCTCAGGACGATTCGATATCGACATATCAATTTCCACTGGGTACCGTTGTATCCTATTAAGTCAATTCTCCCATTCAGAACTTCCAACAGTTACAAGCTTTTCTGTGGCGATAACGGTTGCAAATCCCCTAGTAAAGTTGCTTCGCAGACCTCACAGTTAATGTTCAAGACTCAGTGAGTGTCCAGGAGTTTGAAGATGCCAAATCTTCTGTAAAATCCTCTCGGGACAATTTCTTCAGATCAGCCTCGTAATCTGGGGCAAAAGCAAGTTTGTGATCCTTCCCAAGCATGGGGCATCTTGAAATCCCTCCGGTAAGATGTGTTCCAGATCTATTGTCTCCAGTAGAGTGACATCCCGTTTAATACGTCTAGCACAAGTCTCGGTATTTGTCTAAGAGTTTGAAGATGCTTGATCTTCTGTAAAATCCTCTTAAGGGGCATCCCTAGCACGAGACGCTTTGAAGCGGTTCTCCCCAACAGAGTTTGTGGTAAACTCATTATCCCCAGTGGAGTCGTCAAGCGGAATGTTTGCCAAGTATGGGACATTTTGGCTCTTATTCTAAGATCAACAGCATTTGCTCCTCAACAGATTACCGTGCATTTTCTTTGTGTTTTCCCAGCAGATCTCTGGGGACTCTTTTCTAGCGATTCGCAACAGAAAGTATTCTAACCAGGATCTGCGTATCCCCGATGGAGTAGCTCCGGTCCCCAGCAAGATCGTATCTCTGGAAGTTGTATCGCCACAGAGTTCAGCATTGAATCTTGCCAGTAATACTCCCCAGCTGAGTTGTTTTTTCTCCCCACAGAGGTTTAGCAGATCAACAGAATCTCATCCTCAGCAGAGTGTTAGTACATTCTTTCCCCAGCCAAGTCGGAAAGTTGTCATTCCTCCAGCGGAGTTGCTATTATCAAAATTCATCCCCAGACAGATGAAATAATTCTTGGCAGAGTCATCACTCCCTTGTATCTCAAAGTCCAATTTATTTTTGGCAAGCGCGACAGTTCGAAGCAGACAGATTGTTCATTCATTCTCCAGAAGAGATATCATCCTTTCAGGAGTCTCTGAGGTCACATCATTGACCATTGTTCCTCAGCAGAGTCAGTAGAGATGTCTGATATGTATGCAGAATGTAATCCAGTGTTGAATTTTTGTAAAAGTCCACCCACAGTGTGGCCAATCAATAGTCAACTGACTTCATCCAAAGGGTACCTTTCAAAAGTCCAACCGCAGATTGGCAAAAGTCCATCTTAGGGTGGCAAATCAGCAAAGTCCAACCGCAGATTGGCAAAAGTCCATCTTAGGGTGGCAAAGCAGGGTAAAGTCCAACCGTAGATTGGCGTAAGTCCACCCGCAGTCTGGCAAGTCAGTAGTCGTCTGACTCCATTTAAAAGACAATTTTAAGACCAACCGCAGTTTGGCGAAAGTCCACCCACAGTGTGGCAAGCCAGTAGTCGTCTGGCGTCGTACAAAAGATGTTCTTAAAGTCCACCTGCAGCGTGGCAAGCCAGTATTCATCGTACAAAAGACGTTGTTAAAGTCCACCCGCAGCGTGGCAAGCCAGTAGTCATCTGGCGTCGTACAAAAGACGTTGTTAAAGTCCACCCGCAGCGTGGCAAGCCAGTAGTCATCTGGCGTCGTACAAAAGACGTTCTTAAAGTCCACCCGCAGTGTGGCAAGTCAGTAGTCATCTGGCGTCATTCAAAAAGACATTCTTAAAGTCCACCCGCAGCTTGGCAAGCCAGTAGTCGTCTGGCATCGTACAAAAGACGTTTTCCAAGTCCATCCGCAGTATGGCAAGCCAGTAGTCGTTTGGCATCGTTCAAAGGACATCTCTCCAGTGCTTTTCTTCCCATCAGAGTTTTATCAAAGCAGAGTTCATTTGGTTGGGTTTATATCCCTTTTCTTCTTCTCCACAGAGTGCAAATTTTCTGGTTATTCTTGGTATTTAATCCCTCCATACCTGGAACGTCTGAAAGCAACCGCTATCATCCATTCAGGTTTACAGTGATTGAATAGGGGCAGCTTTAATACCCCAAAATTTTCCCTCTCTCTTTTTTCATATCATTTAGCATGTGCTTTCATTGCATTACATTGCATTTAAGTCATAGAAAAATAAAACATTCAGCATTGGTTCATCATAGGGCATGTGATCAGTTGCCTTTCAAGTATTGATCATCCAAAGCAAGAGAACAAGAGCCAAGGGTCTTCAAACAAGCCTCAAAGGTCTCTTATATTATATGTCATCCCATTTGATCCCACAAGTCATTGGAAGATGGGAATTCATCAAGGAGATTGGGCAGTACATCATCTCCTAACAAAGGCAGTCAAAACTAGGGTTTTGAGTTCAAGCAGTCTTCTAATGAAATTTTGGTTCAAACCTAATCTCAATGTTTTCTACATGATATCAAGTATCTAAGGATGGAAGATTGTCCATTGGTTCATTTCAGATGAGGTTCAATTGGTCAGTTGCTTGAGAATCAAGAAATTGGGGAAAAAGTCAATTGTGCAAAGGAAAAAGTCAACTCCTAACTTTTTAAGGTCAAATTCATGAAATTCAAGTTACATATTTTCATTGGACAAGATTTGACCAAGAAATGATGGAGGAATCATCAAAAATCAAGACTTGTACAAAGTTGCCAAATTTAGAAACTTAGGGTTTCTAAAAATGGAAAGTTTAGGCCATTTTGCACTCTACTTAAAGGCATTCTTTCTTCAAGATAAAAGCTTCAAACTTCAGGTCCAAGTTGAGCCAATCAATGATAACATCTTAAGCTTCAAATCCATACCAAGAACTTTTCCATTGGATCAAAATTGAGAGAGTTATGATCAATCAAAGTGGAGCAAAATCAAGGCAAATCTCAAGTCATAGCAAGGCAGATTCAGGCCTCCAGGCCATAATTTCATCAAACACTTGGTGTGCCAAATGTCAAGCTAGTTTTATCTATCAAGGAAGCTTCAAATGAAACTTTCCAACCTGAAAGTTGTTCATTTCCATGTTCTCTACAACTTTCATGTTTTGAGTTTTTTCATTTGAACAAGCTATAAGGGTCATATGAGGGTTCAAAGAGGGATGTTCACAACTGAAAATATACTCAAGAATGCTTGCCTCATGGGTGCATTCTCTTGCCCACCAAAGTCAGTTTTATGCCTTGATATTCTAAGCTATTTTTCATCACTTTCCAAGCCTCCATTCAATCTAATTTCAACACCAAACATGTTCTATTACATTTCCTCTTTCCATGGACATCAAAAACTCACCATTTCATGCAGTGTGCATAAAGAATTTCATCTACCAACTTCCTCATTTCCATTGTTTTTTGCTGCCAGGAATGAGATGTTTTTGCATTGTTGTTGTTTAGTTTACATCAGTTCACACGCATGGGATACACACATCACCTCTTGCTTCATTTGGTCCAACATACCCTACGCATACATGCTCCATACATAGCAGCATACATCAAAGAGGAAAAAGAGTAAACTTGTTTCATAAGTCTTGCAGCTTCATGACACATACATCACTACCATTCACTAAGTATCACCATAACATATCATGTTCTTGCTCACACAATAACAACACTCACGAGCTACTTTCTCTCTCAATTTCAAATTAACTCAGCCACTAACTAACCTCCTTAACTCAACTTCTAACTGTAAACTACAGTAGTTAGAACTTAACCACTCCTATATAAGCTCTTAACCACCCTTGGACGAGAATTCAGTTAGATTCATCACATTTCAATCTCAAACACACACTGAAATTCTCTCTCTCTCGAAGCTCCTCTCACACCAACACTCTCTGCAATCATCTTCAGCATTCGCCATTGATCTTCTATGGAGGTTTTGAGTGCACAAAAGTGAAGGTGTTGTAGTTGCGTGGCTTCTCAAGCTTCTTCTTCATTTTCAATTAAAGCTTCTAAATAATTCAGAGTTATATTTGCCTTTATTTGGCCAGTCCTTACTCTCAAATAATCATCAAAGCTTCCTCTGGATTTCTTGTGGTGAAAGCATCCTCAAAGCAACAGGTTTCATTCTGAATCTTTCTTGCAATTTTAAGTCGATTTTAAGTTTGTTTTGCTGGTTTTGAAGCTTACTAGAAGCTATTGGTTATCTGGCTAGTTGATATGCTCTTTAGGAGCTTAGATCTGAAGCCTAGGGCAAAATGTTTGTTGTCGTTTCTCTCTGTATATGCATGTTTTGTGATTTCTATTGGTGGATCTATAACCTACTAAGCATGCTGAACATTTTGATATACATTTTGTGCATTTCTGGGAACGTGTGAGACTTGCAGTTGCCGGAGATGGCCGGAGAAGATGACCGGAATATTCTCCGGCCGGTGAGGTTTTGGTTTAGGGTTTATGCGCTCAGATTATAACACAACCGTCTGATCATCATCATCCTAAGGCTATTAGGCTGCCAGCGCATAAATGAAACATCCTCGCCCTCACGTGATTCTCTCTCTCTTAAAGTTGACTCTGACTTAGTTGCGTATGTGTGCGTGTATGAGAATTACCATGTGCATGCCTTGTGATCCATGTGATTGTTATACTTTTCTTGATTGTTGTTGACTGATTGATCCTAAGGCTCAGATTGAGTCAAACTTTTGACTAAGTTCCACCTTAATTCCCATACACACACGCGCGTAGTGGACTGGACTCTGATTGCTTTTCACACTCCCACACATGGAGCCCAATTATTTTTGAACTATCATTTTACTTGCGTGGCACCCCCTGCATATTTTCATTCTATTTTTAATTTCTTTTTTATATTGTTTTGATTTTCTTTTATTAAAAATACTAAATTCATTCTAAAAATTCCAAATAAATTCACCAAGCATCCAAACATATTTAAATAATTTTTCATATTTTTTAATTCTCATTTTAGTTTATTTTGTTCATACTTTCTTATTTTCCTTTTAATTTCTTTTTAATTGGTCTTCATTACAATACATGCCTCTTCCCCATTTTATTGGACTTAGTTCCTGATTGAATTTTCTCCTAATAATTGGACCACACTTGTGTGACACTGTAGGGATCCTTGTTGATTTTTCATGGCATTTTAAGATCATTTTATCATGTGCATCCATAGGCATCTTTGATCACTAGCATTGTGTGACCTTGTTGGACTTGTGAGTGAGTTTTAAGTGTGATTTCCATGGAATTTTGGCATGATTTTTTGGGTATTGATTGCACACTGGTTGGATATCATATAATTGGATTGGTGTAATTTTATCACATTTTTTATTTGCTTTATGAATTGATTGATTACATGTGCATTTAGGTGCTTCATTGTATGCATATGTTATGGTTGTGTGTCATATTGCCTATGGTCTCTTAAGGTGATTGATGTATTCTTTTGACACATGTTTACTTGAATATTATAGGTCATGTATGTCAAATTATAGGTCTTCCATATCTCATTTTTACATGTTTTGCAATTGATGTTCATCTTGCATTCATACTTAATTGTGCGTCTATCACTTGTTCTTCTTCAACATAGCTTGTGTGTATCTCATATTGGTATGCCATTCACATTCATTCTTATATATCCCTCTACTGTATATAAACCATTTCATATATTTTTATTGACTCATAATGTCATATCATATGCATTACAATCACATAAACATTTGAAGCATGTTTCATTTTTGTATGAACTTCAACTTGTGTTCTTTTCTCCCTAATCTCTAATGTGACTTGTGTATGAACCAAACTTGTTCATTAGTGCATTCTCATGTCATCCTATAACATGTATGCTACTGATCCATGTTCATTTGCATTCATAATTGCATTTCCCTCTCCTTTGTGACTTGTTTTATAAGTAAACAACATTGTGCATTCTTGTGTGACATTGTTCTACTTCTTCCCACTTCTTCTTCTTGAGTTTATTCTCATATTATGGATGATAATTCATGGATACTTAATGACATTTAGGAAGTGGTTTCCTACTGGTTGTGGTGTTTCATATTGCATCATTGCATGTTTTACATCTCTTAAATGTTCATAATGCATCTTTAGTGCATATCATTGCATTCCTTTGATGTTTGGAAGATTGTTTAGGCATAGATTGATATTGGAAGCCTTTGTAACCATTGGTGGATGTAAATAGGCTTTGCTACTGCCCTAGGCCAGTACCACCCTTTAGTGATCTATTCTTTTTTAGGTTTAGCCCTTGAGAAGCTTCCTAGAGTTTCCTTTAGAACACTAGGATTTATTTTCTTACATTTTTCAATTATGTTTTCTTATTTCATTATTGAACTAAGCTTTGCTTGTAGGGGCTAATGGTAAGTTGAGTGTGTGGATATGCTTCCACACATGCTTTCTTCCCTCATCTTTTTAATGCTTTCTCTTTTGTGTTTGTGCAAAGCATTTCAATGCTTTCTTTGTTCAACTTCTTTCTTCTCCCTCTTGGTTCATAACTCATCTTCTATCTTAGAAGTGAGTTATGTTACCTCTTGCTCTCTTCTTCTCTCTTCTTTTAGACTTAGGGTTCTCATACCACACTTAACTCTTAGGATCTCCAAGCATGACAACATTAGGGTTTGAGTCTTAGTCCCCTTTAGCTTTATCTTTGTTTCTTTTGAGTCTCTCCTTTCTCATCTCAAAACAATTTCAAAACATCTAATAAAGGTTGAAACATCTTCATGTGCCATGAGCCTTATTCAATTGGGGGGGGGGGGGGGGGGGCTTGCATATATTCCATCTTGGAATGTGTTGTAGGTTTTCTAGCATGATGTACAAGTCTTTAACATGAAGTGATTTCACAAACAAACTCAAAAATACCTCTTCATTAAAAAACAACAAAAACATTTAATAAAGGGAATAGACTGGTGTACTTAAGCCTTTAACTTTGGAAGTAAGTTTGAGGATCTTCTTCCTACTTAGTGTACTTCATCATCATTTCATTTTGGGATGATGCATGAGATGCACATTCCATTGGAAAAGACTTAGGTACACTTACCTATGCAAAACACTTCAAATAAAAAAACTTCTAAAACACTTCAAACAAACAATAACGTCTTTCCTTCGGGAATTCACCTCTCATCTCACTCACTCTCAACGTATGAACGTTCTTCTCCTTGTTCTCTTGAAATACGGTAACGCACTCGATTCAGCGAGCCTGCAACACCTGAGCCAGAACATTAGCCGTTCCCTAAAAAACACAAACAGTTTTCCCTTAGTTAGGGGAACTACGTCACTCTGATTCTCATGTTCTCGATGAGATACGTAGGCAGTGGGGTAGGGCCCATTCGAGCACTTATTTTCCCTATATTTGTTTCTAGTTCTCTTTCCATCCCTTTTCTATAACCCTTTGAGCAGTACTTCAAGCGTGGATCCCGTCGAGTACGACGAACGTGAAGGGGTGCGATAACCTTCCCTTCACGTAACCGACTCCCTTACCCTTTCTCTTTGGTTTGCGAGACCTCGTTCTTTCCTTTCGCCCGGGTTTGTGCAGCATTACCCTTCCCTTTCTTTGGGATAAAAATGCCTGGCTGGCGACTCTCTTTCTTTCTTCCGCGCCACTTTTGCGTTTGTACCTGGATGAAAATCCCGGGAGCGACAGTCACTATCGGGTTTTGCATTTGGGAGTGATTCCAACCAAACTAATGGTTCACACACCTCACACATAACATATAGGAGTGATCTAAACCATTACATCCCATATGTAACATCAAAATCACCAAATGGCCACCCAATTGCACAAGACTCATGACTTGCTGCAGAAGGAACCAGGTTGATCAATCCAGTAGTTTTCCAATCAACCGAAGCACTCAAACACGTCCATTGAGGTACAAGGAAGCTGTCCAAATCGTTGGAACTCATCTGTAACACCTCCAAACCAGAATTTGATTCTCACTTGCAGAGGTAAAACTTGAACTCTCAAACTCAATGAATCATGCATCATAAACATGTTTTCTTGTTACCATTGTGTTTCTAGATGTATGTAGATCATTTACCCTCAATCAATTGTTGTTTACAGTTCGTGTATAGGATTTCATTAAGTTTATTCCAATTTTAGAGTTCTTCAGGTTTTATCAGATTATGTTTTGATTCACTTAATTTCAATAAAATTGAGTATCGCCATTGTGTTCCTCGTCTGAAAACGCACGATTTTCATATTTGGATCATGTGAAATGGTTGAGAGATGAGTGAGGTAGGAGGCTTCACGTATCTGAGCTTGAAGATGAAGATGGCCATGGTGCCATTCTTCAGAAATCCAACTTGTTTTACTATATATTTATTGCTTGCCATATATTAAATGAATTGGCATTGCGCCCCAGTGGTTGATCAACTAGTTTGTGTGTATTGAGCGAGCGAGAAGTCTGGGTTTCAAATCCCCCTCGCCCCAGACCTCTTTTTTATCACTTGTCCTATTTTAATATTTTTTATATTATTTTTGTTAATAATTTGGAAAATTAATTTCTCATTCAATTTTAATCATTTTTATTGGTTCTTTTCTGAAAAATCACAAAAATATTAAAGTATTTTATTCTAGAAAAAAATCATATTTATATTATTTATTTAATGTAGTTGGTATTTTTGTGAATAAATTCATTTTTATTGTTTTTAAACATTTTTAAAAGTGAATTTTTATCTTGAAAATCAAAATCAAATGAGTTCTAAATCATCTTGTGATTAAAACCTCATTTTTCAAACCTTAACCAAAAATCACTAGTGGTTTATTTAAACTTATTTGGTATTTTTTATCATTTTTATTAATTTTCTTTAAAGAATTACTTTTAAAAATGAAAATTATGGGTTCTTTAATTTTTTATCCTTATCCAACATTTCAAAAACACTTTTGGGCCTCTAATAGAGTGTAAGACCCAACCATCTTTTGTAAATAAAATAATTTTTGGGCCTCAGTCATTGTATAAGTCCTAGTATAATTTTCAAAACAACGGTGCGATCACTGTTTTTCCATGGGTCTCTCCTTGAGCTGTAAGCCCCATCACTTGTACAAAAATAAATCTTTCGGCCTCTAAAAGAGTGTAAGACCCAACCCCCTTTGTACATAAATTATTTTGGGCCTTAGTCATTGTATAAGTCCCACTATGTTTTAGAAAATCCCAGCGCGATTGCCAGTTCAAAACAAAATAACCTGGGCGTACCCTTGTGTTGTAAGTCCCATTTCTTTTCCTTTTTTCAAAGTCTTTGTGCCTCTCCTTGAGTTGTAAGACCCATCCCTTTGTACAGAAAATCTCTTTGGGCCTCAGTCATTGTATAAGTCCCAATACAACTTTTAAAACAATAGTAAAATTACTGTTGGGCCTCTCCTTGAGTATAAGCCCGAATAATCTTTTCAAAAACAACTTCCCTTTTGATTTAGGTTCAAATATACAGTTGTTATCAAAAATTTCTTTAATTTCTTTGAACAACTAACAATACAACATGGAAGCTTGCTCACCTGTAAGTTTTTATCAGCTTTCATATATATATAACTGTATTGTGGGAAGCTGCTCCCCTGTAAGTCCTTATTTCATACCTTTTTACATACTTGTCATATATCAACTGTATATATACTAGTATATCTATTTAGAGTTTTCCCAGACAACTAGGTCTAGAACTAGGTAAAGCCAGTTGGTCACTCTTTGATACATTCAAAACTAAATCCCCATAGGATTTCCAGATACAGTCTTGCCTTCTCTTGGGCTTAAACAATATGGAACAAAGAGAAAGACAGTATTCTCGGTGAACCTTTTCTTAGACTGTCACTATTAGAACTTGTCAAAGAAATTCAGTTTCCCCAGAGAGGATTAATTCCCGATGAAACTTCTATTGAATTTCTTCAAACCCTAGAACTGTTCACTAAAGAAAAGATTATTCCTCGGTGAAACTTTTCTTGAACTCTTCTTAAGTTTGGACCCACGGGCTTCCTAAAAGCATCCCCGCCTCCTCTTGGGCTTTGTACAAGGACCCTCCGGCTTCTTAGAAGTTCTCATGCCTTCTCTTGGGCTTAATACAAGGACCCTGAAGACCTCTTAAAGGTATAAGACAGAACTTAGTCATCCTTTGCTAGAGCAGTCTTTCTAGTGTCAAGTCTCGGACTAATTTAAGGATGATTCTCATCTCTTAAAGAGACCTGCCTCCTCTAGGGCATCATACAAAGATAAACTCTTCCATACCAGTAGACTTGGACAGTCTAATCCCCTATCAGATCTCAAAGACATTCTCAAGCACCTTACAAACCTAGGAAAAACCCCAGTCATTCTGGATCAATTTCCAGTAGAGTTAAAACCCATGGGTTCTAAAACCCAGTTTCTCTCCTAAAAATCCCCAACCAGGGTCAGTTTATCATCAGTATAACATTATCAGAACCTCAAGGTATCTGATACCCCAACTCTGCTATAACCCTCAGTAAGAGTTGATTCCCTATTTAGACCTGCCTCGGGATCCCAATAATTCCCAGCAGAAGATAGCCTCCCCTTAGGATTTGTATAATGATCCTTCCGTTCCTCAGCATAGCCAGCCTTCTCTTGAGCTTTGTACAATGATTCTCCCCCCAGCGGAGCTAACCTTTTCAGACTCTCTTGTTGAGTCAATCAACTTTCAGACTCTCTTGTTGAGTCAATCACCTTTCATTACTCTCTTGTTGATTCGACCCTTTTAGCCTCAATCTTGGGCTTTATACAAGACAGATAAAACCGTTCTCTTGTTGAGACAATCTTCCAGCCTCCTCTTAGGCTTGATATGATGATTTCCCCTAGCAGAAGTTAGCCTCCTCTTAGGCTTTGTATAATGATTTCTCCAGCTTGTTCAGCCACAATCCTGGGCTTTGTACATGATAGATAAAAGCACTTTCTTGTTGAGTCAAACCCTTTTCAGCCTCAATCTTGGGCTTTGTACAAGACACCATATAAATTTTCCTAAGCAGAGTCAAACTCTTTTTCAGCTTCAATCTTGGGCTTTGTACAACACAGATAACACTCTCCAGCAGAGTCAAACTCATTTCAGCCTCAATCTTGGGCTTTGTACAAGACACTTAAAATACCCTCAGCTGAGTCAGTAAAGTCTCTTTAGCCTCAATCTTGTGCTTTGTACAAGACAAATAAAGATTTCTTTCCCACATAGTCAGTCTTCTTTTCAGCCTCAATCTTGGGCTTTGTACAAGACACATACAAACCCTCCCCAACGGAGTCAAAATTCTTTTTAGGCTCAATCTTAAGCTTTGTACAAGACAGACAGAACATTTTCCCCGGAAAAGTCAAACTTTTAGCTTCCTCTTAGGCTTTGTATAATGATATCCCCAAAGAGTCAGTCTCTTTTAGCCTCAACCTTGGGCTTTGTACAAGATATATAAAAACACTCTTGTTGAGTCAGTCATTTCCAGCCTCCTCTTAGGCTTTGTATAAGGACTTCCCTAGTGGAGTCAATCAACCTTTTAGCTTCAATCTTGGGCTTTGATCAAGGCACACAAAAATCAACATCCCCTCAGAGGAAACCAAAATCTCTCTGTAGGAAGTCATTTCTCTGCTTATCAAAACAGATAACTCAAATCAAACCCTAACCCCAGATAATTGCTGTAATTGGCACACATGTTGATACAAATATCCAAGTTGTTATCCATCTGTTATCCTGGTAAATCCTCTCTTTCATCTAATTGTTGTAAGAGGCAAGCCTCTAGATTATTTACATCCATGCCACTGTCCCTCTCTTAGTATGAGAAATTCCTAAGGAAAAATGGCATTGCGCTACACTGAGTTAAAGTTTTCTCCTTCATGATAACACCCATATAAAGGAAATTATGGCATTGCTAGATTCGTATATCCCAGTTAAAGTAATCCTCCTTTATAATCAGTCACCCAACAACTGTGATAAACAGACCAGATGTCTCCCTTTAGAGATGACAAATTCCCTCTCGGTCAAACCTTTTAGCTTCAATCTTGGGCTTTGAACAAGACACAAATACTCCATTTAGCTTCAATCTTGGGCTTTGAACAAGACACCAAAATATATTTTTTCCTCCCTTAGAATAGGAGGAACTACGATTGCTCTGATTTCCCTGTTTCATTTAAACGGGAATACGTAGGCATAAGATTGTGAAAATCTTAGCGAGCATACCAAACAAATACTCTAGGTCCAGTACCTTCACACATCAATCAAACAATAGGTCCAGTACCTTACCAAAAAACATCGGGAAAACCCGAACATCAACAAAAACTCATTCTCTCTCTCATATTTCCCAAGAAACTTTCCCAACCCATTAACGGATAAACATCATCAAGTACAAAGCAGAACCTAAAGCTATCAACCTGTGGATAACCACATATAGGATGGGTAATTGACAACTCCCCATTGTATAACCTGACCCCGGACTCCCCGAATCTCTTTAAGCATTTGTTCAGTTAAACATTCGCGTGCAACGTTAGTTTTAGATAGCTTCCCTTTCCCTTCCAGCTTTATGGGATAAATAAGAAATCAGAAAGTAGCACCCCCTCCTCTTCATTGAGGAGAAAACCCAAATTCCATGATAAGGTGGTCGCGTCACCGACAAAAATCGCGCGCTACAGAGAAATGGCGACTCTACTGGGGAGTTATTTTATTTGTTTAAGACTAGGATTATAGCTCCTAAGAGGTCTAGGATGTTAGTTTTAGGAATGAATATATATATATATATATATATATATATATATATATATATATATATATATCGCTTTTCCTACTTGATATCCGTGTTTATTTTTTCTTCTAATGGGACTGCGGGTGATGCCGCATGTGGAAAGTTTGAGTGATACCTAAGATAAGTGATGGCATAGACGGGTGGTCTTACAGGGAGTGATTCTAGAAGTCAGGACTCACATGACCATTAAGGGTGGAATCCAAGGTTTACCAACCAATTTTTTGGTAAAGAAAGCTTTCTACTTTGCTAGTATAGGGAACGCGACTGCTTTCGAGAGTGTCTTTGTTCTACTCACCTATGGGTTATTCCTTTTTCCCAACATTAATAACTTCGTTGATACCAATGCCATTAAGATATTTTTGATTGGAGACCATGTACCGACCTTGCTCGCAGATGCTTATCATTCTGTACACTTGAGGAATTTGTACAGCGGAGGAATGATCACATGCTGCGTACCCCTGCTATACAAATGGTTCACTTCCCACTTACCTAAGTCTGCCGCGTTTTGGGATCATAAGAGTACTCTGCGTTGGTCACAGAGAATCATGTCTCTTACCAACTCTGACATAGATTGGTACAATTGGATCTATGACGGGATAAGAATCATTGACCGTTGTGGAAATTTCCCTAATGTACCCCTCATAGGAACTAAAGGAGGAATCAATTATCATCCAGTTTTAGTTCGTCAATTCGGATACCCGATGAGTCATGTCCCACGTGATGTTCATCTGGAAGGTCTTTTCTTCAAGGAAGGAGAAAATGAAAGGGAACTAAAGACATAAATAGTGAATGCCTGGAAATATGTTCACAGGAAAGGAAGAGAGTCTCTAGGCAAACCAGACTGTGTCTCTGTGGAACCTTATCTCCATTGGGTACAAACTAGAGCTCTCAAGCTGAGGATGCCATACCCTCGTCAAGAAGTTCTTCCGTTAAAGGAATCTGTCCTTTATTTTATCTCTGATACGGAAAAACTCTAGGCCACTTTCAACAAAGTTCAACGGGAAAAGAAATCTTGGAAGAACAAGTACCGCATTCTCAATGTGGAGTATACCAAAATACAATAACTATTAAAAGAAAAAGATGCTCTGATTGAGATTTTAGAGCAGCATTCTATAGAAAGTCAAGAAGACCGAAAGAATTTTCTCGCTCCTTTCACTTGGCAAAGGACTGACAACCCGACAACGGCTCAAGAGCCCCGTTCAAAGAAAAGGAAAATACCAGAACCAACACCTGAGCCCTCTTTAGAAAAACTCAGGATCCATAAGTTTAGACATTTCCTTTTGCAGCACTTTGTAAATTACTGTATTTCCATTTCCACAATCTTTGAATTCAATAAAACGGGGTCTCCCCACTGTATGATATTTGCAATCCAATTGTTGAAGTTTTTTTTTAAAAAAATAAAAATGTAATTATTGTATATCATTCATCATTCTCACCTAACGCATTCTTCTTACCTACGAATCTCACGTCTGTGTCTCGATTCTAGTGTCAAACTGTCTCATTCGTACAATACTCGGGCCAATCGACAAAAGAAAATGGATGATCTCGAGGAAGAGAACAGAGAGCTGAGAGAAGAAATCAACGCTCTGAAAGAAGATCTGAGAAAACTTCACAGTGACATGCAATCTCTCTCAGAGATCACATCTACGCCCATAGTGGAGATGTATGATCCTCGGTATAACATGCCTAAAGATCGTCCCTGGGGCATGCCACTCAACTATATCCCGGAAGGATATATTCCGCCGATCACGGAAGATCCAGAAACTGCAGCAGGAACCGCTGGGCCTGAAGGTTACAAACTCGGGAAAGCGAAGATGCAAGGGGCATGACAGCAACTCCTGAAGGTTACAAACTTCTGGATAGGGAAGCACCAAGAGTCACCGCCGTAATGACTATACCATAACCCATGGTACACACTGTCCCGGAAGGGCAGATTCCACAGATACCTTCTGGTGGAAACGAAAGTATGTACGACAGAATGAATGAGTTCTAGGAACAATTCATGGAGATGTAGAAGGAACTGCATGCCATTCGCGGTCAAGATCTATTTGGAAAGGACGCCACAGACCTTTGTTTGGTCCCCAATGTGAAAATTCCTCACAAATTCAAGGTGCCCGAATTTGAAAAATACAAGGGCAACTCTTGCCCTCAAAGTCATTTAGTGATGTACGCTCGAAAGATGTCAACTCAGACAAAGAACCAACAACTACTCATCCATTATTTTCAAGATAGTTTAACCGGTGCCGCACTCAAATGGTACATGGGTTTAAACCGCACTAAGATCGTCACTTTCAGAGATCTTGGCGCTGTATTCGCTCAGCAGTATAAGTATAACTTGGACATGGCACCAGATAGAGATCAACTTAGAGCCATGTCGCAGAAGGACAAGGAAACCTTTAAGGAATATGCACAGAGATAGCGTGAAATTGCCGCCCAGATTTGTCCACCTCTTGAGGAAAAAGAGATGACAAAGATCTTCTTGAAAACCTTTAGCTCATTCTATTACGACCGAATGGTCGCCAGTGCGCCCATCGACTTCACTGAGATGGTGAGCATGGGTGTTCGTCTTGAAGAAGCAGTCCGAGAAGGACGTTTGGTCAAAGATACAGGACCATCAAGCAGTACCAAAAGATACGGTAGTGCTTTCCCTAAGAAAAAAGAGCAAGATATTGGTAATATCTCTCTCGGAAAGCAAAGGCGACGGTACCAACCAGTAGCAGGTGTAACTCTTGCTATCAACCCTGCGCCACACCAACGTATCAAACTCAGGTTGCTCAGAGCCAGCCGAATCAACAACAATATCAGCAAAGGACACAACACCCTCTTCAGCAGGCTCGTCCTCAGTACAACAATAACAACCATACAATGCGACCACCAGGGTTTGACCCTATACCGATGTTGTACGCAGAACTATTTCCACTGATATTGGTCAAGGGGCACGTCCAAACCAGTTCAACTCTTACAGGACCAAAATATCCGCCTTTTTTGTTCAAAACGGATCAGACTTGCACTTACCATCAAGGAGGACCGGGGCACAACATAGAAAATTGTCTCAGCTTCAAATCTGATGTGCGTAATCTTGTCACGAGCGGGGTCTTATCCTTCAAGGATACAAATCCAAATGTTCAGACGAACCCGTTGCCTCAATACAAGAAGGCTGCAGTAAATTTGATAGAGGAAGAGTCTAACCACAGCTATCAAATTTATGATATACTCTTATTAGGAACCAAACTGGTCAAGATGCATTGCAGACAGAGCGGATACGGTCATGTACCGTTCATAATTATCACCAGTATGATATCTACTCTAAAAATAATCAAGGATGTTCTGTGGTGCAATCAACCCTACAGGAATAGATGGATCTCAGATGGATCCAAGATCACCGAATCTGTGAGGTCAACATGACTTATACAAATTCCAACATCGTTCAAAACCACGAGATCCGTGTGATGAATGTCAACTTGGTGGCAATGCACTCCAGGCAAAGCCAGCATCATGACCTGCCACGACACGACTACAATTCCTGTCTAATCTCCTCGGTAAAGAATCAGGGATTCTCTTTTGTACAAGAGGCCCTCCAGTGTCATATGGATCTTGGATGGATTCAGGATTACCGTGATAGAAGTCATTATCAAGTTAATATGATTCAAATCTTTGATATTCGTTTGATGAATACCAGCTTGGTGGAATTACACGCTAAGCAAGTCCATCTAGGTTTTCTGACTTCACATGATTATCAGAACTGTAAAGTATGTCATGAGGATGACCAAGGATGTGCACTTATTCAAAGAATGCTTCAACACTTGTTGAACTACTGGTGGCTTCCGATCTATCTAGATGAAGACACACAACAAGTCAGTATGATTAACGGGAACCCTACTAGGCATCAAAGTCAAGATGTTCGATCAATGGAAACAGATTTAGTAAGGTTACACTGCATACAAAGCGGACGTGGCCGGGTGCCACCACACAACTATGAGCACTGTAGAGTTTGCTCAGAGGATAACCATGGATGCTACCTCGTGCGAGCAGCCCTTCAAAGTCAGTTGGACCACAAAGAGATTCGACCATTTTCAAGCTCTGGGCCAGTTAACATAATGTCAGACTATCTTCCCAATCGAGGCAAAGAAGTTGTCTTAATCCCTAAACGAGAAGTGGCCAAAGATGTATGCGCCATAATCCCTTTACTCCATGAATCAAGAGTTCCTCTTGATAGTGGAAAGATTCTCAACCTCGAACCAATTGAGGCCGACTACGATGGTCAAAAAAATATAAAGGCTCCTATAGTTATCTATCTACCAGGACCAGTACCATACAAATCCGAAAAGGCTATCCCTTACAAATACGGTGCAACAACAATTGAGAATGGAAAGGAAACTCCATTACCCTCCGTCGTGAATATTGCAGACATCAGTCGAGTGACACGGAGCGGTCGAATCTTCAACAGAGAAGTTGGAGAACCCAGCAAAGAAAAGGAACCTCAAACAGAAGTTCCCAATCAACCAGTCGGTCAATCCAGTGATCCCGACCTTTCAAAGAACAACGATGAGATGCTGAAACTCATCCAGAAGAGTGAGTACAACATTGTTGATCAACTGTTGCAAACTCCTTCAAAAATCTCTGTGCTATCTCTTTTACTCAGTTCTGAAGCCCCTAGAGAGGCTTTACAGAAAGTCTTAGAGCAAGCCTTTGTGGAACAAGATGTAACGATAAGACAATTCGACATCATCATCTCCAACATCACTTCCTGCAACAACTTAGGATTTAGTGATGAGGAACTGCCGGAAGAGTCCAAAATCACAACATGGCACTAAATATTACAGTCAATTGCCAGGACGATGCTTTAGCCAGTGTACTGGTAGACACCGGATCATCTCTGAATGTTATGCCAAAATCTACTCTAATGTGACTATCATTTCAAAGATCTCCGATGAGAGGCAGTGAGGTCATCGTCAAAGCATTTGACGGATCCTAAAAAACGGTTATCGGCGAAGTCGACCTACCCATAACTATCGGTCCTCACACTTTCCAAGTCACTTTCCAGGTCATGGACATCCAGGCAGTATACAACTGTTTTTTAGGAAGACCTTGGATACATGAGGCTGGGGCAGTCACTTCGACACTTCACCAGAAGCTGAAGTTCGTCAAGAATGACCAACTGGTCACAGTCTGCGGAAAGCAAGCCTTGATCGTGAGCAACTTATTGTCGTCCACTTGTGTAGAACCAGAGGAGGTTGTTAGAACCCAGTTCCAAGCACTTTCGGTGAGCCATGACAACCAATCAGAAAAAGGAACATCGATTTCCTCGTACAAAGATGCTCTCGAAGTGATCAAAAGTAACAATGCAAAAGTATGGGGACAGCTTGTCATTCCTACTGATAATAATTCAAAGAAGGGTCTTGGCTTTTCCTCAACCTGTACCCAGACTGCTACTAACAATGAAAGTTATCATCCCATTCAGGACTTCTTCCACAGTGGAGGTTTCCTTCACCCAGTATCTCAAGAAGTACATACCATCAACGAGGGTGATTCCTCCTATACAGATGAAGAATGGAAGCCCTATCTCAATGAAGATGGTTATATGTCTTAGGAAGAGGTGCATACGCCATTTTGCTATCCCGCACAAAGTCCGAGATATATACCAAGATCAGACGTCAAAATGATATACGGAGATTGTGATCCGGAAGGATGCCGTGCTCCACCAAACTCATTAGAGGAGGATACTCTGAAGAAAGACAACTTTGACTATGACTATCATGGACCAATGGATGGCATGCCTATCTGGTAGCCGTACCCAGGAGACTTGGGGCAAAATAATCAGCCCAACGACGCATATCAGCTGAGCATCATTGAAAAGAATACCTGCGTCCCCACCCAATCATGGGATCATTACTTAGGGTATTCCGAAAACATCCAGCACAATGATGAATTTGCAAAGATTACAGGACAAGAGTTCATCAACTACGCTTTTCCTGAGGTCAACATCGTCGAAAGGGATGACTCCTCCAGTTCCAAAGAAGTATGGGACACCTTAGGACAACCGAGTGACAAGTATGACTTCTTGGTCAAGTACACCGCTCCTGAAAGCTCTCGTATCAGGCTCGAAGTCATCTAGCCCACTGGATGGGGAGATCCACCTGATAGTATAAACACTATGCAAGATACAATAGAAGAGTTCGTCTACAACAATTATGCCTGGGAGACAGACTCCAACGATCCTGCTCCACCAGAAATTAGCGTCATTTCTGAAGACAAGCCAAGAAGGAAGGTACCAGACTTTATGATTCACTGAGGAGTTCGCTGCCAATGGGTTGCTGTCAATGTTCCGAAAGTTGTCTATAAGTCTAAGTAATTGTCGTCTTTGTTTTAACTTTTCACCCTGCCCAGGTGAGATGGAAGTTTTGATAGAGCTCACTTTCTGTAAATGTCCCTCTTCGCTTTGCCCAAAGCGACAGAGTTTTGTTTTATAGTGCTGTAGTTTCCAGAATCGACAAGATTATAAATAAAATAACGTCGTTCTGTAATTTTGGCATTTATTGTTGTTTTCTCTTTTCACTTTTTCAGAAAATGGTAATCCTAAAAACAACTCAAAAAAATAAAAACAAGCATTTTTCAGAAAATACACTGCACACACTCTTGCATTCTCTCTATCTCTTCTAAAAACAATCATCACGTCGTGCAGATTGCTTGTTTTAAACCCCATTGAAACATACGATCCAATGCCTTCTCCCAACTTTGAATTCCCGATATTTGAGGCTGAAGAAGAAAATAACAAAGAAATTCTAGAAGAGATCTCCCGATTACTCAGACAAGAGGAAATGTCCATTGAACCTCATAAGGAGCCGTTGGAAACAGTAAACTTGGGTTCAAAAAAAAGAGAAAAGAAGTCAAGATTGGGACATTGCTCAGTCTGACTGTCAAAGAAGACTTGATAAAACTTCTCAAAGAGTTTCCTGATGTATTCGCTTGGTCCTATCAGGACATGCCAGGGTTGGATACCAGCATCGTGGAACATCATCTACCATTAAGAGCAGAATGTCCACCAGTAAAACAAAGGTTGAGAAGGACTCGCCCAAACATGGCCATCAAAATCAAAGAGGAAGTGCAAAAACAGATTGACGCGGGTTTCCTCGCCACATCAGAATATCCTCAATGGTTAGCCAACATAGTACCAGTTCGAAAAAAGGATGGAAAAGTTAGAATGTGTGTAAATTACAGGGATCTGAACAAAGCCAGTCCAAAGGATGACACTCCCCTACCGCACATAGACATGCTGGTAGACCGTACAGCAAAATTCAAAGTATTCTCCTTCATGGATGGATTCTCAGGCTATAATCAGATCAAAATGGTGTCGGAAGACATGGAGAAAACTTCATTCATCACCCCATGGGGCACCTTTTGTTACAAGGTAATGTCGTTCCGTTTGAAAAATGTCGGGGAAACCTATCAAAGGGCTATGACTACTTTGTTTCACGACATGATACACAAAGAAATAGAAGTGTATGTCGATGATATGATTGCTAAATCTAAGACAAAAGAGGAGCATGTGACTCACCTGTCAAAGCTATTCGAGCGTCTGAGGAAGTACAAACTCCGCTTGAATTCCAACAAGTGCACATTCGGTGTCCGTTTAGGGAAACTTTTAGGGTTCATCGTCATCCAAAAAGGAATTGAGGTTGATCCTGACAAGGTCAAGGCCATTTAAGAAATGCCTTCTCCAAAGACTGAAAAATAAGTCAGTGGATTCCTGGGACGTTTGAATTACATTTCCAGATTTATATTCCTCATGACCGCGATATGTGCGCCGATCTTCAAATTACTCAAAAAGAAATAGGGCTGCGTATGTAACAGCCCGGGCCCCTCGCAAGGCGCTCCCGGCACTGCAACCTCACAATCTTCTCTACCCCCCTCACTAGTAGAGTTTTTGCCTTCCGTGGGAATCGAACCATGTACCTTGGGGTTCAAGTACATGTTCAATCCATTCCCACTACCAACTGAGGGTACGTGGTTCGATTCCCACGGAAGGCAAAAACTCTACTAGTGAGGGGGGTAGAGAAAATCGTGAGGTGGCAGTGCCGGGAGCGCCTTGCGAGGGGTCCGGGCTGTTACATACGCAGCCCTATTTCTTTTTGAGTAATTTGAAGATCGGCGCACATGTCGCGGTCATGAGGAATATAAATCTGGAAACGTAATTCAAACGTCCCAGGAATCCCCTGACTTGTTTTTCAGTCTTTGGAGAAGGCATTTCTTGAATGGCCTTGACCTTGTCAGGATCAACCTCAATTCCTTTTTGGCTGACGATGAACCCTAAAAGTTTCCCTAAATGGACACCGAATGTGCACTTGTTGGAATTCAAGCAGAGTTTTTACTTCCTCAGACGCTCGAATAGCTTTGACAGGTGAGTCACATGCTCCTCTTTTGTCTTAGATTTAGCAATCATATCATCGACATACACTTCTATTTCTTTGTGTATCATGTCGTGAAACAGAGTAGTCATAGAACTTTGATAGGTTTCCCCGACGTTGTTCAAACGGAACGACATTACCTTGTAACAAAAGGTGCCCCATGGGGTGATGAATGAAGTTTTATCCATGTCTTCCGACACCATTTTGATCTGATTATAGCCTGAGAATCCATCCATGAAGGAGAATACTTTGAATTTTGATGTATATCTACCAGCATGTCTATGTGCGGTAGGGGAAAGTCATCCTTTAGACTGGCTTTGTTCTGATCCCTGTAATTTACACACATTCTAACTTTTCCATCCTTTTTTGGAACTGGTACTATGTTGGCTAACCATTGAGGATATTCTGATGTGGCGAGGAAACCCGCGTCAATCTGTTTTTGCACTTCTTCTTTAATTTTGATGGTCATGTCTGGGCGAGTCCTTTTCAGCCTTTGTTTTACTGGTGGACATTCTGCTCTTAATGGTTGATGATGTTCCACGATGCTGGTATCCAACCCTGGCATGTCCTGATAGGACCAAGCGAATACATCGGGAAATTCTTTGAGAAGTTTTATCAATTCTTCTTTGACAGTCGGACTGAGCAATGCCCCAATCTTGACTTCTTTTCTCTTTTTTTCTGAACCCAAGTTTACTGTTTCCAACGGCTCCTTATGAGGTTCAATGGACCTTTCCTCTTATCTGAGTAATCGGGAGATCTCTTCTAGAATTTCTTCATTATTTTCTTCTTCAGCCTCAAATACCGGGAATTCAAAGTTGGGAGAAGGCATTGGATCGTATGTTTCAATGGGGTTTAAAACAACAATCTGCACGACGTGATGATTGTTTTTAGAAGAGATAGAGAGAATGCAAGAGTGTGTGCAGTGTATTTTCTGAAAAATGCTTGTTTTTATTTTTTTGAGTTGTTTTTAGGATTACCATTTTCTGAAAAAGCGAAAAGAGAAAACAGCAATAAATGCAGAAATTACATAACGACGTTATTTTATTTATGATCTTGTCGATTCTTAAAACTACAGCACTATAAAACAAAACTCTGTCGCTTTGGGCGAAGCGAAGAGGGACATTTACAGAAAGTGAGCCCTATCAAAACTTCCGTTTCACCTGGGCAGGGTGAAAGGTTAAAACAAAGACGACAATTACTTAGACTTATGGACAACTTTCGGAACATTGACAGCAACCCATTGGCGGCGAACTTCCTCAGGGAATCACAAAGTCTGGTACCTTCCTTCTTGGCTTGTCTTCAGAAATGACGCTGATTTTTGGTGGAGCAGGATCGTTTGAGTCTGTCTCCCAGGCATAATTATTGTAGACGAACTCTACTATTGTATCTTGCACAGTGTTTGTACTCTCAGGTGGATCTCCCCATCCGGTGGGCTAGATGTCTCCGAGCTTGATACGAGAGCTTTCAGGAGCGGTGTACTTGACCAAGAAGTCATACTTGCCACTCAGTTGTCCTAAGGTGTCCCATACTTCTTTGGAACTGGAGGAGTCATCCCTTTCGATGACGTTGACCTCAGGAAAAGCGTAGTTGATGAACTCTTGTCCTGTAATCTTTGCAAATTCATCGTTGTGCTGGATGTTTTATGAATGCCCTGAGTAATGATCCCATGATTGGGTGGGGACGCATGTATTCTTTTCAATGATGCTCAGCTGATATGCATCGTTGGGCTGATTCTTTTGCCCCAAGTCTCCTGGGTACGGCTGCCAAATAGGCATGCCATCCATTGGTCCATGATAGTCATAGTCAAAGTTATCTTTCATCAGAGTATTCTCCTCTAATGAGTTTGGTGGAGCACGGCATCCTTCGGGATCACAATCTCCGTATATCATTTTGACGTCTGATCTTGGTATATATCTCAGACTTTGTGCGGAATAGCAAAATGGCGTATGCACCTCTTCCTAAGACATATAACCATCTTCATTGAGATAGGACTTCCATTCTTCATCTGTATAGGAGGAATCACCCTCGTTGATGGTATGTACTTCTTGAGATACTGGGTGAAGGAAACCTCCACTGTGGAAGAAGTCCTGAATGGGATGAAAACTTTCATTATTAGTAGCAGTCTGGGTACAGGTTGAGGAAAAGCCAAGACCCTTCTTTGATTTGTTATCAGTAGGAATGACAAGCTGTCCCCATCCTTTTGCATTGTTACTTTTGATCACTTCGAGAGCATCATTGTACGAGGAAATTGATGTTCCTTTTTCTGATTGGTTGTCATGGCTCACCGAAAGTGCTTGGAACTGGGTTCCAACAACCTCCTCTGGTTCTACACAAGTGGATGACAATAAGTTGCTCACGATCAAGGCTTTCTCTCCACAGACTGTGACCAGTTGGTCATTCTTGACGAACTTCAGCTTCTGGTGAAGTGTCGAAGTGACTGCCCCAGCCTCATGTATCCAAGGTCTTCCTAAAAAACAGCTGTATACTGCCTGGATGTCCATGACCTGGAAAGTGACTTGGAAAGTGTGAGGACCGATAGTTATGGGAAGGTCGACTTCGCCGATAACCGTTTTTCGGGATCCGTCAAATGCTTTGACGATGACCTCACTGCCTCTCATCGGAGATCTTTGAAATGATAGTCGCATTAGAGTAGATTTTGGCATAACATTGAGATCTGACCCGGTGTCTACCAGTACACTGGCTAAAGCATCGTCCTGGCAATTGACTGTAATATTTAGCGCCATGTTGTGATTTTGGCCCTCTTCCGGCAGTTCCTCATCACTAAATTCTAAGTTGTTGCAGGAATTGATGTTGGAGGTGATGATGTCGAATGGTCTTATCGTTACATCTTGTTCCACAAAGGCTTGCTCTAAGACTTTCTGTAGAGCCTCTCTGGGGGCTTCAGAACTGAGTAAAAGAGATAGTACAGAGATTTTTGAAGGAGTTTGCAACAGTTGATCAATAATGTTGTACTCACTCTTCTGGATGAGCTTCAGCATCTCATCGTTGTTCTTTGAAAGGTCGGGATCACTGGATTGATCGACTGGTTGATTGGGAGCTTCTGTTTGAGGTTCCTTTTCTTTGCTGGGTTCTCCAACTTCTCTGTTGAAGATCCGACCGCTCTGTGTCACTCAACTGATGTCTGCAATATTCACGACGGAGGGTAATGGAGTTTCCTTTCCATTCTCAATTGTTGTTGCACCATATTTGTAAGGGATAGCCTTATCGCATTTGTATGGTACTGGTCTTGGTAGATAGATAACTATAGGAGCCTTTTGATTTCTTTGACCATCGTAGTCGGCCTCAATTGGTTCGAGGTTGAGAATCTTTCCACTATCAAGAGGAACTCTTGATTCATGGAGTAAAGGGATTATGGCGCATACATATTTGGCCACTTCTCGTTTAGGGATTAAGACAACTTATTTTCCTCGATTGGGAAGATAGTCTGACATTATGTTAACTGGCCCAGAGCTTGAAAATGGTCGAATCGCTTTGTGGTCCAACTGACTTTGAAGGGCTGCTCGCATGAGGTAGCATCCATGGTTATCCTCTGAGCAAACTCTACAGCGCTCATAGTTGTGTGGTGGCACCCAGTCACGTCCGCTTTGTATGCAGTGTAACCTTACTAAATATGTTTCCATTGATCGAACATCTTGACTTTGATGCCTAGTAGGGTTCCCGTTAATCATACTGACTTATTGTGTGTCTTCATCTAGATAGATCGGAAGCCACCAGTGGTTCAACAAGTGTTGAAGTGTTCTTTGAATAAGTGCACATCCTTGGTCATCCTCATGACATACTTTACAGTTCTAATAATCATGTGAAGTCAGAAAACCGAGCTGGACTTGCTTAGCATGTAATTCCACCAAGCTGGTATTCATCAAACGAATATCAAAGATTTGAATCATATTAACTTGATAATGACTTCTATCACGGTAATCCTGAATCCATCCAAGATCCATATGACGCTGGAGGGCCTCTTGTACAAAGAGCATCCCTGATTGTTTACTGAGGAGATTAGACAGGAATTGTAGTCGTGTCGTGGCAGGTCATGATGCTGGCTTTGCCTAGAGTGCATTGCCACCAAGTTGACATTCATCGCACGGATGTCGTGGTTATGAACGATGTTGGAATTTGTATAAGTCATGTTGACCTCACAGATTCGGTGATCTTGGATCCATCCGAGATCCATCTGTTCCTGTAGGGATGATTGACCACAGAACATCCTTGATTATTTTTAGAGTAGATATCATACTGGTGATAATTGTGAGACGGTACATGACCGTATCCGCTCTGTCTGCAATGCATCTTGACCAATTGGTAGTGGGAATGGATTGAACATGTACTTGAACCCCAGGGTACATGGTTCGATTCCCACGGAAGGCAAAAACTCTACTAGTGAGGTGGGTAGAGAAGATCGTGAGGTGGCAGTGCCGGGAGCGCCTTGCGAGGGGCCCGGGCTGTTACAGTGTATAGACAGAAGACTGCCAAACCACCTTCGACAGTATCAAGGAATACCTGTTAAATCCACTTATCCTGTCACCTCCAGTAGAGGGAAGACCGCTGATCATCTACTTCATAGTCTTGGAAGATTCCATGGGTTGTGTACTTGGCCAACAAGACGAAACGAAAAGAAAAGAGTCTGCCATCTACGATTTGAGCAAGAAGTTTACCGACTATGAAACACGGTATACTATGCTTGAGAAAACTTGATGTGCTATGGCTTGGGCAGCCAAACGTCTTCGCCAGTACATGATTTTCCACACTACTTGGTTAATCTCTGAAATGGATCCGATCAAGTATGTCTTTGAAAAGCCTGCTCTCACAGGAAGGATTTCCCGGTGGCAGATGTTGTTATCAGAATACGACATAGAATACCATGCTCAGAAAGCTGTCAAAGGAAGTATTTTAGCCGATCATTTGGCTCATCAACCGATTGATGATCAGGAATCAGTCGTGTAATACCCCATATTATCTAAATGCTCAGTTGGATATCAGATGAGTATCTATGTGCTTTATCTTTGATTAATTGGATTAATGGAATCCTCTAAGTACTTTAAGTATTGACATTTGGGATCAATTGAGCAACTAATGTGCTCTGAAGAGATCAATTATTTAATTAAAGAGACATATCAATATTTACTTTATTACAAGAATGTATTTTAAGGTAACTCTAATAATTAATCAATTGGTGTAGATGACAAAATATCAATTGGAGATGTTTTACCCTTTTGGATTATATATATATATATATATATATATATATATATATATATATATATATATATAAGTGGTAAGAGAAAGAAGTAGAAAAATAAAACGAAGAAGAAAAGAAGACAGTAAGAAAAGAAGAGAAGAGGAAAAGAGAGGAAAAAAGGGAGAAGAGAAGAAGAAGCTTAAGGAAGAAGAAGGGAAAGCTAAGAATCTTCATCATCTTCTTCAACCTCCTCTTCGATTATCAGGTGGGTTCTAGTTAGACACTTTAAGTTCTAGAAATATATGTTTAGAACTTAGGTTAGATTTGAGAGAAAATGATTAAATGGATAAATCAATGAAATCTAACGGATGAAATGCGATATAAACTGCGTAATATAGTCGGGTTATGATTGGGGGTTGATAGAGTATGAGTTGGAAGTGTTTTGCATGAAGAAATGAGGGTTTTTGGTCCCAAATGACCTATATTGACACTGCTGAGAATTTCATAGTTTGCGGGTTCGCCTAGCGAACCCAAGGCGAAGAGAAGGCGAAGGTTCGCGGGTTCCATGCCTTGTACCATAGGTTGTATTTATGTATTAGAAATGGCCAAGTATGTGAATTACGCCATTAGGCGCTTATGATGGTGTCAGTACCAAATAAAATGCTTGTATTGTATTGTTCTAGGTATATATTATACAGGGCGTTATTGTTGGTATCAGAGCAGGTCGTGTCCTCGACCTAGCCTTGAAACATCATAAGTAAATCTATTCATGTCTCTTAAGTGTGTCTTGCCAGCATGACTCTTAATGTCATATTATGTAGTGTTGGGCCTTATCAACCTAATACTATGTATGTCATAGATAGAATCATGGTTGAGCGACCACGAGAACTCCGAAGTGTGGTCAAAACTTGTGCTGTGAGGGTAGGCTCAAGCCAAGAGTTAGTAATAAAGAGTTTTGGTCAACTCAGTGAGGCTTTAGTAGAAGTTGCGATTTGGGTAGCATGGAATTAAAGAGTAGTGAGTGGTTCAAGCGATTCTTTTAAATCGATGGAGTCTATAAGTTAAGGATCTCTATCGGACGATTGGTCAAGGTATTGAGGAAAATGTAAAATCTCTAGTAGAGCTGGATTGACCACTAGTACGGATAAGGATCTCAAGTAATCTCATTCCGTGAAAAAGAAAAGTTGTTTTGTGGAATGTGTGACGTAAGGTCCGAAAGTGAGATAGGTATTGGTGCTTCAGTTTCTAAGGTTGTTATGGTATCTTGAATGGACGAGAGTACCTTAAGGAATGTGTTCGGAACAATATCTTCCAATTGGTTAAAGGTGGAGAGTTAAGGATGTTCGGCTTCTATGGGAACCTAAAGTAGTAGAGAAGTGTGTGAAGGAACCCAAGGATGTGTTTACATGCTTCAAGTGAAACAAGTATGTGACGGACGAAGAGTGTGTGATAAATTGCGTATATTCAGTTATGTAGAGAGATTAAGTTCGAGATATTACATCAGGATTTTTGTTTTTAGTAAGAGACCAATTTGGAATTGTTAAATTAACTAAGGAACAACATAAGGTATTGTGTCGAAGAAAGTTTGGACTTTATTTAGTAACAGAAAGTGTAGTAATACGGACCAGAAGAAGTTTGTGTTAAAAAATTGTGTAAGTACCTTGGATTTAAGGGAATCTTAGTAAGATGGTTTTATATTTGGACCTAAGAGGATTACAATCGAGAGCGAAAGTAAGCACGATGTAGAAAACGATATCAATGGTATGTTATGAGGAAGTGATAACGGAACCTATTTTGGACGAATGTGTGATAGAATTATTAAGATGTTATTAAAGCTAAAATTAAGGAAGTATAATCACGGATGGCTCACCCGTGAGGACCCTAGTAGTATGACTTAGAATGGGAAAAGTTACACCATGGTATTTAGAACAAGCGTAGTGGTAGCACCGTGGTCACAAGTGTGAAGGGACGTACTCTGTGGAATAGTGAATAGTGTATTTTAAGAAGTAAGATTGTGGTAAAACAACGAGAAGCAAATCAGGACTTATTACGGATTGAGTGTAAATCATGGAACGATTTATACCAGAAGGGTTTTGTAAATAGTTTATGAGAATTTTTGGTTGCAAATCTTCCATTAAGTAATTTGGTGTAAGTGTGATGTGCAATGGATAGTGAAGGGTAATAAATCCCGGTTAATGTGTACGAAGTGATGGAAAGGTTCTTCAAGAGGATGCATTGCCCCGATTTATTTTCAAATATAGAGAAACTTCTGTATTTGTGAATAATCGTAATATTCAGAATCTACCTTTTGTTGGACTAAGAACGTTGTTGTTCTAACTCTCACCGAGGAATTCAAATGAGAGAACAAGGTTGTGTGCTCGACATGTTATGTCCATCGCTTTTGTGGTATCGTGTAATGGTTGTGTGTTGAGTTTTGCTTGTGGACGAATCAAGTATGAGTTGTGGTTGAAACCCTATAATGTCGATGTTATTGGCTTTCAACTAGAGTAGTGGTATGAGAAGAGAATGAACTATCCTGCTAAAGATTGTCTTGTGATCGCGTCAAAATTTGAATTTTGCCTTGTCACTTGGTTGGAGTGTGTCATCCACATGTTTTAACTTTAATCTGTATTACCTTGAGTTGATCATGGTTAGTGAATGTAATATAAGTTAAGAAGCCGCGAGTTGAGAATGATATTCCAAGATAGAACAAATCGGATTGATGGTTTGAGTAGGGATGGCTTTGAATTAAGAAGAAACTGATTTTTAGATTCTGCAGCAGTGTTAACCGACTAACGCAATATGGTTAACCAATTAACACGTGCATGGAAGGTGTTTTACGTTAAATTTTGAGAAGTTAACCGATTAGCTCAGACGGTTAATCAATTAACGTGTGGATAAATTATGGAATCCCTTAGGAACCATCATCTGCGTTTTGTTACCTTATGTTGCTCCGATTGGAGAGTATTGTGTAAATGGAAGACGAACTTATGTTTTGAAATCGGAACTTGTGGAAGGGTGTTACTTAATCGACCATCTATTTAGATGACAAGCGAATTGACTTCGAGGAAGTAATCTTTTGAACTGTGTTGAGTATGAGAAAGTCTTAGACGTATTACCATTGCGAGTCTTAATGACGAAGTTAGAGAATACTCAAGAAGTATTGATCCCGCAAGGATTAGTTCGGTGCGTAATTGGTGTTATTAAGGTTTGAGCAGTTGATCAGAGTTTAGTATTTATTATTTTCCGCAAGTTCATGGAATCAGATTTAGACTCTGCGAGAGTAGTACCAGGTGTGTACAGTTGTACTTTAATCAGAAGTAGGAATTTGAAAGTTATCTTTCCAAGTACGAGTAAGAATTGGACGCTCCGAAGTTAAGCATGTAACTTGGAATCATTTATGGAACAGAACGAATGAGAAAAGTGGATTCATTTGAAAAACGTGGCATGGACTTCGATGGCGTGTGTATGTGGAGTGTGGTATGTGGATTGGTGAGTAGTATGGAAACTCACAATTTCGCTTTGAATGGTTTAAGTTTTGATAAGTGGTGATTCGTGTATGATTGAAATTTCGTGATGGTGTTACATGTGATTGATTGAGATCTCGAAATCAACAAGAAACCTTGAGTGAGTTGAAAAACCACAAGGAGAGTTGTTACAGAATGTGGTAACCAGAATCAAAGGTGGTTAAGCTATTTTTGAATGAATTGTTTTGAATTTAGACCGGATTTGGAGTTGTATATGTTACGGTTGTAGCAGTGTGACTCCTGCACCTATCGTCTGGAGAGGGTTGAACCGATATTATAATATTGTGTGTCGGCGAGGAAATTGTTCTATCATAGGACGTCAGTAAGTTTCTTGTATCATTGGTTAGTAAGGACCCCAATGGATAAGCGTGTTTCTCCGCAGACTATTAGCTACTTGGTAGTGCTCAAGAATTCGTGGTGTTCCACTGTTAGAATTTTGGGTTGCACAGTGGAAAGTGATAGATGAACGAGTTATATCAGAATAATAAGAAGTTAGAAGGATTATTACTTGTAAGTATGGAAATAAGAAGATTTCGTTCTAAGTGTGTTACCTTTTGGTGTGACATGAAAGAAAGGAAATATCAGATGTAATGAGTACCATGTACGGCATCAGACCAGATGGAACTGGTAAGGATTCGTTTGACTAATTTATGAAGTGGTTTCGATTGTTAAAGGATTTATGAAAGTATAGTTGTCGGTAATTGTATTAAAGGTAAGGAACCACTGAATTACATCGTGAAGATGTGTTGAGTGTTTATTGTCCCAATTTGAGATAAGGTGTTACAGTTTTGTTTTGTGACTCAGTAGAAGAATATAGAATGGTACCTTCTTTCTGAAGTAAGATGCGACCAAGTGTTTTGTATGGAACAACAGATGAATTGAGGAGAAGCAAAGTTAGAAGTTAACTCAATATTGGAACAAGAGTATGACAACGGACGTGAAGTTGTTAGTTTGTGAAAAATGAGAATTTTGGTCTGTGAAGTCAAGTTGGAATTTGAGTACGTCGGAATTTGAATGAAAGTAAAGTTGAGAGTGGAGTTAAGACAGTGATACAAGTTGTGATTATTGTTGAGTAGAGGAAATTCGGGGGTGAATTTCAATTTAAGAGGGGAGAGTGTAATACCCCATATTATCTAAATGCTCAGTTGGATATTATATGAGATCAGATGAGTATCTATGTGCTTTATCTTTGATTAATTGGATTAATGGAATCCTCTTAGTACTTTAAGTATTGATATTTGGGATCAATAGAGCAACTAATGAGCTCTGAAGAGATCAATTATTTAATTAAAGAGACAGATCAATATTTACTTTAATTCAAGAAAGTATTTTAAGGTAACTCTAACAATTGATCAATTGGTGTAGATTACAAAATATCAATTGGAGATGTTTTACCATTTTGGATTATATTATATAATATGTTTATATATATATATATATATATATATATATATATATATATATATATATATATATATATATATATATATATATATATATAAGTGGTAAGAGAAAGAAGTAGAAAAATAGAAGGAAGAAGAAAAGAAGACAGTAAGAAAAGAAGAGAAGAGGAAAAGAGAGGAAAAAAGGGAGAAGAGAAGAAGAAGCTTAAGGAAGAAGAAGGGAAAGCTAAGAATCTTCATCATCTTCTTCAACCTCCTCTTCGATTATCAGGTGGGTTCTAGTTAGACACTTTAAGTTCTAGAAATATATGTTTAGAACTTAGGTTAGATTTGAGAGAAAATGATTAAATGGATAAATCAATGATATCTAACGGATGAAATGCGATATAAACTGCGTAATATAGTCGGGTTATGATTGGGGGTTGATAGAGTATGAGTTGGAAGTGTTTTGCATGAAGAAATGAGGGTTTTTGGCCACAAATGACCTACATTTACGCTGTTGAGAATTTCTGAGTTCGCGGGTTCGCCTAGCGAACCCAAGGCGAAGGGAAGGCGAAGGTTCACCTAGAAGTTCGCTTTGCGAACTTTATTCCCTTTTTGGTTTTGTTTTGTTCGCCCCGGGTTCGCCTAGCGAACATGAAAGTGAACGTGACAGATTCCCCATTTTGTTTCCTTCATAACTTTTGATCCGTAACTCGGATTGAGGCACGGTCGGAAGCGTTGGAAATCTACTTCAATGCTCTTTGTGATGGTGATGTATAAACAAGGTTATATGCTATGGGTTGAGAAGATAATTATAGAAATGTAATGTATGTAATTTTTTTTCCACCAAAACTCATGGATCGGGAATTCGATCGATACGAGTCCAAAGCCTTTGGAAAGATGATCCAATAAGGTAGTGAATGGTAATGTTAGAACATGATTTAACCAAGGATACTTGGTTGAGGATAGTTGTGGCTTATATGCCTTAAAATGTGTGTGAACTACTATGTGAAAATAATGTTTATGTGATATGTTGAAAATCCTTATCTTTTGGATCGTAAACCCGATCGAGGCATGGTTATAGCCGATGCAAAGTTGTGGAAATATCCTACGGGATAAGAGTGAGAAATATTGTTTTGATTGCCCGATTAAATAAATCAGAGGGAACCTAAGGGTGATATAACTTGTGATTGAATCATTATATGTGATTCTATTATACAATTGTAATATGCTTTGTATAACTTATGATTGAATTATTATATGTAATTCTAAAATGAAATTGTAATATGCTTTGTCTAATATTGTTGTTAAACATGATTGAGAGAGAGTGCATGTTTAAATATGGAATAGAAAGAGTGAGGAAACTTTACCCCATAACAACATGATAGTGGAACCTAGTAATGGCTAGGAATTGATAGAAACTAGATGGCGATGCTCGTGCATTCGATGTAGGAAGGTGCATCCTTGACGAGTAATGGCCTAGAGTAGACAACCTAGATGACGATGCTCGTGTATTCAATGTAGAAAGGTACATCTGTGACGAGTAATGGTCTAGGTGAGAGTGAAACACTAGTATGGAACACGTGTAATTATTATGTTTATTTGAGAAAGGAAAAAGAGGCCTAAAGGCTAATGTGGCCTAGAATTATTGAATAAAATTATGTTTGTATGTGAAATCACGAAATCGCAACCATTTCCCTTTATGTGTCGTTTCATGAGTAACGAGCTCCTCTGGAATGAATGCACGATTACTTGGCAGGTTTGATTCCCAATGTTATAGTACGAATGGAACCTATATGGTAAAGAGACTTGTGACGGTGTACCGTCCGTGTGAAGTGGCGAATTAAAGATATAACGTGTCCCTTAGTTCCGAATCCATCTCGTATGCCAAGTAATCTATGAGGATCCATGACTCGTTCCGACTTCTAGACATAGAAGAGGACGGGAAGAAGGGATGCCTTGATAGGGTTGACGATAGTGATAACTTTTGAGTTAACGGACTCAATAACGTGTTTCCATATAGTGTGTGAGATTGAGAACTCAAGGTCATTTCCCTTCCCCTTGACTTGAGTTAGGATTTGGCTAGAACCCTGTAAAGCCGAGATAATCCATAAGATAGGGAACTCACTGAGATTTAATATCTCACCCCATTATTATTGATTATTTTCACGAATCAATTGCAGGTATGATTTACAAGTGAAGTTATGCTTGGATGTTTCAAGAGAAGCTTAGTTGAGCTTATTCCGCTGTGTATTATTATTTTCTTGTACAATGAGGAATATTGTACCTTATTCTTAGATTTTCTTGTTTTGGATAATTTCCATGCCTTGTACCATAGGTTGTATTTATGTATTAGAAATGGTCAAGTATGTGAATTACGCCATTAGGCGCTTATGATGGTGTCAGTACCAAATAAAATGCTTGTATTGTATTATTCTAGGTATATATTATACAGGGCGTTACAAGTCGGGTTTGACTTCCCAGACGAAGATGTCATGTACTTGAAAATGAAAGATTGCGATGAACCACTACCCGGTGAAGGGCCAGAACCGGATTCCCAACGGGGACTTATCTTTGACGGAGCTGTCAATCATTATGGAAACGGAATTGGGGCAATCATCATAACACCTCAAGGTACCCATATTCCTTTCATTGCTAGATTAACGTTCAAAAGTACAAACAATGAGGTCGAATACGAAGCTTGTATCATGGGTCTCGAAGAAGCGATTGTCTTAAGGATTAAGAACTTGGACGTGTATGGAGACTCAGCCCTGGTTATCAATCAGATCAAAGGAGATTGGAACACATATCAATCAGGATTGATTCCTTACAAAGATTACGCGAAAAGGTTGTTACCATTCTTCAACAGAGTCAAGTTTCATCACATCCCTCATGAAGAGAATCACATGGCTGATGCATTAGCCACTCTCTCTTACATGATTAGTGTAGGTCAATGGAACGACGTACCTAAGATTGACATAATGTGCCTTGAACGGTCTGCTTACATTTTTGCGATCAAAGCAGTCATAGATGACAAACCTTGGTATCACGATATCAATTGCTTCCTTCAAAAACAAGAATACCCACCTAGGACATTAAGAAAAGACAAAAAGACCCTCCGAAGGCTAGCATGCAGCTTCTTTCTGAGCGGTGCATAGACAGACCAGAACAAAACATGCTGATGAAAGAAACTCATGAAGGATCCTTCGGCACTCATGCCCATGGACACACGATGGCGAGAAAAATTTTAAGAGCAGGGTACTATTGATTGACCATCAATTCTGATTGCTACAAGTACATGAGGAGGTGTCACAAGTGTCAGATATACTCAGACAAAATCCATATACCGCCAACGCATCTCAAAGTTCTCTCTACCCCATGACCTTTTTCCATATGGGGAATCGACATAATCGGCATGATCGAGCCCAAAGCTTCAAACGGACATCGGTTCATCCTGGTAGCCATTGATTACTTCACCAAGTGGGTTGAAGCAGCGCCATACGCCAATGTAACCCAACAGGTGGTAGTCCGTTTTGTAGCGCGATTTTTATGGTCCTGAGTCACGATCGCTTGGGTACTATAGTTCGATTAATTTTTTATCCTATTGAACTGATTAAGAAAGGGAAATAGATGTCTCCAATTAACCCTGCTTGCATACTGAGTTTGAACACCGGTCTGGATCATCGGTGAGGTTTTTGGTAATGTGTTTAATTTTGATGCTTCTGGGTTGATTTGGTGGAGGTACTGGATTTTAGGTTTTTTTATTAGTATGCTCGCTAAGATTTTTCAATCTTATGCCTACGTATTCCCGTTTGATGAAACAGGGAAATCAGAGCGATCGTAGTTCCTCCTATTCTATGGGAGGAAAAAGTCGTTTTGGTGTCTTGTTTAAATCCCAAGACGTGAAGCTAAAGGGAGTATATGTATCTTGTTCAAAGCCCAAGATGTGAAGCTAAAGGTGGTTTGGCTGAGAGAGAATTTGTCATCTCTAAAGAGGAGTTGTTGATGTTTGTATGCTGGGAGCAAGGCACATGTTTGATGCTAAAAGGTTGATTGACTCAACCGGGTTTTCTTTATACAAAGCCTAAGAGGAGGCTAGTGACCCAACAAGAGGGTGTTTTTATATGTCTTGTACGAAGCCCAAGACGGAGGCTAAAGGTTTTGTGACCCAACTAGAGGGTCTATTATACTCAACAAGAGAGTGTTTTGCTATCTCGTACGAAGCCCAAGATAGAGGCTGAAAGGGAACTGACTCAACAAGAGAGTCTTTTATACTCAACAAGAGAGTGATTTTCTATCTCGTACGAAGCCCGAGATGGAGGCTAAAGAGGGGTTTGACTCAACAAGAGAGTCTTTTATACTCAACAAGAGAGTGATTTGTATCTCGTACGAAGCCCGAGATGGAGGCTAAAGGTGTTTGACTCAACAAGAGAGTCTTTTATACTCAACAAGAGAGTGCTTTTCTATCTCGTACGAAGCCCGAGATGGAGGCTAAAAGTGGTTGACTCAACAAGAGAGTCTTTTATACTCAACAAGAGAGTGTTTTTGTATGTGTCTTGTATGGAGCCCAAGACGGAGGCTGAAAGTGTTTGACTCAACAAGAGAGTCTTTTATACTAAACAAGAGAGTTTTTTCTATCTCGTACGAAGCCCGAGATAGAGGCTAAAAGGGGTTAACTCAACAAGAGAGTCTTTTATACTCAACAAGAGAGTGTTTTTCTATCTCGTACGAAGCCCGAGATGGAGGCTAAAAGGTTTGACTCAACAAGAGAGTCTTTTATACTCAACAAGAGAGTATGAAAAGGTTAGCTCCACTAGGGAGAATCATTGTACAAAGCCCAAGAGGAGGCTAACTGTGTTGGTGACTGTTTCAGTTGAGTGATAGGTCCAGTATGTTGGATAAAAGAGAAAATCAGTTCCTATAAAGGGAACGATGAAAGGTAAGGTTGTACTTTGGTATTGATCGGAAGATCATGGTTATTTCCTGTTCTTTAAGGAAATGGGAAATCCAGAGGGTATTGAGACTGTCCAAGTCTACTGGTGTTTTGAGAAATTGATTCTCAGATAGTGAATGATCTTTGTATGATGCCCAAGAGAAGGCTGGTATGTTAAGGGATGAAGGTTAACCCATTAACTGGTCTGACACTTGACTCAGAAAGACAGCTCTAGTAAATTGATGACTAGGTTTTGTTCCTATACCTGTAGAGGTCTCTGGGTCCTTGTATTAAGCCCAAGAGAAGGAATGAGAGCTTTTAAGAAGCCGAAGGGTCCTTGTACAATGCCCAAAAGGAGGCGGGGATGCTTTTAGGAAGCCTGTGGGTCCCCAAACCCCGATAAGTTCAAGACATGCCATTCACCGAGAATAGATCAAGCCAGGAAAGTCCAAGAATTTGGAAGAAACTCAAGAGATGTCATTCACGAAGAAAAGATCATCTATGGGGAGTAGAGTTTCTTTGACAATGTCTAAGGGTGACAGTCTGAGAAAGGGTTCACAGAGAATGCTGCCTTTCACGTCTCCATATTGTTTAACCCCAAGAGGAGGAAAGACTGTATCTGGTAATCCTATGGGGATCTAGTTTTGACTGTATTTAAGAGTGACCAACATGGCTTTACCTAGTGCTAGACGTAGTTGCCGGGGAAAACTCTAAATAACTATACTAGTACACAGTTGATATTTGACAAGTATATAAAAGTTTGTGAAAGAAGACTTACAGTGAGTAGCCCCACAATATATATATATATATATATATATATATATATATGAAAGCGGATAAAGAAAGCGGGTAAACACTTACTCGGTTGTAGAGCTTCCATGCTATTTTGTTAGTTGTTCAACAAAGAAAACTTTGATAACAATATTATATTCAAAATCAAAACAGAAAGTGCTTTGAAAAGATTGTTGGGGTTTACAGCTCAAGGAGAGACCCAAGGTTTTATCAGTGATTGCACTGTTGTTTTGAATTTGTACAGGGACTTATACAAGTGACTGAGGCCCAAAAAAGGTTTTCTGTACAAAGGGATGGGTCTTACACTCTCTCAAGAGGCCCAAAGAAATTTAAAGAAAAGAAATGGGGCTTATAACACGAGGGTAGGCCCAGGTAATTTGATTTTTGAACTGGCGATCGCGCCGAGATATTTGAAAACGCGGTGGGTCTTATACAATGACTGAGGCCCAAAAAAGGTTTTGGTTAAAAGGGGATTGGGTCTTACACTCTATTAGAGGCCCAATGATTTTTAAAGAAAAGAAATGGGGCTTATAACATCAAGGGAGAAAAATATTTCTAATGCTAAAAACAAATAAAACATTAATTATTTGCAAAAATATCAAATATATGAAATAAATAATATTTTTGATATTTTTTGATAAAATAAAATATTTTAACATTTTTTTGAATTATTAAAAAAAGAATCAACTCAAAATCATTGAAACTCAGAGAGAAATTAATTTTTGAATCAATTAAATAAAATCACAAAAATTCAAATATTCAAATTTTGAAAAAGGGCGCCAAGAACAATGGCAAGAACACGCGCCACCCTCTGTTTCTGCAGATTTGCGTTTTCTATCCAATCTCTCTGAATACTTGATTATATCATGCAATCTACATATCAATTTGCTCGTTTTCACCTCACGATCATGTCTATAGTCTTTAATTTCATTTATTTTAAGCATGAAATAAGAAATCAAAGAGAAACCTCAAGAACCCTAAAATTTGCATGAAGGCTCAGAAATTCCACACACGATTCAAACAAAGCAATTGATTAAGGGAAAACACTCTATGCATGATTATGAACATATGACCAAATTATTGTGTAGCAAAAAATGCATGGATCATAGAGTTAAAAGAGCTCATGCTTACCTCTTGCAGCTGGTGATCGTGTTTTGGGTTAGAGGTGTTACATCTAGGTTCCAATGATGTGGATAGCTTCTCTAGGTGCCAAGTGATGTGCCTGAGTGCTTGGAATGGTTTTAAACAAGCTGGAACTGAAGATGGTATCCCAACTGCAACTTGGTTAAAACCTTGAGCTGTTGGCTGGTGATTTTGAGAAATCAGTGTTTCAGATGTTGTTTAAGTGTTTGGATCTCTTCTATATGATGTTTATGAGGTGTGTGTGTGTGATTGGTTTGGTTGGAATTGCTCGCAAACTAAAAACCCGATAGTGACTTGCTTTGGAAGGCAAATTTGGAGTGAAAGAGGAGATTTTGAGGAAAGCATCTGTTTGATGGCTTTGGTGTACTCAAACTGATCACAAATGAGCTCTATTTATAGTAGAGCAAGTTTGTTTTGCAAACTATAGTGAATGGCAACTGTTGCAGAGGTTTGGCCAATGTTGATCAATGAGAATCCAAGTCTCCTCTAGCCATTGACTAGAGGTTAGGGCACAGGCTGCTGGTTTCCTTGGTCTTGGATATGTCTTGACTGAATTCAGTTGGAAATGGCTCAGTCCATGCCACCTTGGTGCATCCATTGAATGCTCCAAAACAAAATTAGATTCTTGTCCCCTCTTTAGGGATTTCTAGGTTTGGCATGCTATTTTTAGTTCCAAGGACTTGGGAGGCTTATGGATCAGTGTATGTCCCTCTTTGGTCTCCCCCTGAGGTTTTCAGATGGATAAGTGTGTTTGTCATTTGCACAATTTTGGCAAATCGAGCAAAATGCACAAATCTGCCTTGCTTTAACAGTTTTCAGCAAGGCATATTGCCATTGTCATATCTCATGGCTCAAGTGGAATTTGATGGAGTTCTTGGCCATTTTGGAAAGCCCTCATATGATACAACAACTATTTGATCATAGTTGGTTTTGATACTTTTTGGATCCAACTGAAAAATGCCCCTACATTTGGAAAAAGTGAAGGCAGATTCTGACTTAGTAAAAATCTCACTAAGTGTTGGAAAAAAGTGACATTTTCACTTGTTGTGATTTTGATCATTCCATAACTTAAAATCCATGAGGAATTGGAATAAGTTGTGTTTGAAGCTTTTGTAGAGGGCCATGAGAGCTACAAATCCAGCTTTGAATGGGGAAAAATGGCCTTGTGATTTAGGAGTTATGATCCTCCAAAGTTGGTACCCTAGCCACTTTGTTCCATAACTTAGAAAATTTCTAAGTTTTTTATGGTTACCCCTTTTACAAGTTATCCAACTTTTCTTGATTTTTCTTGATGAATGATGATTCCAATCACACATTAACATCATTTTAGGGTTAGGGAACCATAACTGTGAAAAATCTCAAAAAGTCAAAGTTGACTTTTGTGCACAGTTGACTTTTTGTCAGATGAACTCCAAACTGTGCGATCCTCTATGAAATCAAGTCCTTGACCTAAATCATACTTGATGGATTGATTTCATAGGTGTTATAGGGTGTATTGAATCATGTCCCAAGGTTTGGGAGCATATCCTGGTCAAAAGTCAAAGGCACAGTTGACTTTTCTCGCGAAACCCTAATTGTGGTTCTAAGAACTTGAAGCTTGTTACTCAAGCTTCTTAAATTAATTCATAGTTGCAAATGGACCAATGTAGTGTGTTAGGGACCCTCAAATCATCTCTTGAGGTCTTGGCTCATGATTTGTCCTAAAAGTCAACTTAGGGGTGAATTAGGTCAAGAAACCCTAATTCCTGATTTTTAGTGAATGCATCCCCTGAGGCCAAATTGACTTGAGGATTGTATTTATGAGGTCCCTTAGAATATTTTAGGTTATTCTTTGAAGCATTGGCTCATGCCCATAGGAAAATTTCCATCTGGAGGCCCTGGTCGACCAAAACCCTAATTTGGTGACACTGGCGATCTTGAGGCTTAATCCACCTGGAAGGTAGCAACCTTGTGCTTAATCCTTGATGTGGGAGTCCTCTTGATCCATTGGGGATGTTTGAGAGGTTTAGACAAGTTGAAGATCATGGCATTCCTTGATTGATCCTTTGTCTAAGAACTCTGAGAGGGCTTGGAACCCTAATTTTGATTGTAGTGGATGCTCACCCATATTTGGGGAGACTAATGAGGTATAATGGTCCATCCATATTGTGATAATGATTTTCACAATGATGGGGAATCTTAGTGGTCAAAATTTGGGGTATGACAGATGCCCCTATTTAATCTTCTTGGACCCGAAGGTGTGAATAGCGAAGGTATTCGGGCATTCGGGGTGCAAAAGGATTAAATATCAGAATCCCCGAGATTTTGATGGTGGTTAAGAATGGCAGTTCACGCATCCTTCCTCTTTTGATAAGCAATGATGCTTAGAAAAGGTAAAAACTTCCCCTTGATCCTGGTCTTTGTACCAAGGAACTGGTCTTAGTTTTTGAAATAAACTTCCCCCCTGATCCTGGTTTCCTACCAAGGAACTGGTCTAAGTTTCTGATATAAACTTCCCCTCGATCCTGGTTTCCTACCAAGGAACTGGTCTAAGTTTCTGATATAAACTTCCCCTCGATCCTGGTTTCCTACCAAGGAACTGGTCTAAGTTTCTGATATAAACTTCCCCTCGATCCTGGTTTCCTACCAAGGAACTGGTCTCAGTTTCTTTTGTCAATAAACTTCTTGAGAAGGGACGCTATTCGTAGCTGTTTTCCTCAAACTTCTCGTCGAATTTTCCTGGGGAGATGCCATTTGATGGAAAAAGATTTGATGTCAGAGTTGCTGGGGAACCCAGTCGTCTGAGTTGTTGAGGTGTACAAACTTCTCTGTTGGAGACGCCATTTGTTGATTCTACTAGGGAAAATGAGTCTCTTGAGAGACTGCTTTCTGCTTGGGGATATTACATCATACTTTTCTCGGGATCTTCTCGGAGAAATGCCATATGATGCGATCCAGTTTTGAGGTGCTGGTGACCTTTTCGTCGGCGGATTTTTCGGAGAAAAACTATTGTATTGCCGAATCTCTGATTAAGAGGCTTTCTCTGGTGATTTTCCTTAATCTGGGAAAGCGAAGATATCATCTTCAATGACGAAGAGTGATGCTTGTCGCAGGTCCTCTGGTTTTTCAGAGGTTCAAGTTTTCAAAGTGGTCAAGGGCCAATTCTAATCCAGAAATAAACTGGAGGAGAGATCATTTAGATAGTTCAGGCGCCACATTCCTGACGAGGAAAGAAATGACAACTCGATTGAGAAGACTTTTATCACTAGGGGATGAGACCGACTAGAGTGACAGTGATACAATATGAATGCGAATGTAAATCCACAATGCATGATGTATGTATGTTTATGCTGACAAAACTGACACGACATACAGACTAGTAGATGAACACGACTGGATACTCGGCCACAATGGGAGATGAAAAGTATCACTGGTTCACGAAAGCAATTCTGCCTTGCTTAGGAGAGATAGTCCTTGCGGGGAACACCGTTGGTCGGGCTTAGGAGATAAGAACTCTGCCGAGGGTGTCAGACAAAACCTAGTCTCTGACATAGTTGATCCTTCATTCAGGTGTACTGGTTTAGAAGGAGTACTTCGATTCTGCACTTTGAAGCTCAATTACTTCTGGAGAAACGATCGATGTTCTTTCGATGTTCAACAGTCAAAAGAAATTGCCATCTTGATTTAAAAGCATAAAAGTTTTAACAAGTAAATTCATTTTTGTTTTGTTTCAAGAATCATTGATCATATTAAAATGTCGTTCTGTAAAGCTAAAACAAATAAGAATTGCAAACAAAAGCACAAGGGCTCAAATTTTATTCTTAGGATGGAAATCAGCCAAACGCGTGATACCATAGAGTCTTTACAAAGTTTAGAAAATGGTAATTTACGGGTAGAGGGCTACCTTGAAACATAACGACCACTATCCTTCTACCAACTTTGAATTCGGGACATCCTGAGCTTTCGTCGAAGATGACCGTGACTGAGATTTCCTTCGATGTATGATGTAACTGCTGCTGGGGGATTTGCCCCTGTTGGACGTAGTTACTTGCCATTATCCCTAACTTTTTCCTGGATTGTACTTCGAGATTTCCAATCCATCGGGATGATTTTTGCTTATGTCTCTAATTTTTGCCTGGACCGCCGTTTCGGGTTTTCAATCCACCGAGACGTTTTTTTTTTGTTTAGGCGAAGAATTTCTTGACTACGTCAACATTTGTGGGGTAGGCAAATTCCTCTCCATCCATGGTTGCGAGTCTCAAGGCACCGCCTGAGAAAGCTTTCTTGACCACATAGGGGCCGTCATAATTCGGAGTCCATTTGCCCCGAGAATCAGTGACAAATGATTGTATCTTCTTGAGCACGAGGTCTCCTTTCCTGAAGACGCGGGAGGATCTTTTTGTCAAACGCCTTCTTCATTCTTTACTGATACAACTGACCGTGGCATAGTGCCGTTATTCATTTTTCTTCAATCAGATTAAGTTTGCGTGTTGACTTTGACACCATTCAGCTTCTCTAAGCTTAGCTTCCATCAATACCCGGATTGATGGAATCTCTACTTCTATGGGGAGCAGTGCCTCCATGCCATATACTAGAGAGAAAGGGGTTGCCCCTGTTGAAGTGCGGACAGATGTACGATAACCGTGAAGAGCAAAGGGTAGCATCTCGTGCCAGTCTTTATAGGTTACAACCATCTTTTGAACAATCTTCTTGATGTTCTTGTTAGCCATTTCTACCGCTCCGTTCATCTTGGGTCGGTAGGGAGATGAGTTATGGTGTTCGATCTTGAACTCTGCGCACAACTCTTTCATCATCTTATTGTTCATGTTAGATCCATTATCAGTAATGATCTGGTTTGGAACACCATAACGGCAAATGATATTATTTTTTATAAATCGGACCACCACTTGTCGAGTTACATTGGTGTATGACGCTGCTTCTACCCACTTGGTGAAGTATTCAATGGCTACCAGGATAAACCGATGTTCGTTCGAAGCCTTAGGTTCGATCACGCCGATCATGTCGATTCCCCATATAGAAAAAGGCCTCGGGGAAGAGAGAACTTTGAGATGCTTTGGTGGTACATGGATTTTGTCGGAGTATATCAGACACTTGTGACACTTCCTTATGTACTTGTAGCAGTCGGATTCCATGGTCAACCAGTAGTACCCTGCTCTCAGAATTTTTCTCGCCATTGTGTGTCTGTTGGCCTGAGTGCCAAAAGATCCTTGATGAATTTCTTTTATTAGCATGTCTGCTTCGGGTCTGTCTACGCATCAGAGCAAGACCATGTCAAAGTTTCTCTTATAGAGTGTATCACCGCTCAGGAAGAAACTTCCTGCCAGTCTTCTGAGGGTTTTTCTGTCTTTCCTTAGTGTCCCAGGTGGGTACTCTTGTTTCTGAAGGAAGCATTTGATATCGTGATACCAAGGTTTGTCATCTATGACTGCTTCAATCGTGAAGATGTAAGCGGGCCGTTCAAGGCGCATTATGTCGATCTTAGGTAAGTCATTCCATTGACCTACGCTAATCATGGAAGAGAGGGTGGCTAATGCATCAGCCATGTGATTCTCTTCACGAGGGATGTGATGAAACTCAATTTTGTTGAAGAATGGTAATAACCTTCTCGCGTAATCTTTGTAAGGAATCAACCCTGATTGGTATGTGTTCCAATCTCCTTTAATCTGATTGACAACCAGGGTTGAGTCGCCATATACGTCCAAGTTTTTTATCCTTAAATCGATTTCTTCTTCGAGACCTATGATACAAGCTTCGTATTCGGCCTCGTTGTTTGTGTACTTGAACGTAAGTCTGGCAGTGAAAGGAATGTGGGTACCCTAAGGGGTAACAATGATTGCCCTAATTCTGTTTCCGTAATGAATTACAGCTCCGTCAAAGATAAGTCCCCATTGGGAACCTGGTTCTGGCCCTTCACCGGGTAGCGGTTCATTGCAGTATTTCACTTTTAGATACATGACATCTTCGTCTGGGAAGTCAAACCCGATTGACTCCTGATCGTCAATCGGTTGATGAGCCAAATGATCGGCTAAGACACTTCCCTTAACGGCTTTCTGAGCGAGGTACTCGATGTCGTATTCTGATAACAACATCTGCCAACGGGCAATCCTTCCCGTGAGAGCAGGTTTTTCAAAGACGTACTTGATTGGATCCATTTCGGAGATTAGCCAAGTAGTGTGACGAATCATGTACTGGCGAAGACGCTTAGCTGCCCAAGCCAAAGCACAACAAGTCTTCTCAAGCATAGTGTACCGAGTCTCGCAGTCGGTGAATTTCTTGCTCAAATAGGAGATGGTAGACTCTTTTCTTTTTGTTTTGTCTTGTTGGCCAAGCACACAACCCATTGAGTCTTCCAAGACTGTGAGGTAGATGATCAGTGGTCTTCCTTCCACTGGAGGTGATAGAATCGGTGGGTTTAACAGGTATTCCTTAATACTGTCGAAGGTAGTTTGACAGTCTTCTGTCCAAACGCAGTCTTGGTTCTTTTTGAGTAATTTGAAAATCGGCGCGCATGTCGCGGTCATGAGGAATATAAATTTGGAAATGTAGTTCAAACGTCCCAGGAATCCTCTGACTTGTTTTTCAGTTTTCAGATAAGGCATTTCTTGAATGGCCTTGACTTTGTCAGGATCAACCTCAATTCCTTTCTGGCTGACGATGAACCCTAAGAGTTTCCCTGAGCAAACACGAATGTACACTTATTGGGATTCAAGCAGAGTTTGTACTTTCTCAGCCGTTCAAATAGTTTTGACAGGTGGGTCACATGCTCCTCTTTCGTTTTAGATTTGGCAATCATATCATCGACATATACCTCGATTTCTTTGTGTATCATGTCATGAAACAGAGTAGTCATGGCCCTTTGATAGGTTGCCCCGGCGTTCTTCAAACCGAACGGAATTACCTTGTAACAAAAGGTACCCCATGGGGTGATGAACGAAGTTTTCTCCATGTCTTTTGGCGCCATCTTGATCTGATTATAGCTCGAGAATCCATCCATGAAGGAGAAAACTTTGAATTTTGTTGTACTGTCTACCAGCATGTCAATGTGTGGCAAAGGGAAGTCGTCCTTTGGACTAGCCTTGTTTAGATCCCTGTAGTCAACAAACATTATGACTTTTCCATCCTTTTTCAGAACGGGTACTATGTTGGCTAACCATTGAGGATACTCTGATGTGGCGAGGAAACCTGCGTCAATCTGTTTCTGTACCTCCTCCTTGATTTTTATGGCCATGTCCGGGTGAGTCTGTCTGAACCTATGTTTCACTAGAGGACATTCTGACCTTAACGGTAGATGATGTTCCACGATGTTGGTATCCAACCCTGGCATGTCCTGATAGGACCAAGTGAATACATCGGGAAACTCTTTGAGAAGCTTTGTCAAACTCTCTTTGGCAGTTGGACTGAGCAGTGCCCCAATCCTGACTTCTTTTCTCTCTTTTTCCGAACCTAAGTTGACTATTTCCAACGGCTCTTTGTGAGGTTCAATTGACCTTTCATCTTATCTGAGTAGTCTGGAGATCTCTCCTGGAATTTCGTCGTCAACTTCTTCTTTAGCCCCAAATACCGGGAATTCAAAGTTGGGAGAAGGCATCGGATCTAATGTTTCAATGGGGTTTAAAACAAGCAATCTGCATGACGTGATGATTTGTGTTTTAGAAGAGATAGAGAGAATGCAAGAGTGTGTGCAGTGTTTTTTTTTTTTTGAAAAACTGCTTGTTTATTTTGAATTGTTTTTTTAGGAATACCATTTTCTAAGAAAAGCGAAAAGAAAAAATAGCAATTAATGCGGAGATTACAGAACGACGTTATTTTATTTATGAACAAGTCGATTCTTGAAACTACAGCCCTATAAAACAAAACTCTGTCGCTTTGGGCAAAGCGAAGAGGGATATTTACAGAAAGCGAGCCCTATCAAAACATTCGTTTCACCTGGGCAGGGTGAAAGGTTAAAGTAAAGATGGCAATTACTTAGACTTATGAGCAATCTTCGGAACATCGACAGTAACCCATTGGCGGCGAACTCCTCGGTGAATCAAAAAGTCTGGTACCTTCCTTGATTTGTCTTTAGAAATGACGCTGATTTCTGGTGGAGCAGGATCATTGGAATCTATCTCCCAGGCAGAGTTGTCGTAGGAGGATTCCTCTGTTGTATTTTGCATAGTATTTTTGCTCTCAGGCGAATCTCCCCATCCAGTTGGCTGGATGTCCTCGAGCCTGATACGAGAGCTTTCAGGAGCGGTGTACTTGACCAAGTAGTCGTATTTTCCACTTGGTTGTCCTAAGGTGTCCCACACTTCTTTGGAATTGGAGGAGTCATCTCTCTCAATGACGTTGACCTCAGGAAAAGCAAAGTTGATGAATTCTAGTCCTGCAAACTTTGCAAATTCATCGTCGCACTGGATGTTTTCTGAATGACCTGAGTGATGATCCCATGACATAGTGGAGACGCAGGTATTCTGTTCAATGATGCTCAGCTGATTTTCATCGTTCAATTGATTTTCTTGCCTCATGTCTCCTGGGTACGGCTGCCAGATAGGCAGGCCATCCATTGGGCCATAATAGTGATGGTTAAAGTTGTCTTTCATCAGAGTGTCCTCCTCTAATGAGTTTGGTGGAGCACGACATCCTTCCGGATCACAATCTCCGTACATCATTTTGACATCTGACCTGGGTATAAATCTCGGACTCTGTGTGGGATAGCAAAATGGCGTAGGCACTTCTTCTTGAAACATATAGTCGTCCTTGTTAAGATAGGACTTCCACTCTTCCTCATCTGTATCGGAGGGATCTCCCTCGTTGATGGTATGGACTGCTTGAGGCACAGGGTGAAGGAAACCTCCACTGTGGAAGAAGTCCTGAATAGGATGAAGACTTTCATCATTAGCAGCTGTCTGGGTGCAGGTCGCAGAAAAACCAAGACCCTTCTTTGTTTTATTATCAGTAGGAATGATAAGTTGTCCCCATCCCTTCGTATTGTTTCTTTCAACTGCCTCTAGGGCGTCCTTGTATGAGAAAATAGAGGTTCCTTTCTATGATTGATTCTTATTGCTCACCGAAAGTGCTTGGAACTGAGTTCCAACAACCTCCTCGGGTTCTATACAAGTAGATGATGACAGGTTACTCATGATCAAGGCCTTTTCTCCACAAACCGTGACGAGTTGATCGTTCTTGACGAACTTCAGTTTCTAGTGCAGTGTCGAAGTGAATGCCCCAGCCTGGTGTATCCAAGGTCTTCCTAATAAGCAACTGTATGTTGCCCGGATGTCCATGACCTGGAAAGTGTGAGGGCTGATGGTTACGGAAAGATCGAATTCGCCAATAACTTCTTTCCGAGATCCGTCAAACGCTTTGACGATAACCTCACTGCCCCTCATCGGGGATCCTTTGTATAATAGTCGCAATAAAGTGGACTTCGGCATAACGTTGATGGACGATCCTGTGTCTACCAGCATGCTGGCTAATGCATCGTCCTAGCAGTTGACCGTGATATTGAGCGCCATGTTATGGCGTTTACCCTCCTCTGGCAAATCCTCATCACTGAACCCTAAGTTTTTGCAGGAAGTGATGTTAGAGATGATGCTATCGAACTGTCGTATTGACACATCCTGTTCCACAAAGGCCTGCTCTAAGACTTTCTATAGAGCCTCTCCGTGGGCTTCGGAACTAAGTAAAAGTGATAGCACAGAGATCTTTGAAGGAGTTTGTAACAGCTGATCAACAATGTTGTATTCACTCCTTTGGATGAGCTTCAGCATCTCATCATCGTTCTTTGAAAGGTCGGGATTACTGGATTGACCGACTGGTGGATTGGGAACTTCTGTCTGAAGTTCCTTTTCTTTGTTAGGTTCTCCAACTCCTCGGTTGAAGATTTGACTGCTCCGTGTTACTCGACCGATGTCTGTAATATTCACGACGGAGGGTAATGGAATTTCCTTTCCATTCTCAATTATTGTTGCACTGTATTTGTAAGGGATCGCCTTAGCTGATTCATACGGTAATGGTCCCGATAGATAGATAACTGCAGGAGCCTTGTGATTTTTCTGACTGTCGTAGGTAACTTCAATCATCTCCTGGCTAGGATCCTTTGATTCGTCCAGTAGAGAGATGATGGTACAAATATCCTTGTTCTGTTGATGATCAGAGATTATGACAACATCTCTGATTTGATCAGCGAAGTAGTCCGGCGTCCAGTTGATTCGCTCGGAACTCGGACATGGGTGAATCTTTTTACGATCTAACTGTCATACCCCAAATTTTGACCACTAAGATTTCCCATCATTGTGAATATCATCATCACAATATGGGGGAACCATCATACTTCATCAGTCTCCCCAAAGATGGGTGAGCATCCACTACAATCAAAATTAGGGTTTCAAGCCCTCTCAGAACCTTAGACAAAGGATCAATCAAGGAATGACATGATCTTCAACTTGTCTAACCTCTCAAACATTCACAATGGATCAAAAGGACTCCCACTTCAAGGATCAAGCACAGGGCTGCTCCCTTCTAGGTGGATCAAGTCACAAGATCGACAGTGTCACCAAATTAGGGTTTTGATCATCCAGGGCCTCCAGATGGAAAATTTTCATCTGGGCACAAGCCCATGATCCAAAACATAACCTAATATACTCCATGGAACCTCATGGACCCAATCATCAAGTCAATTTTTCCTCAAGGGATGCATTCATCAAAAATCAGGAATTAGGGTTTCTTGACCTAATTCACCCCTAAGTTGACTTTTGGGACAAAACATGAGCCAAGACCTCAAAGGAGGATTTGAGGGTCTCTAATATACCAAATTGATCCATTTGGAACAATGGATTAATCCAAGAAGCTTGAGTAACAAGTCTCAATTTCATACACACCACAATTAGGGTTTCGTGAGGAAAGTCAACTGTAACTTTGACTTTTGACCAGGACATGCTCCCAAGCCCTAAGACATGCATCAATATACCCTATGACACCCATGGAACATCTTCTTGAGCGGTGACACTCTTTATAAGAGGAATTTTGACTTGGTCTTGCTCCGATGCGTAGACGGACCAGAAGCAGATATGCTTATGAAAGAAATTCATGAAGGACCCTTTGGCACTCATGCCAATGGACACGCAATGGAGAGAAAAATTCTAAGAGCAGGGTACTATTGGTTGACCATGGAATCCGACTGCTACAAGTACATGAGGAGGTGTCACAAGTGTCAGATATACTCCGACAAAATTCATGTACCGCCATCACATCTCAAAGTTCTTTCTTCCCCGTGGCCTTTTTCCATATGGGAAATCGACATGATTGGCATGATTGAGCCCAAGGCTTCAAACGGACATCGGTTCATCCTGGTAGCCATTGACTATTTCACCAAGTGGGTCGAAGCAGCGTCATTCGCCAATGTAACCCGACAAGTGGTGGTCCGATTTATCAAAAACAATATCATCTGCCGTTATGGTGTTCCAAGCCAGATCATTACTGATAATGGATCTAACTTGAACAACAAGATGATGAAAGAGTTGTGCGCAGAGTTTAAGATTGAACATCATAACTCATCTCTCTACCGACCCGAGATGAACGGAGCGGTAGAAGCGGCCAATAAGAACATCAAGAAGATTGTTTAGAAGATGGTTGTAACCTACAAAGATTGGCACGAAATGCTACCCTTTGCGCTTCACGGTTATCGCACATCTGTCCGCACTTCAACAGGGGCAACCCCTTTCTCTCTAGTGTATGGCATGGAAGCAGTGCTCCCCATAGAAGTAGAGATCCCGTCAATCCGAGTATTTATGGAAGCTAAGCTTACAGAAGCTGAATGGTGTCAAATTCGACACGACGAATTGAATCTGATTGAGGAGAAGCGAATCACGGCACTATGCCATGGTCAATTGTATCAACAAAGAATGAAGAGAGCATTTGACAAAAAGGTCTGACCTCGTGTTTTCAGAAAAGGAGACCTCGTGCTCAAGAAGATACAATAATTTCTCACTGACTCTCGGGGCAAATGGACCCCAAATTATGATGGCCCCTATGTGGTCACGAAAGCTTTCTCTGGCGGCGCCTTGAGACTTGCAACCATGGACGGAGAGGAATTTGCCTACCCCACGAATGTTGATGTAGTCAAGAAATACTTCGCCTAAACTATAAAAAAAACGTCTCGGTGGATTGAAAACCCGAAAGGGCGGTCCAGGCAAAAGTTAGAGACATGAAAAAATCATCCCGATGGATTGGAAACATCATAGTACAATCCAGGCAAAAATTAGGGATAATGGCAAGTAACTATGTTCAACATAGGCAAGTCCCTCAGCAGCAGTTACACCATCCATCTGAGGAAAACTCCAGTCAAGTTCATCTTCGACAGAAGCTCAGGATGTCCCGAATTCAAAATTGGTAGAAGGATAACGGTCGTTATGTTTCAACATAGCCCTTTTCCCTGTAAATTACCTTTTTCTAACTTTGTAAATACTCAATGGAATCACGCGTTTGGCTGATCCCCATCTTATCAATAAAATTTGAGCCTTTGTGCTTTTGTTTATAATTCTTATTTGTTTTAGCTTTACAGAACGACGTTGTTAACATGATTAACGATTCTTGAAATAAAACAAAAATGAATTTACTTGTTAAAACTTTTTCTGCTTTTAAATTAAAGATGACAATTGCTTTTGACTGTTGAACATCGAAAGAACGTCGATTTCGTCTCCAAAGGAGTTTGAATCTCAAAGTGCAGAATCAAGGTACTCCTTCTAGACCAGTACGCCTGAACGAAGGATCAACTATATGAGATGCGGCTCTACCATCTGATACCCTCGGCCGAGTTCTTATCTCCTAAGCCCGACCAACGTAGCTCCCAACAGGGACTATCTCTCCTAAGAAAGGCAGAGTTACTATCTGGAACCAGCGATACCTTTCATCTCCAGCAGTGGCCGAGTATCCAGTCGTGTTCGTCTTTTAGTTTGTATGTTGTGTCAGTTTTGTTAGCATATACATGCATACATCATGCATTATTGATTTGCATTCACATTCATATTGCATCACTATCACTCTAGTCGGTCTTGTCCCCTAGTGATAAAAGTCCTCTCAATCGAGTTGTCAGCCCTTTCCTCATCAAGAAGTGTTACGTCTGAACAATCGCTCTCCTCCAGTTTTATTTCTGGATTGAAGTTGGGTCCTTGACCACTTTGATAACTTGAACCTCTGAAAGACCAGAGAACCTTCAACCAATGTCACTCTTCGCCATTGAAGATGATATCCTTGTTTTCCCGGATTAAGGAAAATCCCGAGAGAAATCCTCCTAAATCGGAGATTCAGCAGTACGGCAGTTTTTCTTCGAAAAACCCACTGATGAAAAGGTCATCGACACCTCAAAATCAGATCACATCATATGGCATTTCTCCGAGAAGATCTTCGAGAAAAGTATGATGTAAAGACCCCGAACGAAAGCAGTCTCTCAAGGGACTCGTTTTCCCCAGTAGATTCGACAAATGGCGTCTCCATACAGAGAAGTTTGTGCACCTCTACAACTCAGACGACTGGGTTCCCCAGCAAGTCTGACATCAAAACTTTTTCCACTCAAATGGCATCTCCCCAGGAAAATTCGGCGAGAAGTTTGAAGAAAAGCCGCTACGAATAGCGTCCCTTGTCAATAATGTTTATTGACGAAAGAAACTAAGACCAGTTCCTTGGTAGGAAACCAGGATCGAGGGGATGTTTAAATCAGCAACTGAGACCAATTCCCTGGTAGGAAACCAGGATCGAGGGGAGGTTTATTTCAAAAGAAAACTGAGACCAACTCCTTGGCTGAAAACCAGGATCGAGAGGAAGTTTACCTTTTCTAAGCATCATTGCTTAGCAAAAGAAGATGAATGCGCAAGCTTCCATTCATAACCACCATCAAAATTTTGGGTATTCCGATATTTAATCCTCTTGCACCCCGAATGCCCGAATACCTTCGTCATTCACACCTTCGGGTCCAAGAAGATTAAATAGGGGCATCTGTCATACCCCAAATTTTGACCACTAAGATTTCCCATCATTGTGAAAATCATCATCACAATATGGGGGAACCATCATACTTCATCAGTCTCCCCAAAGATGGGTGAGCATCCACTACAATCAAAATTAGGGTTTCAAGCCCTCTCAGAACCTTAGACAAAGGATCAATCAAGGAATGACATGATCTTCAACTTGTCTAACCTCTCAAACATTCACAATGGATCAAAAGGACTCCACTTCAAGGATCAAGCACAGGGCTGCTCCCTTCTAGGTGGATCAAGTCACAAGATCGACAGTGTCACCAAATTAGGGTTTTGGTTGACCAGGGCCTCCAGATGGAAAATTTTCATCTGGGCACAAGCCAATGATCCAAAACTTAACCTAATATACTCCATGGAACCTCATGGACCCAATCATCAAGTCAATTTTTCCTCAAGGGATGCATTCATCAAAAATCAGGAATTAGGGTTTCTTGACCTAATTCACCCCTAAGTTGACTTTTGGGACAAAACATGAGCCAAGACCTCAAAGGAGGATTTGAGGGTCTCTAATATACCATATTGATCCATTTGGAACAATGGATTAATCCAAGAAGCTTGAGCAACAAGTCTCAATTTCATACACACCACAATTAGGGTTTCGCGAGGAAAGTCAACTGTAACTTTGACTTTTGACCAGGACATGCTCCCAAGCCCTAAGACATGCATCAATATACCCTATGACACCCATGGAACATCTTCCTGAGCGGTGACACTCTTTATAAGAGGAATTTTGACTTGGTCTTGCTCCGATGCGTAGACGGACCAGAAGCAGATATGCTTATGAAAGAAATTCATGAAGGATCCTTTGGCACTCATGCCAATGGACACGCAATGGCGAGAAAAATTCTAAGAGCAGGGTACTATTGGTTGACCATGGAATCCGACTGCTACAAGTACATGAGGAGGTGTCACAAGTGTCAGATATACTCCGAAAATATTCATGTACCGCCATCACATCTCAAAGTTCTTTCTTCCCCATGGCTTTTTTCCATATGGGGAATCGACATGATTGGCATGATTGAGCCCAAGGCTTCAAACGGACATCGGTTCATCCTGGTAGCCATTGACTATTTCACCAAGTGGGTCAAAGCAGCGTCATTCGCCAATGTAACCCTACAAGTGGTGGTCCGATTTATCAAAAACAATTTCATCTGACGTTATGGTGTTCCAAGCCAGATTATTACTGATAATGGATCTAACTTGAACAACAAGATGATGAAAGAGTTGTGCGCAGAGTTCAAGATTGAACATCATAACTCATCTCCCTACCGACCCAAGATGAACGGAGCGGTAGAAGCGGCCAATAAGAACATCAAGAAGATTGTTCAGAAGATGGTTGTAACCTACAAAGATTGGCACGAAATGCTACCCTTTGCACTTCACGGTTATCGCACATCTGTCCGCACTTCAACAGGGGCAACCCCTTTCTCTCTAGTGTATGGCATGGAAGCAGTGCTCCCCATAGAATTAGAGATCCCGTCAATCCGAGTATTGATGGAAGCTAAGCTTACAGAAGCTGAATGGTGTCAAAGTCAACACGACGAATTGAATCTGATTGAGGAGAAGCGAATCACAGCACTATGCCATGGTTAATTGTATCAACAGAGAATGAAGAGAGCGTTTGACAAAAAGGTCCGACCTCGTGTTTTCAGAAAAGGAGACCTCGTGCTCAAGAAGATACAATAATTTCTCACTGAATCTCGGGGCAAATGGACCCCAAATTATGATGGCCCCTATGTGGTCACGAAAGCTTTCTCAGGCGGCACCTTAAGACTTGCAACCATGGACGGAGAGGAATTTGCCTACCCCACGAATGTTGATGTAGTCAAGAAATACTTTGCCTAAACTATAAAAAAAACGTCTCGGTGGATTGAAAACCCGAAAGGGCGGTCCAGGCAAAAGTTAAAGACATGAAAAAATCATCCCGGTGGATTGGAAACATCATAGTACAATCCAGGCAAAAATTAGGGATAACGGCAAGTAACTATGTTCAACAGAGGCAAGTCCCTCAGCAGCAGTTACACCATCCATCGGAGGAAAACTCCAGTCAAGGTCATCTTCGACAGAAGCTCAGGATGTCCCGAACTCAAAATTGGTAGAAGGATAACGGTCGTTATGTTTCAACGTAGCCCTTTTCCCTGTAAATTACAATTTTCTAACTTTGTAAATACTCAATGGAATCACGCGTTTGGCTGATCTCCATCTTATCAATAAAATTTGAGCCTTTGTGCTTTTGTTTGTAATTCTTATTTGTTTTAGCTTTACAGAACGACGTTGTTAACATGATTAACGATTCTTGAAATAAAACAAAAATGAATTTACTTGTTAAAACTTTTTCTGCTTTTAAATTAAAGATGGCAATTGCTTTTGACTGTTGAACATCGAAAGAACGTCGATTTCGTCTCCAAAGGCGTTTGAATCTCAAAGTGCAGAATCAAGGTACTCCTTCTAGACCAGTACGCCTGAACGAAGGATCAACTATATGAGATGCGGCTCTACCGTCTGATACCCTCGGCCGAGTTCTTATCTCCTAAGCCCGACCAACGTAGCTCTCAACAGGGACTATCTCTCCTAAGAAAGGCAGAGTTACTATCTGGAACCAGCGATACCTTTCATCTCTAGCAGTGGCCGAGTATCCAGTCGTGTTCGTCTTTTAGTTTGTATGTTGCGTCAGTTTTGTTAGCATATACATGCATACATCATGCATTATTGATTTGCATTCACATTCATATTGCATCACTATCACTCTAGTCGGTCTTGTCCCCTAGTGATAAAAGTCCTCTCAATCGAGTTGTCAGCCCTTTCCTCGTCAAGAAGTTTTACGTCTGAACAATCGCTCTCCTCCAGTTTTATTTCTAGATTGAAGTTGGGTCCTTGACCACTTTGATAACTTGAACCTCTGAAAGACCAGAGAACCTTCAACCAATGTCACTCTTCGCCATTGAAGATGATATCCTTGTTTTCCCGGATTAAAGAAAATCCCGAGAGAAAGCCTCCTAAATCGGAGATTTGGCAGTACGGCAGTTTTTCTCCGAAAAACCCACTGATGAAAAGGTCATCGGCACCTCAAAATTGGATCACATCATATGGCATTTCTCCGAGAAGATCTTCGAGAAAAGTATGATGTAAAGACCCCGAACGAAAGCAGTCTCTCAAGGGACTCGTTTTCCCCAGTAGATTCGACAAATGGCGTCTCCATACAGAGAAGTTTATGCACCTCTACAACTCAGACGACTGGGTTCCCCAGCAAGTCTGACGTCAAAACTTTTTCCACTCAAATGGCATCTCCCCAGGAAAATTCGGCGAGAAGTTTGAAGGAAAGCCGCTACGAATAGCGTCCCTTGTCAATAATGTTTATTGACGAAAGAAACTAAGACCAGTTCCTTGGTAGGAAACTAGGATCGAGGGGAAGTTTAAATCAGCAATTGAGACCAATTCCCTGGTAGGAAACCAGGATCGAGGGGAGGTTTATTTCAAAAGAAAACTGAGACCAGCTCCTTGGCTGAAGACCAGGATCGAGGGGAAGTTTACCTTTTCTAAGCATCATTGCTTAGCAAAAGAAGATGAATGCGCAAGCTTCCATTCATAACCACCATCAAAATTTTGGGTATTCCGATATTTAATCCTCTTGCACCCCGAATGCCCGAATACCTTCGTCATTCACACCTTCGGGTCCAAGAAGATTAAATAGGGGCATCTGTCATACCCCAAATTTTGACCACTAATATTTCCCATCATTGTGAAAATCATCATCACAATATGGGGGAACCATCATACTTCATCAGTCTCCCCAAAGATGGGTGAGCATCCACTACAATCAAAATTAGGGTTTCAAGCCCTCTCAAAACCTTAGACAAAGGATCAATCAAGGAATGACATGATCTTCAACTTGTCTAACCTCTCAAACATTCACAATGGATCAAAAGGACTCCCACTTCAAGGATCAAGCACAAGGCTGCTCCCTTCTAGGTGGATCAAGTCACAAGATCGACAGTGTCACCAAATTAGGGTTTTGGTCGACCAGGGCCTCCAGATGGAAAATTTTCATCTGGGCACAAGCCAATGATCCAAAACATAACCTAATATACTCCATGGAACCTCATGGACCCAATCATCAAGTCAATTTTGCCTCAAGGGATGCATTCATCAAAAATCAGGAATTAGGGTTTCTTGACCTAATTCACCCCTAAGTTGACTTTTGGGACAAAACATGAGCCAAGACCTCAAAGGAGGATTTGAGGGTCTCATATATACCATATTGATCCATTTGGAACAATGGATTAATCCAAGAAGCTTGAGCAACAAGTCTGAATTTCATACACACCACAATTGGGGTTTCGCGAGGAAAGTCAACTGTAACTTTGACTTTTGACCAGGACATGCTCCCAAGCCCTAAGACATGCATCAATATACCCTATGACACCCATGGAACATCTTCCTGAGCGGTGACACTCTTTATAAGAGGAATTTTGACTTGGTCTTGCTCCGATGCGTAGACGGACCAGAAGCAGATATGCTTATGAAAGAAATTCATGAAGGATCCTTTGGCACTCATGCCAATGGACACGCAATGGCGAGAAAAATTGTAAGAGCAGGGTACTATTGGTTGACCATGGAATTCGACTGCTACAAGTACATGAGGAGGTGACACAAGTGTCAGATATACTCCGACAAAATTCATGTACCGCCATCACATCTCAAAGTTCTTTCTTCCCCGTGGCCTTTTTCCATATGGGGAATCGACATGATTGGCATGATTGAGCCCAAGGCTTCAAACGGACATCGGTTCATCCTGGTAGCCATTGACTATTTCACCAAGTGGGTCAAAGCAGCGTCATTCGCCAATGTAACCCGACAAGTGGTGGTCCGATTTATCAAAAACAATATCATCTGCTGTTATGGTGTTCCAAGCCAGATCATTACTGATAATGGATCTAACTTGAACAACAAGATGATGAAAGAGTTGTGCGCAGAGTTCAAGATTGAACATCATAACTCATCTCCCTACCGACCCAAGATGAACGGAGCGGTAGAAGTGGCCAATAAGAACATCAAGAAGATTGTTCAGAAGATGGTTGTAACCTACAAAGATTGGCACGAAATGCTACCCTTTGCACTTCACGGTTATCGCACATCTGTCCGCACTTCAACAGGGGCAACCCCTTTCTCTCTAGTGTATGGCATAGAAGCAGTGCTCCCCATAGAAGTAGAGATCCCGTCAATCCGAGTATTGATGGAAGCTAAGCTTACAGAAGCTGAATGGTGTCAAAGTCGACACGACGAATTGAATCTGATCGAGGAGAAGCGAATCACGGCACTATGCCATGGTCAATTGTATCAACAGAGAATGAAGAGAGCGTTTGACAAAAAGGTCCGACCTCGTGTTTTCAGAAAAGGAGACCTCGTGCTCAAGAAGATACAATAATTTCTCACTGACTCTCGGGGCAAATGGACCCCAAATTATGATGGCCCCTATGTGGTCACGAAAGCTTTCTCAGGCGACGCCTTGAGACTTGCAACCATGGACGGAGAGGAATTTTCCTACCCCACGAATGTTGATGTAGTCAAGAAATACTTCGCCTAAACTATAAAAAAAACGTCTCGGTGGATTGAAAACCCGAAAGGGCGGTCCAGGCAAAAGTTAAAGACATGAAAAAATCATCCCGGTGGATTGGAAACATCATAGTACAATCCAGGCAAAAATTAGGGATAACGGCAAGTAACTATGTTCAACAGAGGCAAGTCCCTCAGCAGCAGTTACACCATCCATCGGAGGAAAACTCCAGTCAAGGTCATCTTCGACAGAAGCTCAGGATGTCCCGAACTCAAAATTGGTAGAAGGATAACGGTCGTTATGTTTCAACGTAGCCCTTTTCCCTGTAAATTACCATTTTCTAACTTTGTAAATACTCAATGGAATCACGCGTTTGGCTGATCTCCATCTTATCAATAAAATTTGAGCCTTTGTGCTTTTGTTGTAATTCTTACTTGTTTTAGCTTTACAGAACGACGTTGTTAACATGATTAACGATTCTTGAAATAAAACAAAAATGAATTTACTTGTTAAAACTTTTTCTGCTTTTAAATTAAAGATGGCAATTGCTTTTGACTGTTGAACATCGAAAGAACGTCGATTTCGTCTCCAAAGGCGTTTGAATCTCAAAGTGCAGAATCAAGGTACTCCTTCTAGACCAGTACGCCTGAACGAAGGATCAACTATATGAGATGCGGCTCTACCATCTGATACCCTCGGCCGAGTTCTTATCTCCTAAGCCCGACCAACGTAGCTCCCAACAGGGACTATCTCTCCTAAGAAAGGCAGAGTTACTATCTGGAACCAGCGATACCTTTCATCTCCAGCAGTGGCCGAGTATCCAGTCGTGTTCGTCTTTTAGTTTGTATGTTGCGTCAGTTTTGTTAGCATATACATGCATACATCATGCATTATTGATTTGCATTCACATTTATATTGCATCACTATCACTCTAGTCGGTCTTGTCCCCTAGTGATAAAAGTCCTCTCAATCGAGTTGTCAGCCCTTTCCTCGTCAAGAAGTGTTATGTCTGAACAATCGCTCTCCTCCAGTTTTATTTCTGGATTGAAGTTGGGTCCTTGACCACTTTGATAACTTGAACCTCTGAAAGACCAGAGAACCTTCAACCAATGTCACTCTTCGCCATTGAAGATGATATCCTTGTTTTCCCGGATTAAAGAAAATCCCGAGAGAAAGCCTCCTAAATCGGAGATTCGGCAGTACGGCAGTTTTTCTCCGAAAAACCCACTGATGAAAAGGTCATCGGCACCTCAAAATTGGATCACATCATATGGAATTTCTCCGAGAAGATCTTCGAGAAAAGTATGATGTAAAGACCCCGAACGAAAGCAGTCTCTCAAGGGACTCGTTTTCCCCAGTAGATTCGACAAATGGCGTCTCCATACAGAGAAGTTTGTGCACCTCTACAACTCAGACGACTGGGTTCCCCAGCAAGTCTGACGTCAAAACTTTTTCCACTCAAATGGCATCTCCCCAGGAAAATTCGGCGAGAAGTTTGAAGGAAAGCCGCAACGAATAGCGTCCCTTGTCAATAAAGTTTATTGACGAAAGAAACTAAGACCAGTTCCTTGGTAGGAAACCAGGATCGAGGGGAAGTTTAAATCAGCAACTGAGACCAATTCCCTGGTAGGAAACCAGGATCGAGGGGAGGTTTATTTCAAAAGAAAACTAAGACCAGCTCCTTGGCTGAAGACCAGGATCGAGGGGAAGTTTACCTTTTCTAAGCATCATTGCTTAGCAAAAGAAGATGAATATGCAAGCTTCCATTCATAACCACCATCAAAATTTTGGGTATTCCGATATTTAATCCTCTTGCACCCCGAATGCCCGAATACCTTCGTCATTCACACCTTCGGGTCCAAGAAGATTAAATAGGGGCATCTGTCATACCCCAAATTTTGACCACTAATATTTCCCATCATTGTGAAAATCATCATCACAATATGGGGGAACCATCATACTTCATCAGTCTCCCCAAAGATGGGTGAGCATCCACTACAATCAAAATTAGGGTTTCAAGCCCTCTCAAAACCTTAGACAAAGGATCAATCAAGGAATGACATGATCTTCAACTTGTCTAACCTCTCAAACATTCACAATGGATCAAAAGGACTCCCACTTCAAGGATCAAGCACAAGGCTGCTCCCTTCTAGGTGGATCAAGTCACAAGATCGACAGTGTCACCAAATTAGGGTTTTGGTCGACCAGGGCCTCCAGATGGAAAATTTTCATCTGGGCACAAGCCAATGATCCAAAACATAACCTAATATACTCCATGGAACCTCATGGACCCAATCATCAAGTCAATTTTGCCTCAAGGGATGCATTCATAAAAAATCAGGAATTAGGGTTTCTTGACCTAATTCACCCCTAAGTTGACTTTTGGGACAAAACATGAGCCAATACCTCAAAGGAGGATTTGAGGGTCTCTAATATACCATATTGATCCATTTGGAACAATGGATTAATCCAAGAAGCTTGAGTAACAAATCTGAATTTCATACACACCACAATTAGGGTTTCACGAGGAAAGTCAACTGTAACTTTGACTTTTGACCAGGACATGCTCCCAAGCCCTAAGACATGCATCAATATACCCTCTGACACCCATGGAACATGTCCCTCAAGTTTGATTTTGGTCAAGGACATGATTTCATGACGAATTGCACAGTTTGGAATTCATCTAATAAAAAGTCAACTGTGCACAAAAGTCAACTTTGACTTTTTGAGATTTTTCACAAAAATGGATTTTTTACCCTAAAATGATGTTAATGTATGATTTGAATCATCATTCATCAATAAAAATCAAGAAAAGTTGGATAACTTGTAAAAGGGGTAACCATAAAAACTTAGAAAATTTTCTAAGTTAAAAATAAAGTGGCTAGGGTACCAACTTTGGAGGGTCATAACTCCTAAACCACAAAGCCATTTTCTCCCATTCAAGGCTTGATTTGTAGATCTCATTGCCCTCTACAAAAACTTCAACTAGACATAACTCCAATTCATTGTGGATTTTGAGCTATGAGTGAGCCAAAATGGCTGAAAACATGAAAGTACCACTTTTCCAACACTTAGAAAAAATTCTGTCCAAGACAGATTTTGTTTGAAACACCAAAACTTGTGAGGTTTTTTCACACAGTTATAAGCTGAATCAGTTCCAAAGATAAACATCAATGTTGTTGCAAATGTTGCCAAGAATCCAAGCAACTCAATAGCATGAAACCAATCCACTTGTGCCAAGAATTATGGCTGCCACAACACACCATGTCAAGGCTGCCATGAAAAATCAGTTTGGGAGTTTTGTGCCATCCACGATTTTTGAGTCAAAATAAATGATCACTATGCCACATGCCTTCAACCTGATCATGAACCAACTGATCCAACTGATAAGGCTGAGTCAAAAAGCCAAGGAATCTTCCAACTTGAAATTCATCCACTTTGGCACATTTTGCCTTGAATTCAAAGGGCATTAATGTGGAATAGTGCATTTTCAACAAAGCCACTCTACTCAGTCAAGTTCTCTGATTAAACAACAATAAAAACATCTGAAGAATGTGATTTTGGTCAAGGCATAGCCCTGCTCTTGGGAGTGGCTAGTTTGCCTTGCTTGAGAAGAAATCCTCCAAGCCAATCCATGCGAATGTGATCTGATCCAGCAGCCATTCACTATTCCTCCAAGACAAAAGTTGATCACCTATAAATAGAGGTTCTAATGGATCATTCAACTCACACCAAAGCCAGTTACAGCACTTCTTTCTCTCATTCTTCCTTAAACCTCAAGTTTCTTGGTTTTTGAGTAACCACTATCGGGTTTTGAGTTGTAGCCTTAGGCAATCAATTCCAATTGCTCAAACACATCACATATGATGTATTTGAGGTGTCCAAACACTTAAACACTGGCTGTAACACCTCAGGCTCAAAATCACCCTTCAACCAAGCCATTATGCCTCAATTATGCAGGTGGAGGTCTCCAGCTTGATCCAAAGAGTTTCAAAGTGATCCAAAGCTTGCAACACACTCCATAACATCCATTGAAGCTGTAGGGATCATTAATTCACAACTGGAACAAAGTTTGTGCAGAGTTCCATTGCAGCTTGCATCAAGGTAAGCCTCAAAACTCCAACTCCATGATCCATGCATATTTCCTCGCATGATATTTGTGCCAATTGCTTGCCATCATATGTTGATTGTTTTCCCTCAGAAAATTTGGTCATAGGACTCATAATCATGTCTGCACGATTGCTTTTGCAAAATTAGGGTTCATACGGCCACAAGGATATAATTTGTTATACACTAAAAATGAATGAAATTGGGTATTGCTATCTTCTTCCTTGTGAAAAAACGCATGAGTTTGGTGTTTGAATCATGTCAAATGGTTGAGAGATGAGGGAGATAGAGGGCTTCACGCATCAGAACTTGAGGAAGAAGATGGCCATGGCGCCATTTTCAGAAATCCAACTAGTTTGATATATATTTTTCACTTGCCATGTTATTAATGAATTGGCATTGCGCCCCAGTGGTTGATCAACTGGTTTGTGTGTACTAGCGAGCGAAAGGTCTGGGGTTCGAATCCCCCTCGCCCCAGACCTTTTTTTTTATCACTTTTTCCTATTTTCTTATTTTTCATATTATTTTGTTAATAATTTGAAAAATTAATAACTCACTCAATTTTAATTATTTTTTACTGATTCTTTTTGCAAAAAATCATAAAAATGTTGAAATATTTTATTCCACAAAAAAATTAGATTTATATTATTTATTTAATATAACTAGTATTTTTGTGAATAAATTCATTTTTAATTGTTTTTAAACATTTTAAAAGTGAATATTTACTTTGAAAATCAAGACCTAATGAGTTTAAATATCTCTTGTGATTTATACCTCATTTTTCAAACCTTAAACAAAAATCACAAGTGGTTTATTCAAACCTATTTGGTATTTTTCATTGATTTTCTTTAAAATATTTACTTTTAAAGATTAAAATTAGGGTTTCTTTGACTTTCAACCCTCATAAATCATTTTCAAAACATTTTGGGCCTCTAATAGAGTGTAAGACCCAATCTTTTGTTTTACCAAATCATTTTTGGGCCTCAGTGTATTGTATAAGTCCCGATACCGTCAAAAACAAACGGCGCGATCGTCGCCTTTTGAAAAAAATCAACTGGGCCTCTCCTCGAGCTATAAGACCCATTCAAAACTTTTGGGCCTCTAATAGAGTGTAAGACCCAACCCCCTTTTAACCAAAAAATTTTGGGCCTCACTTATTGTATAAGTCCCTCTGCGTTAAAAGAAAACCTCGGCGCGATCGCCATTTTAAAACGAAAAATCATCTGGGCCTACCCTCGTGTTATAAGCCCCACTCTTTTTCTTTAAACCTTTTGGGCCTCTTGAGGGAGTGTAAGACCCATCCCTTTGTACAGAAAACAATTTTTGGGCCTCAGTCACTTGTATAAGTCCCTCTGTACAAATTCAAACAGTGCGCTCACTGATAAAACCCTGGGCCTCTCCTTGAGCTATAAGCCCAAAATCTTTCTTTTTCAAAGCACTTTCTCCTTTGATTTTGAATATACTGTTGTTTTCAATCTTTCTTTGTTGAACAACTAACCAAACAGCATGGAAGCTCTACAACCGAGTAAGTGTTTATACGCTTTCATTTACCGCTTTCATATACATATAACTGTATTGTAGGGCTGTTTCACTGTAAGTCTCCTTTCATAAACTCATATCAACTGTGTAATAATAGTATAGATATTTAGAGTTTCCCCGGCAACTACGTCTAGAACTAGGTGACGCCGTTTCGTTTATTCATAGAAATAGACAACTAGATCCCCAATAGGATCACCAGATACAGTCTTCTCTTCGGCTGTTCTCATTAGGAATTGTCAAGAAACTCTACTCCCAGAGATGAATGTATTCTCCGTGAATGGCATCTTTGAGCTTCTTCCAAATTCTCGAACTTTCCTGACTTGATCTATTCCTTGTGAATAGCTTGCCTTGAATTTCTCGGGGTTTGGGGACCCACGGGCTTCTTAAAAACATCGGCCTCCTCTTGGGCATCATACAAGGACCCACAGGCTTCCTAACAGCAACCCCGCCTCCTCTTGGGCTTAGTACAAGGACCCTACGGCTTCTTAGAAGTATTCACAGCCTCCTCTTAGGCTTCGTATAAATGATTTCTTCCTCCGGGAATGATAGCCTCCTCTTGGGCTTAGTACAAATTGTCCCTCGGCTTCTTAAAAGCTTCCAGCCTCCTCTTGGGCTTCGTACAAATTGTCCCGACGACCTCCTAGAGGTATAGGAACAGAAATTAGTCATCTGCATAGAACAGTCCTTTCATAGAGTCTACTACTCTTTCTCAAAGCATAGTACAAAAGATGAAACTCTAGACTTGGACACTCTAATTTCCTTGAGTCTCGAAGACATTCTCAAGCACCCTTCAAGAATAAGAAGGAACCCCGTAGACTCGGACAGTCTCAATACCCTTTGGATTTCCCAATTCCTCAAAGAGAAGGAAATATCCCTGATCCTCGAATCAAATCCCTGAGTGCAAACAGTACTCATATAAGAACTGATTTTCTCTTTAAAACCAATATACTGGACCTGTCACTCAACTGAAACAGTCACCATAGCCTCCTCTTGGGCTTTGTACAATGATCCTCCCCAGCGGAGTCAAACAAATTTTAGCCTCCATCTCAGGCTTTGTACGAGATACAAAAACTCTCTTGTTGAGTCAAATAGCCTTCATCTCGGGCTTTATGCGAGATACCGAAAGGCTCTATCGTCGAGTAAAAAAAACCTTTTAGCCTCCTCTTAGGCTTTGTATAAGAAAACCACTGGTTGATCCAATCAACCTTTTAGCATCAAAGTTATGCCTCGTTCACAGTACACAAACATCAATAACTCATTACCCTTCATCTAATTGTTGTAAGCGGCAAGCTTCTGGATCATCTACATCCATGCCAATGTCCCTCTTTTAGTATGAGAAATTCCTAAGGAAAGATGGCATTGCTCTAAACTGAGTTAAAGTCTTCTCCTTCAGGTTAAAATCCCCTATAAAGGAAATTATGGCATTTCCGGATTCACAAATCCCGGTTAAAGTAATTCTCCTTTATAAAACAGTTGTGACATACAACCCCCTCTTTAGAGATGACAAATTCTCTCTAAAGTTGAGACCTTTTAGCTTCATATCTTGGCTTTAAACAAGATACAAATAGACTCTTCAGCTTCACGTCTTGGGCTTTGAACAAGATACAAACCACCTTTCGCTTCACGTCTTGGGCTTTGAACAAGACACCAAAATACTGTTTCCTCCCATAGAATAGGAGGAACTACGAACGCTCTGATTTCCCTGTTTCGGTAAACGGGAATACGTAGGCATAAGATTGAAAGAAAAAATCTTAGCGATCACACTAAACAAAAACCCAAAATCCCATACTTTCATACATTCGTCCTAACATCCTAACCAATAGCCTAAGACACCCCTCGTCAACAAAATAACCTAGGAGAAACCCCGAATCTTTGTAGCATCTATAAACCAACAGTTTTGACTGTTTAATCTCAGTATGCAAGCAGGGTTAATTGGAGACATCTATTTCCCTTCCTTCATCATCTTTAATAGGATTAAAAATGAATCAAACTGTAGTACCCGAGCGATCGTGCTTCGCAACCACATCCAAAAATCACTCGCTACACTAACTCACCTTGAAGAGCTGCCCGTACAAGGTAGCATCCTTGGTTATTCTCCGAGCAGACTCTACAGTGTTCATAGTTGTGTGGTGGCACCTGGCCATGTCCGCTTTGAATACAGTGCAACCTCACTAGGTCGGTTTCCATAGATCGGACATCCTGACTTTGACGTCGAGTAGGGTTCCCATTAAGCACACTGATTTGTTGCATGTCTTCATCCATATAGATCGAAAGCCACCAGTGGTTTAACAAGTGTTGTAAAGTTCTTTGAACGAGAGCGCACCCATGGTTACTCTCACAACATCCTTTACAGCTCAAATAATCGTGAGAAGTGAGAAAACCGAGTTGGACTTGCCTGGCGTGTAATTCCACCAAGCTAGTATTCATCACACGAATATCAAAGATTTGGATCATGTTGATCTGATAAGGATTTTTATCATGGTAGTCCTGGATCCACCCAAGATCCATCTGACGCTGGAGGGCCTCTTGTACAAAAGAGCATCCTTGTTTGTTTACCGAGCAAGTCAGACAGGAATTGTAATCGTGTCGCGACAGATTATGATACTGGCTTTTCCTTGAGTGCATCGCCACCAAGTTGACATTCATTGCACCGATGTCGTGGTTCTGAATGATGTTGGAATTCGTATAGGTTATGTTGACTCCACGAACTCGGTGTTCCTGGATCCATCCGAGATCCAATTGTTCCTGTAGAGCTGATTGCACCACAGAACATCCTTGATTATTTTTAGAGAAGATATCACACTGGTGATAATTATGAGGTGGCACATGGCCATATCCACTCTGTCTACAATGCATCTTGACCAAGTTGGCCCTTAATAAGAGTACATCATGAATTTGATAGCTGTCGTTAGACTCTCCCTCTATCAAATTGACTGCAGCTTTCTCGTGTTGAGGCAACGGGTTCATGAGAACATTCGGATTTGTATCCTTGAAAGATAAGACCCCACTCCTAACAAGATTTTGTACGTCAGATTTGAAACTGAGACAGATTTCTATGTTACGCCCTGGTCCTTCTTGATGGTAAGGACACGTCTGATCCGTTTTGAACCAAAAAGGCAGATTTTCCGGTACTGCAAGAGGAGAATTGGTTTGGGCATGCCCGTTGACCAGTAGTAATGGAAACAGTTTTGCGTACAACATTGGTATAGGGTCGAACCCTGGTGGCCATGTTGTACGATTGTTGTTGTGTGGAGGACGAGCCTGCTGAAGAGGCGGTTGTGTCCTTTGTTGATATTGTTGTTGATTAGGTTGGCTCTGCGCAACCTGAGGATGATACGTAGGAACAGGCGCAGGGTTAATAGCAGGAGTTATAGCTGCTACTGGTTGGTAACGTCACCTTTGCTTTCCGAGAGAGATATTCCCAATATCCTGCTCTTTTTTCTTAAGGAGAGCACTACCGTATCGTTTTGTACTGCTTGATGATCCAGCGTCTTTAACCAAACGTCCTTCCCGGACGGCTTCCTCAAGACGAACTCCCATGCCCACCATCTCGGTGAAGTCACTGGGCGCACTGGCAACCATTCTATCGTAGTAAAATGAGCTCAAGGTTTTTAATAAGATCTTTGTCATCTCTTTTTCCTCCAGAGGTTGAGAAATCTAAGCGGCAATTCCACACCATCTCTGAGCGTACTCCTTAAAGGTTTCCTTGTCCTTTTGTGACATTGATCTGAGTTGATCTCTGTCCGGTGCCATGTCCAGATTATACTTATATTGCTGAACGAAGGCAGCGCCCAGATCTCGGAATGTGCCGATCATGGCGCGGTTTAAACCCATGTGCCATTGTAATGCGGCGCCGGTTAAACTATCCTGAAAGTAGTGACTGAGCAGCTTCTGGTTCTTTGTCTGAGCTAAAATTCGCCGAGCATACATCACCAAATGGCTCTAAGGGCAAGAGTTACCCTTGTACTTTTCAAAGTCGGGTACCTAGAACTTGTGTGGAACTTTCACATTGGGGACCAAGCAGAGGTCCGCGGCATCCTTTCCAAATAAATCCTGACAGCGAATGGCTTGCAGTTCTTTCTACATTTCCAGAAACTGTTCCTAGAATTCATTCATTCTGTCGAACATGCTATCGTTTCCACCAGAAGGTATCTGTGGAATCTGTCCTTCCGGGACAGTATGTACCACGGGCGGTGGTATAGTCATCATGGCCGAGACTCTAGGGGCCTCCCGAAGTTTGTAACTTTCAGGAGTTGTTGTCATGCCCCTGGCATCTTTGCTTTCCCGAAGTTTGTAACCTTCAGGCCCAGCGGCTCCTGTTGCGGTTCCTTAATCCTCAGCGATCGGCGGAACATATCCTTCCGGGATATAGTTAAGTGGCATGCCCCAGGGATGATCTTTCGGTATTTTATACCTAGGATCATACTTTTCCACTATGGGCGTTGATGTGATCTCTGAGATCACAGTCCTTTGTTGCTGCATCTGAGCTTCAGCTAGAGCTTGCATGTCATTATGAAGCTTTCTCAGATCCTCTTTCAGAGTGTCGATCTCTTCCCTCAACTCTCTGTTCTCTTCCTCGAGATCATCCATCTTTTTTTAACGATTTGCCCAAGTATTGTACGAATGAGACAGTTTGACTCTAGAATCGAGACACAAACGTGAGATTCGTAGGTAAGAAGAATGCGTTTACGCGAGAATGATGAATGATATGCAATGATTATATTAATTGTATGTTTTTGTTTATTCAAAGTAAACTTCGACAATTAGATTGTAAATATCAAACAGTGGGGAAACCCCGTTTTATTGAATTCAACGATTGCGGAAACAGAAATACAGTAGATTACAAAGTGCTGAAAAAGGAAATCTAAACTAATGGATCCTGAGTCCTCTCTGAAGAGAGCTCAGGTGCTGGTTCTGGTGCTTTCCTTTTCTTTGACCGGGGCTCTTGGGCCGTTGTCGGGTTGTCATTCCTTTTCCAAGTGAAAGGAGCGACCAAATTCCTTTGGTCTTCCTGATTTTCTACATCATGTTACTCCAAAATCTCAATCAGAGCATCTTTTTCTCTTAATAGCTGCTGTATTTTCTTACACTCCACATTGAGAATACGGTACTTGTTCCTCCAAGACATCTTCTCCTGCTGAACTTTGTTGAGAGTAACTTGAATTTTTTCCATCTCAGACATAAAATAAAGGGCAGAGTCCCTTAATGGAAGAACTTCCTGGCGAGGGTAAGGCATCCTCATCTTGAGAGCTCTAGTTTGTACCCAGTGGAGATAAGGCTCCACCGAGACACAATCCGGTTTTCCGAGAGACTCTCGTCCTTTCCTATGAACGTGTTTCCAGGCATGCACTATTTCTGTCTTTAGTGCCCTGTAATTTTCTCCTTCCTTGAAGAAAAGACCTTCCAGATGAGCATTGTGCGGGACATGCCTCATTGGGTACCCAAATTGATGACGAACTAACACCGGATGATAGTTTATTCCCCCCTTAGTTCCAATAAGGGGTACATTTGGGAAATTTCCACAACGGTCAACGATCCTGATCCCGTCGTAGATTCGGTTGTACCAATCGATGTCGGAGTTGGTAAGAGACATGATTCTCTGCGACCAATGTAAAGTATTCTTTTGATCCCAAAATGCAGCAGACTTGGGCAAATGGGAAGTGAACCATTTGTAAAGCAAGGGTACACAGCACGTGATCATTCCTCTGCTGTATAAATTCCTTAAGTGTACCGAATGATACGCATCTGCGAGTAAGGTTGGTACAGGGTTTCCGATCAGGCATATCTTAATGGTGTTGATATCTACGAAGTTATCAATGTTGGGAAACAAAAATAACCCGTAGGTGAGCAACACAAAGATGCTCTCGAAAGTGGCCACGTTCCCTATACTGGCAAAGTACAGGGCTTTCTTTATCAAGAATTGGGCTGGCAAACCTTGGATGCCACCCTTAGTGGTCATGTGAGTCCTGACTTCTGACTCGTCCAAATAAATTGCTCTTGCAATGGTTTGATCCTTTGGAATTTCTTCCAGTCCAAAGAAGGGAGCATGATCAGTGATATGCAGATCCTTCAGGTGAGAATACTCCTCCAGTGTTGGTGCTAGCTGATAATCTGGGAATGTGAAACAGTGATAGACCGGATCGTAGAACTGGATTAGTGTGGACAGGATTCCTTCGATTACCTGGACCCTTAATAGAGACAGTAGTCCCCCATACTTGGCTCTGAAAGCCTCGTGGTTGGTGATCATTCTCGCCAAACCTCTCAAATCCTCTAATTTTGGAACCTTGAAGGTGTACTTATGAGTTCCTTCAACCGAAATCCATTAGCGCAATCTCTTTATTTGACATTTGCAATCATTGTCTAAGTTTAATTCGAAAAAAGAGAGACTAGAAGAGAAGATTTTTTTGTTTTAATGTTTTTTAAATGAATGTATGAATGCAGTACACAAAAACATAGAAAAAACATGGGGTCAAAGGGTCGGTGTCATGAAGTCAAGGCTCTACCCCCCCTCCCAAAGGTTTATACTGGTAATTTTTTGTACCTGTCCGCAAAATCATTGACCCCTCTTGGGATGACAACAGCAAGCGGATCACCAGCGAGCTGATGTATCCTAGAGTGATCTCAGATGAGGGTAGTATCGCGTGACAACTATTTTCGATAGCTTCCGCACTACAAAATGGTTTCAGCCTACTAAAAACCTCAGCTTCTCAGATAACCCAGTCGACCATACTACTTTCAACAACCGGAGTCGTATAGGCAGTGTATCTGCAAAGGGAGTCTCCACTGAGTTTAATGGTCGATCGGGGGCTCTTAACTGGGATTCACTCCCCGCAAGATTACCCGCATTTCCATCACCTATCTTAGGTGTATACTCAATCTTTCCACATGCGGCATCACACGCATTCCCATTAGAAAAAAAATAAACACAGATATCAATTAGGAAAAGCAGTATATATATTTGCCTTAATCATCCTAGACCTCTAGTCTTATGATCCTATACAGACAATGACTCCCCCGCAGAGTCGCCATTTCTGTGATACTTTTGAACTCAAGGTTTTCCACCTAAGTTTGTAAGAAAGAGAAGACTGGGCCCTATGGTGGGCGCCATTTTTATCTGTAGCGCGATTTTTATGGTCCTGAGTCACGATCGCTTGGGTACTACAGTTCGATTCATTTTTTATCCTATTGAGCTGATTAAGGAAGGGAAATAGATGTCTCTAATTAACCTTGCTTGCATACTGAGTTTGAACAGCGGTCTGTTAGGTTACAGATGCTATGTGGAAGTGGGGCCCAAGCTTTGGTTATTTTTCCTAAGAACACGGTGTCTGGATCATCAGTGAGGTTTTTGGTAATGTGTTTAATTTTGATGCTTCTGGGTTGATTTGGTGAAGGTACTGGATTTTGGGTTTTTTTATTAGTATGCTCGCTAAGATTTTTCAATCTTATGCCTACGTATTCCCATTTGATGAAACAAGGAAATCAGAGTGGTTCTAGTTCCTCCTATTCTATGGGAGGAAAAAGTCGTTTTGGTGTCTTGTTTAAAGACCAAGACGTGAAGCTAAAGGGAGTATATGTATCTTGTTCAAAGCCCAAGATGTGAAGCTAAAGGTGGTTTGGCTGAGAGAGAATTTTTCATCTCTAAAGAGGAGTTGTTGATGTTTGTATGCTGTGAGCAAGGCACAGGTTTGATGCTAAAAGATTGATTGACTCAACCGGGATTTTCTTTATACAAAGCCTAAGAGGAGGCTAGTGACCCAACAAGAGGGTGTTTTTATATGTCTTGTACGAAGCCCAAGACGGAGGCTAAAGGGTTTGTGACCCAACTAGAGGGTCTTTTATACTCAACAAGAGAGTGTTTTTCTATCTCGTACGAAGCCCGAGATAGAGGCTAAAAGGGAACTGACTCAACAAGAGAGTCTTTTATACTCAACAAGAGAGTGATTTTCTATCTCGTACGAAGCCCGAGATGGAGGCTAAAGAGGGGTTTGACTCAACAAGAGGGTCTTTTATACTCAAAAAGAGAGTGATTTGTATCTCGTACGAAGCCCGAGATGGAGCCTAAAGGTGTTTGACTCAACAAGAGAGTCTTTTATACTCAACAAGAGAGTGTTTTTCTATCTCGTACGAAGCCCGAGATGGAGGCTAAAAGTGGTTGACTCAACAAGAGAGTCTTTTATACTCAACAAGAGAGTGTTTTTGTATGTGTCTTGTATGGAGCCCAAGACGGAGGCTGAAAGTGTTTGACTCAACAAGAGAGTCTTTTATACTCAACAAGAGAGTGTTTTCTATCTCGTGCCCGAGATAGAGGCTAAAAGGGGTTGACTCAACAAGAGAGTCTTTTATACTCAACAAGAGACTGTTTTTCTATCTCGTACGAAGCCCGAGATGGAGGCTAAAAGGTTTGACTCAACAAGAGAGTCTTTTATACTCAACAAGAAAGTATGAAAAGGTTAGCTCCACTGGGGAGAATCATTGTACAAAGCCCAAGAGGAGGCTAACTGTGCTGGTGACTGTTTCAGTTGAGTGGCAGGTTCAGTATGTTGGATAAAAGAGAAAATCAGTTCTTATAAAGGGAACAATTAAAGGTAAGGTTGTACTTTGGTACTAATAGGAAGATCAGGGTTATTTCATGTTCTTTAAGGAAATGGGAAATCCAAAGGGTATTGAGACTGTCCAAGTCTACTGGTGTTTTGAGAAATTGATTCTCAGATAGTGAATGATCTTTGTATGATGCCCAAGAGAAGGCTGGTATGTTAAGGGATGAAGGTCAACCCATTAAATGGTCTGACACTTGACTCAGAAAGACAGCTCTAGCAAATTTATGACTAGTTTTTGTTCCTATACCTGTAGAGGTCTCTGGGTCCTTGTACTAAGCCCAAAAGAAGGCATGAGAGCTTTTAAGAAGCCGAAGGGTCCTTGTACAACGCCCAAGAGGAGGCGGGGATGCTTTTAGGAAGCCTGTGGGTCCCCAAACCCCGAGAAGTTCAAGACATGCCATTCACCGATAATAGATCAAGCCATGAAAGTCCGAGAATTTGGAAGAAACTCAAGAGATGTCATTCACGGAGAAAAGATCATCTCTGAGGAGTAGAGTTTCTTTGACAATGTCTAAGGGTGACAGTCTGAGAAAGGGTTCACAGAGAATGCTGCCTTTCACGTCTCCATATTGTTTAACCCCCAAGAGGAGGGAAGACTGTATCTGGTAATCCTATGGGGATCTAGTTTTGACTGTATTTAAGAGTGACCAACAGGGTTTTACCTAGTGCTAGACGTAGTTGCCGGGGAAAACTCTAAATAACTATACTAGTATTACACAGTTGATATTTGACAAGTATATAAAAGTTTGTGAAAGAAGACTTACAGTGAGCAGCCCCACAATACAAATATATATATATATATATATATATATGAAAGCGGGTAAACGCTTACTCGGTTGTAGAGCTTCCATGATGTTTTGTTAGTTGTTCAACAAAGAAAACTTTGATAACAATATTATATTTAAAATCAAAGGAGATGGTGCTTTGAAAAGATTGTTGGGGTTTACAGCTCAAGGAGAGACCCAAGGTTTTATCAGTGATTGCACTGTTGTTTTGAATTTGTACAGGGACTTATACAAGTGACTGATGCCCAAAAAAGGTTTTATGTACAAAGGGATGGGTCTTACACTCTCTCAAGAGGCCCAGAGAAATTTAAAGAAAATAAATGGGGCTTATAACACGAGGGTAGGCCCAGGTAATTTGATTTTTGAAATGGCGATCGCGCCGAGATTTTTGAAAACACGGTGGGTCTTATACAATGACTGAGGCCCAAAAAAGGTTTGGTTTTCAAAGGGGGGTTGGGTCTTACACTCTATTAGAGCCCAAAGTGTTTTAAAGAAGTTTGATGAGGGTTGAATTAATCAAAACCCTAATTTGTTTTCAAAATATATTTTAATTGAATAAAAATTAAATTAAAATGATCAAAATTTGTTAAACATGTGTGAAAACAAATTGTGATCTTGGATTAATGTTTGAAAAATCATGTTTATATCCACAAAATGATTGGAAATAAATCAAGTTTGGAAAATCAAGGGAGAAAAAATATTTCAAATGCTAAAAACAAATAAAACATTAATTCTTTGCAAAAATATCAAATATATGAAATAAATAATATTTTTGGGATTTTTTTATAAAATAAAATATTTTAACATTTTTGTGAATTATTAAAAAAAGAATCAACTAAAAATCATTAAAACTCGGTGAGAAATTAATTTTTGAATCAATTAAATAAAATCACAAAAATTCAAATATTCAAATTTTGAAAAAGGGCGCCAGGAACAATGGCAAGAACACGCGCCACCCTCTGTTTCTACAGATTTGCATTTTCTATCCAATCTCACTGAATACTTGATTATATCATGCAATCTACATATCAATTTGCTCGTTTTCACCTCACGATCATGTCTATGGTCTTTCATTTCATTTATTTTAAGCATGGAATAAGAAATCAAAGAGAAACCTCAAGAACCCTAAAATTTGCATGAAGGCTCAGAAATTCCACACACGATTCAAACAAAGCAATTGATTGAGGGAAAACACTCTATGCATAATTATGAACATATGGCCAAATTATTGTGTAGCAAAAAATGCATGGATCATAGAGTTAGAAGAGCTCATGCTTACCTCTTGCAGCTGGTGATCGTGTTTTGGGTTAGAGGTGTTACAGCTAGGTTCCAATGATGTGGATAGCTTCCCTAGGTGCCAAGTGATGTGCCTGAGTGCTTGGAATGGTTTGAAATAAGCTGGAACTGAAGATGGTATCCCAACTGCAACTTGGTTAAAACCTTGAGCAGTTGGCTGGTGATTTTGAGAAATCAGTGTTCCAGATGTTGTTTAAGTGTTTGGATCACTTCTATATGATGTTTATAAGGTGTGTGTGTGTGTGTGTGTGTGTGTGTGTGTGTGTGTGTGTGTGATTGGTTTGGTTGGAATTGCTCTCAAACTCAAACCCCGATAGTGACTTGCTTTGGAAGGCAAATTTGGAGTGAAAAAGGAGATTTTGAGGAAAGCATATGTTTGATGGCTTTGGTGTACTCAAACTGATTACAAATGAGCTCTATTTATAGTAGAGCAAGTTTGTTTTGCAAGCAATAGTGAATGGCAACTGCTGCAGAGGTTTGGCCAATGTTGATTAATGAGAATCCAAGTCTCCTCTAGCCATTGACTAGAGGTTATGGCACAGGCTGCTGGTTCCCTTGGTCTTGGATATGTCTTGACAGAATTCAGTTGGAAATGGCTCAGTCCATGCCACCTTGGTGCATCCATTGAATGCTCCAAAACAAAATTGGAGTCTTGTCCCCTCTTTAGGGATTTCTAGGTTTGGCATGCTATTTTTAGTTCCAAGGACTTGGGAGGCTTATGGATCAGTGTTTGTCCCTCCTTGGTCTCCCCCTGAGGTGTTCAAATAGATGTGTGTTTGTTATTTGCACAATTTTTGCAAATCGAGCAAAATGCACAAATCTGCCTTGCTTTGACAGTTTTCAGCAAGGCATATTTCCATTATCATATCTCATGGCTCAAGTGGAATTTGATGGAGTTCTTGGCCATTTTGGAAAGCCCTCATATGATGCGACAACTGTTTGATCATAGTTGGTTTTGATACTTTTTGGATCCAAGTGAAAAATTCCCCTACATTTGGAAAAAAGTGAAGGCAGATTCTGACTTAGTGAAAATTTCACTAAGTGTTGGAAAAAAGTGACATTTTCACTTTTTGGATTTTGATCATTCCTTAACTTAAAATCCATGAGGAATTGGAATGAGTTGTGTTTGAAGCTTTTGTAGAGGGCCATGAGAGCTACAAATCCAGCTTTGAATGGGGGAAAATGGGCTTGTGGTTTAGGAGTTATGATCCTCCAAAGTTGGTACCCTATCCACTTTGTTCCATAACTTAGAAAATTTCTAAGTTTTTTATGGTTAAGCCTTTTACAAGTTATCCAACTTTTCTTGATTTTTCTTGATGAATGATGATTCCAATCACACATTAACATCATTTTAGGGTTAGGGAACCATAATTGTGAAAAATCTCAAAAAGTCAAAGTTGACTTTTGTGCACAGTTGACTTTTTGCCAGATGAACTCCAAACTGTGCGATCCTCTATGAAATCAAGTCCTTGACCTAAATCAAACTTGATGGATTGATTTCATAGGTGTTATAGGGTGTATTGAATCATGTCCCAAGGTTTGGGAGCATGTCCTGATCAAAAGTCAAAGGCACAGTTGACTTTTCTCCTGAAACCCTAACTGTGGTTCTGATGAACTTGAAGCTTGTTACTCAAGCTTCTTGGATCAATACATTGTTGCAAATGGACCAATGTAGTGTGTTAGGGACCCTCAAATCATCTCTTGAGGTATTGGCTCATGATTTGTCCCAAAAGTCAACTTAGGGGTGAATTAGGTCAAGAAACCCTAATTCCTGATTTTTAGTGAATGCATCCCCTGAGGCCAAATTGACTTGAGGATTGGGTTTATGAGCTCCCTTAGAGTATTTTAGGTTATGCTTTGAAGCATTGGATCATTCCCAGAGGAAAATTTCCATCTGGAGGCCCTGGTCGACCAAAACCCTAATTTGGTGACATTGGCGATCTTGAGGCTTAATCCACCTGGAAGGTAGCAACCTTGTGCTTAATCCTTGATGTGGGAGTCCTCTTGATCCATTGGGGATGTTTGAGAGGTTTAGACAAGTTGAAGATCATGTCATTCCTTGATTGATCCTTTGTCTAAGAACTCTGAGAGGCCTTGGAACCCTAATTATGATTGTAGTGGATGCTCACCCATCTTTGGGGAGACTGATGAGGTATAATGGTCCATCCATATTGTGATAATGATTTGAACAATGATGGGGAATCTTAGTGGTCAAAATTTGGGGTATGACACGTTTCATAAAAAATAATCTCATCTGCCGTTATGGTGTTCCAAGCCAGATCATTACTGATAATGGATCTAACTTGAACAACAAGATGATGAAAGAGTTGTGCGTTGAGTTTAAGATCGAACACAATAACTCATCTCCCTACCGACCTAAGATGAACGGAGCGGTAGAAGCGGCTAACAAAAACATCAAAAAGATCGTTCAAAAGATGGTTGTAACCTAAAAAGACTGGCACGAGATGCTACCCTTTGCTCTTCATGGTTATCGCACATCTGTCTGCACTTCAACAGGGGCAACCCCTTTCTCTCTAGTGTATGGCATGGAAGCAGTGCTCCCCATAGAAGTAGAGATCCCATCAATCCGGGTGTTGATGGAAGCTAAGCTAACAGAGGCTGAATGGTGTCAGAGCAGACACGACGAACTGAATCTGATTGAAGAAAAGAGAATAACGGCACTATGCCACGGTCAGTTGTATCAGCAAAGAATGAAGAAGGTGTTTGACAAAAAGGTCCGACCCCGTGTCTTCAGGAAAGAAGACCTCGTGCTCAAGAAGATACAATCATTTCTCACTGATTCCTAGGGCAAATGGACTCCGAATTATGATGGCCCTTATGTGGTCAAGAAAGCCTTCTCAGGCGACGCCTTGAGACTTGCAACCATGGATGGAGAGGAATTTTCCTACCCCACAAATGTCAATGTAGTCAAGAAATACTTCGCCTAAACAAAAAAATAACGTCTCGGTGAATTGGAAATCTCAAAGTACAATCCAGGCAAAAGTTAGGGATTAATGTCAAGTAACTACATCTGACAAGGTTAAATCCCTCAGCAGTCATGCCATCCATCAGGAAAACTCCAGTCAAGGTCATCTTCGACAGAAGCTCAGGATGTCCAGAATTCAAAGTTGGTAGAAGGATAGCGGTCGTTATGTTTCAATGTAGCCCTTTCCCTTAAATTACCATTTTCTAACTTTGTAAATACTCTATTGAATCACGCGCTTGGCTGATTTCCATCCCATCAATAAAGTTTGAGCCCTAGTGCTTTTGTTTGCAATTATTATTTGTTTTAGCTTCACAGAATGATGTTTTTTAATATGATCAACGATTCTTGAAATAAAAGAAAAATGAAGTTACTTGTCAAAAACTTTTCTGTTTTTTTTTTTAAATAAAGATGGCAATTCTTTTGACTATTGAACATCGAAAGAATATCGATCGCTTCTCTGAAGGTGGTTGAACCTCAAAGTGCAGAATCAAAGTAATCCCTCTAAACCAATACACCTGAATGAAGAATCAATTGTGTCAGATACCATGTTTCATCTGACATCCCGACAGGGTTCTTACTCTTAAGTCCGACCAACGTTGTTCCCCGCGGGAACTATTTTTTCCTAAGCAAGGCAGAATTGCTATCTTAAACAAGTGATACTTTTCATCCCCGCAGTGGCCGAGTATCCAGTCATGTTCGTCTATTAGTCTGTATGTCGCATCAGTTTTATCATCATATACATACATACATCGTGCATTATTGATTCACATTCATAATCATATTGCATCACTATCACTCTAGTCGGTCTTATCCCCTAGTGATAAAAGTCCTCTCACTCGAGTTGTCAGTTTTTTCCTCGTCAGGAAGTGTTTCGTCTGAACAATCTCTCCTCCAGTTTATTTCTGGATCGGAGATGGTCCTCTGCCACTTTGATAACTTGAACCTCTAAAAGACCAGAAGGCATTCGACAAACATCACTCTTCACCATTAAAGATGATATCTTCGCTTTCCCGGATTAAGGAAAATCCCCAGAGAAAGCCTCCCAACTAAGGACTCTACGCAACACATTGGTTTTTCTCTCCAGAAAGTCAATGTTAATGAAGTCATCAGCACCTCAAAATTGGATTACATCGCATGGCATTTCTACGAGAAGATCTTGAGGAAAAGTATGATGTAATATACCAAGCTGGAAACCGTCTCTCAAGAGACTCGTTTTCCCCAGTAGAGTCAACAAACGGCGTCTCCAACAGAGAAGTTTGAACACCTCTACAACTCAGACGAATGGGTTCCCCAGCAAGTCTGACATCAAAACTTTTTTTCCGTCAAATGGAATCTCCCCAGGAAAATCCGGCGAGAAGTTTGAGGAAAACCTCTACAAATAGCGTCCCTTGTCAAAAAAGTTTATTGACAAAAGAAACTGAGACCAGTTCACTGGCTGAAGACCAGGATCAAGGGGAAGTTTACAAAAGAAACTAAGACCAGTTCCCTGGCTGAAGACCAGGATCGAGGGGAAGTTTACAAAAGAAACTGAGACCAGTTCCCTGGCTAAAGACTAGGATCGAGGGGAAGTTTACAAAAGAAACTAAGACCAGTTCCTTGGCAGAAGACCAGGATCGAGGGGAAGTTTATATCAGAAACTAAGACCAGTTCCTTGGCTGAAAACTGGGATCGAGGGGAAGTTTATTGACAAGAGAAACTAAGACCAGTTCCTTGGCTAAAGACCAAGATCGGGGGGAAGTTTTTACCTTTTTTAAGCATCATTGCTTAGCAAAAGAAGATGGATGAGCAAGCTGCCATTCATAACCACCATCAAAATTTTGGATATTCCGATATTTAATCCTCTTGCACCCCGAATGCCCGAATACCTTCGCCATTCACACCTTCGGGTCCAAGAAAATTAAATAGGGGCATCTGTCATACCCCAAATTTTGACCACCAAGATTTCCTATCATTGTGCAAATCATTACCACAATATGTATGAACTTTCATGCCTCATCAATCTCCTCCAAGATTGTTGAGCATTCACTACAATCAAGAATTAGGGTTTTGAGCCCTCTCAGAGCACTTAGACAAAGGATCAATCAAGAAATGACATGATCTTCAACTTGTCTAGCCTCTTAAAACACCCACAAAGGATCAAGAGGACTCCCACATCAAGAATCAAGTACAAGGTTGCAGCATTCCAAGTGGATCAAGCCTTAAGATCGCCTGTGTCCCCAAATTAGGGTTTTGGTCGACTAAGGCCTCCAGATGAAAATTTCCATCTGAACATAAGCCAATGCCTCAATGTGTGGCCCTATAAGCTTAAAAGGATCTCAAGAGCCCACCCACAATGGCAAAATCAGCTTGAAGGTCCATCTATCAAAGAATCAGGAATTAGGGTTTTGACATAATTCAACCCTTGAGTTAACTTGTGAAGTGAGGCATGGCTTGAAGCTTCAAAATGAACTTCAAAGACTTCAAATACATCATGTTGACATGTTTACAAGATTTGATTGACTCAAAGAGCTCAAATCATAAGCCCCAATAGCTCAAAACCATTTGATCACAAATTAGGGTTTCTGAGGGAAAAAGTCAAACCCTATCCTCGACTGTTGGCCTACCCTTGATCTCAAACCTTGGGGAGGGATCTAAGACATTCCTAAATAACCTTGGACGCCATCCATGAAGTTTGATTGAACCCAAGGATTGATTTCACAAAAGAATCACAAAGTCAAAATTTCATCTGATAAGAAAAGTCAACTGTACAAAAGTCCAAGTTTGACTTTTTGGATTTTTGGTCAACCAATGCTCCTTAACCCTAAAACAATGTTAATATTTGATTTGAATCATCATTCATCAAGAGAAATCAAAGAAAGTCGGTTAACTTGCAAAAGGGGTAACCATAAAAAAAACTTAGAATTTTTCTAAGTTATGGAACAAAGTGGCTAGGGTACCAACTTTCAAGGATCATAACTTGAGATCCAAGCAACCATTTTGGGTGATCCAAAGCTGGATTTGTAGGTCTTGCTACACTCTACAAAAGCTTCAACTAAATCAAGTTATAATACTTCATGGATTTTTAGTTAGTAGTGGATCAAAGTGGTGAAAAAACCAAAATATGTCAAAAAACACTTAGTGAAAATTCTGCCTTGAAATTTCAGCATGAAACATTAAACTTCCAAGGCATTTTTCACATTGATCCAAGATGAATAAATAAAATTTTCAAACTTCAATGTTTTAGTACATCATTCAAGCTTTTCAAAAAGTACAAGAAGTCTCTCTAATTCATTTTGAGCTGAGAGATACATCCATGGGAAGTTAGCTCCAAAATCTGATTTTTCACTAAGTCAGAATTGTGCATTTGGTCGAATTTGGATATTATGAGTCATCAAAGACGTGTTTATCCATCTGTACACCTCAGGGGGAGACCAAAGAGGAAAAAACACTGATCCATAAGCCTTCCAAGTCTTTGGAACTACATATAGGTCTGTCATCCCTAAAAGCTAAAAATGCCTCAAGACTCCAATTTTGTTTTGAGACATTCAATGGATGCATAGAGCTGGCATGTATTAGTCCATGATCAACCAAATGAGTCAAGATGAGCTCATACAACAGAGGGCCATAGGCCTGTGCTCTAATCTCAAGTCAATGGCTAGAGGAGACTTGAGATTCCATTTGATCCACATTGGCCAAAGGCCTGCTGCAGTTGCCACACATTGTTGCTTGCAAAACAAACTTGACACACTAAAAATAGACCTCAATTGTGATCAGTTTGAGTACACCAAAGGTCCTAAATAGATGCCTTTCTCAAAATCACCACTTTCACTCCAGAAACACCTTCTCTTGCAGGTCACTATCAGGTTTTGCATTTGAGAGTGATTCCAACCAAACCAATGGTTCACACACCTCACATATAACTTATAGAGATGATCCAAACTCTTACATAACATCTGGAACATCAATTTCACAAAATCACCAGCCAACTACTCAAGTTCTTGACAGAGTTGCAGTTGGGGTACCATCTCATGTTCCAGCTCATTTCAAACCAGAGGTTTTCCAATCAACCTAAGCACTTAAACATATCCATTGAGGTACAAGGAAGCTATCCAAATCGTTGGAACTCATCTGTAACACCTCCAAACTAGAATTCGATTCTCACTTGCAGAGGTAAAACTTGAACTCTCAAACTCAATGAATCATGCATCATAAACATGTTTTCTTGTTACCATTGTGTTTCTGGATGTATGTAGATCATTTACCCTCAATCAATTGTTGTTTACAGTTCGTGTATAGGATTTCATTGAGTTCATGCCAATTTTAGGGTTCTTCAGGTTTTATCAGATTATGTTTTGATTCACTTAATTTCAATAAAATTGAGTATTTCCATTGTGTTCCTCATCTGAAAACGCACGATTTTCATATTTGGATCATGTGAAATGGTTGAGAGATGAGTGAGGTAGGAGGCTTCACATATCTGAGCTTGAAGATGAAGATGGCCATGGCGCCATTCTTCAGAAATCTAACTTGTTTTACTATATATTTATTGCTTGCCATATATTAAATGAATTGGCATTGCGCCCCAGTGGTTGATCAACTGGTTTGTGAGTATTGAGGGAGCGAGAGGTCTGGGGTTCGAATCCCCCTCGCCCCAGACCTCTTTTTTATCACTTGTCCTATTTTAATATTATTTATATTATTTTTGTTAGTAACTTGGAAAATTAATTTCTCATTCAATTTTAATCATTTTTTATTGGTTCTTTTTCTGAAAAATCACAAAAATATTAAAGTATTTTATTCTACAAAAAAATCATATTTATATTATTTATTTAATATAGAAATCACATACACAGTTATTCCCACCTCACACATCACATACCAAAACATATAGTATGTCACAAATACATAACCTGTATCAATTATCCAACATAATCACGTATTTGCACATAAGGCATACCAAGTCATCACATATAGAAAACGCATCACACATCACATAGCATATGTCTATGCCTAAAACATATTATTCACAGCCAATGCATTTATCACATATGCACATCAATTTACCAATCCAATCATAAATCTCAACACATATTCAATGATTTCACAATTTCCAACACATAATCACATAATCAATCAAATCATGATTTTCCACACATAATGCGTCCATTCACAATCACATATGTCAATCAAACATATACCATTCAATACAATTGCACATATTTCATCTCATCAATCACAATCACATTTCCATGCACAATTAATTCATGATTTATGCAAATGCACATAGATCGACACAACGACTCTATGCACATGCCATGCGGTACCGACTTCCAATGTCACATGTGTCATCATCAGTTCACTCAGGAACTATTGGAACCATCGCTCGTTACTGAGAATCTCAAGTAACTCCCCGTCGGGCCTACGATGTTCACCCGTCGCTTTAGGTCCTCAGGCAGCGCCTCATATTTTCGAGGCACACGACGTTAAGGATTGCTTTAAGTCTCCAAAGGAGCACACAATCGTCTATAACCATCGCTTTCGGTCCTCAGGCATCGCCTCATATTTTCGAGGCACACGATGTTATAGCAGATTCATCGCTTTCAGTCCTCAGGCATCGCCTCATATTTTCGAGGCACACGATGATATAACAGATTCCCTCTGGAATCAAACCGCCACTCAGGACGTTTCAACAATGCATATTATGATGTTTGGCATACAATGACTCATGACATTCACATTGCACCCACATACACATCCATAATCATGCATAAATCAACGATTACCACATATCGCATTTTCTTGCCCTTAGGCCACAAATCAACAACCACAACAACTACAACAACTTGTCACATGATTCAACATCATCACATTCATGCATTGCAAACAATTCAAACAATGCATTTCAAACCATAAAGGCCACCGCACAACATACATTGAATTTCACATAACCAATGCATTTACTACACAACAACAACATTATCACAACATCGCATCACAACACCTTATCATAACATTTCATTACATGTATTCACATCATATACAGCACACAAGTTATACGTTACATCTCAAAAACACGTAGCATGATAACACAACATTCGCACACCAATACGACGGTAAAAATCCGACAAACCAACACTTTTTCAAAATCACGACTTAAATAAATCATCTACTGACATCCAACCCATTTTTAAAAGCAAGAACATTTCATAAGTTTTCCAACGCTTCGAACGGGGACCAAAACGGACTTACGGATCAAAAGTTATGAATTTTTGAAGTTTCTTAAATTTTTCACTTGTCCAGACCTGCGCGCTGAGCGCCCGACCTGCGCGCTGAGTGCCCGACCTGCGCGCTGAGCGCGAATCCTGCTACGAATTTAGCCTTAAAAACACCATTTTTAGACTTCCGGACATCCGTTTTCGATTCCGTAAAAAGCTGCGATCTCAGAATTCAACGTACTACAATATTTTCACTATTAAAAACCATCCAACACATTTTCCATTTTTTGACATATTTTGAAACATAATTTTATCATTGAATTCTAAATTCGAACTCGATCGAAACCGTCAGAAAACACGCAAACCCCCATTCCCGATTAAAACCAAACCTATACCAACATTACCAGACATATCCAAACACTTTTACTCGATCACAACATCAATTGCACAAAAACATCAATATATCAAAAACTCAACAGTTACGAATTCGACTCGATTCAATCAAACGATCACTCTAAATCAAGACCCAACATCACACGACTCTACTACGTGATTTATTCTGACTTTCGTCCGTGAAAACATCGATTTCTATTCATTTTTCTCATTTCGACCTAGAATTGGAAACTAGAAAAAATAACCAAAACAATCCAGGAAAACATACACATATACATATACAAGCAAGATATAATCGAAACTTCTCACCCTTACCCGATTATTCGCGCTTGAAACGGAGTTCCCGCGATTTTCCTCTTTTCTCTTCTTCTCTCTTTCTTTCTTCTCCTTTCTCTTTTCTTCTTTTTCTTTTCTTTTTCTTTCCTCTCTTTTTCTCTCCACTTACTATTTATTCAAAATATCTAATCCCCTAAAAAGACCATTTTACCCTTCAACTCAAATATCTCGCAAACGCTCTCAAAATGCGATAAAACATAAACATACTGATGAATTATATTTCAGAAAATAAAAGTTGAAAAGAAGTAATAATTTAATACAAATATTTTATCTATCTGAGAAATTAACCAATTAGCAGGTAAAATACCATAATTCACACAGTTCACAAAATTCAAATAAATGAAATATATAAATAGAATTAAACAAATCGGGCGTTACAATTCTCCCCCACTTAGACATTTTCGTCCTCGAAAATCTAACCGATACGAACAACTCCGGATACGACTCTCGCATCCGACTAACAAACCAACATGCCAACAAAAGGCACACCACGAATAACACAACTAACAAACCACCTCGCTAACAGCAGATACAACAACACGACACGACGACAACTACGACGACAAGATGCAAAGCCCATACAATGCACTTGACGACCAACTCACAACTCAAGGAAAACCACGATACCAACACACAGGTTCACCTTAGAACCGAAACACAACAAGATCGTTACCCTACCATAGGTAACACTCCCCTAATTCCCCACAAAGGAATTAGCCACTCGCACTCGAACCAACACGATGGAAACGAGACAACAACACAAACAAGAACATAAAGTTCCACGACACCACAAGTTCTCAACAACATCAACAAAACCAGAACACCAACATCCTTATCACACAACCATACTACAACAATGCTACGATTCACCAATCGAACATATAACCAAAACATCCATCTACATAGTAGCCCATGAATAATATTCAAACCTTTCACCTAGCACTTCCATTCCGGAACATCCAATGGTCTCTTCACTCCTACCTGTTCCCAATGTTCAACCTATGAACTCTTACAAGTCACACACGCATATACGAATTGTGTCACATCACGCTTCCGCCGCGCACTCTGATTACTCAAAACCCTCAAGTCTACCAATCTCACGTCCAAAGCCTAACTCTTTCGCATATTCACCAAAAACCACTGTTCACTCTTAATATACCCAACCTTACACTCTACTGCATTATCTCTCACACCAGATACGAGTCTCTGAACTGCTCAAATAATTCTCATCCATCCAAACAGACATGCACTAAAACTTTCGACTTAACTTTCCAAGCAAGACCTTACCTTTACCAACAGGATAATTCCAACTAAAGTCATAACTCATCACAAGTTCCAACCATCCTCTCTGTCTCATACTCTATTCCTTCAGACCAAATAAGTACTCAATATTCTTGTGATTACTAAACACTTTGAACCCAGAACCATAAAGATAATACCTCCAAATTTTCCAACACAATACCACCGCAACCAACTCCAAATCCTGAATAGTATAGATCCTCTTATGAATCCTCAATCGTCATAAAGCATAAGCTACGACTTTACCCTCTTGCATTAACCCACTGACTAAACTCATCAAGGACACATCACAATACCTCATCAACGGTTGATTAGGATCACACAGAATCAAAACGGGAGCCGTAGACAAATCCTACTTCAGCTCTCTCAAACTTTCCTTACAATGAACATCCAAAACAAACGACTCACCCTTTGCAAGTCAACCGAAGTAACGAAAATGTTAACTTGGAAAAACCTTCCATAACCTCCGGTAATAATCAACTCAAGTCCAAAAAGTTTCTAATCACCTTAACCGACTTCGGAGCCTCTCATGAAGAACTACATCTACTTCCGATGGATCCATAAAAATACCATCATCAAAAATAACATATCCAAGAAAACTAACCTTTTCAACCAAAATTATCACTTGAAAAAAAACTTAGCATAACACTTCGTCTCTTTTCAACACTTGTAATTCAAATCCCAAACACTCTTCCTGTTCTTCCTCCGAGTTTATAACAGATCCGAATATCCTCAATTAAAACCACTACGAACTTATCCAAATTCAGGACACAATCAAATCGGCCACTAAATCTCAACACCATTTATATAAGAAAGAACATCTCAATCCGAGTTACGAATCCAAAGTTATGGATTTAGGAAAAAAAACTCAAGTTTCAATTTTTTTTTTTTTTTGCTCCAAGTCGCGCTAAGCGGGCTCTGTCCCGCGCTGAGCGCGCTCCTTACTGCCTGGAGAGGTTCAAAATTCTGCAGACCGCGCTGAGCGGGCACCTGCGCGCTGAGCGGGCACTGCGATTTTCAGAAAAAATAGCCCTTCGACAGTCCTTCCCAAAACTCACCATTTTCATCTCAAATCAGCTCCAACCAACATAACAAGTATCAACAACCCACCAAAAGGAACTCTTAATATCAATATTGCATCCGCACATAAGGGTTTTCTCAAGATTTCCATTAATGCTCGAAAACTCCAAAGACTCCAAACCTCACCAGAACTCTAAGTTTCACTTTCCAAAGTCTCAATACCATTATACACCTCATGCTTGTTATTCCATTCAATCATCAGTTCCTTGTATTACTATCAATACTGGAGCTCTCTAAGACAACACACTTGGTCTCACAAATCCCTTTTTCCAGTAAATCTTCCAACCACTCTTTCAATCTGAGTTTCACTTCCTAAAAGTTTTTTCTACTTACTTAGCAGATCCAAACCTCAAATCCTTACCTTCGTCCAATTTGAGTTCACACTCTACTCTCTGAGAACAACCATTAACGATACCCAATCGTTTTCTCTCAATGACTTCCCAACTGGACCAACATACAAAAACCTCGAATTCGGCTCACCTTCAGATATTAGAATCTTCATCGACTCAACAAAACAATCTGTAACCATTTCCTTAATTCCAAACAATTTATTTCACCCACTATTAAAGCCGGAAAGACACGCCTATTCCATCCAACATAATTTCCGTCTGCTATCAACAAGAGATTAAGGGTGATCAGTTCCTCAATTTGTCAATAGACAGCCGACAATCATGATGGGGCATAAACCGTCTTTACCAACTATAATAGCATTCCTTACATCCTGTGCACCAAACTACCTAAGGGACAAATCCTTAGTTGACATAAGCCTTACCTCCGCATCCCCTCTTAAACCGGGAACCAACACGACCCAAACAACACTTACACTCTTGCAACCAACGGCACACTGAGCCAATGCTCCCCACCTGAAGCAACATGGAGAAGTACAAGCTCCTCCCCCACTTATCACATTCTAACTCCTGCAGACAAGGATTAGAAAACCAGAAAGTACTGACAGTGTTTCCCACACATATCACGTACTAAGGAACAAACAACAACGATAGTATTCAACTGTCACACCAACTGACTCAACAACTTGGCCGGACGGACCGACCTGCTCTGATACCACTAATGTAACACCCAAATTCCCATCGCGAATAAATAATACATAAATAAAATCAGAGTGACTAAAAATTTATTTTTCCGACAGAAACAGGGATGCCACACTTAAAGAAATAAAACATATTCCCTGCTCAAATATTTGATACATAGCATAAAATAGAGTACCCTCAAAGGGAAACTTTTTCCATATAAGGGAAATGTCAATTATGGAATAAAGCGGAAATATCCATAACCGACTTGTTTTACAAATAAATGGTTTTAGAACATCAAAATATAAATACAAAAATAATACAAAATATATTCAACAATTATATATATATACGACATAATCGTTCCCCGACTCCCGTGCTACGTATCAGAGCAGACACCAAGACCTACAATCAGAACGGAAGACTAATCTCCACAAAAGCCCCAAGACTACAAATCTGCAATGCCTCATAGAGCATTATAAAACAGCAGAAGGGTGAGAAATAACAACTAAACCAAGATTGCATAATAATATGCAAAAACACATAAAAATCACATACACAGTTATTCCCACCTCACACATCACATACCAAAACATATAGCATGTCACAAATACATAACCTGTATCAATTATCCAACATAATCACGTATTTGCACATAAGGCATACCAAGTCATCACATATAGAAAACGCATCACACATCACATAGCATATGTCTATGCCTAAAACATATTATTCACAGCCAATGCATTTATCACATATGCACATCAATTTACCAATCCAATCATAAATCTCAACACATATTCAATGATTTCACAATTTCCAACACATAATCACATAATCAATCAAATCATGATTTTCCACACATAATGCGTCCATTCACAATCACATATGTCAATCAAACATATACCATTCAATACAATTGCACATATTTCATCTCATCAATCACAATCACATTTCCATGCACAATTAATTCATGATTTATGCAAATGCACATAGATCGACATAACGACTCTATGCACATGCCATGCGGTACCGACTTCCAATGTCACATGTGTCATCATCAGTTCACTCAGGAACTATTGGAACCATCGCTCGTTACTGAGAATCTCAAGTAACTCCCCGTCGGGCCTACGATGTTCACCCGTCGCTTTAGGCCCTCAGGCAGCGCCTCATATTTTCGAGGCACACGATGTTAAGGATTGCTTTAAGTCTCCAAAGGAGCACACAATCGTCTATAACCATCGCTTTCGGTCCTCAGGCATCGCCTCATATTTTCGAGGCACACGATGTTATAGCAGATTCATCGCTTTCAGTCCTCAGGCATCGCCTCATATTTTCGAGGCACACGATGATATAACAGATTCCCTCTGGAATCAAACCGCCACTCAGGACGTTTCAACAATGCATATTATGATGTTTGGCATACAATGACTCATGACATTCACATTGCACCCACATACACATCCATAATCATGCATAAATCAACGATTACCACATATCGCATTTTCTTGCCCTTAGGCCACAAATCAACAACCACAACAACTACAACAACTTGTCACATGATTCAACATCATCACATTCATGCATTACAAACAATTCAAACAATGCATTTCAAACCATAAAGGCCACCGCACAACATACATTGAATTTCACATAACCAATGCATTTACTACACAACAACAACATTATCACAACATCGCATCACAACACCTTATCATAACATTTCATTACATGTATTCACATCATATACAGCACACAAGCTATACGTTACATCTCAAAAACACGTAGCATGATAACACAACATTCGCACACCAATACGACGGTAAAAATCTGACAAACCAACACTTTTTCAAAATCACGACTTAAATAAATCATCTACTGACATCCAACCCATTTTTAAAAGCAAGAACATTTCATAAGCTTTCCAACGCCTTGAACGGGGACCAAAACGGACTTACGGATCAAAAGTTATGAATTTTTGAAGTTTCTTAAATTTTTCACTTGTCCAGACCTGCGCGCTGAGCGCCCGACCTGCTACGAATTTAGCCTTAAAAACACCATTTTTAGACTTCCGGACATCCGTTTTCGATTCCGTAAAAAGCTGCGATCTCAGAATTCAACGTACTACAATATTTTCACTATTAAAAACCATCCAACACATTTTCCATTTTTTGACATATTTTGAAACATAATTTTATCATTGAATTCTAAATTCGAACTCGATCGAAACCGTCAGAAAACACGCAAACCCCCATTCCCGATTAAAACCAAACCTATACCAACATTACCAGACATATCCAAACACTTTTACTCAATCACAACATCAATTGCACAAAAACATCAATATATCAAAAACTCAACAGTTACGAATTCGACTCGATTCAATCAAACGATCACTCTAAATCAAGACCCAACATCACACGACTCTACTACGCGATTTATTCCGACTTTCGTCCGTGAAAACATCGATTTCTATTCATTTTTCTCATTTCGACCTAGAATTGGAAACTAGAAAAAATAACCAAAACAATCCAGGAAAACATACACATATACATATACAAGCAAGATATAATCGAAACTTCTCACCCTTACCCGATTATTCGCGCTTGAAACGGAGTTCCCGCGATTTTTCTCTTTTCTCTTCTTCTCTCTTTCTTTCTTCTCCTTTCTCTTTTCTTCTTTTTCTTTTCTTTTTCTTTCCTCTCTTTTTCTCTCCACTTACTATTTATTCAAAATATCTAATCCCCTAAAAAGACCATTTTACCCCTCAACTCAAATATCTCGCAAACGCTCTCAAAATGCGATAAAACATAAACATACTGATGAATTATATTTCGGAAAATAAAAGTTGAAAAGAAGTAATAATTTAATACAAATATTTTATCTATCTGAGAAATTAACCAATTAGCAGGTAAAATACCATAATTCACACAATTCACAAAATTCAAATAAATGAAATATATAAATAGAATTAAACAAATCGGGGCGTTACAGAAGTCATTTCTCTACTTATCAAAACAGATAACTCAAATCAAACCCTAACCCTAGATAATTGCTCTAAGTGGCACACATGTTGACACAAATATCCAAGTTGTTGTCCATCTGTTATCCTGGTAAATCCTCTCTTTCATCTAACTACTGTAAGAGGCAAGCCTCTGGATTATTTACATCCATGCCACTGTCCCTCTCTTAGTATAAGAAATTCCTAAGGAAAAATGGCATCCCTCCTTCAGGATAACACCCCTATAAAGGAAATTATGGCATTGCAGGATTCGTATATCCCAGTTAAAGTAATCCTCCTTTATCATCAGTCACCCAAAAATTGTGATAAACATACCAGATGTCTCCCTTTAGAGATGACAAATTCCCTCTCGGTCAAACCTTTTAGCTTCAATCTTGGGCTTTGAACAAGACACAAATACTCCATTTAGCTTCAATCTTGGTCTTTGAACAAGACACCAAAATATCTTTTTTCCTCCCTTAGAATAGGAGGAACTACGATTGCTCTGATTTCCCTGTTTCGTTTAAACGGGAATATGTAGGCATAAGATTATGAAAATCTTAGCGAGCATACCAAACAAATACTCTAGGTCTAGTACCTTCACACATCAATCAAACATTAGGTCCAGTACCTTACCAAAAAACATCGGGAAAACCCGAACATCAGCAAAAACTCACTCTCTCTCTCATATTTCCCAAGAAACTTTCCCAACCCATTAACGGATAAACATCATCAAGTACAAAGCAAACCTAAAGCTAACAACCTGTGGATAACCACATATAGGATGGGTAATTGACAACTCCCCATTGTATAACCTGGCCCCGAACTCCCCGAATCTCTTTAAGCGTTTGTTCAGTTAAACATTCGCGTGCAAGGTTAGTTTTAGATAGCTTCCCTTTCCCTTCCATCTTCATGGGATAAATAAGAAATCAGAAAGTAGCACCCACTCCTCTTCATTGAGGAGAAAACCCAAATTCCATGATAAGGTGGTCACGTCACCGACAAAAATCGCGCGCTACAATCCCAAAATAGCCTGGATATGCAAGAAAAGGAAACAAATCTAGAAATCTCTCGCCTTCCTGCTACGACTACACATAGCATGCCCTTGGAAAATATATGGGCACTTGCTCAAAATAGGGGGGCTATGGTTGGGCTTCTATGGCCCGTAGCAGATCCTACAACTGCCAATAACAACCATCTGGTTTTTGTGCTGAGAATTCTCGATCCTTCACCATTTTCCTTCCTTTGCTTCAATTTGGTTCCTCTTTTGCTCGGAATACCTCTTAAAGTTTGAAATTACCAACAACATGATAACAAGACATAAAATGTGATCAAATAAATTAAATCGAACAAAAAACGGGAAATTAATGAAGTAAAACGACTAATAAAAGCAATTTGAAAACCACTTATCAGGAAGCGGCAAGGATCTTCCTATGGAACTCTAGCATTTGTATTCACCTCGTGGGGGGCAAGGATCTTCCGGAGGCAGTCCTTCATTTGTATTTTCCTCATGGGCAACATGGATCTTCTGATGGAAGTCCAACATTATCGCATTGGCTTAGGAGGTGGAAAGGATCCTTCAGTCAAGGTCCAACACTTCAAGGTTTCTTTAGTCTTTTAAGCGTGCGACTCTGTAAAAACTGAAACAACACAAAGAGGGGTGCCTCATAAAAAATCCGACCTACGTAGGGGACAAAGTGTCACCATTTTATTCAAAGTATACTTATAAATCTCTTAAAGGAGTTACAAACGGCAAAGACATTAGCTCGCCTTATCCAAAAATAAGAATAATTCATTAAAGCGTAAACTTGTGTATGTCCTACCTTTCGGCCTTGGCGATGTTCTCGCTTGACAAATTCATACTTTCAAGATTAGTTCCAGCAACTCGTATTTTGATACTCATGATACGACCTGACTTATTGCGCATCTTTATGGGAGGCATGTTGCCTCGTGACAATTTAGTCACCATTATGCTTCACCGCGTCTATTTATTATCTTGTTTTCTTCCTTCGAAAGTCGATGATGATTCTGAATAACCATTGGTAGTATGACTACTACAAAATACACATTCGGTAACATTATATTTCCATGGTCATTCCATCCACCGTTGTAATATATGAAACTGGATGCGCCTTTTTTTTTTGAAATACATTTTATCACGGTTGATAGACACAACCATTGTGATAGAGTGAGGGGTACATGGTTCGAATCCTGGCATCACCATTTTTTCCATTTTTTTCATATTACAAAAAGCGTGTATCACTTAAATTCATAAAAAAAATAAAAAATTAAAGATTATTTAATCACGGATTTAATAATTAACCGTTGTAATATTATTTATACAACTTTTTCCCTTCCCTAAAGAGAGAAACACTCTTTCCAACTATAATGATGATTGAAAATTTTCTTCAGTTTTCAAGACGGTCACAATGTCATTCAAGAATATCAACCATTGGAAGTAATCATTTTAAGCATTAAATCATTAGATATTTTATCTTCAACCACCTCTATAAAGGCACAGTTTCATATAATGAATTTCCACTTATTCACAATTATTCTTCTTAACTACATATATCAACATGAGTTCTCTATCTGAAAATGCTAACAAAAATATCTCAACTGAAGTTACCACAGTACAACACCGTGATCAAAAGTCAACTGGGGAGGTCCAACCATCTAGATCGATTGATGTTAAGGATACACTAAGGGTTAGGAAGGCCAAGAAGAAGAAAAAAAAGAAGCTGAAGAAGAAGAAGAAAAAGGTTCCCAGGAAGTTTTGGTACTATGATTCTGACGAGGGTAGTGAGGAGAGAGTCATAGATTATGAAGATTCCTTTGTTGCTAGGGGTTATTGTTCCAACATTGACAATATATATTGAAATAATTTATGTACTCTGCCCTCTTGGCCCTCTTAATGAAATTTTTTATTATTGTTATATATACTCTTTCATTTATATCATTATATATTATTGTTTTACAAAAAAATAGTACAAGCCAACAAAAATAACAATAACAATCGCAACAGTGATGAAAAATAACTATGACAATAATTAATACGTCTCTAGCAATTGTTTTCATAAATAATAAATAAATAAATTGTGAGAGATTTAACCACGGTTTTAGCAAAGAACCATTGTAAAAGTTTAAACTTATATCACGGTTTTTTTCCTAACCGTGATGAAAAATGATATTTTATATCACGGTTTTTCTTTCTAACTGTGATGAAATGTGATATTTTTTACTATATAAGCGAAAGTATCTATCTTTCAGTACATAATAATCGTTTCTCTCAAATGAAAACCCTAACATATTTTATTCTTCTCTCTCATACCATAACCCTAACATCCATGTCACTCGTTAAACTTTCTTAAACCTTCATATTCGTCTTCACCTATCTTTATGATACTCTTTTATCATATTTCAGGTTCGTTCATTAAACTTACTTCGATTCCATTTACATTTCTTGTTAAAAATGGGTTCTCATTTTTTATATGGTGAATGTTCCCATTTTTTCAGATTCGTCTTCACCACCTTAACAAAGCGTATACTTTGGCTATGATACATATGGTTTGTGTAGCTATGAGAAAAAATACAAGAAGTATGATGTTATTGTGTTAACTTCATTCACCTTGTACTTCTTTTTCATAGCTTTATAAACTAGATGAAAATCATAATTTGTTCCAGATCCACGATTAGTTCAAAAAAAGGTGTGTTCTTTTAACATTACATAATATCTTATGTTGTTGTATGTTGTTGTATATTTCTATTGTTGTCCCGGAACCTTATTTTGTTGTATGTTGTTGTGTTGTTGATAAACGTCATTTTATGTTGTTGATAAATGTTGTTGTATGTTGTTGATTAATGTTTTAAGAATTTAAAGAACAAAACATTGCTAAGTCACAAGAAAGAAGCTTCTTGTGACTTTGCAATGTTTTGTTCTTTATAAAATTCTCAAAACATTACATAACATCTTGTGTTGTTGTATGATGTTGTATGAAGTTGAGTTTATTATATACTATTTAGATTGTTGGTTTCACTGTTGCTACGCGAAAAATGACACAGAATCGCCACCGAATTTTATTTATTCCAAGTTGAAAGGGAAAACATCGATAAAACCCCTTAAATGTGAAAAATGGTCTCGTAACCAAATTTTGGGTTCGGAAGTCGGTTATGTGAGGGGAAGGTATTAGCACCCCCTCACATCCATCGTACTCAATGGGAACTATCTAAGTTGTCTAAGCTCGAATGGGTGTGTTAATCTAAAAGTCAACTTGCTAAAGAAAAAGAGGGTTGGTTTTTTATAGGGTGCTCGCCAAGGATTGGGGTCCTTGTGCCTACATATCCTTATTATGAGGAATCAGAGAGCTCCGTAGTTTGGAGGCTTGAGAAATGATTGTGTGTTGGTTGATTTTATACCTTGAAAAAGGGCTTTTGGATGATGCCCTAAGGCGAAAAAGAAGTTTGGTGTGTTGATGTTGTTTCTAGGGTTTTGAAAGAAAGTTGTTCTTGATTAAGATTGCACTAAAGACTATGGGTAGAGGTGAATATTTCGAACGACCAAGTCGAGCGTCTTGTGTTTAAAATACTCAGAGTAAGTGTAGGGGAAGCTCCATTCTCACTTCTTCTCCACCACATAAGGCTCATGGCACGCAATCCTAATCGTATTTTATTGTGTTTTTGAATTTGTTGAGAAAAATGCTCCTTGATGTTGGATCAAGGGTTTTATTTCTTATTAAGAAAATGATTGAAGTGGTGTGAACAAGGTTAATGGCGATGCACGAGGCAATCGACTTACAAGTTGGGGTATGGCTTGATATATGGATCAAGAATGCTTTTAGGGTTCGGTCCTAATTCGTAAGACGTCTAACTAGAGAAACAAAGGAAAACAAGATAACAAAGTACATCAAATGGGGGAGGGATACATGACAAAATACAAGGGATGATCAATGCGAGAAATAAAGAGGCCTCGTTGTGAGGTAGCCCAAGAGGAAGCTGTGTGTGTGCAAAGTGTCCTAAACTAAACAATGAATAACAACAATACAAGTCCTATGATTTTAGGGTGATGCAACAGTAACCATTTTGCGATTTAAGATCACAAGTTTCAAATAACAACTCAAGTCAAGCCTAAGTCACGCACGAAGCCTAATGAACTCTTACAAAAAAACTCTCATGTCTCAAATTTTAAACCCAAGAATCAAAACTAAATTATTTTTTTGTCCTTTTTTTTCATTTTTTTATATTTTTTTTAAATATTATTAATTAAAAGTTATAATTCCCGAAACCAAAAAAATCTAATCCTAAAATTAAAAGACATTAATCATAAAAAAGTTAAAATCACTAATCGTAAAAATAAAATTATTTATCATAAAGGAAAACTTGAAAATATTAATCCTAAAATCTTAAAATTCTAAAAAAACAAGATAATTGGGCTGAGAAAAAAAGTGAGCAGAAGCCCAAGTTTAGCAAAATAACCCAGGTCAGACCTCCCTTGGGCCCAAACCCGGTCTGGCTAGTTTATGAGGGATACTTAAGAAAACATAAATGTATGCAACAGTTATGTTGTACCACAAGAACAACTTATCGTGAAGAAAAAAAAGCACAATCAGTAACGCATAGTGAGGAAGCAACTTCAAAACACGATCTCACGCTCTATCTCTCTAACTCTCGGATTCTCGTTTCTTCAATCTGTCTCACGATTTCTCTCAATATATTCTCCATTCGAATCGTGTTTCTGCAACCCACGCGTATTTCCTCTATTTCAAACGCTTTCATCCAAACTGAAATGAAACTCCTGAACAACAGAACAACAATCGATTCAAAGAAATGCACAATATGAATCTAGTCCCTCATCTTTCAGAAAAAAAGTCCTAATCCATGCTCTCCAAAATCCGAAAAAATAAACTTTCTTAAAACCGTTCTTTTCCTAAAAAAATTGAGTTATCTTCTCTGATTCTCAATCGCCCTCTTCTTCAACTCAATCGTGATTCTCACTGAAGCCTCTTCCTAAAAAAATAATTTTGAATTGATATGAATTGGAATTGATGAATGGTTTAGTTTACGGATTAATATGGTATGGGTATTGAAGGCTCTAAGATTTGACTAAATTTTGGAAAAACATGGTGTTGAACAAGATGTCTTATCATGAAGAAAATTGTTAAAAGAAAACATGTCAGACAAGATGTCCTATCTTGAGGACTCGACATCTTGGTCTGATATAATAGGTTATTGCAGATATGTTCCAAGATTTAAGGCGTAATCAGAACATGGATCAAGGAATGACTGAACAGAGATTTCGAAGCCCATTGACAGCTGAAGATTATAAAAGAAAGACCAAGACCTAGGGCAAAAGTAGTAGACCTGGTTAAGACTTTTGTAAAAATAAAAATAAGGGTTTAGGGTTTTGAGGGTCGTGTACTTTCTTGTATTGTAAGTCACCCTCTGTATCAGTTTGATACATTGTGGCTGACATAGGTTTACGTATTCAGAAACCTGTAGGTAATGAATTGTATATTGTCCTTGGATGAAGCTATTAAGAAAATTCAAGTATTATTGTTAGTCATGAATCTTGACTGATTATTGTATTGGAAGGGTTGTCTTTCAATTGAACAGTTTGATGCAATTACTGGAGGTTGTAACTGTTAGATATCACTGAGGTGATTTAGAAATTGAGATAGGCTTCTCTTATCAAGATAGGTTTCTAGATAGAATTACACTGGGTAGGGAATTAAGTTATAAGTTACCAGAGGTTGTATACCTAGAATTAATACTACTGATAGTGAATTCATTCCTAGCTTGGTAGCCCCCTGATGTAGGTGTTGTTGTTCACCGAACTGGGCATCATATCTTGGTGTTATTTATCATTCTGTTATGTTCAATTCAGTCTGCTCTTATGTTCTAAAATATTTGTCATAATAGATGTTGAAACATCTGTCATGACACTGTGATGAATTTGCAGTGTTTGGATGTTTTTGTTTTGGCCTTATTCAGAGAAGCAGAGATCAATGTCTCGACATCTCTCAGGACATATGAGATCTGCTACCAGAATTTTAATTGGTATCAGAGCAGGCATCCTGGTCTGTTTTTGGATGAGTTCTAGGGAAAATACTTTTGGTCTTTGAACAAGGAAGGAGGTTGCATGATCAGACCATCCATTGGTGTTGTGGGATAGGTTGTTCCAGACAAATAACTGCTGATGGTTGACTGATACTTTGTGAAGATTCTACCACTGTTGCTGATAATGATGTTATTGTTATGCATGGTGCCTTATAAGATGTTCTGACATCTTACCTGGTGCTTGTTGAAGATGGTGTCAGCTTCTATACTTGTTCTATCCATCAATAGCTGGGAGTAATATACAGGAGAGAGTAATGTGATCTGGATTCTTCTGAAGGATCTTTCTATGTTGCTTATGATATAGTTTCAATAAGGGAACATGAAGGGTAATAGGAGGAAAAAGGTTGAGTTGAGGTCTTGTGTATCCAATTTATGATCTAAGGATTTGATAAACTCTCTATGTCATGGTTAAAGTAGCCCAAGATACTTGAGTTTTCTCTCAAGTCCACTCAGAAAGGAATTTTTGAATGTGTTTGATAAATAGAGTTAGAAGAGAAGATGATCAAGAAGATGTTCCAAGGGTACTTAGAAGTGTGACATGAGAATTTCATACCCTTGAAGAGAGCCAAGAGTAATTTATTTTTGCTTCCAACCCTATAAGAGATTGTCCTTGTTTGAGGATTCCTTATCAGATTTCTTGGAAGGCAGTCCATTCTAAATTAGAGAAGAAGGAATTGTATTCAACTAGGCCGGAACTAGAGTAAAAGCTTATCAATATCAAAACAGTCTCTTAAGTGTGAAGACATTGGAGTTTTGTGGAGAAATTTTGCATACTGATCTCAAGAGCATCTTCACAAGGTTCCTAAATCTTGGAAAGTAATTCTGTTTATCTAAGGATGTTACTGGTTTGTCTGAAGATGGTCTTCTGAAGAATATTTATGCCTTGAAGATTCTTCCTAAGTTGTGCTGGATGTCATCTTCCTAGTTTTGTAGCTAGGGTGAGGAGGGATGTCAACCTGAAGAAATAAAGGTCTGTATGGACTGAACAATTACAGAGGGCTCATCTAGTGAAGAAGCTTTTGAAAGATTCAGGAGGATATGCTTTAGCCTGAACACCAAAGAAAATAATGAACTATCAAAAGGTTGTGAAGCAAGGATGTTAATCTCAATGTCTCAACATTGTAATCATCATCAAGATTCTCTAGCTAAAAGGGAGGCTAGTGACATTTGGTGACTGAAGAATACAAAATTGGTATTTGAAATCAATTGTTATTTGTTACCTTAGCAAGTATTTAATTGGTTATCCTTTTGCTTGGTGTTCAAGAAAGTTGATCTCACACCAGAAGGTGTTGTTTCAGACAGTTTCAAGAACTCAAGAATCTATTCTTTGCATCTGATGTGTCTTAAAGAATGGATACAGTCGGTATCTTTTTTGCAATTTTCAAAAGTTCCTTGTCTTGTCTCTAAATGTGATCAAGGTGTGGTTTTAGAACCAATTTCAATGATTTGTTCATTGGAAAAGGAACTGATGTTCAATCAAATGTTGAAACATCTTTCCTGAAGAGTGTGTGCAGAATCTTGTTGATCCAAATAGTGAACATCTTGGACAAAGGAATGTTGTGGCATATGCTCTGAATGCTAAACAAAGGTGTGTTGATCAAAAGTATTGTAAATCTTCTTCGGTTTGGACATGAAGAAACATTTTGTTTGAAGGCTAGAAATTCTCTATGGATAGGTGTGCTGGTCTGGTGAAGATTAACACATGATCAGCTTGATGAACATTCCTTGACGCAGTTCTCTTTCATCTAAGTGCATAAAGGTACAGAATCTATGTTCCATTATATCGTATAGGAGTATCTGGTATGATTCCTAGTGAAGGACTAATAAAGGCATCTCAACCAGACTATATGGAGATTTGTCTATGGTATGGATGATTATATTGGAGAAAGGAACTTAAATTAGCTATTGATCAAAATTTTTTTTGCTGTATTGCAGAATACAGGGTAGAGGTTGTTTACTCAAACTTGAATATAAAGTTCAAGTCTATGAGAACTTGGAATTCTTGTTCTGTTGAGATAGAAGAAACCTCAAGGTGCTTAAGGATGATTGATGTTCTTAAACATCAGATAGCTTGTTTACACCATCTACTTCTGGTAAGAAGCTTTATGAGATCTTAGTTTCATGAGTGATGTGTGTGAAGATTAAGTTGATACAGGTGTGTATCATATTAAGATCTTCATGGGTACCTTGGAGGTGTAAGAATGGTAAGTCCATTGACTGGTGTTTCTATGATCAAAGTTCATGACTCCTCTGATTAAGACTGATGTCCTAAATGATGTTGGAACATCATTCCTGGTGTTGGTTATTGTTGGAGGATGACTGAGCTTGATTTTCATCTTTGGGGCTATAACTACTCATTATTGAGTATGGTGTAGAGTTACTGGTCAAGACTGCGTGGATTCTGATGATGGGTTCTGCTAGAAATAGCACTTTAAAATATTGGATTAGGCTGTATCTTGAGAAGGAAGCAAGTTGAGGATGTATTTCTTTTCATATGGAGAAGGGGTTTAATGTCTTTCAAGTATGGATGACATTATGTCTAACTAAGAAGCTAAGAGAAGTTGTATGTCTCTTTCTGGGATGTGAGCATTTCAGATTTAATTGGATCTACTCTTAAAGAACAAGGTGTTTACGATTGTAAGATTCAAGATAGATGTGTACAGTGTGTGGATGTGTTCAGGGGGAGAGTGATCAATAGTGTGTTCTGGTCTCAATCCAAAAGTTTATTGGTTATAGGAGTGTGATCCAGATATGAGCATGAATATGTTCATGTGATTCTTATGAGGTTATGATGTCAGTCAAGATATCTTGACATCATGATGTGATGATCTTTTAGCTTGATAAGTTCTGCTTGTGAGTTTGAATTGTTAAGGCTATTAAGCTATTCCAACTATGTTCTTAATTCTTAGGAGAGACCGAGAAATAAGATTGGATACTGTCTGGAAGAATTTATTTTTCTCTGCAGATTGAGATAAGGTTCATGGGAGTCCTTGTTGATAAATGGGAGATGTCAGACATAATGTCTTAATTTTATGGTCAGTTTCTTTTAATTCTGGTTGAAAGGAGTATGTTGGGGTTATTGGAAGGCACTGTGATTATGCCTCAGAGGCTATAATAGAGAGTAGACAAAGTCTGACCAGGTTTCAGGATATAATTTAGGACTTGTGCTTGTCTCCAAGTAGCTCTATTTGGACGGTGTTCCATGGACAATTGAGAGTGTGCCTTAGGTTAGGCGTGCAAAACACGTGTCTTGGTACATGCGCATTCTTTGGACGGTTCTCATTAATGTTGAAACAGTCAAATCTGATTTGGAGGTGCACAGTCATTTATGATGAAGTTATATACCTCAATTTATATCCTCATTGAATTATTCTTCGGTAACTTCTATAGACCGTTAATTCCTAAGAAAAATGCTTGGGTATTTAAAGGGGGTCGCTGCCACTTGAGTCTCAGGTTGTCCTCTTTGGTGGGTTGTAAGGTTATGGCATTTTTCCGGGTTTGGGTGAGTACTGTTTGGGTCTAGAACTGTGTTGGTTACTTTTGCCAATATTTGGCTAAAAAGGGGGAGAAAGGTTGTGTGTCCATCTCAGTTGTGTGTTGTTCCTTACAACACATGACTGGTCTCCTTTTGTGTGTTGAGTTCATTCTTGCAGCTGTTTTGCAAGGATGTTGGATAAGATGTTCTAACATCCTGTCTGTGTCTCAGTTATTTTTGTTCTGAGTTTTCTTTTTGTCTTTTGTGATCTGAGTTATGAACACAATTGTGTCTTGTGTTTTGAGTTGTCCGGAGGTAGGGTTTGGTTCTCTGAGCCCTAATCTGGATAATAGAGGATGGTAAATTGGGACTGGTTTTGAGGGGGAGTGTCGTGCATCTTCTTCCTCATGTGCACCAGGACAAAGGGTACACGACATACAACAGGTGGTGTGCGATGTGTAAACCTTCCAAACAGCTGGACAGAAAGAATGAAAGCTTACATGAGTCACATTATTTTCTGCTAGACTCGTCACAGCTGGCTGAAATAATTTCATGACTTTCTACTCCTTCTCTCCTTGTTTTCTTGGGTTTATTGTGCAAAAGGAGTCATATCATGAAGAAAACATGGTGTTAAACAAGATGTCATATCATGAAGAAATCTGTTAAAAGAAAACATGTCAGACAAGATGTCCTATCTTGAGGACTCGACATCTTGGTCTGATACAGCAGGTTGTTGCAGATCTATTCCAAGATTTAAGGCGCAATCAGAACATGGATCAAGGAAGACTGAATAGAGATTTTGAAGCCCATGGACAGCTGAAGATTATAAAAGGAAGACCAAGACCTAGGGCAAAAGTAGTAGACATGGTTAAGACTTTAGTAAAAATAAAAATAAGGGTTTAGGGTTTTGAGAGTCGTGTACTTTCTTGTATTGTAAGTCACCCTCTGTATCAGTTTAATACATTGTGGCTAACATAGGTTTACATATTCAGAAACCTGTAGGTAATGAATTTTATATTGTCCTTGTATGAAGCTATTAAGCGAATTCATGTATTATTGTTAGTCAAGAATCTTGACTGAATATTGTATTGGAAGGGTTGTCTTTTAATTGAACAATTTGATGTAGTTACCGGAGGTTGTAACTGTTAGATATCACCGAGGTGATTTAGGAATTGAAATGGGCTTCTCTTATCTAGATAGGTTTCTAGATAGAATTGCATTGGGTAGGGAATTAAGTGATAAGTTACTGAAGGTTGTATACTTAAAATCAATACTACTGATATTGAATTCATTCTTGGCTTGGTAGCCCCCAGATGTAGTTGTTGTTGTTCACCAAACTGGGTCATCATATCTTGGGGTTATTTATCATTATGTTATGTTTAATTCAGTCTGCTCTTATATTTTGAAATATTTTTCTTGATAGATGTTGAAACATCTGTCATGACACTGTGATGAACTTGCAGTGTTTGAATGTTCTTGTTTTGGCCTTGTTTAGAGAAGCAGAGATCAATGTCTCGACATCTCTCAGGACATCTGAGATCTGCTACCATAATTTCAGGTATTATTTGAAATGAATTTTTTCTTTGTTTTGCTAGGTTTCATCAAGACCATAAGTTTGACTCTTGGCAAAGTTTAGCTTATGTGACTTGGAAATGAACAAGAAAAAAAGGCTTGGAAGTTGGTATGAAAGTGATTTTGGCATGCTTGTTGGATGTTGGAACATGTTGAAGTAACAAAGGATGCAAATGGAGGCGACTTTTGAAAGCTTTAGAATTAGGTCTTCAATTGTAATGTTAGGATTTGGACTTGTAAATGGTACCAATTATACAAAGTTTCTTGTACATCCCTTGAAAATTAAACATGATTTACTTCTTTTGAAAAAAATTGTAATGTAGCTTGCTTGATGGTGAAACCATAATCAAGTACTATATTTAGTTTTTGCTTGTATTCCACTTTGGATCCATCTTGAATTTGCAAATTAATGACACTTTAGGCTTGAATTGAATCTAAAATTTAAATTAATACAACCTTGAAACCTCCTTAGCATAAACTTAATTCTTCATCAAAACCAAATGTGCATTGGCTCGCATTGAACAATATTTAAGAAACGTGACCATGAATGGATATGGTCTCCAAATTCCTTGTCACTTAAGCACTAATGAAACCAAGATCAACAATTCAATCTTCTTTGATAAAATGAATTCATCATAAACCAAAATGAATTTATCTTAATGATCACATGACTTCAAGTGGACTTGAATTATCGCCAAATACAACGTAATCCAACCTTTCACTCTTAATAAGCACAACGGAAAACCAAAGCAGTAAATTTTGTATTATGGAAACACAAAAACCAGAGAACAAGTCGGGTTACAGAAAACCCTAACTTGCAAAGGCTAATACCAAAACACAATAAATAGTGAACAAAAGTAAAACCTTGGGAAAGCTTCCAAGAGAAACCCTAATTTTCCAAGCTCAAACTTATGACCCAAAACTCTTAGAAATCGTTGATCAAATGAGATAATATGATGCATGCATGATAAAAAGGTTAGGGTGAAAATGAGGGTGTGAAATTCACTAACCCTTCACTTAAAATACATTTTATTTAAATTGACATATAAACTTATAATCTAAAAATTAAGTTGTATTTGAAAACAAACTTATATCAATTAATGTTTTCTAAATCGCATTCGTCTCAACATTCATCTCCCGTTCTTTAACATATAGGATCTGGTTCAATGACCAGATTCCTTCAACACATCCATTTCTTCTCTTATAGTTTATTCAAATTAAACTAGAATGGAAGGAATTGATGTGATAAAGGAATTAGACCATTGAACCACATTCTATATGTTAAAGAGCGGGAAATGAATGATGAGACACATGCAATTTGGAAAATAGGGTTTGTGTAAGTTGGTTTTCAAGAATAGTTTAATTTTCAGATTATATACTTCTTCATCAATTTGAATGGATGTATGTAGTTGTGAGGTTTATTGAAAAACAAGCAATCTACATATTATATAATAAACCCTGGGTACATTCAGCAACAGTTATTTATAATAACCGTTATAAAATTGTATTTGCCTAAAGGTATATACCACCACGGTTAATTAAAGAAATCGTGATCATATATAGAGCGTCTTCAGGTTTTCTACAATAGTCGTAAGACCGTGATTGTAAGTTGCACATATACAACCACGCTCTATGTAACAACGGCAGGTCACACGTGATGTTATCCATTTTCTAACCGTTGTTGTAGATGTTTTCCTTAGTAGTGTATACTCGCATATTGAACTTGAGAGGTATGCATCTTCTCCAGGGCCTCGATATCACCGCTACCGCAGGTACCATCTGGTGTATGCGATGGAGTTCTCCTGTTAGCCATGGCCGAGGGCGGCTAGGTGTAAGAGTGGAGGGTATCAGCGAATAGGGTGATTGTGATGAGGAAAGTGTGACCCAAATTAGTTTTATCGGAGTCCCGCAGTGGATGCCAATGTATTGGTAAAATAATTACAGGTGTGCATGTTCCCCCTGCAATGGCAAGAAGACTCAGAGACCTCAGTATGGTTATAACACTTTTTGGTAGTGAGGGCTTGCCCGCAGCTGCGAGAAGCCCTATATAGTGGTGATTTATGAGACCTGGTCATGTGAGATAAGAGGCCCTGCTAATGACCGGTGAGGCTTGGTGGCAAGCGTACACTCACCAGTGGTCATGTGTTGAGACGTTAGTGAATGGTGTGCTCTTTAGGGTGTTAAAAGTGTGTATTACTTAGGGTCTCGCTGACGTGAGGTGAGAGGCCTTGTTGTTGAGTTGTGTGCTTAGGTATAAGCGTAAGGAGGTGACCAATATGGGTTGTGACTCAGAGAATATGATTTATCTCTCCTCATCCTAGAGAAGAGGTATTTATAGAGACATCGGTGGGCCTGGTTTGCAGAGTTAGTGGGCAGTTATGCCCTAACTCCATGATCAGGAAAGTGGTCAAAGGAAGATTTATTCTTCCTAGAATCATGGAGGAAGTGATTTTCTCTCTTGATTGACTCTTTTTAATTAGTCATTATGAGCTCATGTTATCGCCCATGTTTATTGGGCGATTTGGACAATGGAAGTTCAATTGAACGGACTATACTGCTGCATTTGAGCGACTTTTTGACCCATTTTGAATGATTTCGTAAACTATTTTAGGCGGCAGGGACTTCACCGAATGTCTCCTCTTAGACCTAGTAAAATTTTATAAAAAAAATAAAAAATTTGTTTCTCACCAAAGTCTAGACTACTATTTTTTTTTTAACTTTGTGACGTTTTAAATCACTACATATTATTATTATGATATTGTGTAATTGGTTTACTCCAAAAAAAAAAAATTGGCAATATGTATTAATTTATTTTTAACTGCTTATCCAACAAGCTGAAAATTATGAATGCAAAGTAGTAGATGGTAAAACCGTTAAGGTAGTTATAGACAGGGAGAATAGAGCATCTAGCTCGTGAGATGTAACGCTGAAGGAACCTTTGTTCTTATGTAATGTAATTTCATGACTATGGTTTTTGGTTTGATCTCACGGGAATCAATCCACCTTCTCACATGTCTCTTCCCCTCTCTCTCTCTTGGCTGGACCTGCCTCATTTTCAGCATGCTTAGAACAGAACACTATTGCAATCCTACAACACAACCATAATTAGTCGGTGGTAGTGGTTCCATCTCTAGCTAACTTGCTTCCTACTGCTACGTACCTACCTACCTATCAAGCCGTCTTAAGTTTTTAAAAATCATGTATAAGTTAGTCGCAGTATAACTGTTCAAAACAAATACGAGTCTTATTTTGACATATTAACTCTAACAAATATTTTTTTAGATTCTTTTAGCAATAATTTAATGGTGATAAATAGTTGTTGAGGTCTTTTTAACCACAATTTAACCGTATCAAATTTTGAAGCATATGCAGTAGTTCGCACCCGCAAAGACGGTCCTGTAACACTCATAATCGTTACAAGAATAACACTATTTTTTGTATCAAGTAAGGTAGAAGAAGATAAATAGGTAAATAGTTTATCACAACCGTTAAATTTGTGTTAATAGATAGGGTATCTTTGCAGTTATGAGGATTTTCACAATTGTACTTCCTTCTATATGGCAGACTCAAATATAGAAACAGAAGTTAAACAGAGTGGATTGAATAAATTTACTATCTTCGTTTTGCTTTTTATTTTAATACTTGTGGAGCAAAACAAACTAAGGTTTATGTCTGGTCTATTCTACTGGTAGTACTTTGTTTCTATGTTTTTAATACTTTCAAATAAATAAAACTAGAAAAGAAAATCTGAGTCTTGGAGTTCAATTAATTATTCAACTTTCCCTTTGTAACTGAACAATACTTTTTAAAGGGCTTGTACTATTTTTGCTCAATCTGCTGTTTATTTATTTAAGTGGCAAACCAAAGGGTTATGAATGGATTGGTGTGGGCCATATACACATGTACTAGGATTGACTTAGGTTACACATTCTCATTCTTTAAACATGGATCGTCTGATCTATTGGATATTTCACATTCGAAATTCGATTGAATGTGATTTATAAAGTAATAATACAAAATGTTTTAAAAAAGATATGTTGAAATTACAGATTCAAATTTTATGTAGTAAAAAAATGTCTGCATTGACGTATTCAATTGATCGTCTGATTAAGATCGGATGGTTCTAATTTAAAATAAATAATTTTTGAAAAATTAAAGTTGTTTTGTATGAGTCGTACAAGCAAATATCAAACAATTAATATCATTTTGACAGAATGAATCCGTAAAAATCTCTTTTCCAAAGGATTCAAATTTCGAAATTACATAACTATTATGTTTGTCAATAATTATTCTAACTAGTCAAAATTTAGTTTATATTCACGACTATTTGATTCAATATGTAATTTACCATACACAACTTAAGTCTTGCATATTGGTCGACGAATGGTTGATTACCGCCTCGAACCACGACTATTCGCGCACACCATTGCAATCAATATTCTCATGATGCGCTCGTATATTTGTCCACCGATTTGTGTTTTGTGCACGCCATAATAATATTAATAAACTAATAATATTGATAAACCTAAATTCACAATCATGCATACAAAAAGACATTGGTGTTCAATCAATTAATAAAAGGTTGTCATGATTTTCTATTACATACTACTCCCTCCATTTTTAAATGATTGTCCTTTAAGAGTTTTGCATAGAAATGTAATGATATTATCATAAAATATTGCATTTTTATTAAATTAGTCTTATTAATGTGTTGAAAATAATGTACAGAGTAATAATTATATGACACAATTGAAAAAATAGTAATTATTACTACATTGAAAAGTGAGAATGACATTTATTTTGAAATAAAAATTTTCCTCTAAAACGACAATCATTTTAAAACAGAGGAAATATAAATTATCAAATTTAAGTCTAGACATTCGATCATGATAAAACGACTTATTGTTGAATAAACTTTAATGTTTTGTTTAGTGGGTCTTTATTAATAAGTTATTGGAGAATCTAAGAGTCTCAAGTAGTTGGAAATGCCAAAAGATAGTGGGTCATTAATATCTTTTATTGTTTTCTTGGAATAGTAGAAACTTGAGTCTATATAAAGACTTGATTGTATTTTCATTTTTTAACAACTCAATATATACAAAGTACTGCTTCTGTCATCAAATTGGCATCAGAGCTAAATGACGAATACGATGAGTCAAATGCCATTGCCGCGTTTAACGAAGGCGAATTACGAAAATTGGAGTATCCAAATGAAAGCTCTTCTTGGATCTCTAGATGCGTGGGAGGTGACCAGGGATGGTTTCGCAGAACCAGCAGACACCACGGAATATACGGCGGCTCAACAAAAGGCGTTGAAAGAGACGCGATCAAAGGATAAGACGGCATTGTAGATGCTGTTCCGAGCAGTTGACGAATCAGGCTTTGAGAAAATTGTCGGTTCGACTACGTCAAAAGAAGCATGGGACACGCTAGAAAAAGTGTTCAGAGGAGAAGATCGAGTGAAGCAAGTTCGACTTTAAACTCTTCGTGGAGAATTGGAGAGGATGCAGATGAAGGAGTCATAAACTTTATTTGACTACATCACGCGTGTACAAATGGTGGTGAACCAACTCACTAGAAATGGCGAAGCAATGACTGATGCACGAGTTGTTGAGAAGATTCTGAGATCTTTAACAGATAAATTTGAGAATATTGTGTGTGCAATAGAAAAGTTGAAGGACCTTTGACGCTCTCAGTCGAAGAGCTCGCTGGTTCTCTCGAAGCACACGAACAACGAAAGATGAAAAAGAAGGATGAAGCACTCGAGGAAGCACATCATGACAAGGAGTCAGTCAAAGACGAAAAGGTACTCTATTCTCAAAACTTTTGAGGCAGAGGACGTGGTCAAAGGGGTGGTCGGTCGAACTACTCCAACGTCGAATGTTACAAGTGTAACAAGCAGGGTCATTATGCGAAGGATTGCAACTCCTTCAAATGCTATAACTGTGGTAAAGTGGGACATCTTACAAAAGATTGTCGAGTCGAAAAGAAAGTAGAAGAAACAACCAATCTAGCTTTGGAAGCCGAAGCGAATGATGGTTTTTTGTTGATGACTCAAAAGGAAGAAGACGCAGAAAATGACACTATGTGGTATCTCGACTCAGGAGCAAGTAATCATATGTATGGTCACAAACACCTGTTTAAAGAAATGCAAAAGATTGAAGATGGTCATGTGTCTTTCGGAGATGCATCGAAAGTGAAGGTCGAAGGCAAAGGTACGATTTGTTACTTGCAGAAGGACGACATGACTGGGTCAATCCAAGATGTTTATTATGTACCAGATCTCAAGACAAATATTTTGAGTCTGGGACAACTCACAGAAAAAGGTTATTCGATATTCATGAAAGATCGAATATTACACTTGAATGACAAGTTAGGGCATCTGATTGCTCAAGTCGAAAAGGGGAGAAATCGAATGTACAAGCTGAACTTGAGGAGTGTTCAAGGAAAATGTTTGCAGGTCAATGTCGAAGACAAAGCGTCGCTGTGGCATCTACGCTTTGGTCATTTACATCATGCTGGTCTGAGAAGGTTAGCGAAGAGGAACATGGTACACGGGCTACCAGACATGGACTATGAAGGAAAGTTTTGTGAAGATTGTGTGCTTAGCAAACAAACAAGAAACTCATTTCAAAAGAAGGCAGAATATCAAGCTAAACATATTCTCGAACTGATTCATACCGACATATGTGGGACAATCACTCCGAAATCTTTCAGTGGCAAAAAGTATTTCATTTCCTTTATCGACGATTTCTCACGAAAGACCTGGGTTTATTTCTTGAGAGAAAAATCTGAAGCATTCGAGGTGTTCAAAAAGTTCAAAGTAATGGTGGAGAAGGCAACTGACAGACACATCAAAGTCGTTCGATCTGACAGAGGTGATGAGTATACTTCGACAACCTTTATGAAGTATTGTGAAGAGCAAGGCATAAGGAGATTTCTAACTGCACCATATTCACCTCAACAAAATGGTGTGGCTGAAAGGAAGAATCGAACAGTTCTCGACATGGTTCGATCAATGCTTAAGAGCAAGAACATGTCGAAGGAATTTTGGGCAGAAGCCCTACAATGTGCCATTAATGTTCAGAATCGATGTCCACATTCGAAGTTAGAAGATCAAACACCACAAGAAGCATGGAGAGGACAGAAGCCAACAGTTTCCCATCTCAAAGTATTTGGTAGTGTGGCTTATGCACACGTACCAGGTCAACGAAGAAGGAAGCTTGAAGACAAAAGTCAGAAGTACATATTCATTGGGTATGATGAGAAGACAAAAGGGTATAGGTTATTCGATCCAATAAACAAGAAAGTGATAGTGAGTAGGGACGTTCGAATAAACGAAGCGAGCAAGTGAGACTGGAACAATTCGATAGAAGTTATCGTCGAAGTTGGAGAATCATCAGTCGTTGTACCAACAAGCATTTCGACAAACCTTGAAGATTCTGGCAATGAAGATGAACCTCTACAACCCAGAATGCGAAGTTTGCAAGATTTGTATGATTCGACAAGTGAGGTGCATCTTGTATGTCTTCTGGCAGATATGGAAAACATCAGTTTTGAAGAAGCATTGAGAGACAAAAAGTGGAAAACTGCTATGGACGAAGAGATCAAGGCAATCAATCACAACAACACATGTGAGCTAGTCGAATTACCAAAAGGAAGTCAACCCATTGGTGTGAAGTGGGTATTCAAGAAAAAGATGAATGTTGAAGGCGAAGTGGAACGATATAAGGCACGACTTGTAGCAAAGGGATATAAGCAGAAGGCATGAATTGACTATGACGAAATTTTTTCTCCTGTTGCAAGAATGGAGACAATTCGACTACTTATTTCACAAGCTGCTCAATTCAAATGGCCAATATTTCAAATGGATGTCAAGTCAGCATTTCTGAATGGTGTGCTCGAAGAAGAAGTTTATGTTGAACAGCCACCAGGGTATATCAAAGCTAGAGAAGAGAAGAAGGTGCTGAAATTGAAGAAAGCACTTTATGGGCTGAAGCAAACACCACGAGCATGGAATACACGTATCAACACATATTTTAAGGAGAATGGGTTCAAGCAATGTCCCTATGAGCATGCCCTTTATGTAAAGAAGAGTGAAGGTAACATGTTGCTTGTTGCTCTCTATGTCGATGATCTCATCTTTATGGGTAGCAATGATCAGATGATAGAAGAATTCAAAGGTACGATGACACAGGAATTCGAAATGACAGACTTAGGTCTGATGAGATTCTTTCTTGGCCTGGAGGTTCGACAAGAAGAAACATGAATTTTTATTTCACAGGAAAAATATGCAAAAGAAATCTTGAAGAAATATAAGATGGAAAGCTGTAATCCGATTTCGACGCCAATGGAACCAGGTGCCAAGCTGTCGAAATTTGATGGGGGAGATCGTGTCGAAGTAAGCAAATATCGAAGCTTGGTAGGAAGTCTTCGCTATCTCACATGTACAAGGCCGGACATTTCGTTAAGTGTCGGCATTGTAAGTCGATTCATGGAGGAGCCAGTACATTCACATTGGAAGGCATTGAAAAGAATCCTTCGATACATTCAAGGAACTGTGTCACTTGGAATGTTTTACTCAAGAACAAAAGATTACAAGTTGGTTGGTTACTCTGACAGCGATTGGTGCGGAGATATAGACGATCGAAAAAGCAAATCAGGATATGTGTTCTTTATGGGAAATACTGCTTTTACTTGGCTCTCCAAGAAGCAACCAATAGTAACGCTTTCGACATGTGAAGTTGAATATGTGGCAATATCTTGGTGCGTTTGTCATGCAATATGGCTGAGAAGATTGTTGACTAAAATGGAGCAAAAACAGGAAAGTGCAACAGTAATACAAGTGGACAACAAATCAGCGATTGAGCTAGGAAAGAATCCAGTGAATCATGAAAGAAGCAAACACATCGATGTTCGTTTCCATTTTATTCGAGAACATGTGAAGGAAGGAAGTGTCGAATTGAAGCATGTAGCTAGCAAGGATCAAGCAGAGGACATCTTTACAAAACCATTGTCGAAAGAATTTTTCGACAGAGGTAAGAAAATTATAGGCTTGATGGATGGGAGAAACATTTAAGTTTACAGAGGAGTTTTATTGAATAAACTTTAATGTTTTGTTTAGTGGGTCTTTATTAATAAGTTAGCGGAGAATCTAAGAGTCTCAAGTAATTGGAAAGACCAAAAGATAGTGGATCATTAATAGCTTTTATTGTTTTCTTAGAATAGTAGAAACTTGAGTCTATACAAAGACTTGATTGTATTTTTATTTTTTAACAACTCAATATATACAAAGTACTGCTTTTGTCATCACTTACGACATCTGACTGCAAGTTTCTGCTAGGTGTTGAACAATCAATCATTTAGGTATTAATGTGAACTAATTGCCCTTGATAGCCAAAATAAATCATAAGTTAATTACAATTAAGAAAAGCAAAGTAGCTAATGATGTTGTTTAAACATGATAAACCACACGTGTGAGGTTTTTGTTAAGAGAGTTAAATGATGAAATACAAAATAAAGTAAAGAGAGTTGCAGTTAATCTTTAGTTGAAAAGGGACGTATCAGAAACACGTTGTTGGCAGTGTTCAGAGACTACAGTGCAGTTGTACTGCTGTTTTTGTGTTGTGTTCCCCTTTACTATGACTCATCTTTTCTTTCTACCATCCCTCACTACTACTACTGCTACTCCTACTTTACCCTATAATATATCATTCCAATTCTAGCTTATATTCTATTGTTTTTAATACTATCACCATAGGTTATGTACCATCTCAATTATTAAAATCCTTTGCTTTTCATTCTTTAGTTCTTTATGTTTTGCTTCACTTTTTTATCAATTACTATACGACTCTGCTACAAATATTAATAACTAAAGAAATTACAAGTCACTGCTAAAAGGACAGACAGAGTTTGTTAATTAATGATTCTTCTTCTGCTTTTTTTATTTTCAATTTTGAAGTCAACAAATTGAAGGTTTGCAATTCAACACTGCTTTCGAAGTATGGGTTATTACACATTATTGTTATGATAGTTAATATATCCTTCACACTTTTTCCTTTAGAAATAGAATTTAGTTGCAGGGTTTTATGATGGGAAATTTAAACTAAATTTAATTATTTTAAAAATAAGTTTAAGCTAATATTATTATTACTTTTATATATATATATATATATATATATATATACTTGGATTTTATGAATGTGTGCCAATATATTTAATTGTTAAAATCATATGTTAATCCTAGTAAAAGCAATCGGACTTTGTGACCTTTGATGTGGTTGAAAAGTCACGAAATATTTATTTTTAATAGGAAAGCGTGAATCATATACCGAATAATAAAAATTACAAGAAAAATAAAAAGCACAAGAACTACAAACATGGCAAAGCTCAGTCTAAAAAAAATAGAAGAGCAAAATAATAGAACAATCAGATAAGAAAAACAAGTCAACAAAGTCAAAATTCTGATTTGTCATGAAGCCTTGGACACGTCCAACATCTGAAAAGAGCATATTGGAGATAAGAAGACACGACCATTTACACAAAACAAAAGGAGGGTGGTAATCTGTTACGTCAAAACTGGTAATTGGTTATATCAAATCTGTAACCTGTTACAGGATGCTACTGACTTAAAAAATATCAAAAACTGGAGGGTGGTAATCAGTTACGTCAAAACTGTAACCGATTACAAGTTGCTTATGTTTGTTATTTTCGTTATTGGAAGGGGTGGTGACCAGTTACACCTCTGCTCTAATCGGTTACACCAACTTGAGTTACATTTTTTCACAACGCACCACCTTAATTCAAGTCCTCCAAGTCTTTCATACTCATGTGCTTCTTCAACCTCTTGAACACTTCAATTGTCACTCCTTTGGTTAGAAAGTCGGCCACTTGATCTTCATTTTTGCAATACCCCAACTTTAATTTTCCTTCACCCACAAGCTCTCTTAAGTAGTGAAATCCCATCTCTATATGCTTTCTTCTCCCATATGCAATGGGATTCTTGGCAAGGTTTATAGTGAAAACGTTGTCTATCATCAACGTCACGGCCCAATACTCTTTAATGCATAAATCCTTCATCAAATTCATCAAACATATAACTTGACACACACACATAGACGTTACAATCACTACGCAAAAATTGGCTTTTCACATCGCACCAAAGACAGCGCTTTTTGGACAAAGCGCTGCTATAGGTCTTTAAAAAATTTCGCAAAAAAAAAGCGTTGTAAAAGACAGCCTTTAGAAAGCGCTTTTTAAAAGCGCTGTTAAATGCCCTAAATGGAAGCCACCTTAGAAAGCGCTTTTTGAAAAGCGCTGCTATAGGTTTTACATTAGAAAGCGCTTTAAAAAAGCGCTCTTATAGGTTAACCTTAGAATGCGCTTTCAGAAAGCGCTGCTATAGGTCTTAAATTCTCCTCACTTTAGAAAACGCTTTTTGAAAAGCGCCCTCTAAGGTCATTTATGAATTAAAATATAAAACACATTTCATATCATTTTCAGAAACTTCTTTTTATTTTCTGCTCTCGACCGTTCTTTCTGCTGAAACCCTTGCGTTCAATCGTTCTTGCAAGCTTTCTAAAACCCTTACTTTCACTGCCGTCGTTCTGAAACCTTTGCCGTCACCGTAGCCATCGTTCTGAAACCGTTGTCGTCACCGTTGCCATCGTTCATTCTTGAATTCATGAAGGAGAAGATGAAAACTAAAAGAAGAGGTACGTTGTTGTTGTTGTTCTTGCTTCATACATTGTTCTTGTCGTCGTTGTTGTTGTTGCCGTTCATTCTTGCCGTCAGCATTGTCGTCGTTCTTTTGTTGTTGTTGTTGTTGTCGTTCTGTTGCTGTTGTTGTTGCTTCTATTATCCATAAACTTATTCTACCTGCATGAATGGATATGAGTATAAAGCTTTGAAGATTGAGTGAAGATATTTGAGTTTGTGTTATCTTGTTTTTGAATGAATTGAAGAAATAGGATTGTGTTTGTAAAAAAATTCTGCTATGTTTTTTCTTTTTTCAATGGCAGTGTTGTGGTCACATAAGGTTTTTACTCGGGGTTTTGTTTATGGTGAGGGGTTTGGAAGTGATTTGTAATATTACAGACAATTGCCGACGCATTAATAGTTGCAGATGGTTAGTGTTTTCACTTGAAAAATGGTTAATAATATTGAGAGGATTGTGGTTGAATGAAATTGATGTTGCAGCTATGAAGACATCAAAGAATTTGATGTTGTGGCTTAGAATGCGGTCAATAGCTATTTATAAACCATATACCCTAGTGAAATAATTTTGATTAAAATGTACCTTTTAAAAAATATGGTTCTTGATATTATAGCGAATCATATTTGCGATAAAGACCGCAGTTGGAAAGCGATTATTGATATTGCAGAGAATTGTGGTCAAATGAGGTAGTTGCTGCCTTGATAGCAGCTGCGTTTTGGGTGCAAAGACATAAAATAAACTTGGTGTCGTAGGCTGGGACGTGGTCATGAACTTTTTATTGAAACTCTAGGCTCCTGTAAAATAATTGATTATAAAGGCACCTCTTCTTATGATATATCTTTAATGTCGTCTTGAAAAGGTTTGAACTTTCATGTTATGAATTGCTTCATTACATGTGACTTCCATTTTGTGTTGAATGAATCCTCAAAGAATTTTTTCCATTTTGTTGCACATGCAAAATTCGCAGACATGATTTAGAGTTTCCGCATTTTAGTTTTCAACATCCGAGTTTGTGATTACATGTTGCCACTTATCAAGTTATGACTCATAACTGGTCAATTAATGATATTTCATTTTATGATACGTGTACATGGGGATCTTGGTAATTCTAACCTATCTGGACACTGTGTGGGTCTAGAAGTTGTTTACATCTCTAAAGGTAATTAGTTGTTCTCTCTCGCCACTGTAATTAGTAGTGCTTTGAATGAACTGATATGATGGAGTTACTAACTTATTGAATTTGCTATATATAGGGGTTACTTGTGATCAAAGTGTGAAAGTCAGATCGTTTCCCTACAGGTAAATATTTTTTATTTTTGTTTTTGTTTAGTTTAATTAGTATAACTATGGATAAGAAATGGATGTATTCAAGTCAATTGTAGAAAGAGTACGAGAATGGGGTATCGGAATTCGTTAAGTTTGCTGTTGCGCACGCCAAAGACCCCAGTCGAATGAGATGTCCTTGCTTGGGTTGTTGTTTTGGGAGTCAGGTTGACGCGGTTCAGTTGGCATCGCATTTAATGAGGAGTGGAATTGATAGAAGTTATACATGTTGGAATTTGCATGGTGAGAAAATTAACGGGAATGTTGAACCGGGGGATAATACGACCTATGCTTCAAACGACAATGGCACAGATACATACGATTCTGATCGAGTCGAAGAGATTGTAGAAGCACTTGAAGAAGATCTTAAGGATTGTCCCAAAATGTTTGAGAGGTTGGTAAGCGATGCAGAGAAACCGTTATATAATGGTTGCACCAAATTCACAAGATTGTCTGCGGTATTAAAGTTGTACAGCTTAAAGGCGGGCAATGGATGGTCGGATAAAAGTTTCACAGAGTTATTGGCCTCTATGAAAGATATGCTTCCAGAGGATAATGTTCTTCCCAATCGAACATACGAGGCCAAAAAGATGTTGTGCTCTATTGGCATGAGCTATGATAAGATACATGTCTGTCCAAACGATTGCGTTTTGTTTCGAAATGAGTATGCATTGTTAAATGAGTGTCCTAAATGCGGTGTCTCTCGATATAAGAAAAAGTTGTCTCCAGCAAAAGTCTTATGGTATTTTCCTATAATTCCGAGATTTAGACGCATGTTTCGTAGTGAGACCGATTCAAGACACTTGACTTGGCATGCAGATGAAAGAATTATTGATGGAAAGTTTCGACATCCGGCAGATTCACCACAGTGGATGAAAATTGATGATGATTATCCTGAATTTGGAAAAGAAGCAAGAAACCTTCGCTTGGCATTATCTACTGATGGAATGAACCCACACGGTCTTCAAAGTATCTCACATAGCACTTGGCCTGTGATCATAATGATTTATAACCTACCTCCATGGCTAAGTATGAAGCGTAAGTACATGATGTTATCTATGTTAATTTTTGGGCCTAGACAACCAGGAAATGACATAGGCACCCTTAATCGAAGATTTAAAGTTTTTGTGGGAGAACGGTGTGGAGGTTTATGATGGGTATAGGAAAGAAAGTTTCAACTTGAGGGCGATGTTGTTTGGCACAATTAATGATTTTCCAGCATACGGAAATCTATCAGGGTACAACATAAAAGGTCAATGTGCGTGTCCTATTTGTGAAGATAAAACAGATTGGACGCGATTGGAGTTTGGTCAGAAGAATGTATTTCTCGGTCATCGTAGATTCTTAAATTCTAATCATCACTATCGTGGGTGGAGAAAAGCATTCAATGGAGAGCCAGAACATGGTAGAGCTCCAACTATATTGACAGGTGATCAAATTTTTGAAAAGGTGAAAGATGTGAGTACTCAGTTTGGAAATCCTTTTGCACATACACTTGTCAAGAGTGGGTGGAAGAAGAGGTCAATTTTTTTTGAACTGCCATATTGGAAGTCGTTGTATGTAAGACATTTTCTCGATGTTATGCATATTGAAAAAAATGTATTTGACAGTGTTATTGGTACGTTACTCAATATACAAGGAAAGTTTAAGGATGGCCTTAAAGCAAGAAAGAACTTGATAGTGATGGGGATAAGAACTGAATTAGGACCATTAAAGAAAGGAAAACGAACATATCTACCACCTGCTGCGTATACTCTTTCTAGAAAGGAGAAAAAAGTATTGTGTAAATTTCTAAGTGAAGTTAAAGTTCCCGAAGGATACTCTTCAGATATTAGAAGACTTGTGTCTATGAAAGACCTCAAGTTAAAGAGTTTAAAGACACATGACTGCCATGTTATAATGGAACATTTTCTACCAATAGGTATACGTTCTATTCTGCTAAAAAAAGTAAGAAGCGCAATAACTAAATTGTGTTTTTTCTTCAAGTTAATTTGCAGTAAGGTGATCGATCCTGCGATCTTACCAAGATTGCAAAAAGAAATAGTTATTACTTTGTGTGATCTTGAAATGATTTTTCCTCCCTCGTTTTTTGACATAATGGTTCATCTAGTTGTTCATCTGGTGAAAGAGACACAATTGTGTGGACCGGCGTATATGAGATGGATGTACCCTGCAGAACATTATATGAAAATATTAAAAGGGTATGTGAAAAACCGAAGTCGACCAGAGGGTTGTATTGCCGAACGATACATTATTGAAGAAGCGATTGAGTTTTGTACTGAATATCTGTCCAATGTACAATCAATTGGACTCCCCAAATCTCATATTGTCAATAAAAAAGAAGGAAAAAAGTTAATTGGAAATGAAGTTGTGACAGTATCAAGGGTCGAAGGGGATCAAGTGCATTTGTATGTTCTGTACAATGAGAATGAGGTTGAGCCGTATGTTGAAATGCCCAAGGATGTTCTCCGAGGTTTAAATCCGAATAGAAATGAGAATTGGATAGTACGAGAGCACAATCGAAGTTTCATACCTTGGTTTAAGGATCATATTTATTCAAAGTATTATTCAAAGACCTCCACAAAAAGAGATCTCCACAACTAGTTCTTTATTAGAACACCAAGATATTTGTGTTTCTCCATACATAAAGATGTATCCAGCCGTGGTGAATTGTGTGGTCCCGAAAAACATGGTTTTAAAAACTTTCCAGATTATAATCAAAGTTTAAAAGCATTTTGAAAAAGTTTGTTTATTAAGAAGTAGAAAATAAATTGCGGAATTTAAATTGCGGAAAATTAAGAGTTAAGGGAAAGAGATGAACACCAAGAGTTATAGAGGTTCAGTCAAACAAGAAAATAACCTACTCCTCTCCCCAAGAGTTGAAGCGATTAGTCCTCTTTCCACAAATGACATATCCAAGAGGTTAGTCTTCTTTCCACAAGAATCTTATAGCGGTTAGTCTTCAAGTTTCTAAAAAAACTTTGTAAGCTTTTACCATGGGCTGAGCTCACGAACCTTAAATTTGGGTTTTATACTGTCTAACCAATAACCTGGGAGATTTTAATATCGAGCTAACATCGAACCTTATCCAAGCTTTTATCACAGGCTAAGCTTTAACCTAACCTTGGTTTTACCACGGGCTAACCAAGAACCTATAAGATTTTACCACATGCTATCTCGAACCTAACAAGCTTTTGACACGGGTTGAGCTTGAACCTAAGTTAGGGGTTGATCACACAATCCTTAAACCAAAGCTTTTACGAATTTATCTTCTAAACCAAACAATCCCTAAATGAATAATATTCAACAAAGGTGTATAGAAAATATTGAATTTCTAAAAGAAGCACTTCGGCTAAAACATTAGTGAGATAAAGTTAAAAGAAAGTTTTTAGAGAAAGAGAGAGTGAGAAGTTTCAAAACACGATTCTAGATTATATGAAATGAGGGAAGGGACCTCTTTTTATAGCCTAAAGGTTGACACAAAAAGGAAATTCTTTTTAATGTTTTTTAAGACAATGTAATTAATTGATTAGGACCTAATGCTAATCAGTTAGAAACTTTAATGGTAATCAATTACGAATTCCAAAAAGGAAAGAAAATATATCTAGTTGTTGTACATCATTAAGGCGTTGTCATAATCACTTAGAGCTCAATTTTGAATTGATCTAATTTATTAGGCAGGTGTTCCCCATAGAAATTTTAACTACTCCCAATTCATCTAACACAACTTCAAGACATTTTAGAAAATATTTTCTTGAGAAATATTAGTTTGAAAATAAGTTTTGTGTGTGTGTGTGTGTGTGTGTTTTAGCCATGCAATTTTACAAGAATTCCCTTTTAATTTTACAAAACATTCACTCATAATAAGGTAGGGTTTTATAGTACTTCATTTAATGACTTTTGAAGGTGTGAAAAACATAAGAAAGGGGGGGTTTGAATTGGGTTTTTATAATAAAAAACGATTCTTTAAAAAAATCCCCTTTACTAATAACCTCCATTTCTTGATAATAAAGCAAGAGAAACCGAAAAGAAAGAACACAGTATGTTTATACTAGTTCACTTGAGAAACCCTCAAGCTAGTCTAGTCCACCCGCCAAGGTGATTTTGCCTCTCTCAAGCGAGGTCTTAATCCACTAATCAAACTGATTAATACAATGCACAAGCCATACTGCAAGTGACTAACAACAATCTCTAAGACACACTAGTCCTAGACTTCTCAAGAATTCTGACCTAACCGGTCTCTCAAGGAAACAATCTCTAAGACACACTAGTCCTAGACTTCTCAAGAATCCTAACCTAACTGGACTCTTAAGGAAATCAAACATCTGTTTGAAAATTAATTTGTTTACACAAAATTGCTTCTACACAAGCTGATATGTAAACAGATTTAAGGAAAAAATGACTAAAGAATGATATGAATAATAGAGTGTCTGAGAAGTGAAGATTAGCAACCATTCTTAAAGTCTTCAAGCCTTTATATAGCCATGCATGTGATGTGACCGTTGAAGGATATTTTTGACATTTCATAATTATGGCTGCTTGAAAGATCGCGGGGGACAAATAGTACATTTGCGTCCGCCCTATCCGGAGTGGGGAAAAGCGTCCTCACCGTACCGTTGTACTGTTGTACCACATTGCTTAGTCTTCTCAACTTCCTGACTTCAGAGGCTTCTGAGAGCATGAGTTAGAAGAAGGGAAAACGTAACTTGGGTTTTAAGAGCTTCAAGCCTTCAGAGTCTGCAGAGCTACATCTTCAGAGTCTTCAGCACTTGGTCTTCAGAACCCATTGTCTAAGAAGCATAAGTCTTCAGCATCTGGACTTGTTCATCAGAACTTCTGTCTTCAGATCTTTAGAACTTGTTTTCTTTAGACATCGTATCAGAGTCATACAACTCCAGAGTCTTCTGAAGCAAATGCTACTGTTCAGCAGAACAAATGTAGCGCAGAAGCGGAACAATTCTCTTCTAATAACTTTGACACGCTATTTATCCGAAGCAGAACCTGTTTGTTAAATTCTAAAAAATAACAAACATTAGAATACCAAAATTTTTCATACAAACATACTTGTTTGTTATCATCAAAACTCAGAGGTATTATTGCAGAACCAAACCTTGTTCTAACAATCTCCCCCTTTTTGATGATGACAAAACTATGTATTTTGATGAACCAATTTTGTACATAACATAAAAAGGTAACCGTAATAAGAAGGTTAAGGAATACTTATCCTTCAGATGAGAATCTTCCCCTAAATCTCAGACTGGATGAACATCAAATATCCTGACTTGTGAACCTTCTGGGTGAACTCCCCCTGGTTGCAATAGGTCAGATATTGAGATCTTTAGAGTCATGATTCAGTTTCCAGAAGTCAATTGTACCAATTGAGGTCACCAATTGAGATCTTGAAATATCAGAGCCAGAAACATTCAGATTCCATATCTCCTGAAAACAAAAACAAGAAGACAAATCTAACCGAAACAGAAGTTTATTGGTTAGAATGTACGCATCTTGTTTTTCAGAAATTGATTATGAGAATCAAAATATCACGTTCATTATACTTCTCCCCCTTTTTGTCAAAATCAAAAAGTTGAAATTCCATTAAATCAAAAAGATCAGAAGATCAAAACAAATCAGAATCCTAAGGTTCTTGAAGACGAAGAAAGCACAAAAAGCGGTTTGGAGAAAAAGAGGTTTTAGGGTTTTTAAAGTGTAAAAGTGGTGTGAAGTGGTGTGAGAGGGTATATAACGTGTGAGTGGAGTGAAGAATTAAACATAATAATGGGGATTAATAAATGAATGTAATCATGATTTAACCAATTCCAAGAAAAATACTGCTCATTGTGTACTCTAAGTAGAAGATGTAACAGTGGTTACACGTGTTAATCACCTTTTAATTAAGTGACACGTTTTGATATCCTCAGAGTCTGGAAAACCAAAAGGTTTTCGTCTGATCAGAGACACTTCTGACAAAAGCATCTTCTGATGACTAAGGTTAAAAATAAATGCTTCTTAGTTTAAATGAAAATCTGATTTCTTCAGACTCTAACTAAACACATCTGATTCTGATGAAATCTTACTATGGACAGTAGTCCATTTTCAGATGCTTCAGAATAAATAGAAATTTATCTTCAGCCAAGGGTTTTGTAAAAATATCAGCCCATTGATGGTCTGTATCTATAAATTTTAAACATAAGATTCCCTTCTGAACATAGTCTCTAATAAAATGATGTTTAATTTCTATGTGCTTAGCCCTAGAATGTAAGATTGGATTCTTACTTAAACAGATTGCAACAATATTATCATAAAAGATAGGAATGTTACTCTCATGTATCTGATAATCTTCTAGCTGGTTCTTCATCCACAACATCTGCGTACTGCATAGAGACACAAATATGTACTTTTCTTCTGCTGTTGAGAGAGAAATTGTTGATTGCCACTTGCTTGACCATGAGATCAGATTCTTCCCGAGAAACTGACAGTTTTCAGAGGTGTTTTTTCTTTCCAATCTGTCTTCTGCGTAATCTGCATCACAATAACTAGAAAGAGAGTACTATGATGTTTTCTCATACATAAAGCCAAGGTTAGTAGTTCTTTTCAGACACCTTAGAATTCTTTTAACAGTAGTTAAATGAGATTCTCTAGGATCTGATTGAAATCTAGCACACAAATGAACACTGAAAATAATATCAGGTCTAGAAGCAGTTAAGTACAAAAGAGAGCCTATCACACCACGATAGAGCTTCTGACAAACCTTTCCACTTACCTCTTCCTTTTCCAGAATACATGTTGCATGCATTGGAGTCTTAGCTGGTGTACAATCCATCATGTTGAATTTCTTCAGAAGTTCTTTGGTGTACTTACTTTGATGAATGTAAGTAGCCTATGATTTTTGGTCAATTTGAATTCCCAGAAAGAACTTCAATTCACCCATCAGACTCATCTCAAATTCTGCCTGCATTAGCCTAGAAAACTCTTCACAAAGAGAGGGATTAGCAGAACCAAAAATAATATCATCAACGTAAATATGAACTATAAGCATATCATTTTTGAACATTTTACAGAAGAGGGTGGTATCAACCTTGCCTCTGGTGAAGTTATTTTCTAAAAGAAAATTACTCAATCTGTCATACCAAGCTCTGGGAGTTTATTTCATACCATAGAGAGATTTTTTAAGTTTAAAAACAAAATATAACTTCTCCGAATTTTCAAATCCTGGAGGTTGTTTGACATAAACTTCTTCTGAAATATAACCATTCAAAAAGGTACTCTTAACATCCATCTGATATAAGATGATGTTATGATTTACAGAAAAGGAGATTAATATGCATATCGCTTCTAACCTGGCGACTGGAGCAAAGGTTTCTATATAGTCTATTCCTTCTTGTTGACTATAACCTTGTGCAACCAGTCGTGCCTTGTTTCTGACAATCTCACTCTTCTTATTGAGCTTGTTTTTGAATACCCATTTAGTTCCAATAACATGGACACCTTTAGGCTTCTGAACAAGATCCTAAACATCATTTTTTGAAAACTGGTTAAGTTCTTCTTCCATCGCCAGAATCCAGTCTTTGTCCAGTAGAGCTTCATCAACAGATGTTGGCTCGATCAAAGACACCAAACCTAGAAGTGTTTCTTCAGAAGTTTTGAAGGTTGATCTAGTTCTGATAGGAGCGTCCTTATTTCCCATAATCAATTCTTCAGGGTGTGATGTTGCAACTCTGATTTTCTTTTGTTGTGGAGGATTAGTGGGAGCAACAACAATATCAAAAGTAAGAGCTTCTGAATCTTTGATTTCTTCTTCCTTTTCCTTAGGTTCTGGAAAACTGATCTCCAAATCTGCAAACTTTTCAACTGGCTTTGACTTTTCAGAGTCAAGCTTATCATCGAATCTAACATGAATTGATTCTTCCACAATTTGTGATTCTGTGTTATAGACTCTGTAGACTTTTGAGCGTTCAGAATATCCTAACAACAGACACTTCTGTGCTTTGGAATCAAACTTGCCCAGATTCTCTTTAGTGTTCAACATAAAGCAGACACATCCAAAAGGATGAAAATAAGAAATGTTGGGCTTTCTATTCTTCCAGAATTCATAAGGAGTCTTACCCAAAATAGGTCTTATTGAGATTCTATTTTGAATATAACATGCTGTGTTAACTGCCTCTGCCCAAAAGTGCTTAGCCATGTCAGTTTCTTGGATCATGGTGCGAGCCATTTCTTGCAATGTCCTATTCTTTCTTTCTATAACCCCACTCTGTTGTGGAGTTCTAGGACAGGAGAAATCATGGGATATTCCATAAGAATCAACAAGTTTTTCAAAATCTTTGTTTTCAAATTCTCCATCATGATCACTTCTGACTCTGACAATTTTGCAATTCTTTTCATTTTGCACTTGGGTGCTGTTAGATGCGGTATAGGGCAAGCAAACAAAAAGATTTGGAAGTATTTTTCCGGGAATTTATTGTGTCCACAGAGATCGGTGCTACTGAAGTGCCGTTCGACAATATCAATGTTAATGAGTTTGGTTTTAAAATGGTTTAAAGCGTAAAAACAGAAAAGTAAATAAAAACATAAAAACAATTCATTCTTCAACAAGACGAACTTATCAAGCATACATATAATCCACTCGTCACAAACATAAATTTACCGACCAATTATTCTCCACCTGCAATACTTGTCAAAATCATCCAACATCACTCACAACAGTGTTCATCTCTGATACACTGAGCTGAGAGACAACCGTATTACTCTCGTTGTCACTCTCGCGCACGACGCCTCGAAACACGGAACACATTAAGTTCTGACACCCAAAAAATTATCATCTAAATCTATCTCTAGCATCTAGACAATAGATATCCATCCCTAATCAAGATTCGTGATGTTTATCTCTAACACAACACAAATCCAAACATAAATGCAAAAAGATCAAGGAAGACATCGATAATGATTTGTAAAGCAAATTTCATATAATATTATGATCAACAAAGATACATATGTTCAAAGTAACTATACAAACACCCAACAAAGAAATTACAAAGAGAAGAGAGAAGAGGAACCAAACATTTCTTGGTTTGTCAACACCAATCGACGAGAGATTCGACTCCGGATCATCCAAATGCAAGCTCCAATGATGTTTTCTAAGCTAATCTACAAGAAAAATGAAGTTTGAGGGAGTTGGGAGAAAAAAATACCCAAAACCATCCCTAAAAATGTGTTTTTTACCCATATTTATTGCTGTCATCATCGCAGACCGCGCTAAGCGCGCTTTTGGGCGTTCAACATTCCCTTATTAATGTTAAACCGCCTTAAAAGCCCGCTCAGCGCGCTCGGACGCGCTCAGCGTGCAACCAGCTGACTTGAAAAATGTTTCAGCCATAACTTGTGAACCGTAACTCCGTTTTTCGCCCGGTTTGAAGCGTTGGAAAGCTTATTCAATTTCCTATCTAACAATGAATAAATATCAACCAAATTGGTGATTTTAATTATCCTCATTTTGAGTCGTATTCGTTAATGAGTCACTAAAAATCGCGCGTTTGAAGCCGTGTCTTCGACACTTTATTGCTCATGCTCCAAATACACCTCAATACCTACAAAATGAGCAGAAAACTATCAAACGGTACACAAATACACTAAAACTTGATTATACACTAAATATACACATTTACATACAAAGTGGGGTTTATTTGAACGATATTTAACAAAAAGTATAGATAAGTGCAACAAAACTTATATACAAAAATAGGTACATTTTGCACTTATCAACTCTCCCCAACTTACATATTTGTTTGTCCTCAAACAAAGCCAACAAACTTAAAAACACAAAAGCAATAACCAAAGAATCATGAATCAACAAGTTTTGAAAACGGAAAACAAATGCAATGGTTCAATCGAAAATGGTACACACAAAGTAAATACTTACCACTAAACTACAACGATAACATAATCACGAAACAAATGCAAAATACAAAAATCATGCCAAACATCCTAAAACAACACAAGTTCCAATGTGAATCACACCTAGCAAAAACATTCATCGGTAGATGAAAATCATAAAATGAGGGATTTTTCACTCACACAACAATCCTGCAAACAACAGACTAAATTATGCATCCATCCAAAAATTCACATTGAACATACAAAGGCAAGAATCACAAGGACTTTCAAGGCTGTAATGTGGTCGGGTAAACAAACAAGGAATAATTCCTAAAGCTAATCGAAACAAAAACTTGCCTAAACCTAAGGGAGTGATTAACTCACAAAAGACTCAAACCAAAAATTTCAATCAAACCTCTTCCAAAATCCCAAGTGTTACACAAAACACACAACTTATTTAGTACAATTATTGGAACACTTTTTGTTTCCTTTCTCAAGGATTTTTTTTCTTTTTCTTTTCTCTTGTCATATTTTTCTTTTTTTTCTTTTCTTTTTCAACCTCATAGCAACCAATAACATAAGTGAGAAAACATTGCTCTCCCCAACTTGAATTCAACCACATCATCATGTGAATACTCCCTACTTTCTAAGGCAAGGTAAAAATTCATACAACAACACAAAGTTGAGGGTTCAAGAAAAAACAACAATCAAGATCCACACAAAAAATGAATTTGACACTCATTGACAAGAATCAAACTCAAACAACATGGATAATGACCAAAGGCTCAAAGGGTTTACAAACGATCACACACTCACAAGGTGAATTGACTATTTGGCTTAGGTAGTTGTGCTCAAAATGAAACAAAATGCCTTGATCCTTTTCATGCATTCATATAAGCAATACAAACAACATATTCAACATAATAAAATCCAGTAAAACAAAATTGTCGGTACTCCGAGCATATATGAACAATGGAAAGTCACCTCACAAAAAAGGTTGGGAACTAAAGTGATTCACACAAGAACAAGTATACAAAAGAATAAATGGCATGAAAGTTGTAAAAAGCCTAAGTATCATGAATATGCTAAAGTCAAGAAAGTGATAAACACATACCTTAAACGTGTACAAAACTTTAAACACTATCATTACCACGAATTCGCAAGTTGAAACACTCAAAATCGGAAAATCACCGAATGCGACTTCAAGCAATCGAGCCAAATTTTGAGTCCAAACAACAACAAAAGAATTAGAAAAATTACTAATAATTACTAATATATAAGGCCTTGGTGGAAGTGGGAAGAAGGGAGAACCAAGTGAACAATTAAAAGAATTCACTGGTTCAGCCCTGTAGAGCGCGCTAAGCCCGCAGGCCCGCGCTAAGCGCGCTACACCAGATGCAGAAAAACCAGTACAGCAACAAGGTTTTGGTGTAGGCTTCCACTTAACACCTACACAATCTCATATACAATGAATAAGTAATAACGGAACAAAAAATGATAAAACATGTTTGTTTTGCGCTGTAAGCTCGACGCCTATTATTTATACACACTTCTCCAAGTTGCCTCTTTACACGGTTAGCGCTCACCGACGACGAAACCTAACCAAACACTTAGCAAACGTGAAGAGAAACATACATATACACTATATTTACAATTATGCAAAGCATGTAAAATTCACAAATATGGTAAACATATACAAGTATCAATATAAACAAGTGAAAATAGACAATATATACGATATCTACAAAACTAAAAAACAAAGAAACTATCGTAATGCCATTCAATAAAAACATCGATCCCCGGCAACGGCGCCATTTTTTTGGATGTGGTATAGGGCAAGCAAACAAAAAGATTTGGAAGTATTTTTCCGGGAATTTATCGTGTCCACAGAGATCGGTGCTACCGAACTGCCGTTCGACAATATCAATGTTAATGAGTTTGGTTTTAAAATGGTTTAAAGCGTAAAAACAAAAAGTATATAAAAACATAAATACAATTCATTCTTCTACAAGACGAACTTATCAAGCATACATATAATCCACTCGTCACAAACATAAATTTACCGACCAATTATACTCCACCTGCAATACTCGTCAAAATCATCCAGCATCACTCACAACATTGTTCATCTCTGACACACTGAGCTGAGAGACAACCATATTACTCTCGTCGTCACTCTCGCGAACGACGCCTCGAAACACGGAAGACATTAAGTTCCGACAACCAAAAGATTATCATCTAAATCTATCTCTAGCATCTAGACAATAGATATCCATCCCTAATCAAGATTCGTGATGTTTATCTCTAACACAACACAAATCTAAACATAAATGCAAAAAGATCAAGGAAGACATCGATAATGATTTGTAAAGCAAATTTCATATAATATTATGATCAACAAAGATACATATGTTCAAAGTAACTATACAAACACCCAACAAAGAAATTACAAAGAGAAGAGAGAAGAGGAACCAAACATTTCTAGGTTTGTCAACACCAATCTACGAAAGATTCGACTCCGGATCATCCAAATGCAAGGTCCAATGATGTTTTCTAAGCTAATCTACAAGAAAAATGAAGTTTGATGGAGTTGGGAGGAAAAAATACCCAAAACCATCCCTAAAAATGTGTTTTTTACGCATATTTATTGCTGTCATCATCGCAGACCGCGCTAAGCACGCTTTTGGGTGCTCAGCGCGCCATTTTTAATGTTAAACCGCCTTAAAAGCCCGCTCAGCGCGCTCGGGCGCGCTCAGCGTGCAACCAGCTGACTTGAAAAATGTTTCAGCCATAACTTGTGAACCGTAACTCCGTTTTTTCGCCCGGTTCGAAGCGTTGGAAAGCTTATTCAATTTCCTATCTAACAATGAATAAATATCAACCAAATTGGTGATTTTTGTTATCCTCATTTTGAGCCGTATTCGTTGATGAGTCGCTAAAAATCGCGCGTTTGAAGCCGTGTCTTTGACACTTTATTGCTCATGCTCCAAATACACCTCAATACCTACAAAATGAGCAGAAAACTATCAAACGGTACACAAATACACTAAAACTTGATTATACACTAAATATACACATTTACATAAAAAGTGGGGTTTATTTGAACGATATTTAACAAAAAGTATAGATAAGTGCAACAAAACTTATATACAAAAATAGGTACATTTTGCACTTATCAACTCTCCCCAACTTACATATTTGTTTGTCCTCAAACAAAGCCAACAAACTTAAAAACACAAAAGCAATAACCAAAGAATCATGAATCAACAAGTTTTGAAAACGGAAAACAAATGCAATGGTTCAATCGAAAATGGTACACACAAAGTAAATACTTACCACTAAACTACAACGATAACATATTCACGAAACAAATGCAAAATACAAAAATCATGCCAAACATCCTAAAACAACACAAGTTCCAATGTGAATCACACCTAGCAAAAACATTCATCGGTAGATGAAAAACATAAAATGAGGGATTTTTCACTCACACAACAATCCTGCAAACAACAGACTAAATTATGCATCCATCCAAAAATTCACATTGAACATACAAAGGCAAGAATCACAAGGACTTTCAAGGCTGTAATGTGGTCGGGTAAACAAACAAGGAATAATTCCTAAAGCTAATCGAAACAAAAACTTGCCTAAACCTAAGGGAGTGATTAACTCACAAAAGACTCAAACCAAAAATTTCCATCAAACCTCTTCCAAAATCCCAAGTGTTACACAAAACACACAACTTATTTAGCACAATTATTGGAACTATTTTTGTTTCCTTTCTCAAGGATTTTTTTTTCTTTCTTTTTTCTTTTTCTTTTCTCTTGTCACATTTTTCTTTTTTTTTTCTTTTCTTTTTCAACCTCATAGCAACCAATAACATAAGTGAGAAAACATTGCTCTCCCCAACTTGAATTCAACCACATCATCATGTGAATACTCTCTACTTTCTAAGGCAAGGTAAAAATTCATACAACAACACAAAGTTGAGGGTTCAAGAAAAAACAACAATCAAGATCCACACAAAAAATGAATTTGACACTCATAGACAAGAATCAAACTCAAACAACATGGATAATGACCAAAGGCTCAAAGGGTTTACAAACGATCACACACTCACAAGGTGAATTGACTATTTGGCTTAGGTAGTTGTGCTTAAAATGAAACAAAATGCCTTGATCCTTTTCATGCATTCATATAAGCAATACAAACAACAGATTCAACATAATAAAATCCAGTAAAACAAATTGTCGATACTCCGAGCATATATGAACAATGGAAAGTCACCTCACAAAAAAGGTTGGGAACTAAAGTGATTCACACAAGAACAAGTATACAAAAGAATAAATGGCATGAAAGTTGTAAAAAGCCTAAGTATCATGAATATGCTAAAGTCAAGAAAGCGATAAACACATACCTTGAACGTGTACAAAACTTTAAACACTATCATTACCACGCATTGGCAAGTTGAAACACCCAAAATCAGAAAATCACCGAATGCGACTTCAAGCAATCGGGCCAAATTTTGAGTCCAAACAACAACAAAAGAATTATAAAAATTACTAATAATTACTAATATATAAGGCCTTGGTGGAAGTTGGAAGAAGGGGGAACCAAGTGAACAATTAAAAGAATTCACTGGTTCAGCCCAACAGAGCGCGCTAAGTGCGCAGGCCCGCGCTATGCGCGCTATCCCAGAAGCAGAAAAACCAGTACAACAACAAGGTTCTGGTGTAGGCCTCCACTTAACACCTACACAATCTCATATTCAATGAAAAAGTAATAACGGAACAAAAAATGATAAAACATGCTTGTTTTACGTCGTAAGATCGACGCCTATTATTTATACACACTTCTCCAAGTTGCCTCTTTACACGGTTAGCGCTCACCGACGACGAAACCTAACCGAACACTTAGCAAACGTGAAGAGAAACAAACATATACACTAAATTTACAATTATGCAAAGCATGTAAAATTCACAAATATGGTAAACATATACAAGTATCAATATAAACAAGTGAAAATAGACAATATATACGATATCTACAAAACTCAAAAACAAAGAAACTATCGCAATGCTATTCAATAAAAACATCGATCCCCGACAACGGCGCCATTTTGTTGGATGCGGTATAGGGCAAGCAAACAAAAAGATTTGGAAGTATTTTTCCGGGAATTTATCGTGTCCACAGAGATCGGTGCTACTGAACTGTCGTTCGACAATATCAATGGTAATGAATTTGTTTTTAAAATGGTTTAAAGCGTAAAAACAGAAAAGTAAATAAAAACATAAAAACAATTCATTCTTCAACAAGACGAACTTATCAAGCATACATATATTCCACTCGTCACAAACATAAATTTACCGACCAATTATACTCCACCTGCAATACTCTTCAAAATCATCCAGCATCACTCACAACAGTGTTCATTTCTGACACACTGAGCTGAGAGACAACCGTATTACTCTCGTCGTCACTCTCGCGCACGACGCCTCGATACACAGAAGACATTAAGTTCCGACACCCAAAAGATTATCATCTAAATCTATCTCTAGCATCTAGACAATAGATATCCATCCCTAATCAAGATTCGTGATGTTTATCTCTAACACAACACAAATCCAAACATAATGCAAAAAGATCAAGGAAGACATCGATAATGATTTGTAAAGCAAATTTCATATAATATTATGATCAACAAAGATACATATGTTCAAAGTAACTATACAAACACCCAACAAAGAGATTACAAAGAGAAGAGAGATGAGGAACCAAACATTTCTTGGTTTGTCAACACCAATCGACGAGAGATTCAACTCCGGATCATCCAAATGCAAGCTCCAATGATGTTTTCTAAGCTAATCTACAAGAAAAATGAAGTTTGATGGAGTTGGGAGCAAAAAATACCCAAAACCATCCCTAAAAATGTGTTTTTTACCCATATTTATTGCTGTCATCATCGCAGACCGCGCTAAGCGCGCTTTTGGGCGCTCAACGCGCCCTTATTAATGTTAAACCGCCTTAAAAGCCCGTTCAGCGCGCTCGGGCGCGCTCAGCGTGCAACCAGCTGACTTGAAAAATGTTTCAGCCATAACTTGTGAATCGTAACTCCGTTTTTCGCCCGGTTCGAAGCGTTGGAAAGCTTATTCAATTTCCATTCTAACAATGAATAAATATCAACCAAATTGGTGATTTTTATTATCCTCATTTTGAGCCGTATTCGTTGATGAGTCGCTAAAAATCGCGCGTTTGAAGCCTTGTCTTCGACACTTTATTGCTCATGCTCCAAATACACCTCAATACCTACAAAATGAGTAGAAAACTAGCAAACGGTACACAAATACACTAAAACTTGATTATACACTAAATATACACATTTACATACAAAGTGGGGTTTATTTGAACGATATTTAACAAAAAGTATAGATAAGTGCAACAAAACTTATATACAAAAATAGGTACATTTTGCACTTATCAACTCTCCCCAACTTACATATTTGTTTGTCCTCAAACAAAGCCAACAAACTTAAAAACACAAAAGCAATAACCAAAGAATCATGAATCAACAAGTTTTGAAAACCGAAAACAAATGCAATGGTTCAATCGAAAATGGTACACACAAAGTAAATACTTACCACTAAACTACAACGATAACATAATCACGAAACAAATGCAAAATACAAAAATCATGCCAAACATCCTAAAACAACAAAAGTTCCAATGTGAATCACACCTAGTAAAAACATTCATCGGTAGATGAAAAACATAAAATGAGGGATTTTTCACTCACACAACAATCCTGCAAACAACAGACTAAATTATACATCCATCCAAAAATTCACATTGAACATACAAAGGCAAGAATCACAAGGACTTTCAAGGCTGTAATGTGGTCGGGTAAACAAACAAGGAATAATTCCTAAAGCTAATCGAAACAAAAACTTGCCTAAACCTAAGGGAGTGATTAACTCACAAAAGACTCAAACCAAAAATTTCAATCAAACTTCTTCCAAAATCCCAAGTGTTACACAAAACACACAAATTATTTAGCACAATTATTGGAACTCTTTTTGTTTCCTTTCTCAAGGATTTTTTTTCTTTCTTTTTTCTTTTTCTTTTCTCTTGTCATATTTTTCTTTTTTTTTCTTTTCTTTTTCAACCTCATAGCAACCAATAACATAAGTGAGAAAACATTGCTCTCCCCAACTTGAATTCAACCACATCATCATGTGAATACTCCCTACTTTCTAAGGAAAGGTAAAAATTCATACAGCAACACAAAGTTGAGGGTTTAAGAAAAAACAACAATCAAGATCCACACAAAAAATGAATTTGACACTCATAGACAAGAATCAAACTCAAACAACATGGATAATGACCAAAGGCTCAAAGGGTTTACATACGATCACACACTCACAAGGTGAATTGACTATTTGGCTTAGGTAGTTGTGCTCAAAATGAAACAAAATGCCTTGATCCTTTTCATGCATTCATATAAGCAATACAAACAATAGATTCAACATAATAAAATCCAGTAAAACAAAATTGTCGGTACTCCGACCATATATGAACAATGGAAAGTCACCTCACAAAAAACGTTGGGAACTGAAGTGATTCACACAAGAACAAGTATACAAAAGAATAAATGGCATGAAAGTTGTAAAAAGCCTAAGTATCATGAATATGCTAAAGTCAAGAAAGCGATAAACACATACCTTGAACGTGTACAAAACTTTAAACACTATCATTACCACGCATTGGCAAGTTGAAACACTCAAAATCGGAAAATCACCGAATGCGACTTCAAGCAGTCGAGCCAAATTTTGAGTCCAAACAACAACAAAAGAATTAGAAAAATTACTAATAATTACTAATATATAAGGCCTTGGTGGAAGTGGGAAGAAGGGGGAACCAATTTAACAATTAAAAGAATTCACAGGTTCAGCCCAGCAGAGCCCGCTAAGCGCGCAGGCCCGCGCTAAGCGCGCTACACCAGAAGTAGAAAAACCAGTACAACAACAAGGTTCTGGTGTAGGCCTCCACTTAACACCTACACAATCTCATATTCAATGAAAAAGTAATAACGGAACAAAAAACGATAAAACATGCTTGTTTTACGTCGTAAGATCGACGCCTATTATTTATACACACTTCTCCAAGTTGCCTCTTTACACGGTTAGCGCTCACCGATGACGAAACCTAACCGAACACTTAGCAAACTTGAAGAGAAACAAACATATACACTAAATTTACAATTATGCAAAGCATGTAAAATTCACAAATAAGGTAAACATATACAAGTATCAATATAAACAAGTGAAAATAGACAATATATACGATATCTACAAAACTCAAAAACAAAGAAACTATCGCAATGCGATTCAATAAAAACATCGATCCCCGGCAACGGCGTCATTTTGTTGGATGCGGTATAGGGCAAGCAAACAAAAAGATTTGGAAGTATTTTTCTGGGAATTTATCGTGTCCACAGAGATCGGTGCTACTGAACTGTCGTTCGACAATATCAATGGTAATGAGTTTGGTTTTAAAATGTTTTAAAGCGTAAAAACATAAAAGTAAATAAAAACATAAAAACAATTCATTCTTCAACAAGACGAACTTATCAAGCATACATATATTCCACTCGTCACAAACATAAATTTACCGACCAATTATACTCCACCTGCAATACTCGTCAAAATCATCCAGCATCACTCACAATAGTGTTCATCTCTGACACACTGAGCTGAGAGACAACCGTATTACTCTCGTCGTCACTCTCGCGCACGACGCCTCAAAACACAGAAGACATTAAGTTCCGACACCTAAAAGATTATCATCTAAATCTATCTCTAGCATCTAGCCAATATATATCCATCCCTAATCAAGATTCGTGATGTTTATCTCTAACACAACATAAAGCCTAACATAAATGCAAAAAGATCAAGGAAGACATCGATAATGATTTGTAAAGCAAATTTCATATAATATTATGATCAACAAAGATACATATGTTCAAAGTAACTATACAAACACCCAACAAAGAGATTACAAAGAGAAGAGAGAAGATGAACCAAACATTTCTTCGTTAGTCAACACCAATCGACGAGAGATTCGACTCCGGATCATCCAAATGCAAGCTCCAATGATGTTTTCTAAGCTAATCTAAAGAAAAATGAAGTTTGATGGAGTTGGGAGCAAAAAATACCCAAAACCATCCCTAAAAATGTGTGTTTTACCCATATTTATTATTGTCATCATCGCAGACCGCGCTAAGCGCGCTTTTGTGCCCTCAACGCGCCCTTATTAATGTTAAACCGCCTTAAAAGCCCGTTCAGCGCGCTCGGGCGCGCTCAGCGTGCAACCAGCTGACTTGAAAAATGTTTCAGCCATAATTTGTGAACCGTAACTCCGTTTTTCGCCCGGTTCGAAGCGTTGGAAAGCTTATTCAATTTCCTATCTAACAATGAATAAATATCAACCAAATTGGTGATTTTTATTATCCTAATTTTGAGCCGTATTCGTTGATGAGTCGCTAAAAATCGCGCGTTTGAAGCCGTGTCTTCGACACTTTATTGCTCATGCTCCAAATACACCTCAATACCTACAAAATGAGTAAAAAACTAGCAAATGGTACACAAATACACTAAAACTTGATTATACACTAAATATACACATTTACATACATAGTGGGGTTTATTTGAACGATATTTAACAAAAAGTATAGATAAGTGCAACAAAACTTATATACAAAAATAGGTACATTTTGCACTTATCAACTCTCCCCAACTTACATATTTGTTTGTCCTCAAACAAAGCCAACAAACTTAAAAACACAAAAGCAATAACCAAAGAATCATGAATCATCAAGTTTTAAAAACGGAAAATAAATGCAATGGTTCAATTGAAAATGGTACACACAAAGTAAATACTTACCACTAAACTACAACGATAACATAATCCCAAAACAAATGCAAAATACAAAAATCATGCCAAACATCCTAAAACAACACAAGTTCCAATGTGAATCACACCTAGCAAAAACATTCATTGGTAGATGAAAAACATAAAATGAGGGATTTTTCACTCACACAACAATCATGCAAACAACAGACTAAATTATGCATCCATCCAAAAATTCACATTGAACATACAAAGGCAAGAATCACAAGGACTTTCAAGGCTGTAATGTGGTAGGGTAAACAAACAAGGAATAATTCCTAAAGCTAATCGAAACAAAAACTTGCCTAAATTTAAGGGAGTGATTAACTCACAAAAGACTCAAACCAAAAATTTTAAACAAACTTCTTCCAAATTCCCAACTGTTACACAAGCACACACAACTTATTTAGCACAATTATTGGAACTATTTTTGTTTCCTTTCTCAAGGATTTTTTTTCATTCTTTTTTCTTTTTCTTTTCTCTTGTCACATTTTTCTTTTTTTTCTTTTCTTTTTCAACCTCATAGCAACCAATAACATAAGTGAGAAGACATTGCTCTCCCCAACTTGAATTCAACCACATCATCATGTGAATACTCTCTACTTTCTAAGGCAAGGTAAAAATTCATACAACAACACAAAGTTGAGGGTTCAAGAAAAAACAACAATCAAGATCCACAAAAAAAATGAATTTGACACTCATAGACAAGAATCAAACTCAAACAACATGGATAATGACCAAAGGCTCAAAGGGTTTACAAACGATCACACACTCACAAGGTGAATTGACTATTTGGCTTAGGTAGTTGTGCTCAAAATGAAACAAAATGCCTTGATCCTTTTCATGCATTCATATAAGCAATACAAACAACAAATTCAACATAATAAAATCCAGTAAAACAAAATTGTCGGTACTCCAAGCATATATGAAAAATGGAAAGTCACCTCACAAAAAAGGTTGGGAACTAAAGTGATTCACACAAGAACAAGTATACAAAAGAATAAATGGCATGAAAGTTGTAAAAAGCCTAAGTATCATGAATATGCTAAAGTCAAGAAAGCGATAAAAACATACCTTGAACGTGTACAAAACTTTAAGCACTATCATTACCACACATTCGCAAGTTGAAACACTCAAAATCGGAAAATCACCGAATGCGACTTCAAGCAATCGAGCCAAATTTTGAGTCCAAACAACAACAAAAGAATTAGAAAAATTACTAATAATTACTAATATATAAGGCCTTGGTGGAAGTGGGAAGAAGGGGGAACCAAGTGAACAATTAAAAGAATTCACTGGTTCAGCCCAGCAGAGCGCGCAGGCCCGCACTAAGCGCGCTACACCAGAAGCAGAAAAACCAGTACAGCAACAAGGTTCTGGTGTAGGCCTCCACTTAACACCTACACAATCTCATATACAATGAAAAAGTAATAACAGAACAAAAAACGATAAAACATGCTTGTTTTACGTCGTAAGCTCGACACCTATTATTTATACACACTTCTCCAAGTTGCCTCTTTACACGGTTAGCGCTCACCGACGACGAAACCTAACTGAACACTTAGCAAACGTGAAGAGAAACAAACATATACACTAAATTTACAGTTATGCAAAGCATGTAAAATTCACAAATATGGTAAACATATACAATTATCAATATAAACAAGTGAAAATAGACAATATATACGATATCTACAAAACTCAAAAACAAAGAAACTATCGCAATGCGATTCAATAAAAACATCGATCCCCGGCAACGGTGCCATTTTGTTGGATGCGGTATAGGGCAAGCAAACAAAAAGGTTTGGAAGTATTTTTCCGGGAATTTATCGTGTCCACAGAGATCGGTGCTACTGAACTACCGTTCGACAATATCAATATTAATGAGTTTGGTTTTAAAATTATTTAAAGCGCAAAAACAGAAAAGTAAATAAAAACATAAAAACAATTCATTCTTCAACAAGACGAACTTATCAAGTATACATATAATCCACTCGTCACAAACATAAATTTACCGACCAATTATACTCCACCTGCAATACTCGTCAAAATCATCCATCATCACTCACAACAGTGTTCATCTCTGACACACTGAGCTGAGAGGCAACCGTATTACTCTCGTCGTCACTCTCGCGCACGACGCCTCGAAACACGGAAGACATTAAGTTCCGACACCCAAAAGATTATTATCTAAATCTATCTCTAGCATCTAGACAATAGATTTCCATCCCTAATCAAGATTCGTGATGTTTATCTCTAACACAACACAAATCCAAACATAAATGCAAAAAGATCAAGGAAGACATCGATAATGATTTTTAAAGAAAATTTCATATAATATTATGATCAACAAAGATACATATGTTCAAAGTAACTATACAAACACACAACAAAGAGATTACAAAGAGAAGAGAGAAGATGAACCAAACATTTCTTCGTTAGTCAACACCAATCGACGAGAGATTCGACTCCGGATCATCCAAATGCAAGCTCCAATGATGTTTTCTAAGCTAATCTAAAGAAAAATGAAGTTTGATGGAGTTGGGAGCAAAAAATACCCAAAACCATCCCTAAAAATGTGTGTTTTACCCATATTTATTATTGTCATCATCGCAGACCGCGCTAAGCGCGCTTTTGTGCGCTCAACGCGCCCTTATTAATGTTAAACCGCCTTAAAAGCCCGCTCAGCGCGCTCGGGCGTGCTCAGCTTGCAACTAGCTGACTTGAAAAATGTTTCAGTCATAACTTGTGAACCGTAACTCCGTTTTTCGCCCGGTTCGAAGCGTTGGAAAGCTTATTCAATTTCCTATCTAACAATGAATAAATATCAACCAAATTGGTGATTTTTATTATCCTCATTTTGAGCCGTATTCGTTGATGAGTCGCTAAAAATCGCGCGTTTGAAGCCGTGTCTTTGACACTTTATTGCTCATGCTCCAAATACACCTTAATACCTACAAAATGAGTAGAAAACTATCAAACGGTACACAAATACACTAAAACTTGATTATACACTAAATATACACATTTACATACAAAGTGGGGTTTATTTGAACAATATTTATCAAAAAGTATAGATAAGTGCAACAAAACTTATATACAAAAATAGGTACATTTTGCACTTATCAACTCTCCCCAACTTAAATATTTGTTTGTCCTCAAACAAAGCCAACAAACTTAAAAATACAAAAGCAATAACCAAATAATCATGAATCAACAAGTTTTGAAAACGGAAAACAAATGCAATGGTTCAATCGAAAATGGTACACATAAAGTAAATACTTACCACTAAACTACAACGATAACATAATCACGAAACAAATGCAAAATACAAAAATCATGCCAAACATCCTAAAACAACACAAGTTCCAATGTGAATCACACCTAGCAAAAACATTCATCGGTAGATGAAAAACATAAATTGAGGGATTTTTCACTCACACAACAATCCTGCAAACAACAGACTAAATTATGCATCCATCCAAAAATTCACATTGAACATACAAAGGCAAGAATCACAAGGACTTTCAAGGCTATAATGTGGTCGGGTAAACAAACAAGGAATAATTCCTAAAGCTAATCGAAACAAAAACTTGCCTAAACCTAAGGGAGTGATTAACTCACAAAAGACTCAAACCAAAAATTTCAATCAAATTTCTTCCAAAATCCCAAGTGTTACACCAAACACACAACTTATTTAGCACAATTATTGGAACTATTTTTGTTTCCTTTCTCAAGGATTTTTTTTTCTTTCTTTTTTCTTTTTCTTTTCTCTTGTCACATTTTTCTTTTTTTTTTCTTTTCTTTTTCAACCTCATAGCAACCAATAACATAAGTGAGAAAACATTGCTCTCCCTAACTTGAATTCAACCACATCATCATGTGAATACTCTCTACTTTCTAAGGCAAGGTAAAAATTCATACAACAACACAAAGTTGAGGGTTCAAGAAAAAACAACAATCAAGATCCACACAAAAAATGAATTTGACACTCATAGACAAGAATCAAACTCAAACAACATGGATAATGACCAAAGGCTCAAAGGGTTTACAAACGATCACACACTCACAAGGTGAATTGACTATTTGGCTTAGGTAGTTGTGCTCAAAATGAAACAAAATGCCTTGATCCTTTTCATGCATTCATATAAGCAATACAAACAACAGATTCAACATAATAAAATCCAGTAAAACAAATTGTCGGTACTCCGAGCATATATGAACAATGGAAAGTCACCTCACAAAAAAGGTTGGGAACTAAAGTGATTCACACAAGAACAAGTATACAAAAGAATAAATGGCATGAAAGTTGTAAAAAGCCTAAGTATCATGAATATGCTAAAGTCAAGAAAGCGATAAACACATACCTTGAACGTGTACAAAACTTTAAACACTATCATTACCACGCATTGGCAAGTTGAAACACTCAAAATCAGAAAATCACCGAATGCGACTTCAAGCAATCGGGCCAAATTTTGAGTCCAAACAACAACAAAAGAATTATAAAAATTACTAATAATTACTAATATATAAGGCCTTGGTGGAAGTTGGAAGAAGGGGGAACCAAGTGAACAATTAAAAGAATTCACTGGTTCAGCCCAGCAGAGCGCGCTAAGTGCGCAGGCCCGCGCTATGCGCGCTATCCCAGAAGCAGAAAAACCAGTACAGCAACAAGGTTCTGGTGTAGGCCTCCACTTAACACCTACACAATCTCATATTCAATGAAAAAGTAATAACGGAACAAAAAATGATAAAACATGCTTGTTTTACGTCGTAAGATCGACGCCTATTATTTATACACACTTCTCCATGTTGCCTCTTTACACGGTTAGCGCTCACCGACGACGAAACCTAACCGAACACTTAGCAAACGTGAAGAGAAACAAACATATACACTAAATTTACAATTATGCAAAGCATGTAAAATTCACAAATATGGTAAACATATACAAGTATCAATATAAACAAGTGAAAATAGACAATATATACGATATCTACAAAACTCAAAAACAAAGAAACTATCGCAATGCGATTCAATAAAAACATCGATCCCCGGCAACGGCGCCCTTTTGTTGGATGCGGTATAGGGCAAGCAAACAAAAAGATTTGGAAGTATTTTTCCGGGAATTTATCGTGTCCACAGAGATCGGTGCTACTGAACTGTCGTTCGACAATATCAATGGTAATGAGTTTGTTTTTAAAATGGTTTAAAGCGTAAAAACAGAAAAGTAAATAAAAACATAAAAACAATTCATTCTTCAACAAGACGAACTTATCAAGCATACATATATTCCACTCGTCACAAACATAAATTTACCGCCCAATTATACTCCACCTGCAATACTCGTCAAAATCATCCAGCATCACTCACAACAGTGTTCATTTCTGACACACTGAGCTGAGAGACAACCGTATTACTCTCGTCGTCACTCTCGCGCACGACGCCTCGATACACAGAAGACATTAAGTTCCGACACCCAAAAGATTATCATCTAAATCTATCTCTAGCATCTAGACAATAGATATCCATCCCTAATCAAGATTCGTGATGTTTATCTCTAACACAACACAAATCCAAACATAATGCAAAAAGATCAAGGAAGACATCGATAATGATTTGTAAAGCAAATTTCATATAATATTATGATCAACAAAGATACATATGTTCAAAGTAACTATACAAACACCCAACAAAGAGATTACAAAGAGAAGAGAGATGAGGAACCAAACATTTCTTGGTTTGTCAACACCAATCGACGAGAGATTCAACTCCGGATCATCCAAATGCAAGCTCCAATGATGTTTTCTAAGCTAATCTACAAGAAAAATGAAGTTTGATGCAGTTGGGAGCAAAAAATACCCAAAACCATCCCTAAAAATGTGTTTTTTACCCATATTTATTGCTGTCATCATCGCAGACCGCGCTAAGCGCGCTTTTGGGCGCTCAACGCGCCCTTATTAATGTTAAACCGCCTTAAAAGCCCGTTCAGCGCGCTCGGGCGCGCTCAGCGTGCAACCAGCTGACTTGAAAAATGTTTCAGCCAAAACTTGTGAACCGTAACTCCGTTTTTCGCCCGGTTCGAAGCGTTGGAAATCTTATTCAATTTCCTATCTAACAATGAATAAATATCAAACAAATTAGTGATTTTTATTATCCTCATTTTGAGCCGTATTCGTTGATGAGTCGCTAAAAATAGCGCGTTTGAAGCCGTGTCTTCGACACTTTATTGCTCATGCTCCAAATACACCTCAATACCTACAAAATGATTAAAAAACTAGCAAACGGTACACAAATACACTAAAACTTGATTATACACTAAATATACACATTTACATACAAAGTGGGGTTTATTTGAACGATATTTAACAAAAAGTATAGATAAGTGCAACAAAACTTATATACAAAAATAGGTACATTTTGCACTTATCAACTCTCCCCAACTTACATATTTGTTTGTCCTCAAACAAAGCTAACAAACTTAAAAACACAAAAGCAATAACCAAAGAATCATGAATCATCTAGTTTTGAAAACGGAAAATAAATGCAATGGTTCAATTGAAAATGGTACACACAAAGTAAATACTTACCACTAAACTACAACGATAACATAATCACGAAACAAATGCAAAATACAAAAATCATGCCAAACATCCTAAAACAACATAAGTTCCAATGTGAATCACACCTAGCAAAAACATTCATCGGTAGATGAAAAACATAAAATGAGGGATTTTTCACTCCCACAACAATCCTGCAAACAACAGACTAAATTATGCATCCATCCAAAAATTCACATTGAACATACAAAGGCAAGAATCACAAGGACTTTCAAGGCTGTAATGTGGTAGGGTAAACAAACAAGGAATAATTCCTAAAGCTAATCGAAACAAAAACTTGCCTAAATTTAAGGGAGTGATTAATTCACAAAAGACTCAAACCAAAAATTTTAATCAAACTTCTTCCAAATTCCCAACTGTTACACAAACACACACAACTTATTTAGCACAATTATTGGACTATTTTTGTTTCCTTTCTCAAGGATTTTTTTTTCTTTCTTTTTTCTTTTTCTTTTCTCTTGTCACATTTTTCTTTTTTTTCTTTTCTTTTTCAACCTCATAGCAACCAATAACATAAGTGAGAAAACATTGCTCTCCCCAACTTGAATTCAACCACATCATCATGTGAATACTCCTTACTTTCTAAGGCAAGGTAAAAATTCATAAAACAACACAAAGTTGAGGGTTCAAGAAAAAACAACAATCAAGATCCACACAAAAAATGAATTTGACACTCATAGACAAGAATCAAACTCAAACAACATGGATAATGACCTAAGGCTCAAAGGGTTTACAAACGATCACACACTCACAAGGTGAATTGACTATTTGGCTTAGGTAGTTGTGCTCAAAATGAAACAAAATGCCTTGATCCTTTTCATGCATTCATATAAGCAATACAAACAAAGAATTCAACATACTAAAATCCAGTAAAACAAAATTGTCGGTACTCCGAGCATATATGAACAATGGAAAGTCACCTCACAAAAAAGGTTGGGAACTAAAGTGATTCACACAAAAACAAGTATACAAAAGAATAAATGGCATGAAAGTTGTAAAAAGCCTAAGTATCATGAATATGCTAAAGTCAAGAAAGCGATAAACACATACCTTGAACGTGTACAAAACTTTAAACACTATCATTACCACACATTCACAAGTTGAAACACTCAAAATCAAAAAATCACCGAATGCGACTTCAAGCAATCGAGCCAAATTTTGAGTCCAAACAACAACAAAAGAATTAGAAAAATTACTAATAATTACTAATATATAAGGCCTTGGTGGAAGTTGGAAGAAGGGGGAACCAAGTGAACAATTAAAAGAATTCACTGGTTCAGCCCAGCAGAGCGCGCTAAGCGCGCAGGCCCGCGCTATGCGCACTATCCCACAAGCAGAAAAACCAGTACAGCAACAAGGTTCTGGTGTAGGCCTCCACTTAACACCTACACAATCTCATATACAATGAAAAAGTAATAACGGAACAAAAAACGATAAAACATGTTTGTTTTACGTCGTAAGCTCGACGCCTATTATTTATACACACTTCTCCAAGTTGCCTCTTTACACGGTTAGTGCTCACCGACGATGAAACCTAACCGAACACTTAGCAAACGTGAAGAGAAACAAACATATACACTAAATTTACAATTATGCAAAGCATGTAAAATTCACAAATATGGTAAACATATACAAGTATCAATATAAACAAGTTATAATAGAAAATATAAATGATATCTACAAAACTCAAAAACAAAGAAACTATCGCAATGCGATTCAATAAAAACATCGATCCCCGGCAACGGCGCCATTTTGTTGGATGCGGTATAGGGCAAGCAAACAAAAAGATTTAGAAGTATTTTTACGGGAATTTATCGTGTCCATAGAGATCGGTGCTACTGAACTGCCGTTCGACAATATCAATGTTAATGAGTTTGGTTTTAAAATGGTTTAAAGCGTAAAAACAGAAAAGTAAATAAAAACATAAAAACAATTCATTCTTCAACAAGACGAACTTATCAAGCATACATATAATACACTCGTCACAAACATAAATTTACCGACCAATTATACTCCACCTGCAATACTCGTCAAAATCATCCAGCATCACTCACAACAGTGTTCATCTCTGACACACTGAGCTGAGAGACAACCGTATTACTCTCGTCGTCACTCTCGCGCACGACGCCTCGAAACACGGAAGACATTATGTTCCGACACCTAAAAGATTATCATCTAAATCTATCTCTAGCATCTAGACAATAGATATCCATCCCTAATCAAGATTCGTGATGTTTATCTCTAACACAACACAAATCTAAACATAAATGCAAAATGATCAAGGAAGACATCGATAATGATTTGTAAAGCAAATTTCATATAATATTATGATCAACAAAGATACATATGTTCAAAGTAACTATACAAACACCCAACAAAGAGATTACAAAGAGAAGAGAGAAGAGGAACCAAACATTTCTTGGTTTGTCAACACCAATCGACGAGAGATTCGACTCTGGATAATCCAAATGCAGGCTCCAATGATGTTTTCTAAGCTAATCTACAAGAAAAATGAAGTTTGATGGAGTTGGGCGCAAAAAATACCCAAAACCATCCCTAAAAATGTGTTTTTTACCCATATTTATTATTGTCATCATCGCAGACCGCGCTAACCGCGTTTTGGACGCTCAGCGCGCCCTTATTAATGTTAAACCGCCTTAAAAGCCCGCTCAGCGCGCTCGGGCGTGCTCAGCGCGCAACCAGCTGACTTGAAAATGTTTCAGCCATAACTTGTGAACCGTAACTCCGTTTTTCGCCCGGTTCGAAGCGTTGGAAAGCTTATTCAATTTCCTATCTAACAATGAATAAATATCAACCAAATTGGTGATTTTTATTATCCTCATTTTGAGCCGTATTCGTTGATGAGTCGCTAAAAATCGCGCGTTTGAAGCCGTGTCTTTGACACTTTATTGCTCATGCTCCAAATACACCTCAATACCTACAAAATGAGCAGAAAACTATCAAACGGTACACAAATACACTAAAACTTGATTATACACTAAATATACACATTTACATACAAAGTGGGTTTATTTGAACGATATTTAACAAAAAGTATAGATAAGTGCAACAAAACTTATATACAAAAATAGGTACATTTTGCACTTATCAGGTGCAGAAGGAAGCAAACACAGAATGTGACTCATCCTTGTGTCTTAAGAATTTTACCCATGTCCAACGATTGTAGTCAACTACGATGACTAGTCCATATTTCTTTCCAGTGACTGAAGCAGTTTTCACTGGTCCAAATAAGTCAATGTGAAGAAGTTCTAATGGTTTAGAGATAGAAACAATCGTTTTTTCTTTAAAGGAAGTTTTTGAAAACTTTCCTTTCTGACATGCTTCACAAAGAGCATCTGAAGAATACTTCAGATTAGGAAAGCCCCTAACAAGTCCTAGCTTGTTCAGCTGAGAAATTCTTCTCAAGCTAACATGACCCAAACGTTTGTGCCAGACCCATTTCTCTTCATTAACGGACATAAGACATTTTACATTCTGATTTTTCAAATCTGATCGTCTGATTTTGTAAGTATTGTTTTTCCTCTTACCATTGAACAGAACTGACCCATCCTTCTGACTAACAGCCTTACATGATGTTTGATTAAAGATAACGTCATAACCATTGTCACTAAGTTGGCTAATTGATAATAAGTTATGCATTAGACCCTCAACTAAAAGAGCGTTGTTGATGGAAGGAAGTTTACCATTACCAACAGTTCCAGAGCCAATGATCTTTCCCTTCTGGTTTCCTCCGAAACCAACGACACCTCCAGACTTAAGTTCCAAATCTTGGAACATATGCCTTTCTCCTGTCATGTGTCGCGAGCATCCACTGTCCAGATACCATGAATGGTGTTTTAGTGGCACCATCAAGGATGTCTGCAACATAGATTATCTCACTCTTAGGTACCCATGTTCTGGGTCCTTTCTTGTTAGTCTTTCCAGAGGTTCGGACACCTTTGGTTTTCTGTGCAACAGGATAATTAAGTGGAATTTGTGCATGATATTTAGGCTTAGAAGTTTCCTTATGTGTCTGTGTTTGTGGTGCAACAGAATCAGAACCTTCTAGTTCTGAACATTTCAGTTCGGTGCCAGCAGGCACAAAATGTTCAGACAGAGGTTTTAGTTTGATGCTCAGAGTCTCATCAAATGGTTTTGATGGTCCTGAATATCCCATACCTCTACTTTCTTTTCTGCTAACTCCATAGATCATTGAAGCCATCTTGCTTCTATCTATGCTTTTAGCAAGGAAGTGCTGAAAAGCTCTATCATATCTGATTACTTTATCAATAACAGATATGTTAGAAGTAATATCTTCTTCTAGCTTAGAGACTTTACCTTTTAGAGCAGCATTAGATTTTTCTAAAGAATTTTTTTTTTCATTTAAATCAGAAATATTTGGCTCGCTCTTAGTAGAGTTCTCAGAAATAGCCACAAAAGTCTTTTTCAGAGTTTTGTGTTTACTTAGAAGAAGTTGATGCCTTTTCATAAGTTCTGATAAACCTAATTCAAGTTCAGAACGAGATAAGGAAGAAAGTACCTCTTTGCCGTCATCAGAGTCTGATTCTTCATTAAGTGTCAGTTCATCCTCTAATAAGGCTTCGCTCACGCTGGTCTTTGCCATGAGTGCCACGTTGGCATGTTCTTCATCAGAATCTTCTTCTTCTGACTCTGAATCATCCCATGTTGCCATAAGACCCTTTTTAGCTTTGAAAACCTTCTTAGGTTTTCTATCTTTCTTGAGCTTTGGACACTCGTTCTTATAATGTCCAAACTCCTTGCATTCGTAACAAGTAACTTCTTTTTCAGAAGCTTTCCTTTTACCAGATGTAGACTCAGGTCTACCTTTTCTTCTTGGCCCTCTAAACTTGCTCTGTCTGTGTTTCCACAGCTGATCTATCTTTCTTGATATGAGAAACAATTCATCTTCGTCTGAATCTTCTTCAGATTCTTCTGAGTTCTCCTCTGCTTTGTAAGCCTTTATCTTTTCAGACTTAGACTTCAGAGCAACAGACTTACCTCTTCTCTGAGGTTCATCTTCTTGAAGTTCTATCTAATGAACTTCTTAAAGAGCTAATCAGTTCCTCAAGACTCGTGTTGTTCAGATCCTTTGCCAATTTCAAAGCAGTTACCATTGGTCTCCATTTTATAGGCAGACTCTTGATAATCTTCTTGACATGATCAGCAGTAGAATAACCTTTGTCCAGAACTCTGAGTCTTGCAACAAGCATCTGAAATCTTGAAAACATAGTTTCCACAGATTCGTTGTCTTCCATTCTGAAGGCCTCATACTTCTGGATTAGGGCCAGAGCCTTTGTCTCCTTGACTTGAGTTTTGCCTTCATGAGTCATCTGAAGAGAGTCAAAGATAGACTTTGCAGTGTCTCTATCTGTAATCTTTTTATACTCTGTATATGAAATAGCATTTAGTAGAATCGTTCTCGCTCTGTGATGATTCTTGTAGGTTTTCTTTTAAGCCTCTGAAAATGAGCTTCTGGCAATCTTTTTACCTTCAGAGTCTACTGGATAACTGTAGCCATCAACTACCAGATCCCATAGATCCAAATCAAATCCCAAAAAGTAACTTTCAATTATGTCTTTCCAATAGTCAAATTTCTCGCCATCAAAGATAGGAGGTTTTGCACTATATGAGTCTCTTTCATTATTATCAGAAGTGACATTAGAAGCATTTACGGAAGCTATTGTTTTTCACACTTTGGATCGATACTGAACACTGTTAGGTGCTTGATAAAAATTCAAACTTTTTATCTTCTTAGAGTTGGAGCTCTGATGCCAATTGAAGGTGTGAAAAACACAAGAAAGGGGGGTTTGAATTGGGTTTTTACAATAAAAAATGATTTTTTTAAAATAATCCCCTTTACAAATAACCTCCACTTCTTGATAATAAAGCAAGAGAAACCAAAAAGAAAAAACACAGTATGTTTATACTAGTTCACTTGAGAAACCCTCAAGCTAGTCTAGTCAACTGTCGCTCCTGGGATTTTCATCCAAGTACAAACGCGAAAGTGGCACAGAAACAGAGTCGCCAGCAATGTGTATTTATCCCAAGAGAGGGAAAGGAAACACTGCATAAACCTGAGAGAAAGGAAAGAGCATGGTTTTGCGACCAAGAGAACTGGGTTCGAGAGTCGGTTACGCGAGAGGAAGGTATTAGCACCTCCACGCGTCCATCGTACCCGATGGGATCCACGCTTGCTGCTTCAATCAAAGGGTGTAAGGAAAAGATGCTGGAAAAGGAACTGCTAGCTGGAGAACTGGAAAAGGAAAGGAAAGAGAAAGAGAAACAAATGTAGGGAAAATAAAAGAAGTGCTCGAATGGGCCCTACCCCACTGCCTACGTATCTCATCGGGAACATGAGAATCAGAGCGACGTAGTTCCCCTCACTAGGGATGGATTGTTTGTGTTTTTTAGGGAACGGATAACGTTCTAACTCAGGTGTTGCAGGCTCGCTGGTCCGAGTGCGTTACCATCGTGCATGAGAACGGAGGGAAGAACGTTCGTACGTTGAGAATGAGTGAGATGAGAAAATAATTCCCGAAGGAAAGACGTTATTATTTGTTTGTCCTTTTAAGAAAGAAGTGTTTTGATTGTTTTTGTGTTTAGTAACACGTATTGCATTCAAGTCTATCGTATAAGATCGAATGCATCGCATGGTCGTCCTAACAGGCCGTATGCTAAACATTCTAGGAAAGTGGAGAGAATCTCCCCTCCTTCCATTTCCCACACTTTAGGTTTAAGTGCAATACATGTTATGCCATTATTAAGTGTTTTTTACTTTTATTTGAAGATGAGAAGAAAAGACTCAAAAGTGGATCAAAGGTGGAAATCTAATGAGGGATACTAAGACTCAATCCTAATGTTATCATACATGGTGCTCCTATGGTTAATGGGGTTTAACAAACTTACTTCTAAAAGAAAGAAGAAGAAGAGAAAAAGAAACAACTTACTTCCAAAATGGAAGTTAAGTTGATCTTAAAGAGGGATGAAGAAGAAGTTATTCAAAGGAAGCATGTAAATGCTTATCGAACACAAATTGAAAGTTTAAAAGAAATAAGGGAAAATAAGAGAAAGAAGTGTATGTGGAACTAAGTTCACACTCTTACTTACCATGCACCTACATGAAAATGTTAGTTCAGAACAATTCACAAGTAAAGCAATAGGAAAAAGAATAACAATTGGTGAACAAACGAGTTAAGAGCTAAAGGATAAAGCTCCTAAGAGATGAACCTCAATCAAGATCAGAATCTATGCTTTAAGGGTGTTCCCTAAGGTTGAGATACCAAACACAAAAGAATTATGCACAAACAAAACACTAATCATTAAAGAAGTGAATCATGGAAGAAATAAAAGAAGAATGAGTGATCATGTAAAGTGATCATGCAATTATGCTTCAAATAATGTCAAAGTCAGAATGGGGGTGACCTAAACATATGCCTAAACATGATGTACAAATGTCATATGAGGCATACAAACAAGTATCCAAGCATTAAGAGTAACAAGGAGAAGAAGTGAGAAGATATGAACATGAATTTAACATGAAAAGAAGTTACTTAAAGTAAAAGTCAAACCTAAAAAAACAAAATGAAACTCAAATGTCCAAGGTCAGAAGTGGTATAACATGTTGAAGATGCACAAATGATCATGATATAAGCACACATCAATCAAGTCCATACAACTTAGCAAACATGCAAGAAGAAGTCACATAAAAGAATGAATGCTTCATACTTGAAAAGAAATGCAAAAGATGCAAAATGGCATACAGATATGAATGATTATGGATAGGTCAGTAGCAAATCATGGATTAAAATGCAAATGAGATGATAACATGATCATATTAGAAACACACAACCAAACATGACAAACATAAGATGAAGACATAAGAGACATTAGGTAAAAAAGTCCCATAAGATGCATCATATAAAACAAAGGATCAACACATGCCAAATGGACTTAACAATTTTCAAACACATCTTCTAAAAGTCTAAACATGTTACCTAAACCCAAACAAAAGACCTCAAATAATGACATTAATGCCTCATGCAATGAAGGTTAAGGAAAAGCACATAAAGTTCAAGCAAAACTTCCTTCAACACAAGCACACCAACATATGTCAAAGTGCATTAAAAAATTATGACATTAGAATTTAAATGACCTCAACCAGTGACCAATCACACATCAAAATACCAAACAAAAATTCAGAGAGGAAGGGCCTCAAACAATCAAGCAATAGCCACTTATGAATCATGAACCAAAGTGCAAAGATGGAGGACCTAAATGCAATAAAATAAAATCTTAAAAATGAAACAAAAATGTTTTTATGAATATTTGGATGTTACTGAATTGATGCAAAAATATTGATGCAAAAATGTTTAAGGAGCTATGAGAAATAAATCTTTGAAATGAAGATGTGAAAATAGAAACAAGTTTCAAAAGAAATAAAAGAAAATTATGGAAAGATATGTAAATATTCACAAAATCAAAATTAAAAATTATAGAAAACTATTTTAACATGCTAAGATATTACATGAATTTTTGTAGAATTTTTAATGATGTTTTGGTATTTTTAAAAGTCAATTATGAAACAAGTATGAAAAGAAATTAAAAGAAAAAAAAAGAGCAAGCAGGGGGTGCATAGAAGTAAAAAAAACACGTTTAAAAATGGGCTGGACCAAAGCTGGGGGTGGGAAAAGCAAAGAAACCCAAAGCGCTTCTTAGAAAGGCTCAGATTCAACAAGGTTGACTCAATCATCGCCCTTGGATCAATCCAACATGCCACAATCAGTCAACACAAACAAAAGTAAACATGATGAGAGGCTAGGATCAAACGTACACGGTAGCCAAGCATACTACGCGCACACACAACCATTCAGAAATAAAAAAACAACACGTGGGAAGCACATGACAATTTTAATGCATTGTCACACACACAACCATCAGATCAAATCAATGCACCAGATCAAGTCAACTAATCACCAAACATGCAAGATCAAAGGTCCAGATTAGATGCACACAATAAGAAACGTGGAATGGAGAACACACAATCAGTAAGATAAAAACAAAATTTAAAAGACGTGGCAACATGTTAACCACACGATGCACAAATCAAACGGCCAGGATTCAAACTCACAAAACCCTAGAATTAAACTCACCGGCCGGAGAAGGACCTCCGGTCATCTTCTCCGGCGAGCAACCACCACCTGCAACCTCACATTTTTCCAGAAATACAAAAACTATATACCAAAATGAAGAGGAGGTTATGGAGATCAAGAATCCGCTATTATTTTCCACGAATCATGCACACATGCAACAAACCGAATCAAAACATATTGCCCTAAAATTACACCTAAGTTCCTAAAGAGCATATCAACTAGGCAGGACGCACACAACCTCTAGTAGGCTATAAACAACATGAAAACACATCACATTCAGTGGAAAAATTAAGAATAAGGAACCTGAAGTTTGAAGAGTCTTGTGTCCAAATAAAACCAGAGAAAATACACTTGATCTTGAGCTTTTAGAGCCTCCACTTGAGCAAAATAAATGCCTCTTGATTTGTAAAATGAAGAGAAATGCTGACTGTGATGATGTTGAGCTTGGAGATATGAGTTTGCTCTTGAATGTTTTTGCTCAATACTCAATAGAAGTGATGAAGATGATTGAGGAAGAGAGAGAACTTGTGCTGAATCAGAGAGATAATGGAGAGAATTTGAGAGTGTTTGAGAGGGAGAATGAGAAAAATGAAAGTTGAAAATGAAAAATGTGAGTGAAATGTGAATTTATATGTGTGGTTTAAAGTGAACTAGAGGTAGTTAAATGAGTGAGTTAAGGTGAGTTAATTGGGTTAACTGAGTTATCCCTAACTAACTGAGCCAAGTTAGTTAGGGCGAGTGAGGGGAGGAGTGATATGGTGTAGCATGTTTAGGGTGTTATGGTGGAGTGAAGTGAAAAGAATGGTGGTGATGGCATGGCTGGTGGCAATGTGAAATCAGTGGTACAGAGGAAACTTGCTCAACAAGCTTTAATTCATTTCCTCTTTGGTGTATCATGGAGAGTATGGTATGGTGTATATGAAATGTGTTTGGTTTAATGAGGCAATGGTTGGATGGTGTGAGCAATGCACGTGCAAGCTGATATGGATTCTCAACACTAACAATACATTTTTATGATTTTGTAGCAGCACCACACTTAATGCACCAATGGATATTTGGAGATGAAATTCTCTCTCCCTAGTGTATGGAATCATGAGATCTTTGTGGCATTAGAAAGAGGAAACATTATGGAACAATATTGGTGTGAGAATTGGATTGAAAGGAGGCTTGGAAATTAGTGAAAAATAACTTGGAACATCAAGGTTGAAGACTGTTTTGTGGGTGAGGCATGTTGTGACATGGCAAGGCAACATGGCGCATGGATTTTCAGCATGAACATACTAACTTGAGACCAATATATCTCCTTTATAACTTGATCAAATCAAAATTTGTCCAACATCAACATTGAAGAGGGCATGGCAAGGATCAACTTTGATGTTGAAATATTTTTCATTTGGAGCTTTTATCATTGAGAAATTCAGCTTGACATTTGGCACACCAAGTGTTTGTAAAAATTATGGCGCGTGGGCCTGGGCATACTTGGTCATGACTTGATTTTGGACCTACTTTTCTCAAACTTTGATCAACCATAACTCACTCAATTTTGGTCCAATGGAGATGTTATTTAAATGGATTTGAAGCTTAGAACATGAACTTTAATTGGCTCAACTTGGGCCTGAGGTTTGGAACTTTTATCTTAGAGAAATAGAGCCTCAAAGTAGGGTGCAAGATGGTCCAAACTTACTATTTTTGGCAACCCTAAAGTTTCTATTTTTGGCAGTTTTGGGATTTCTTGATTTTTGATTATTCCTCCATCATTTCTTGATCAAATTTTGTCCATTGAACATATATAACATGAATTTCATGAATTTGACCTCAAAAAGTCAGGAGTTGACTTTTCTCACTGCACAATTGACTTTTTCCCCAATTTCTTGATTATCAAGCAACTGATCAATTGAGACCCTTCTAAAACCAATTGATGAGCAACTTTCCATCCATATATACTTAAGAACATAAGGAAAACCATGAGATCAAGTTTTGCCCAAAAATCAGAGACAAACTGATTTTAGGTCAAACCCTAATTTTGGCACCCTCTGGTTAGGAGGAAATAACACATCCTCCAAATCCAAATTCCTCTGAATATGATGTGTATCCTCTCAAACAATGATGAGATATGCCATTTGGAGATGATAGAAACTCAAAGAGCTTGTTCATTTGGGGGTCAGATCCCAATTTTGACTGCCTTGTGTAGGAGGGTATGCACTGCTCAATCTTCTTGATGACTTCTCCTCTTCCCATGCCTTGTGGGATCAAAGTGAGATGATATATGACATAAGAGACCCTTGAGGCTTGTGAGACACACTTGGCTCTTATTCTTTAGCTTTGGATGATCAACACCTCTGAGAAACAACTGATCACATGCCCTTATGCAAGATGCAATGCTAAATGCTTGATGTTTTGTTTTTCTATGCTTGAATGCAATGCAATAAAATGAAAGCCCATGCTAAATGCTATGAAGAAATGAGAGGGCAAATTTTGGGGTATTACAGCTGCCCCTATTCAATCACTGTAGACCTGAATGGATGATAGCGATTGCTGTCAGACTTTCAAGGTATGGAGAGATTGAATACCAAAAATAACCAGAAAATTTGCACTCTGTGGAGAAGAAGAAAAGGGATATAAACCCAACCAAATGAACTCTACTTGAATACCACTCTGATGGGAAGAATAACACTGGATAGATGTCTTTTTGAACAACGCCAGACGACTACTGGCCTGCCACACTACGGGTGGACTTTAACAATGTCTTTTAGCACAACGCCAGACGATTACTGGCCTGCCACACTGCGGGTGGACTTTAACAATGTCTTTTAAAACAACGCCAGACGACTACTGGCTTGCCACACTGCGGGTGGACTTTGACAATGTCTTTTAGAACAACGCCAGACGACTACTGGCTTGCCACACTACGGGTGGACTTTAACAATGTCTTTTGTACAACGCCAGACGACTACTGGCCTGCCACACTGCGGGTGGACTATCTTTTTGAATGAAGTCAGACGACTACTGACTTGCCACACTACGGGTGGACTTTTGCCAATCTACGGTTGGATTTTGCAGCTGAATTGCCACACTGTGGGTGGACTTTTGCCAATCTACGGTTGGACTTTACTGATGATTTGCCACCCTTGGATGGTCTTTTGCCAATCTACGGTTGGACTTAGCTGCGGTCTTTTAAAGGGAGTCAGACGACTACTGACTTTCCACACTACGGGTGGACTTTTGCCAATCTACGGTTGGACTTTGAGAATTTGCCACCCTTGGATGGACCTTTTGCCAATCTACGGCTGGACTTTAAGAATTTGCCACCCTTGGATGGACCTTTTGCCAATCTACGGCTGGACTTTAAGTACTTGCCACCCTTGGATGGACTTTTTTCCAATCTACGGTTGGACTTTAAGAATTCCAATACTGGATTACTCTCTGCATCCACGTCAAACATCTCTACCGACTCTGCTGAGGAACGATGATCAATGGTTTGACTTTAGAGATCCCTGAAAGGATAATATCTCTACTGGAGAATGAATGAACAATCCGTCTGCTTCGAATCGTCAAGTTTGCCAAAAATAAATTGGACTTTGAAATATGGGGAAGTGATGATTCTGCCAGGAATTACTTCATCTGCTTGGGGATGAATTCTGGTCACAGCAACTCCGCTGGGGATGAGAATTTTTTGAATGACGTTCTGCAAGGGAAGAAAAGTCATTAAAACTTTGCTTGAGGATCTATCCATCCCGAGATCCTTTGCGGGGAGAATCAACCTGCTACCCTGGCTGGGGAAGAATGCACTTACACTCTACTGAGGAATAGACTCTATTGATCTGATGAACCTCTGTGGGGATAAAAACAACTCAGCTGGGGAGTATTGTTGACAAGATTCAATGCTGAACTCTATAGGGAATACAATTATCAGAGATATGATCTTGCTGGGGACCAGAACTACTCTGCCGGGAATATACAAATCATGCTGAGAAAGAGTTCCTAGAGATCTGCTGGGGAAACACAAAGCAATTCCACGATAATCTGCTGAGGAATAAGACTTCCGAGCTTAGGATAAGTGTCACAATGCCCCATGTTAGGCGAACTTTCCGTTTGACGACTTTGTTGGGGATGATGAGTTTATAACAAACTCTGCTGGAGAAAACTGCTTCAAAGCGTCTCGTGCTGGGGAACGTTTCTTGAGAGGATTTTACAGAAGACCAAACGTCCTCAAACTCTACTGGGGATAATAGATCGGGAACATCTCCTGCTGGGAAAATTCAAAATGCCCCATGCCTGGGAAGGTCAACAACTTGTTTCTTGCTCCATGATACAAGACTTACTTGAAGAAACGTCATAAGAGGATTTTACAGAAGATTAAGCATCTTCATACTCCTGGCAACTTCACTAGGGATCGACCAACAACTTTGGTGTCTACGAAGCAACTCTACTGGGGAACTTGCAACTGTTATCGACACAGAAAAGCTTGTAGCTGTTGGAAGTACTGGATGAGAAAATCGACTTAATAAGATACAACGATACCCAGTTGAACTCACTTCACCGATATCCAAACGTCGTGACCGACCGCCGACTAAATGGTGGACTCAATCAGTAAACGTTGTGACAAAAAGGTAACAGGTGACCCCTTCCCTGAACATGATTGCCCCAGTCTTCTACATGGGGATAAGTGATTACTCGTCTAGGAGAGATGCCTCTTGTGATTGAAGTCATCTAGACCTGTTTCCTGCAAGCAAAAAGATATGCACACATGCCCCAGAATATTGCGTGGTTTGAATCCACCATCCAGGATTATTCAACATTCAAAGTAATTTTAAATGTTTTTTCTGCGCATGTTATTGTAAAGCCACCATGTTTTCAAATGCAATGTTTTATAAAAAATTCAGACGTTTTTTGCAAACAAAGCAGTAAAACAAAATAAGAAGCCTTTAACTGAAATTCAATTTATTGAAGAAAAGCCCAGAATAGGCAATTACATCAGGAAGCAATCCCTGGAAAGAGGTGATCGCTGAAAATTGAGAAAAGAAACTATCCTAACGGCAATGTGAAAACGACATTCCACTGAGTTTCAATTCTGCTATGGCCAGTATGTCTTTAAAACTCCCCGACCTTGCCTTCTGAGGAATGATTAGACTGATTCCTACCCTTTGGAATGTCAGTTGTTGAAACGGTGATGGAGTACAGATATCTCAGACCGTAGTCGTTCGCTTAAATTCCTCTTTTGCGTGGACCGCCCTTTCGGGTTTTCAATCCACCGGGATACCCTTTTTTGCCTGAGTTGTCCTTGCGGATTTTCAACTCACCGAGTGTACCATTATTTTTAATTTATTATCCCTAATTTTTGCCCGAACCTTTTTTTTTATTCTGTTTTTGTGGTTCGCCGGGATGCCCTTTTTTGCCTGGACTTTTCTTTTTTGTCCAGCGGGTCTATTCATGCGAAGTATTTTTTTACTACCTCTGAGTTGATAGGGGATGAAAAGTCTTCGCCGTCCATGGTTGTAAGTAATAAGGCTCCGCCCGAGAAGACCTTCTTAACCACGAATGGACCTTCATAGTTGGGAGTCCATTTGCCCCTGTGATCTGTACTTGGAGGAAGGATCCTTTTGAGTACCACATCTCCCACTTTGTAAACCTGAGGACGCACCTTTTGGTCAAATGCCTGCTTCATCCTCCGTTGGTATAACTGCCCATGACACTCAGCTTCCAACCATTTCTCTTCAATAAGGGTCAACTGATTAAATCTGGTTCGAACCCACTCAGCTTCGTCTAACTTGACATCCATCATGACTCTGAGGGATGGAATCTCAACTTCAACCGGTAGTACTGCCTCCATACCGTATACAAGTGAGAATGGGGTTACCCCAGTGGACGTGCGTACTGACGTGCGGTACCCATGCAAAGCAAATGGTAGCATCTCATGCCAATCTTTGTATGTGATAACCATTTTCTGCATAATCTTCTTAATATTCTTGTTGGCCGCCTCCACAGCGCCATTCATCTTCGGGCGATACAGAGAAGAATTGTGGTGTTTAATTTTGAAGTCCCGGCACAACTCAGCCATCATTTTGTTGTTCAAATTAGAACCATTATCAGTAATGATTCTCTCTGGCACTCCATAGCGACAAATGATATCCCGTTTCAGGAAACAAGCTACCACCTGCTTAGTGACATTGGCATAAGATGCTGCTTCAACCCATTTAGTGAAATAATCAATGGAGACCAAGATGAAACGATGGTCGTTTGAAGCAGTAGGCTCAATCTTCCCAATCATGTCAATGCCCCACATTGCAAAGGGCCAAGGAGAGGACATAACACTCAACGGATTTGGAGGTACATGCACTTTGTCTGCATAAATTTGGCATTTGTGACACTTGCGGGCATACTTGCAACAATCCGCTTCCATTATCAACCAATAATACCCTGACCTCAATAGTTTCTTTGCCATTGCGTGTCCTCTAGCATGGGTACCAAAAGAGCCTCATGTACTTCCTGCATTAACAAGTCTGCCTCATGTCTATCCACACATCTGAGCAGAACCATGTCAAAATTTCGTTTGTACAACACGTCATCCTGATTCAAGAAGAAGCTACCAGATAACCTTCTCAACGTCTTCTTATCTTTGGTGGATGCCCCTGGAGGGTACTCTTGACTTTTCAAGAAACACTTGATGTCATGAAACCATGGCTTGTCATCAGACGTTGCATCAACCGCAAACACAAATGCAGGTCTGTCAAGGCGAGATACTTCAATCTTAGGTACATGGTTCCATCTTTGCACTTTGATCATGGAAGACAATGTGGCCAAGGTATCAGCAAACTTATTCTCATCTCGAGGAATATGGTACAGCTTCACTGTTGTGAAAAACGTCAGAAATCTCCTTGTATAATCTCTATACGGAACCAGATTTGCTTAGTGCGTGTACCAACTCCCTTTCACTTGATTGATTACCAATGCTGAATCACCGAAGATATCAAGGGTCTTAATTTGTAAATTAATCGCCTCCTCAATCCCCATTATACAAGCTACATACTCTGCTTCATTGTTGGTGCATCCGAAAGTTATTCGGGCAGTGAAAGGCACATGAACACCTTCTGGCGTGATAAGAACTGCTCCAACTCCGCACCTACTCATGTTGACAGCCCCATCAAACATCAAACTCCATTTGGATTTAGGGTCTGGCCCCTCCTCTGGGAATGGTTCCTCGCAATCTTTAACTTTGAGAAACATGATGTCCTCATCAGGGAAATCAAATTTCATGGGTTGGTAATCATCAATCGGATGTTGCGCAAGATAGTCTGACAAGATACTTCCTTTGATGGCCTTTTGGGAAGTATACTGGATATCATACTCTGTCAAAACCATTTGCCAACGTGCAACTCTGTCTGTTAGTGCTGGTTTCTGGAAAATGTACTTGATAGGATCCATTTTTGAAATCAACAAGGTTGTGTGCCTGATCATATACTGCCTCAATCGCTTGGCCGCCCATACAAGTGCACAACATGTCTTCTCAAGCATCGAGTACCGGGACTCACAGTCATTGAACTTTTTGCTCAGGTAGTATATAACATGCTCCTTCCTACCTGTCTCGTCGTGTTGACCGAGAACACAACCCATAGAACCTTCAAGCACTATCAAATACATTATCAAAGGTCTTCCTGACACTGGAGGCATGAGGATTGGAGGTTCCTGCAAGTATTCTTTTATTTTGTCGAATGCCAATTGGCAATCGTCATTCCACCTGACCGTTTGATCTTTTCTTAGCAGTTTGAATATTGGTTTGCATGTGGCTGCTAGGTGAGATATGAACCTTGCAATGTAGTTCAATCTACCCAAAAAACCACGAACCTCTTTTTCTGTTCTCGGTTCAGGCATATCTTGTATTGCTTTCACTTTGGCAGGATCAAGCTCAATCCCTTTTTCACTCACAATGAAACCCAGCAGCTTTCCAGAACGCACCCCAAAAGTGCACTTGTTAGGATTCAACCTTAGACGGAACTTTCTCAACCTTTCAAACAACTTTTTCAAGTTAATCAGATGTTCTTCTTCCGTTCGCGACTTGGCAATCATGTCATCCACATAACATTCAATCTCTTTGTGGATCAAGTCGTGGAATAACGTTACCATTGCCCGCTGATACACTTCCCCTGCATTTTTCAACCCAAAAGGCATCACTTTATAACAATATGTACCCCATGGGGTAATGAACGTGGTCTTCTCCATATCCTCAGGTGCCATCTTAATCTGGTTGTACCCGGAGAACCCGTCCATGAATGAGAACACTGAAAACTGAGCTGTATTGTCGACCAGTACATCAATGTGAGGCAGTGGAAAATCATCTTTCGTACTAGCTTTGTTAAGATCTCTATAATCCACACACATTCTCACCTTTCCGTCTTTCTTTAGTACGAGCACAAGGTTTGCAACCCAGGGAGGATAGTTAGTCACAGCAAGAAACCCTGCGTCCCACTGCTTCTGAACTTCTTCTTTGATCTTTATAGCCATATCGGGATGAGTCCGACGAAGTTTCTGCTTGATTGGTGGGCATTCTTCTCTCAACGGCAGCCTATGTACAACAATATCAGTATTCAACCCTGGCATGTCTTGATACGACCAGGCGAAGATATCAACATATTCACACAACATTTCAGTCAAAGCCTTCTTCACATCTGCTTGCAGGCTGGCGCCAATCTTGATCTCTTTCTTAGCATCCTCGGTACCAATATTAATGATCTCTATGGTCTCTTGATGAGGCTGGATGGCCCTTTCCTCTTGTTTTAACAATCTGGCCAGTTCCTCAGGGAGTTCACAGCCCTTCTCGTCCCCTTCTTCGGCTTGATAAATCGGTTTGTCAAAGTCATACATAGCCATAGCAGAACCGTTATCAATGAAATCCGAAGGATCAAGTCTGCACGAACGGGTTCATGCTTTATTTTAGAATTTACTTTTACAAAAAGAAACAAAACATTGCCATTTTATTATTTTTGTGCAAAAATAAAAAAGAAAGCAGAGAACAAAATTTGAGTGCAAAACGTCTTTTATTGATGATTAAAATTGCAAATGCAAACAGGGTGGCCCTACAAATGAATCTATACGCCTTGGGTAGAGCGTAAGATTTTAACATACATTATGGTTAGAAAAACAAAGAAAATTACTCTGTTTGAAGAGTAACTCAGATGACTTCTTCAACGGACCAATTATGCAATGGCTGTCCCGGAGCACGTGGGCGTACCCAATTGTCTAAGTCACAGTCACTGTCAACGCCATCTTCTGTAGCTGCACAAGACTGATCCGAGTAAATGATTCCCCCACTGCTGAAAGTGATGGGTCCACTGTTCTCTGCAACTGAAGTCATAGAGGGATGATAGCCAATACCAAATTTATCCTCCTTCATTGGCGTCTCTATCAGCTTGCCCCAGCCTTGGGCATTACCCGCTCTGACAACCTCGACAACTTGCTTATATGATGAAATGGATGTACCGGCTCTATCTGGTGCAAGGGAAGATTCAGGCACGTTATCAATATTTACCGCTTCAAACGACTGGCAAAGCATCTCGTGGATTTCCCCATCCATCTCAACATACTTAAATATGGACAAATGACTAACAAAGATGTCCTTTTCACCGCACACTGTCACAACTTGTCCCTCGAACTCGTATTTCAACTTCTGGTATAAGGTGGATGTAACAGCCCCGGCCCCATGAATCCAAGGGCGACCTAATAAGCAGCTATACGCAGGCTGTATGTCCATCACATGGAATGTAGATTTGAACACCTGCGGTCCAATTTGTACGGGCAATTCCACTTCACCGAACACAGACCTTTTCGTTCCATCGAACGCTCGGACAACCAACTCACTTGGCCTTAATATCAAACCATCAACTTCCAGCTTCATTAGTGCCTTCTTGGGAAAGACATTGAGTGAGGAACCAGTGTCTACCAGCACATGAGACAACACTGCACCCTTACACTCCATTGTAATGTGCAAAGCTTTGTTGTGGTTTCTTCCTTCAGAAGTCAAATCCCTACTTGTGAAGCCCAAACCATGGCTGACATTGACGTTAGAAATTACACCCTTAAGCTGACTGACAGTGATTTCCTGTGGAACATATGCTCTCTTCAACACTTTCAATAAAGCCTCCTGGTGCGCGTCAGAACACATCAACAATGATAAAATTGAAATCTTCGAGGGGGTCTGATTCAATTGATCGACAATCTTATAATCACTCTTGTTTATTATCCTCATGAACTCTTCTACCTCATTGTCAAAAGTAATCTTGGTCTCTGTTTCAGGTACAGGCACATTCTCAACCACTTGTTTTCCTTTAGCTTTTGTAGCGGCCTCAACCTCTTGATCACTGCGCAAAGTTTGGGGAGCAAACAATCTTCCGCTTCTTGTAAAGCCACCTAAACCACCAACATTGTCAATATTTGAACTGGCTGATGTCCCGACTTCCTGCTTTTTCCCTTCGTAGTACACGTCTGCCCCATAGTGCCATGGGATTACTTTCGTAGATGTAAACGGAACAGGTCCTGGCACCGTGATGGTAATGGGACTGGGTCTTTCTTGCACAACACTTGCTACAGGAGCTGTACTGGCAGGCACCTGAATCTCCGCAGGAGTGTAATAAATGGTCACAGTCGACACCTCATCAGTATCTTTCACAACCCTGTCAAACTATAGCCGACCCTTGTTGATCAGATTTTGCAGACCAACTTTTAACTTATCACAGCCATTCTCTTGATTCATACACTCAGAACAATCTTGATCACAACCCGGGAATACCAACCCCTTCAAAAGACGATCCTTTACAACCATCAAGGAAGTCTTCACCTGACTGATGTCTGTTACCAAATTTAACCTCTTTCCATCTTCAATAGCATGCACATCTGCCACACCATGATCAGGCATGGGGTTCTGAAGAACATTAGGAGGTAGAGAGAAATTGATAGCTTTAACATCTATCAAATCTTGCACCTTATGATGAAATGCCCAACATTTTTCAATGGTGTGCCCCTGAGCACCTGAGTGGAACTCACAGCGAGCGTTGACATCAAAATTAGGTGGCAAGTTGCCAGCGGCAGGAGGTCTTATTGTACGAAGTTCAACCAACTTTAACTTGAGTAACTGTGGTAACAACGCAGCATAAGTCATAGGGAGAGGGTCAATCTTACGGTCCCTTTGCCTAGACCTCTGTTGGAAAGGAGGTTGCTGCTATTGTTGCTGAGCTTGCTGTTGTGGTTGTTGTTGTTGAACAGATGGTGCTGGGATGGTCACTGCACCTACCTGATGATACGCTTGAGAACGTCCTCTTCCTCGTCCTCTATACACAACATTTGTATCCCCTTCTCTTCTTTTCTGACCACTAGCAAATGGTTTCTTCGTTCCAGAAGAGCCAGCCCCACTTACATCTTGGATCTTCCCAAGTTTCAACAGACTCTCTATTCTTTCTCCAGCAATCACAATATCAGTAAATCCGGTTGATGGACACACAGCCAATTTTTCAAGAAATGCCCCTTGCAGGGTGCCCATAAACATGTCTGCCATTTCTCTGTCCAGTAAAGGAGGTTGAACTTGTGCAGCCATCTCTCTCCACCTTTGAGCGTATTCCTTGAAACTTTCCTTAACATTCTGTGACAACCCCTGCAATTGAGTGCGGTTAGGCGCCATGTCAATATTGTACTGATATTGCTTTAGGAATGCTTCTGCCAGATCCTTCCAACTCTCACAACAGCTCTGTTCAATTTCATATACCAGGTCAGGGAAGCTCTAGCCAGACTATATTGAAAGTAATGCATCCATAACTTCTCATCATCTGTATGCGCTGAGATCTTCCCAAAATAAGCTTGGATATGTGTCTGGGGGCACGTATTGCCCTGATATTTATCAAAAGTGGGCGGCTTGAATTTGGGAGGGATTCTGACTCCTGGGACCAGCCCCAAACTAGTAACATCAATACCCATAGAATTCTTGCACTCTATTGCCCTTATCTTCACAGCCAACTCATCGTACCTTTTATCATTAGGAGTACCCATCTCAGCATCTATCAGGGTGAACTGATCTTCCTGACCATCTTCCTGAACAACACCAGCATTTCTGACATTTCCATTACCTAGATTACCAACAGGAGGAGGATTGCCAACGGGAGGAGGAGTGCCATGAGTCTGTAAATTATCCACCTGATTACCTCCTGACGTAGTCTCTGGATGCTCGACCAGAAGCCTCAATCTCTCTTGAGTTTGTGCCATACCAGTCATGAGAGTCATGAACTGGTCCATACGTGCCCTCATTTTAGCCAAATCATTCTGCATTTGATCCATTATCCTTGCTTGATTTCTTCGAGTTGAGTATCGGTGTACGTGATTCTCAGCTATAATGCCTGAAACCAAATAAAGGTTAGAGACCCTGCCATGAGTACCTGAAAAGCAAGCAACCAAGATGCAAAATGATATGCAATGCAAATGCCATGTTTATCACTCCCAGGGTATTTCACACCCTGATTCCAGTCTTAATCACAAGAGTCTCAATGATAGTCACATAATATTGAGAGAAAAACATTGCGAAGAATTGTGCTGTGATAATGTGCTGGTGAAAAATCGATGCCGAAGAAACCCCTTTGAATAAGCCGTTCATTGAACAGAAAGCTAATAAGTGCTGGAATATTTTACAATGAGTTTGTAAAAGGGGAATACATCAAGAAGATGACTCCATCAACAAGGCTGATGGTAGCCAGCAATACATCAACAAAACTACATTAAAAGGACAGGAAAATAAGATCAAACATCTAATTCCACATCTTTCAATTTCTCATTAGAATGCTTGATTTCTTCAAAAAGGATTCTAGTGCGTTGATGACCCGGCTTTTCAATCAACTCCTTGATCAAAATGTCTCTCCTATTCAGCGCTTCAGTTAATGAATCTGCATGCATCAAGAGAGCTTCATCAGTACTCACTTCCTTAAACCTGTTCACCCCAGCTTGTATCTTGAGTCTTCCCATCTCCACCATGGCGTCCTCAAGCTTTTTCTTGGAAACTGTCAGCTCGTCATTAACACTCTTCAGCAGCTCTTGACTTTTTCCACAGTCTTCCCTATGCTTTCTGCGTTGTTCATGTGCTCTAAGAAGCTCATCGTCTTTGGCCTTTGATCGCTCTCGCAACTCTATATTCTCCATTCTGACCTCATCCCAGGCTTGCTGAAGCTTGGCTAGCTTGTCTTTGGTCTGGGATAAAGCCTGCTTGGTCGTTTTATGAGCTTGAGTAGTATCATTGGCACCTTTACTAATCTTCTGAAAATGTTGAGCTCTTTCAGCAAAATCCTTTTCTTTTGCTGCTAGGACTCTTTCAGCATCTTGGGCATTCCGCTCCAGCTCCTTGTTGGCATGTAGAGCATTCTGAAGACGGCTACTCAACTCAGAATTCTCTCCTTGAAGCTTTTTCACTGAAGCTTGCAACTTGTCAACTTCTTCCACAGTAGCAGTACTTCTTGCTTTCTCATTCTCCGGATACAAAAGGGGCGCCTTACCAAAAGGCAAGAGAAAATTTTCAACTCTTTTCTTCACCCATTCTTCATATGCTGGATAAGCCCGGTTGTTGGGTTTGCCTAGGGCCACTTTCCCCTTCTTCAGTATGCTAACCCAGCTTTCAGAAGCTTTTTGTGTTGTTTCCCAATCATCTGATGTGTGGAAATATAGGGACTCCTCTACATCTCTCTTAATAGGCGGACCCGTCAGGGCGTACCCAAATTGTCGGACGGCCAAAGAAGGATTGTAGTTAATTCCCCCTCTTCTTCCTATCAGTGGAACATTAGGGAACTCACCACAGTTGTGGATGATATTCTTGCCAATTAGCCCATGATCTACCCATATGATGTCCTTGGCAACTAATCCCGTTAAGCGCTGACTCCATTCTAGAGAATCTTTAGAATCCGCAAAAGCCCCTGATTGTGGTAAGCGACTTGCAAACCACTTATAGAACAAAGGTGCACAGCAACGAACTACCCTCCTCTTTTCTTTTTGTTTCGGTTATACAAGGAATAGTGAAGATCTCCCAGCAGTGTAGGTACCAGATTTTTCATCATGAATATCCGTATGGCGTCCGTATCAACAAAATCTGCCTCGTTGGGAAACAATACAATGCCGTATACACAAAGGGCTAGCAAAGCATTAAAAACAACCCATTTCTCGCCTTTAGTTGCTTGCTGAGCCTTCTTTATCAGATATTCCAGCTTGTAACCACGAATCTTTCCTTTGTTGGAGACACTGGCTTCTAACTCGGATTTGCTCAAATAAAGAGCATCAGCCACTTTTCCAAAGTCAAGATCACCCACAGACCCAAAGAAAGGAGGCTCTTCCTTAATAGCAATCCCCAACATGTTGGAGTACTCCTCTAAAGTTGGTACCAGCACATAGTCTGGAAATACAAAACACCTCAGAGGCGGATCGTAGAACTGCATCAATGTATGGAGACCTCTGTATTCGTACTCACTGACATTGTACACAAAAGATAAGATCCAACCATATTTCTCCTCAAAAGCTGTCTGCACTTCAGGGCTTGCCATTCCCTTTAGGACAAAAATATGGCCTAGAGTAGGCGTGAGGAACTTGTAACTGATAATATTCTTCCTTTCTTTGGTATTCATCCTCGTGAGAACCTGCCGACTGGAATCAGGGATAAAATATGCACCTGGAAATGAAAAACATGTATGTTAGGATATGTAAATGCAATGCAAAGGGCATGGTATCAAGGTGCCAAGTGTCTGTGCTGGACTGTGAATGGTGTCAGTGTAGCTCTGAGATCAATATAGAACCATAGATAAGAACCATCTGAAAACAATAGGATGAATTCTCCTTTTGTGCAATGATGACAGAAAACCGGGTATGTAGGAGGTTATGGCTACCTGCAAACCTGTAAACAACCCGCCCTTCTCACATGTGGGTACTAGGATGTTCAGTATCCCGGGCTCTCAGGTCGAGAAATGATGATACGTTGGCATCATCATCAATCGAGGAGGCCTTAACTGATTCTCCAAAACGAAAGGTCCTCAGCTTCTGGTACTGAGGTCGAGAAGCAATAGTACATTCATCCCTCGGGGTACAGTACTATCGCCAATCGAGGAGTGCCTCCACTGATTCTCTTTCCCAAAAGGAAAACCTATAGCAAGTTCCCAGCATTAGGTCCTCGGATCGGGAATGTGCAATGGGTTTGCCACAGAACGTGGTCTGCCACTGTCACATCTCGGGAGGAGTGCCGCAACTGAGTCCTTGGGAATGGTCACCAGAGTCGACAATTCCTCAAGAGAATAACTACTGGCCTGCATAACATGCAGTAGCAGAAAGCTCCTGATAGAACCTCGTCTGGTTGTGGGTCTCATGAACAACAATACGTGGTCACCACCACGCAAGCGTCACAACTATCCACTCTAATACCTATGTGTGTACTCAAGCCTGGGTAGTGGGCTTATCTCTCAGAACACCCTGCCCACCAAACAGAAAAGTCCAGCATAGCACAGTACAATCCAGTATAATAATGAAATGAAAATGCAATAAATGCAGTAAAATAGTAGTACAGTAAATAACAGTACAGTAAAAATGATAAACAGCAAAACACAACATCACAGCAAACACCCAATGAAAGAAAAAAAACAGACAGGCGCTAGGATTGACTCGCTTAGGGAACCAGAGTGTAAGTGCATTCTTCCCCAGCAGAGTCGCCAGCTGTCGCTCCCAGGATTTTCATCCAAGTACAAACGCGAAAGTGGCACCGAAACAGAGTCGCCAGCAATGTGTATTTATCCCAAGAAAGGGAAAGGAAACACTGCATAAACCTGAGAGAAATGAAAGAGCATGGTTTTGTGACCAAGAGAATTGGGTTCGGGAGTCGGTTACGCGAGAGGAAGGTATTAGCACCCCCACGCGTCCATCGTACCGGATGGGATCCACGCTTGCTGCTTCAATCAAAGGGTGTAAGGAAAAGATGCTGGAAAAGGAACTGCTAGCTGGAGAACTGGAAAAGGAAAGGAAAGAGAAAGAGAAACAAATGTAGGGAAAATAAAAGAAGTGCTCGAATGGGCCCTACCCCACTGCCTACGTATCTCATCGGGAACATGAGAATCAGAGCGACGTAGTTCCCCTCACTAGGGATGGATTGTTTGTGTTTTTTAGGGAACGGATAACGTTCTAACTCAGGTGTTGCAGGCTCGCTGGTCCGAGTGCGTTACCATCGTGTATGAGAACGGAGGGAAGCACGTTCGTACGTTGAGAATGAGTGAGATGAGAAAAGAATTCCCGAAGGAAAGACGTTATTGTTTGTTTGTCCTTTTAAGAAAGAAGTGTTTTGATTGTTTTTATGTTTAGTAACACGTATTGCATTCAAGTCTATCGTATAAGATCGAATGCATCGCATGGTCGTCCTAACAGACCGTATGCTAAACATTCTAGGAAAGTGGAGAGAATCTCCCCTCCTTCCATTTCCCACACTTTAGGTTTAAGTGCAATACATGTTATGCCATTATTAAGTGTTTTTTTACTTTTATTTGAAGATGAGAAGAAAAGACTCAAAAGCGGATCAAAGGTGAAAATCTAATGAGGGATACTAAGACTCAATCCTATTGTTATCATACATGGTGCTCCTATGGTCAATGGGGTTTAACAAACTTACTTCTAAAAGAAAGAAGAAGAAGAGCAAAAGAAACAACTTACTTCCAAAATGGAAGTTAAGTTGATCTTAAAGAGGGATGAAGAAGAAGTTATTCAAAGGAAGCATGCAAATGCTTATCGAACACAAATTGAAAGTTTAAAAGAAATAAGAGAATATAAGAGAAAGAAGTGTATGTGGAACTAAGTCCACACTCTTACTTACCATGCACCTACATGAAAATGTTAGTTCAAAACAATTCACAAGTAAAGCAATAGGAAAAAGAATAACAATTGGTGAACAAACGAGTTAAGAGCTAAAGGATAAAGCTCCTAAGAGATGAACCTCAATCAAGATCAGAATCTATGCTTTAAGGGTGTTCCCTAAGGTTGAGATACCAAACACAAAAGAATTATGCACAAACAAAGCACTAATCATTAAAGAAGTGAATCATGGAAGAAATAAAAGAAGAATGAGTGATCATGTAAAGTGATCATGCAATTATGCTTCAAATAATGTCAAATTCAGAATGGGGGTGACCTAAACATATGCCTAAACATGATGTACAAATGTCATATGAGGCATATAAACAAGTATCCAAGCATTAAGAGTAACAAGGAGAAGAAGTGAGAAGATATGAACATGAATTTAACATGAAAAGAAGTTACTTAAAGTAAAAGTCAAACCTGAAAAAACAAGATGAAACTCAAATGTCCAAGGTCATAAGTGGTATAACATGTTGAAGATGCACAAATGATCATGGTATAAGCACACATCAATCAAGTCTATACAACTTAGCAAACATGCAAGAAGAAGTCACATAAAAGAATGAATGCTTCATACTTGAAAAGAAATGCAAAAGATGCAAAATGGCATACAGATATGAATGATTATGGATAGGTCAGTAGCAAATCATGGATTAAAATGAAAATGAGATGATAACACGATCATATTATAAACACACAACCAAACATGACAAACATAAGATGAAGACATAAGAGACATTATGTCAAAAAGTCCCATAAGATGCATCATATAAAACAAAGGATCAACACATGCCAAATGGACTTAACAATGTTCAAACACATCTTCTAAAAGTCTAAACATGTTACCTAAACCCAAACAAAAGACCTCAAATAATGGCATAAATGCCTCATGCAATGAAGGTTAAGGAAAGGCACATAAAGTTCAAGCAAAACTTCCTTCAACACAAGCACACCAACATATGTCAAAGTGCATTAAAAAATTATGACATTAGAATGTAAATGACCTCAACCAGTGACCAATCACACATCAAAATACCAAACAAAAATTCAGAGGGGAAGGGCCTCAAACAATCAAGCAATAGTCACTTATGAATCATGAACCAAAGTGCAAAGATGGAGGACCTAAATGCAATAAAAGAAAATATTAAAAATGAAACAAAAATGTTTTTATGAAGTTTTGGATGTTACTGAATTGATACAAAAAGATTAATGCAAAAATGTTTAAGGAGCTATGAGAAATAAATCTTTGAAATGAAGATGTGAAAATAGAAACAAGTTTCAAAAGAAATAAAAGAAAATTATGGAAAGATATGAAAATATTCACAAAATCAAAATTAAAAATTATAGAAAACTATTTTAACATGCTAAGATATCACATGAATTTTTGTAGAAATTTTAATAATGTTTTGGTATTTTTAAAAGTCAATTATGAAACAAGTATGAAAAGAAATTAAAAGAAAAAAGAAAGAGCAAGCAGGGGGTGCATAGAAGTAAAAAAAACACGTTCAAAAATGGGCTGGACCAAAGCTGGGGATGGGAAAAGCAAAGAAGCCCAAAGCGCTTCTTAGAAAGGCTCAGAGTCAACAAGGTTGACTCAATCATCGCCCTTGGATCAATCCAACATGCCACAATCAGTCAACACAAACAAAAGTAAACATGATGAGAGGCTAGGATCAAACGTACACGGTAGCCAAGCATACTACGCGCACACACAACCATTCAGAAATAAAAAAACAACACGTGGGAAGCACATGACAATTTTAATGCATTGTCACATACACAACCATCAGATCAAATCAATGCACCAGATCAAGTCAACTAATCACCAAACATGCAAGATCAAAGGTCCAGATTAGATGCACACATTAAGAAACGTGGAATGGAGAACACTCAATCAGTAAGATAAAAACAAAATTTAAAAGACGTGGCAACATGTTAACTATACGATGCACAAATCAAACGACCAGGATTCAAACTCACAAAACCCTAGAATTAAACTCACCGGCCGGAGAAGGACCTCCGGTCATCTTCTCCGGCGAGCAACCACCACCTGCAACCTCACATTTTTCCAGAAATACAAAAACTATATACCAAAATGAAGAGGAGGTTATGGAGATCAAGAATCCGCTATTATTTTCCACGAAACATGCACACATGCAACAAACCGAATCAAAACATATTGCCCTAAAATTACACCTAAGCTCCTAAAGAGCCTATCAACTAGCCAGGATGCACACAACCTCTAGTAGGCTATAAACAACATGAAAACACATCACATTCAGTGGAAAAAAAATTAAGAATAAGGAACCTGAAGTTTGAAGAGTCTTGTGTCCAAATAAAACCAGAGAAAATACACTTGATCTTGAGCTTTCAGAGCCTCCACTTAAGCAAAATAAATGCCTCTTGATTTGTAAAATGAAGAGAAATTTTGACTGTGATGATGTTGAGCTTGGAGATATGAGTTTTCTCTTGAATGTTCTTGCTCAATACTCAATAGAAGTGATGAAGATGATTGAGGAAGAGAGAGAACTCGTGCTGAATCAGAGAGAGATAATGGAGAGAATTTGAGAGTGTTTGAGAGGGAGAATGAGAAAAATGAAAGTTGAAAATGAAAAATGTGAGTGAAATGTGAATTTATATGTGTGGTTTAAAGTGAACAAGAGGTGGTTAAATGAGTGAGTTAAGGTGAGTTAATTGGGTTAACTGAGTTATCCCTAACTAACTGAGCCAAGTTAGTTAGGGCGAGTGAGGGGAGGAGTGATATGGTGTAGCATGTTTAGGGTGTTATGGTGGAGTGAAGTGAAAAGAATGGTGGTGATGGCACGACTGGTGGCAATGTGAAATCAGTGGTGCAGAGGAAACTTGCTCAACAAGCTTTAGTTCATTTCCTCTTTGGTGTATCATGGAGAGTATGGTATGGTGTATATGAAATGTGTTTAGTTTAATGAGGAAATGGTTGGATGGTGTGAGCAATGCACGTGCAAGCTGATATGGATTCTCAACACTAACAATACATTTTTATGATTTTGTAGCAGCACCACACTTAATGCACCAATGGATATTTGGAGATGAAATTCTCTCTCCCTAGTGTATGGAATCATGAGATCTTTGTGGCATTAGAAAGAGGAAACATTATGGAACAATATTGGTGTGAGAATTGGATTGAAAGGAGGCTTGGAAATTGGTGAAAAATAACTTGGAACATCAAGGTTGAAGACTGGTTTGTGGGTGAGGCATGTTGTGACATGGCAAGGCAACATGGCGCATGGATTTTCAGCATGAACATACTAACTTGAGACCAATATATCTCCTTTATAACTTGATCAAATCAAAATTTGTCCAACATCAACATTGAAGAAGGCATGGCAAGGATCAACTTTGATGTTGAAAAGTTTTTCATTTGGAGCTTTTATCATTGAGAAATTCAGCTTGACATTTGGTACACCAAGTATTTGTAAAAATTATGGCGCGTGGGCCTGGGCATGCTTGGTCATGACTTGATTTTGGACCTACTTTTCTCAAACTTTGATCAACCATAACTCACTCAATTTTGGTCCAATGGAGATGTTCTTTATATGGATTTGAAGCTTAGAACATGAAATTTAATTGGCTCAACTTGGGCCTGAGGTTTAGAACTTTTATCTTAGAGAAAGAGAGCCTCAAAGTAGGGTGCAAGACGGTCTAAACTTACTATTTTTGGCAACCCTAAAGTTTCTATTTTTGGTAGTTTTGGGATTTCTTGATTTTTCATTATTCCTCCATCATTTCTTGATCAAATTTTGTCCATTGAACATATATAACATGAATTTCATGAATTTGACCTCAAAAAGTCAGGAGTTGACTTTTCTCACTGCACAATTGACTTTTTCCCCAATTTCTTGATTATCAAGCAACTGATCAATTGAGACCCTTCTGAAACCAATTGATGAGAAACTTTCCATCCATATACACTTAAGAACATAAGGAAAACCATGAGATTAAGTTTTGCCCAAAAAATCAGAGACAAACTGATTTTAGGTCAAACCCTAATTTTGGTACCCTCTGGTTAGGAGGAAATAACACATCCTCCAAATCCAAATTCCTCCGAATATGATGTGTATCCTCTCAAAAAATGATGAGATATGCCATTTGGAGATGATAGAAACTCAAAGAGCTTGCCCATTTGGGGGTCAGATCCCAATTTTGACTGCCTTGTGTAGGAGGTTATGCACTGCTCAATCTTCTTGATGACTTCTCCTCTTCCCATGCCTTGTGGGATCAAAGTGAGATGATATATGACATAAGAGACCCTTGAGGCTTGTGAGACACACTTGGCTCTTATTCTTTAGCTTTGGATGATCAACACCTCTGAGAAACAACTGATCACATGCCCTTATGCAAGATGCAATGCTAAATTCTTGATGTTTTGTTTTTCTATGCTTGAATGCAATGCAATAAAATGAAAGCCCATGCTAAATGCTATGAAGAAATGAGAGGGAAAATTTTGGGGTATTACATCCACCCACCAAGGTGATTTTGCCTCTCTCAAGCGAGGTCTTAATCCACTAATCAAACTGATTAATACAATGCATAAGCCATACTGCAAGTGACTAACAACAATCTCTAAGACACACTAGTCCTAGACTTCTCAAGAATCCTAACCTAACCGGTCTATTAAGGAAATCAAACAACTATTTGAAAATTAATTTGTTTACACAAAATTGCTTCTACACAAGCTGATATGTAAACAGATTTAAGAACAAAATGACTTAAGAATGATATGAGCAATAGAGTGTGTGAGCAGTGAAGATTAGCAACCATTCTTGAAGTCTTCAAGCCTTTATATAGCCATGCATGTGATGTGACCGTTGAAGGATATTTTTGACATTTCAGAATTATGGCAGCTTGAAAGAACGTGGGGGACAAATAATACATTTTCATCCTCCCTATCCGGAGTGGAGCAAAGCGTCCTCACCGTATCGTTGTACTATTGTACCACGTTGCTTAGTCTTCTCAACTTCCTGACTTCAGAGGCTTTTGAGAGCATGAGTTAGAAGAAGGGAAAACGTAACTTGGGTTTTAAGAGCTTCAGAGTCTTCATCACTTGGTCTTCAGAACCCGTTGTCTAAGAAGCATAAGTCTTCAGCATCTGGACTTGTTCATCAGAACTTCTGTCTTCAGATCTTCAGAACTTGTTTTCTTTAGACATCGTATAAGAGTCATACAGCTTCAGAGTCTTCTGAAGAAAATGCTATTGTTCAGCAGAACAAATGTAGCGCAGAAGCGGAACAATTCTCTTCTAATAACTTTGCCACGCTATTTATCAGAAGCAGAACATGTTTGTTAAATTCTCAAAAATAATAAACATTATAATACCAAAATTGTTCATACAAACATACTTGTTTGTTATCATCAAAACTCAGAGGTATTATTGCAGAACCAAACCTTGTGCTAACAACTTTGTCATATGCTTTCTTTTGTAGACACTTGCTTGAGTTCACTTGAGATGAGACTTAAGCTTATATTCCAGTTAGGTTGCCATTATTAGATAGTCAAGTCTGACAAACCTTAATATTTTTGTATGCATCTTTATCCGCTTAATCACTTATGTTTGACTTGTTAGAAGACATTGGAGTCATCATCAACTAGTTGTCATCATCAAAAGTTCAACAAAAGTTGTTGACCTTGTTAAAGCCATATCACATGCAAAACAAGGTCCTATAATACTAACAACTAGCCTAATATATTCAAACCTAACCACCAATGTGAATACTTCTTCAAAGTCTATGCCATCTTTTTACGAAAATCCTTTTTCCTTTAATCGATCCTTATGCTTGATTATTTCACCTTTGGGATTTTCCTTCGTGTTGTACACTCATCTTACACTAATTGGCTTCTTTTCTTGAGGTAGATCAACTAGTTCCCATGTATTATTTTTTCAATCGATTCCAGCACCTCCTTCATTGGTTCAGATTCACCCATGAGTGAAAAATGGACAAGATCACCATTATTGTTCATTGCAATATCCGGAAACAACTCACAATATTGCAATCTCATAGGCATACATCTTTGCCTTACTGATCTTCTCACATTTTCTTCAACTTGGACTTCACCTTCCGTAGTTTCTGCCTTTTCAAATATTGCAGGAATAGTTTTAACATTGTTGTATCCTTTATATTCATCGATTAAAGCATGTTGTTAGTCTCTTAATTCCTAAAAAATCATGTACCTATTGATTATAATTCTTTTTTGAATTGTGTCATAGAGTTTATAGCCACCCGCTAAGTGATATCAAACAAGTATCATTTGTTCTCCCTTATCGTCTAGCTTTTTTCTATGCTGGTACGGAATATGTATATACACAACTAAACCAAATACCCTTAAGTGACTCATATTTGGCTTGAATTCGGACCATGATTCTTCAGGTGTAATATTTTTCAGCTTCTTTGTTATACATCTACTCATTAAACATGTAGCTGTGGACACCGATTTTCCCCATAATTTTTTTATCAAGTTTACCCTTTCAACACGCTTCTCACCATGTTCATAATTGAACGATTCTTCCTCTTGACAAATCCATTTTGTTGAGGCATATAAGGTGGCACCACCTCATGTATAATGCCCTCTTTATCACAAAATTTCCCATAGTCATTTGAGACATATTCGCTTCCACCATCTGATTTTAGAGTTTTGATTATGTCAACACTTTGTCTTTCCACCATGGATTTGAAGATCTTGAATACTTCCAGCACTTCATCTTTTTTTTTTATCAAGTAAGATACAATTTTCTACTAAAATCATCAATGGAAGTGACAAAGTACCTATTACCTCTGATTAAGTCAATTTGCATCGTTCCAAAAATGTATGAATACACCAACTTAAAATGACACTTGGTGTTGCATCCTGCATCTTTTCTAAAGCTTCCTTGGTGTTGCTTGTCCTGCACAAACTCTTTACATACTTCTGTTGGCATATTCATCAATGGCAACCCCATAACCATGTTATTTTTCTGCATATCATTGAGATCCTTGATATTCAAATGCTCAAGCTTATAGTGTCATGTCCATTCTTCCCTACTAACAGTTGTTGTAAGACACTTATGCTCCATTACTTTCAATTCAACTTTGAAAGTTTTGTTTTGAGCCATAGGTTCCTTTAGGATCAAACTCTCATTTGCATCCATAACTTTCAGCACTTTATTTTCCATGTGAATATTGTAATTCCTTTCAAGCAATTGACCAATGCTTAAAACATTACACTTGATTCCAGAAATATACAACACATCTTTAATCAAATAATTCTTAATATTCTTCCTCTTGATTGATACATCACCAATCTCATCTATTGCTAGTGTGTTGTCATCCACAAGTTTAACCTTGTTTTTCAACGCTTGATTGATTTTTACAAACCAATCCTTCCTTCCCATCATGTAAGTTGAACACTCAGAGTCAAGGTACCATTGATCGCTACATTCTGCATCTTCTTGCGTAGTTACCACCATATTTTCAACTAATGATAACCTCTTACGCTCTACTTGTATCCGCTTACAGCTTCCTTTTCTTTTGATATTCTCATGCTTCAGGAATCACCAACGACATTGTGGTCTCATCACCTTATTTCCTTGCAAACTTTTCTTAAGCTTCTTGTGAATAATTCTTGTTGGCATTACATTCACGAGACGAGCAAAATGTCCAAGCTTTTAACAATTGTACCATTGGACATTACTCTTATCATCTTTCCTTATTCCTCATCTTCGTATATTGTTGCCACCTTTGTAACTGCTTGATCAACCACCTGTGTTGAAGCAACTTTCACCCTTTTGAAATGTTGAATTGTTGAAATTTTGGGATTCCCTTCCACCAGTGTTGTGATAGTTTCATCTACCTCTATTCATGGACCATTGTTCTTCACCTTCTTGTATTTATCAAAGAAACTGAACTGGAAGCAATTACATCATTTGCTTTGTTAGCATTCCTCTCCTCTATTCTCTTTCATGAACCTCAAGAGAACAATGCAACTCTTCTTTGATAATGGTTGGAAGATACTTGGACTCTTCAATTACAACCGTTACGTTATTGAATCTTTATGTGAAAGATCTGAATATTTTACCAACCACATATTTCTCAGTGATAGTCTCTCCACATGTTTTCACTTGATTCACCAATCTTGTGATTCTTGTTGTAGATAATGATTTCCTTCTTTTCCATCTGAATTAATTCCAGTTGCCTCTTGTGAGCTTGTAACCTCACCACTTTTGACTTATCATCTCCTACATATCTTTTCTCCAATATTTCTCAAGCTTCCTTTGAGGATGTCCAGTCACAACTTTTAAAAGTCATCACCATCAACTCATTGATGAATGAGATACAAAGCTTTGAAATCTTTCATCTTCTCTTTCTTGTGTGTAGTCCTTTATGCAGTCGTTGCACCTTTTACAAGTGGATTAACACCATTATTGATCACTTCAAAAACATCTTGATAACCAAACAACACCTTTATCTGTTTGCACCACTTGTCATAATTCTTTGAATCAAGAATTGAGATAGCCGCCGAGATACGTTCATGGGAGATAGAAATCATTTTCTCAAACTAAGTGTTTGATCAAAGAACCATGCTCCTGTGCCAAATGTTGGGTCAAAACCCCAATCACAAGGTAAAATGATGAACAAGATAATAATGGTGAGAGTGAGAGAATTAGAGAGAATAGGGTAAAAAATGGTGGTCTATCATTAACAACCCAGCATGAGGTATATATACAACAATACAAAAGTGTAGAGTTAACCAACTAAAAGAAAAAAACAAAATTTTCAACCTTATAACTGGTTACATCAGGTCTAAGATCATTGACACCTAAAACAGATGCCTTTTTAGCCTTGCACACATTTTCCTACTTCACCCAAACACCTTTGTTCCTCCTTTGGATCCTCCTCATAGAAAACTCGTTTGAAAATCGACAAACTTCTTCCATACCGAGACTAGCATCTTCATGAATGACAGAAAGAACATTAGGATTGAATTATGCACTGAGTTCATCAAAACCATCCTTCCTCCTACACTCACAAATTTATTCCTCCAAGAACATACTCTCTTAGAGATTATATTCAAAAGAGGATCCCAAGCCCCTCCCTTCTTCAGATTTTCACCCACCGAAAGCACCAAATACATGAAATATAGGGTACCCACTTTGCAGTGTAAATACTCCTCATCCCGGTCCAGGAAAGACATTCCCACATTAACTCCAAACAAACAACTTTTAGCAAAGTTCACTTTAAGGCTCGAGACAAAAACAAGGATTCTAAGTACCTCCTCAATGGCCAAAAAATTCTTAACCGATGGAAACCCCATCGATGTACCATATCATAGGCATACTAGAGATGAGACACCTCTAACCCTTTAGTGCCCACTTTGTAACCATCAATAATACCAACCAGGCCGTCTTTTTCAATTAGGCACTAAGACCACCACAACATGAAGAAAAAGGAATAAGGATAATGGGTCCCCTTGCTTCAGACCCTTTTGAATAAAAATATCCTTCGTTGGACACCCATTCACCAGCACTACTACAAAATACATCTATCGTAACATGTTATTACATCGACTCTTCAATCAATCGAAGTAATAAATCTTATTTAAGTGTCTGCATTTTTATATTAAAAGACTTTTCACTACAGTCCACACTAATAACTGCGGTTATATCTTAACGCTTATAGGCTTCGAATCCCAACACTAGCAATTTTCCTTTTTTTGGTTACAAAATGGGAGTGTCACTTATAATCTTATATTTATATTAAAATTAAAATATCTTTCCCCACGGTTGTTAAGTGCCAAATTGTGCATATTTTAGATAGTATTTTGTGGCACTTTTCAATGGTTTCCTTGATATTTTAGGAGTAAATCTATTAGTTTTAGTGTAAATATGCAAGTTTTCGATTTTATTGTAAATATTGTGAATATTGATCATTTTGATGTTCTTTGACAGGTCTTCTTGCTTATATTTGATGATAGGAACAATTGGTGAAGGAAAGAAGGCCTAAAATTTGAATTTCGAGGAGTCGTGTCGGTAACTCGCGCTAAGCAAGCTTTTCAGTGCGGTATCAGCGCGCATTTTCTGTCAGAGGCAGTAGCTATGGTTCTTAACCGCGCTTAGTGCGGGCAGGACCGCGCTTAGTGTGCTTTAAAGGCAGTTTAAGTATATATTAGGAGAGATCGCGCTTAGCACGGTTGTAATAAAATTTAATTCTTTATAATTTTATTTTATCTCATTTTTGTAGGTATTCAAGCAAGGATATTTTGTCATTGTTGTATAGAGCATTGAATAAGCTTTCCAACGCTTCCGACGGCGCGTCAATCGGAGTTACGTTCGAAAGTTATGATGAAAATAAGACTTGTGGTTTTGTTGATGGCGCTAAGCGCCCTCATAGCACACTTAACATGGTTCGCGTCTTTTCAGCCCCTATTTAAGTCACTTTTTTAGCATTTTTAGGGTATGATTTGGGTATTTTTTGCTCCCACTCCATCAAACATCATTTTTTCATAGGATTAGCTTAGAAAACAACTATGGAGCTTGCACACGGATGATTCGGGTTGGATTGATCATCGATCGACGTTGACAAATCGGGAGATTTTTGGTTCATTTCTCTTCTTCTTTGTGTATTCTTTATTTTTTGGGTTTTGTATATGTATTTACTTTAATCTTATGTATATTTATCGCCCATGGCGTTGTATAAAATCTGCTTGACAAATCTTTATTGGTGATTGTCCTTGATTTTTTGCTTTATGCTTGGGGTTTGGGTTGTGTTAGAGATAAACATCACAAACCTTGATTAGGGATAATTATTTGTTTGTCTCTGGATGCTAGAGATAGATTTAGAGCTAATAATCTTTATGGGTATCGGAGCTTAATGCCTCCGTGTTGTTTGAGTCGGGTGCGAGAGTGTCGACGAGTGTAATACGGTTGTCTCTCAGCTCAGTGTGTCAGAGATGGACACTGTTGTGTGCGATGCTGAATGATATTGTGGAGTATTATAGGTTGAGTATAACTAGTCGGTAAGTTTAAGTTTGTGAGGAGTGGATTATATGCATACCGGATAAGTTTCTTCTCTCTGAAGAATGAATTCTTTTGTGTTAATATATACTTTTCTGTTTCTATGTTTGAAACATTTTAAACCAAACTCATAACTGTGGAAACTGTCGAACGGCAGTTCAATAGCACCGATCTCTGTGGACACGATAAATTCCTGGAAAAATACTTCCAAAAACTTTTGTTGCTTGCCGCTTTACCGCTTCAGCAAAATGGCGTTGTTGCCGGGGATTAGTGTTTTTATTGGATCGCATTGCGATAGTTTCTTTGTTTTTGAGTTTTGTAGATATCGTATATATTGTCTATTTTCACTTGTTTATATTGATACTTGTATATGTTTACCATATGTGTGAATTTTACATGTTTTGCATACTTGTGAATATAGTGTATATATTTGTTTCTCTTCACGTTTGCCAAAAGTGTGGTTAGATGTGTAGTTCCGGTTAGAGCTCGAAGAGATGGGAGCAAAGGCGGGAGTGAAAGCATTTGGCCCATCCGAAGCAACATGGAGGAGCTTGTTCGTAAATAAGGCGTCGAGCTAACGACGTGAAACAAGCGCTTGTTGGGAGGCAACCCAATTATTCTTGAGTTTGTACAATTTTATGTTTAGTAGTATAGTTAATATAAAGTGATAATTGATGGAGTGAATGAAAGAAAAAACCAATTTTGAAAAACAAAATTTTCCTGCCCGCGCTTAGCGAGCGCAGAGGGCGCTTAGCGCACCTTGTTTTGTAAAGAAAAATCTCTCATTTTCCACCCGCTTTCACAAATTTTGGTCTTTGTGTTTAGTTAGTTTTAATTCAATTTTGTTAGGTCGTTAGAATAAAATTTTGTGTTTGCTCTCAAGTTTGTTTTTGATTAGCTTGAGGATGCATTTTGTGATTTTCCAAGTTTGATCATTTCAACTTGCGAATGTATGGTGATGATATTGTTAAGTTTTGTACACGTCCAAGGTATGTGTTTATCGCTTTCTAAACTTTATCATATTCATGATACTTAGGCTTTTTACAAACTTCCATGCCATTCTTTCTTTTGTATGCTTGTTCTTGATGTGACACTTTAGTTCCCACCCTTTTTGTGAGGTAGCTTTCCATTGTTCATATATGCGCGGAGTACCAAGATTCTTGTTCTAACTGGATTTTATTATGCTTAATCTTTTGTTTGTGTTGATTATATGAAAGCGTGAAAAGATCAATGCTTTTGTTTCATTTTGAGCACAACAACCTAGCTAAATAGTCAATTCAACATGTGAGTGTGTGAGCATTTGTTAAACCCCTTTGTGCCTTTCTATCATTATCCATGTTGTTTGAACTTAATGCTTGTCTATGAGTATTGAATTCACTTTTTGTATGGATTTTGATTGATTGTTTTTCTTGAACCCTCAACTTTGTGTTGTTGTATGAATTTTTACCTTGCCTTAGAAAGTAGGGAGTATTCACATGATGATGTGGTTGAATTGAAGTTGGGGAGAGAATGATTGTTTACTCATTGGTTGGTTTCTATGAGGTTGAAAAAGAAAAGAAAAAAGAGAAAAATATGAAAAAGAAACAAAAAGAAAGAAAAAGAAAATCCTTAAGAAAGGAAACAAAAAAAGTTCAATTAATTATGCTAAATAAGTATTATGTTTTGTGTAACACTTGGGATTTTGGAAGAAGTTGATTGGAATTTTGTGTTTGAGTCTTTGTGAGTTGATCAATTCCTTAGGTTTAGGCAAGTTTTTGTTTCAATTACCTTTAGAAATTGCCCCTTGTTTGTTTACCCGACCACGCTACAACCTTGAAAGCCCTTGTGATTCTTGCTTTTATGTTTTCAATATGATTTTTGGATGATTGCATAATTAAGTCTTTTGTTTGCAAGATTGTTGTGTGAGTGAAAAGTATCTCATTTTGTGTTTTTCATCTATCGATGATTGTTTTTGCTAGGTGTGATTCATGATTGAACTCGTGTTGTTTTGGAATGTTTGGCATGATTTTTGTATTTTGCATTTGTTTCGTGGTAATGTTTTGTAGGTATTCAAGCAAGGATATTTTGTCATTGTTGTATAGAGCATTGAATAAGCCTTCCAACGCTTCCGACGACGCGTCAATCGAAGTTACGGTTCGAAAGTTATGAAGAAAATAAGAATTGTGGTTTTGCTGATGGCGCTAAGCGCCCTCATAGCGCGCTTAGCGCGGTTCGCGTCTTTTCAGCACCTATTTAAGTCACTTTTCAGCATTTTTAGGGTATGGTTTGGGTATTTTTTGCTCCCACTTCATCAAACATCATTTTTTCATAGGATTAACTTAGAAAACAACTATAGAGCTTGCACACGGATGATCCGGGTTGGATTAATCATCGATCGGCGCCGACAAACAGGGAGATTTTTGGTTCATTTCTCTTCTTCTTTGTGTATTCTTTATTTGTTGGGTTTTGTATATGTATTTACTTTGATCTTATGTATATTTACCGCCCATGGCGTTGTATAAAATCTGCTTTATAAATCTTTATTGGTGATTGCCCTTGATTTTTTGCTTTATGCTCGGGGTTTGGGTTGTGTTAGAGATAAACATCACAAACCTTGATTAGGGATGATTATCTGTTAGTTTCTGGATGCTAGAGATAGATTTAGAGCTAATAATCTGTATGGGTATCAGAGCTTAATGCCTCCGTGTTGTTTGAGTCGGGTGTGAGAGTGTCGACGAGAGTAATACGGTTGTCTCTCAGCTCAGTGTGTCAGAGATGGACACTGTTGTGAGTGATGTTGGATGATATTGAGGAGTATTGTAGGTTGAGTATAAGTGATCGGTAAGTTTAAGTTTGTGAGGAGTGAATTATATGCATACTGGATAAGTTTCTTCTCTCTGAAGAATGAATTCTTTTTGTGTTAATATTTACTTTTCTGTTTCTATGTTTGAAACATTTTAAACCAAACTCATAACTGCAGAAACTGTCGAATGGCAATTCAATAACACCGATCTCTGTGGACACGATAAATTCCCAGAAAAATACTTCCAAAAACTTTTGTTGCTTGCCGCTTTACCGCTTCAGCAACGACCTAAGATAAAAACTATTGTGCAATGAATCAATTTTTCATCACGGTTGTTTTCATCAACCCTGGTGAAAAGTATAACCTATTTTTAAGCAAAATTTTTCTCATTCAGGACACAACAAACGTCTCTCTCATAAAACGAAACCCTAACATCTCTTTCATAAATTATACTAATCTCCATGAAATGTTGCATACCATTTCTTCACAAAACTCTTTTCTTTCACTTCATCTTCACATTTCAGATACGTGAGACGTTTCCACCTCTTATGTTATAAGTTGTGATATTTTTTATGCTTTTGTTGAGCTAAGTTGTATGTTGCTGATAAAAGTTATATGTTTTTGTTAAGGTATGTTGTTGTTTATAAAATTTGTATGTTATTGTTAATGTATGTTGTTGTTAAGGTATGTTATTATTGATAAAAGTTGTATGTTATTGTTAAGGTATGTTGTTGTTGATAAAAGTTGTATGTTGTTGATGATTTTGGTTTTGTTGATAAAAGTTGTATGTTGTTGTTAAGGTATGTTATTGTTGATAAAAGTTGTATGTTGTTGATAATTTTGGTTTTGTTAATAAAAGTTGTATGTTGTTGTTGATGAAAGTTGTATGTTGTTGATGATTTTGGTTGTGTTGATAAAAATTGTATGTTTGTTAAGGTATGTTGATGTTGACAAAACTTGTATGTTGTGTTGATAAAAGTTGTATGTTGTTGTTGATAAAATTTGGATGTTGATGATTTTGGTTATGTTGATAAAAGTTGTATGTTGTTGTTAAGGTATGTTGTTGTTGATAAAAGTTGTGTCATTGTTGTTATTTTTGTTATTTTTAATAATATAGCTTCTACATTGCAGTTTTTATTGAATATTTTTCCAACCCCTTGTCGAATTGAATTAGAAAATAATTATATGAAAATTAAGTTATGTTAGAAAACAAATTACACTAATCAATGTTTTACGTGCTTTCTTTAGGCCATTATCCATATCTCGGTCTTTGAATGTTAGAATTTGGTTTCATACTTCTAGTTCTTCAATCAACACTTCCTTTTTTACTAGTTTATTCGACAAAAAGTTAATATATTGTCGAATGAACTAGCACTATAATGAAAACACATATCACAACAGTTAGAAAAGGGATACCACCACGCTGATCCAACCGTTGTGAGGTAAGATGTGATTGTATGTATGATGATTTCCACCATAGATGTGCAACCATGATTGTATCTATGTAGAGCGCTACCTACCACAACGGTTACTTTAAACAATCGTTGTGATATTCTTTAATGGAACATATGTGACAACGGTTGTCCTAAACAAACATTGTGATATATAGACCCGAGTTTATTATAAATTATGTGGAATGCAAACAAAATTAGAGGTGGAGAGAGGGGTGGTTGAAGATCTACAATCATTAAATCAAGTTCTAACTGTCAAGGAACAACATGCAGTTAACAGTGTGAAGAATTATTTTCAAGAATTAAACGTGTACTTGTTTTCTAATACAATTTTATCTATCATATCATAATTTTCTAATATAGTTTGGAAAGTTATATATTCGTTAAGGGATTGGAAAAAAACTCAAACCACATAATATATAATAAACTTTTCTTTTAAACAAACATTAACAATAACATTCATCAAAAACATTCATCAACTACAAACCATAAACAACAAACACGATACAACAAACATATCAAGTCATAAAATACATGTCTCATAATAGGGTGTCAATAATGAAATAAGGATGAAGATAAATTTAGACCTACAAACTTGTGTATATTTTGAATGGATGTCATTCTGGATCTTTGACACAAGTTTGTAAGGCTAAATTTAGCTTCGTCCTCTTTATTGAAAGAAACATCCATACCTACAAGTCAAAACAAGAAGGAAGTTCAAATATAATGAAACAAACTATTGAAACAGATTTTGAAAAAAAATACTATAGAAAAACCGAACATGTAAATACCCATTGGCTAAGATTTGTTGTTATGGTTTCGTTTTGGGGTTTCCATATGAGAGAGACGAGTGACAGAGTTGTTAGGGTTTTGTTTTGAGAAAGACGGGTGAAAGAGTTGTTGGGGTTTTGTTTTGAGAGAGACGACTGTTATGTACTAAAGCGATAGATAATTTTGCTTAGGGTTAAATATGTTTTTGGTCCCTATAAATATCTCACATTTCATTTTTAGTCCCTATAAAAAAATGACATATTTTGGTCCCTACAAAAATGTTATGCATGAAGTTTTATTCCTTGCTATTTTCTAAAATGTTAAAAACTATTTAATTACCTCTAAACTTTTAAATTTTTAAATAATTTTTTTCATACGTGTTCAGATTACTATAAAATGTTTCTTTACCAAATTATATAGATTTTTAAAATGAGAAGAATTAAATATGAATTTTTTAAATTTCAAAAAATAATGACAAAAGTAATGAAAATCTCAACTTATAAATCAAATTTTGAGTTCCTTTTTTTCGAGAAACTTTTTAAAACGTTCTTAACATATCTGCAAAACAATCATTTAAAAATACACATTGATTTAACAGTAGGGATTAAAACAACGTGCATAATTATTTTATAGGGACCAAATCACACTGTTTTTTTATTGGGACCAAAAACAAAATTTGGTAATTTTATAGGGACCAAAAACATATTTAACCCTTTCGCTTATATATAAATAAAGTATCGTCTTTCATCACGGTTGGTAATAAAAACCGTGGAGATATACAAGGTCAATAACATTTTTATCACGAAAAATGGCTAATTGTTGGTGTTGGAATTCGAACCATTTCACTCTATATACCTTTTCACTACGATTGCTTCATTTGACTGTTGTGACATGTCCTCTAGTAAATACAAAAAAAATGCGCCCAAAAATAAACTATTACCACGGTTAACACTATGGCCGTTGTAAAATTGGTGTTACGAAATGTCTATTTTGTAGTAGTGTAGTAAAAAAGGAAGAGTTGATTGAACAAATACAAACATTAAACCATATTCTAACTGTCAAAGAGCGAGAGACGAATAATGGATTATAGAAAGCTAAAAAAAATTGATTATTGTACCTTGTTCTTCTAATATAACTTAATTTGTCATATTATTAATTTCAAAATCAGATTGAAAGGTAATATGTTTGTTGGCAAGTTGGCGAAAGAAACATTACACATAAGTTATAATAAACTCAAGTGAACATTTCACAACGGTTGTTAGTTATAACCGTAGTGAAATAAGGTACGGTAAGTTTTTCACTACGGTTGTAACTTTTAACCGTTGTGATATGTTCAAAAATATCTCAAAATTATGGTACTGGGTATCGAACCTCTGACCTCCACATTTTACTACTGTTGTTCGTCATAACCGTGGTGATATGTAACACAATACTGGATTTTTATTACAATTATCATCCCATAGTGGTAAAGCTGACACATACTACCACACTCTATGTTATCACGGTTGATCAACCGTGATGGTATTCCTTTTGTAACTGTTGTTAAAGGGCTTTTTCGTTGTAGTGCAAGACAAAGAGGCTTCCCGAAAAGATAAAAGCTCTAATTCAAACCATCCACTTACTATCAAACTCAAATCTCTACGACATATAATCCATAGATGACCAAGGGACTGAGTCAAACCCCTTCTCAAAATCTACTATGAACACAAAACACTTTATCTTAGACACTTTAGCAAGATCTAATACATTGTTAAGAACAACCACGCCATCTACCAATTTCCTTCCCTTAACAAAGGTTGATTGCTCTAGGGGGATTAGCTTCCCCATCATCCTTGGACTTACCATCCTAGCTACCACTTCATCCACTTCTACAAGCAAAAACCTAACAAAAAGAAATTCAACCTCAGTTGACAAGAGACAAGGAAGGGATATCCCATTCAGGGAAAGCCTAGACACCTCAAAGTCAAAGAAGTGTTACTTAAAGTACCTAGAGATCTCCCCTCAAACCTTATTTTGTAACTTTTTGAGATTGAGTATATACGTAAACACTCTGAATATTAAGTAATTAAAGATCGTGACTATGTGATTTTAGTGTTTAAAATAGTGTGTATCTATCTAAACTATTGTGTTAGATATTATATAAAAAGGATTTTACGATTTCGAGACTCTAAAATCTTTATAATAACTATATCTATAAACAAGTGTCTAAAAATCATTTCAATTCTCTCATTTAACGAGGCTGATCAACCCTTATTGTGTGTCTATGAGACATATTTATTCTCTAGTGAACCTAACTAATGATTTAGACAAGACGGTCTAATATGGATTTGACGTTAGTCAAACCCAAAACACGGACTTCATGTTAAAATTGATTTTAATAAAGAATCTCAAACATAACAAAATTAATTTTAAATTATACAATCATCTTTTTCACCCTCAAAAGTGAATCAAAACATACTATCAGTTTCTTCAAGTTTGATTAATATCTCCAAATTTAAATTCAACTATGGCAAAATAACAGTGTTAGAACCCTTAAGTAAAAGAACTATGACATCCATATAACTTGAGAAATTAGTTGTTTTTTGGGTTATAGTGAAATACCTAATTATCCTCGGAAAAATTGAGACAATACCCTTGTTGAATTGTGAGAGTTCATTTCTAAAGTGATCTTTTGGTACCTTTTTAATGAAATAATTACCAAAACCAATTGTAAAAACATTGATTATCAAAAGTGATTATAATTTTGGTCCGCAATGTTTGTGACCAAGAATCTTACAATTATATGCAAGCAAGCACAAATGTCAAAATCTATGTTTATATGTAACTTAAAAGAGAAAGAAAGGACATGCATGTGTGACGAAAAAGTTTGTTAAACATGTCCCAACTCAGAAAGGAAACTCGTGTAATAATCACGCAATACCAAAACAACAACATTATTAGTGCATCATGGAGCTTGATTAACAATAGTAACGCTCTCTTATAGTCATACATATAAGGGGTGTTGATATCCAACCAATACAAATAAAAACCATAAATCAATCCGTTAAAGAGTTTTACATTGGATAATATATAACTTAACATGTGTTTTTAAATGGGAGTCATTCTCATTTTACGAAACCGATTTTATATGGCTGAGTTAGATTTAATTATACATTCTTAAGATGGTATCAGATATGAGATATTAGTATTATATATGTGTATATATTGTCAAATTATTTAACAGAAAAAAACATTTAAAAACTAAATAGTTGTTAGTCTTTAATCTTTTATTTATGTTTAATACTAGTTTTGTTGTATTGGTGGATCATACTGACACAAGACAACTGTTTTGGATGATCCAGTGACATCTGTGCCCCACTCTCTATATCTCTCTTCTTCCATATCCATATATACACAACACAATTATATCTATATACACATGCAGCTTTCTTTATTCCATTAGATCTGAAAAAGACTACTTACCCAACTTCCTTTTAATAATACTTCTCATTCACCCTCTTTCATCTCAACCAACTCAACAACAACATCTTTTCCATTCCATGCATGAAACCATTCAATTTCTAACTATCTTTCCCTCTTCAAAACCAAACTAAAAAAATACTACTTTTTTCCATCCCTTAAGGCTAAAGTTCCTTATTTTGCTCCAAAAAAAACTATGTCACCTGATGAAACACAACAAACCTCAAAGTCTGCAAAAGACAACAACATCAACAACCAACAAGGTTCTGGTGGTCGGAAAACATCTTCATCAACATCTTCCTCAACGAAACCACAAGAACAAAACATGAAGTGTCCAAGATGTGACTCACCCAACACGAAATTCTGCTACTACAACAACTACAGCTTAACACAACCAAGGCATTTCTGCAAAACATGTAGAAGATATTGGACAAAAGGTGGAGCTTTACGCAACGTTCCGATCGGTGGTGGGTGTAGAAAAAACAAGAGAGTAAAATCATCATCAAGACTCTCTTGTGATTCAAAAGATTCCGCTACTTCTTCTTCGGAGTTTGTTGGTGGTTTGAAATTTCTTCATTCTCTTTCTTCTCCTACCATGGATTTTCACCTTGGTAATGGTTTACCTTTTCCTAGGCTTCAACTTCAGCACCACCCTCCTTTATTTAATCATTTTCCTTCTTTTGGAGAAACTTCTTCTGCTATGAATTACCCTGCTACTTCAAATTCTCTTGCTGCTATGAATTACCCTTTTTCAACAGGTAATAGTAATTATAATGGTGCAATTCAAGGTTTGAGTTCAATGAATATCAATCATGGTAACAATAACATTGCTTCTTCCATTGAGTCATTGAGTTCCATGAACCAAGACTTGCACTGGAAGCTACAGCAACAGAGATTATCCATGCTGTTTGGTGGAGAAAACCAGAAAGATAATAACAACCAGACAGAGAAACCTCTACAACCTATTTTGTTTCAGAATCTTGAGGTTTCAAAACCAGCTGGTGGGAATTTCTGTGTTGGAAATTCAAGAAGAGAAGGTACGAATGGCGGAGGAGATACACCGACCGAGTGGTTTTTCGGTAATTCTTATGGTTCTGCTGCTGCAACACCTACTGCCAGTGGTGGAGCTGGTCATGATAATGGAAGCAACTGGAATGGTGGTGGTGTTCATGCTTGGAATGATCTGCAGCAGCAATATAGTGCTATGCCCTAGCTTGAAGAAAGTTACAAATTCCAATCTCGACCGCTCAATCTAAAATGAACGGTCAAGATTGTTTAAAGTTAATTTTGTTATTATAAAATCTGAGATGTCTAGTCCAGATTAACTATCAAAGTCATTTACTATGTAGAGTCACTACTGCAGAAGATCTGAGAGGATCAAGATTCAAGAAGGCTATGTTAAAAGGTAGATCTTTTTCTAGAAGTTAGTTAGGAAGAATTAATTAATAGGGCAACTTTGATATTTGAATCAAACTTCATTAGGTATATGTTAGTTATTATTTATGTATTGGTGTTTACATTTGGTTTTAAAAGAACACATATATGTAATGTAACAGATGGGAAAATTAAGACTATAATGTTTCTTCCTATAACTAATTATGATTCTCATGTGTTCGCATATATATATTTAATCTTCAATTTCTTCTTTCTATATAACTTCCTTATTCTTACTCAAATAATACATAGTAGTAGCTAGTTAAATTTGTTGTGCCCTACTTTAGTTCCATTATTAATTATTGCCTTTATTATGAGTTGAGTCCTACATAAAAGAGAAAGCAAAATTTGGTGCTTTACTTGCACTCTATATCCTATTATTCTTATTATAATATTGAAAGTTGTTTTTAGGTCATAATTTTACCGTTTTCACTAGTGAGCATAATATTGGGATCTGTGAAGGATAATTTTTGGAGTGTTGTGGATTGATTTGTTTTATATGTTGAGCACAGCATGTCTGTTAGTAGTACTGTATATCTATGATCTATGAGAAAACTGAGTGTGAGAGAGAGGAATGGAAAATGTATAACACAAAACACGCAGTGTGAGCGTAGCTTTCGCTGTTTGCTCTCTAATTAGCCCTGCACTATATCATCAATCCTTATATTATAGCCCTGCACTTCTCTCTCCTCTTATTATTGCAGTATGGTGCAATTTGGTGGTGCTGTCTGAAAAAGTGCTGCTTTTAAAAGTGAATTCAATCAATGAAACACTGTCACCATTTCAATAACACATATTTTTTTATATATGTATATATTTATAAAGCTTAGGGTTTGGTTTTTGGTTTTTGGTTGAAGAAAACAAAACAAAAAAGGGAGTTATGTTTGATATATAGCTTTATAGAGTGTTGGAGAATGAACCCTTTATTCATACGTGCTATTTTGCCACTGATTAAAATCGATTTTTCTCATTGCAAAACTGTGTGATGTACAGAATGCAGAGAGAGGAAAAAGAAAAGCAGTGAGTTAGTGTTGTTGCTTTTGTTGCTTGTTTGTAGTGTATATATTCTTCACTTTCAATGTTACAGCGAAAGAAGTTAGACCCCACAAATGTGATAAAAGAGTTGCATTATTATATGCTACCTCTTTACTACTTTATTGCTCACATGTATCTATATACATGTATTTTCATGCAAACTGCATTATTTTCACTTGGTGTAAAATGTGTTACTGAAATTTATATCTAGTTGTACAGTTTAGTTAATGAATATCTATGAAAAGTGAAAAATAATTACAGATTTGAGAGGTCAGTCTAATTCTGAAATAGATTCCAAAAAAATGGTTGAATTGAATTTAACTATTTATAAAAAAAATTTAATTTTTATCATAATTAAAACTAAAATATAAATGTTATGTTTTATTTAAATTTATGGAAAATAATAAAACTCAACTTTAAACCGAGTTCTTATTAAACATCCTTTATATTAGTAGTATATAGATGTTAAATTTTATATAGTGTTATGACTCGTTATCAAATATAAATTACAATTCTGAAAAAGTATTTAGTCTCCCTATCAAATTGAATCTGATTAAGGATGTCATAACGGAAATGTCCACCTCAAATGTCTATTCATTTAGGTCCATTTCATTTAAGTTTTTCAAAAAAACGAGATAATATAAGACGAGTCAACGTAAATATTCAAGTTTCAAATTTTATTTTGTTTTGTTTATCGGCAACTTGCGACTTGGCAAGTCAGTGTGTTAAAAAAAATATATTTATATAATAACATTTCATATTTACATTAGAAATTAGACTATTTAGTATTTTGATAAAAAAATCTATATTAAGAAAGATAAGTAATTAAGTTTTTATGATGTCAACTTTTACATCTTTTTTCTCTTATTTTAGCAGTGATTGAGACCATAAAGAGGCAAATATGAATGATTGAAAATAAAAGATAATCACTCTCTAAAGTTGGTTGAAAATATGCAAAATGAAAAACAATCTCATATTGTTTAGTATTATCAACGAAAAGAAGATCAAATTCTTAGAATGGTTAAGCTTTGTTGTGAAAACTCTAAAAATAGTAAATTTGTTTATAGGTTCAAACATATCAAGCTCTTAATCTTAAGGTGTTTGAGTAAGGGGGTTGGATTCAAGTGGAACTTTCGAGAGAGAAACCCTCCCTTCTCTCTAGCTTTTGAACCAATATTCTTTTAACTCGATTCATCTTCTTCAATCATCAACACAGCATCATGTATCAGGTTCACTAAAGGTCAGATTCAGCCTGTGTTTCTCGTCTGGACCTTGGGTATCTCGGATTGGTTGCTTATCTGGTAGGTTCAAAGGGTTTGGTTTAAAGTCCTAGCCTTAGGGTTAGGGACCTTCCTCCCTTTGGGGCTATATTGAACAGAGAGGCCTCAATCTGTGACATCCTCGTCCCTCTTTTGGCTGCTGAGCTTTGAACTCTGGTAAGATTTTGGCGTGCCGAATCTTGGACTAGTTTCTGAAGTTTGAACAGTGCTCCAGTTCTGTAATCGATTGGTGTTTTATCCGATTTGGGTTATCGTCTGGTTTTCATGGGTTTCTTCAACAGTAACAATCACAATAAAGGCATATGGATTGAAGTAGAGAGGAAGAAGAATAGGAGTCAGAGCGTGGGGAGACTATCCATCTGAAAAAACAACAAAGGAAAGGTCACAGATCTAGATTGGAACGAAGCATCTTCATTCTTTTTTACTGAGTTTCCGGATTCCTATGACGCTAAGAGAATGTACGACGTTTTTTAGGCTTATGGTCGGATCTTGGAGGTTTTTATTCCAGGAAGAGTCGATATCAGATTACTAAAGGTATATGAATGCTAATAGAGTTTCTTTCGCCCAGATTACTAAAGGTGTGAGTAGCAGTAAAGGGGGAAATCTGTATTCGAATCAATGTGTCATGGGTGATAAACCCTCTCTCGCCCATTTGAGCTTTAATGTTAACAATGAAGAAATGGAGAGATTTGAACAAGCCTTCACTGGAGTTTTGGAGAGTCCAGGTTCTGCTGCAGAAGTCTTGGATGCGTTTCAAATGGAGGGTTTTTTCAATATCAAGATTACACCTATGGGGGCCAACCTATGCCTGTTGGAGGAAGACAACCCTGGTGATATTCAAAAGATTATATCAGAGGAAGGTAAATGGATTTCCAAATGGTTTTCAGAAATCCGCCCTTGGAATCCAAATGATGTTGATCAAGAGAGACTAACATGGGTTAAGATATTTGGGCTTCCTTGTCACGTTTAGGGTACAAAATTTTTCACATTTTTAGCTGCTACCACTGGGGTTTTCATCAAGATGGACGAAGATACTAGGAAGCAATCGAGGTTTGACACTGCTAGAATTCTGATCAGCACCAAATACGCATTGAGTCTTAACGAAGTGGTTAACATAGAAGTGAATGACATTTCTTACAGAATCAAGATTGTTGAAGATGCATTTGGGCCTTATATTAGGCCCCAAAAGTTACCTAAAGAGTCTTGCTTTGAGGAAGATAATTCTGATTTTGTGGAGTCAGAATCGGATCAGGAAATTGATGGGGTATCCTGGGATAGTTCATCTAGAGTTCACGGTTCCCAATCCAATTCACTAGAGCATGGTTCTCCAATCCTGGTTTCAGGCGATTGTGGACATTTATGCAAGAATCAGAGTAAGGTTGGTGGGGTAAAAGAGTGTGAATTGTCTGGTAAGAAGAATCTTGTTCTTAACAGTGACTCCAGGTTTATTGAGAATGTCGTAGAAGCTCATTCTGCTAAAAAATCTACGCCTTTTGTCAGAGACAAGTCTGGTATGAAGGAAGTGGATATAGTAGGAGCTAGTGTTGGAGATAGTTTTAAATCTGGTTCTAGTTTAGAACACGTGTCTTGTTCTCTTATGAAACTAAAGAAAGGGGAAAAGAATGGAACTTGTACAAGGGAGGTTGGCATAGGATTAAAGGGAGGAGAAAAAAGCAATGAAGTTGATATTCATTGTGAGGGCCTAGAAACCAAGAGGGGTTCTACAAGTAGAAAGAAGAATATTCCTATGGAAGATATTTATAAGAGGATAAGAATTCCATTTAGTCCGTCTTACTATGCCACTCTGTTATAAGCTGATGCTTTTTCAACTAGGTCTACTAAGGAGCACTTCAGAAAGTATGTTATGAATGAAAACGAGTTGGCTAAGATTCCAAAACACAAGGGGTCAGACTCCTTAGATATCTCAATGACTGATTCTGGTTTCCATCAGAATAATTCTAGAATTAAGAAACAGTTAGAAAGCCTCCCATCGAGAGTTTGGTCTGCTATCAAAGGTCTGGGCATAGAAGCAGAGGAGGACGATGAAATTTTTGAATCAATTATGAGGAATCTTGAAGTAGTGGATAGAGAATCGAAGAGGGGAAAGAAGGTGGCAGACAGAGTTTCCTTATGAACATTATAACCTACAATATAAGGGGTTGTGGGAGTGGTCTCAAGAGAAAGAAAATTAGAGAAACTATCAATAAGGTTGGAGCTGATGTATGTTTTTTACAAGAGACAAAAAGAACTAGTATGTCTGACGATTTGGTATATAGTTTATGGAGAGATAGAGGGTGTCAATGGTCTGCTTCTAATTCAGTCGGTTTTTCAGGAGAAATTTTGACAATTTGGAAGAGTGGCGTGGTGGAACCTATATGTAGTTACAGGGGAAAAGGCTACTTAGGAGTGCAAGCATTATGGAGAGGTATGAAGTGTTATTTGTTCAATATCTATTCTCCTTGTAATATGATGGAGAAAAGGGAGTTATGGTCCAATCTTATCAACCTTAAAAACACATTGGAGCCTGGAGAGTGGATTCTTGGTGGTGATTACAATTCGATAAAGAGTCCCGCTGAACAGATTGGTTACTCTTCTTTCAACAGAAGATACATGGAGGAATTCGCAGAGTTCATAAATTTAATGGGGTGTGTGGATTTGCCTTTGAATGGAAATAAGTTCTCTTGGTTCAAGTCAAGGAGTAATATTTGCAGTTGGTTAGACAGGTTTATAGTTTCTCATGGTATATGTAATGGTTGGAATATGGTGAGTCAGAAAATTGGAGCTAGGGATGTATCAGATCATAGGCCGGTGTGGATTTCTGCGAGAAACATGAATTGGGGTCTCAAGCCATTTAAAGTTATGTCCTGTTGGTTCGATCACCCTAATTTTATGGACTTTGTCAAAAAGGAATGGGAAGGCTACAAGGTAACAGGGAAGGCATCGTTTATTCTGGTTAAGAAGATGCAGAATCTCAGAAAGAAATTACGCTGGTGGAATACTGAAGTCTTTGGATGGGTTGATACAAAAATAAAGGCAGATATTGGTATCATCAATGACATTGAAGATTTATTAGAATCTAGAAGCAGTGATATCTCTGCAGCGGAGTTAATAGAAAGAAATCAGGCTGAAGATGAGTTATGGAGAACTATGAGAATCAAAGATAGTATATTGAAGCAGAAGTCTAGGCTGAAGTGGAGTTCTGAGGGTGATGCTAACACAAAGTTTTTCCACGCAGCAGTGAGAAATCGTGTGAACCTGAATACTATCAGTTCTGTTAAAGTCAACGACAACTATGTGGAGGATGTCCAAGGAGTTAAAGAGGTGGTCAAGGAACATTTTTCTAAAAGGTTTTCTAAAGTTTCCAGACCTTATCCTTTTGTTGGAAATTCTGGTTTCAAGTGCCTGTCCAGAGTAGATAGCGAAGAGCTAGATGCTGATGTGGATAATGAAGAAATTAGGAAAGCAGTATTTGAATGCGCTGGTGATCGTAGTCCTGGCCCAAACGGATTTAGCTTCGATTTTATCAAGAATTGTTGGAAGATTGTAGGTAATGACTTCATAAATTTCATCTTGGAATTCTTCAAGGGTGAAAAACTTCATAAGGCGTTTGCTTCTTCTTTTGTGGTGCTAATTCCAAAATCTGAGAATCCCAGAAACTTGGATGAGTATAGGCCTATAACTTTGGTCAGTTCAGTTTATAAAATTCTGTCAAAGATTCTTGCTTCTAGGCTTAAAACGAAAATCTGTAAGATCATTTCCAACTCTCAGACGGCGTTCATAGAAGGTAGAAATCTGTTAGATGGAGTTTTAGTGTTAAATGAAGTTATCGACTATGCTAAACGTTTTAAGAAGGATCTCATGCTATTTAAGGTCGACTTTGCCAAAGCATACGACTGTGTAGAATGGGAGTATTTAAGAGATGTTATGAGTATTATGGGCTTTGACAATTCTTGGTTGAGGTGGATGGATTCAGTAGTATTCAATTCTTTTTCCTCTGTTCTGGTTAATGGCAGCCCAACCGGGAATTTCGTAGTTACTAGGGGTCTTAAGCTAGGCGACCCCCTTGCTCCTTTTCTTTTCACCATTGCCGCTGAAGGTCTTGCCGTCCTTATGAAGAGAGCGTTGGAGAATGGCATGTTTACAGGCTTTAAAATCAATGAGGAAGTTGGTTTTCACTTGCTGCAATACGCAGACGATTCAATCCTAATAGGAGATGGTGCTTGGCAAAATATCTTGGCTGCTAAGAATATCCTCAAAGGTTTTCAGTTAATATCTGGGCTGGACATAAATTTCAACAAAAGCTCTTTTTATGGTGTAGGAGTAGATGAAGCTTTCACTTCAGCCGCTAGCAACTATTTATCTTGTAAGATCATGAACCCTGCTTACTCTTTTAAATTCTTAGGAGTTTTTATTGGTGGGAACCACTCTTTAGTTTCCTTTTGGAAGCCATTAATATATAAGGTTCGTGCAAGATTAAATTCGTGGAAAAGTCGGTTTCTTTCTATGCGAGGTAGGGTGGGTTTCGGGGTGCGTTAGAATTTTTTTTATTTATTTCTAATGCAGTAGGATTATGGATCCTAATTTGTTGGATTAATTGGTACTCTAGAAACAACATTATATTTAGAGAGGAGTTTTGGGAATTAGACACGATTTCAAATCGTATAGTTTTGTTTACGTGGTGGTGGATAGGAAAGAACCACAATAGCTCTAACATTTGTAACTATTACACTTGGGTAAATTGTCCAAGTGATTTTTTATAGGCCTTTTCGTTTTGAGAGGTCTTTGATGTATACGGGTTGGGATACCCCTATTGTATCCCCGTTAATATATTTAGCTTATTAAAAAAAAATCAAGAGTAAAGATGTGTGGGCAATGAACAATGGAAATCAAAATAAATAGTTTTAAGCAATTAAAACAGCTTGTCAAACAGAATAACCAAATCCATAACAAGCAAAAAGAAGATAAAAAAGACAAGAACACAAAAAAACTTATTTACCCAACTCGATCAAACCGATCTATTCTAGAGGAGAGAACAACTCTCCAATTCACTATAATTTTCAGAACGGTTAAAAGAGATTACAAAAATTTTACAAGAAAATAGTCACGTAAATTCTTAAGAATAAAACTATTTTCTACCCAAGTATTTTTCAATTTCTCCAACTTTATATTTATATACTTTATGCCCCGCACAATTTCTCCAACTTTATATTTATATACTTTATGTCCCGCACAATATCCATGAATAAAACATAACTCATTAACGAACAAATCTGCAAACACAAATCACCAAGCACAATATCCATGACCCGTTAACATGATGCCCAAGGACCGCCCACCGCCTGGACCTGACTAATGCCGTCCTTTGTCAAGCTCCATCACTCATGCACAACCACCGACTCCCACCGCCACCTTCGGTTGGCCTCTCTATAGCTCCAATGTCCTCCATCAACTTGTTTTTGTTGTTTGTCGGCTTTCTGCAACTCTGATTTCTAACTGTCATAAAATATGTTTTCCTTCTCTTCACCACTTAAGATTTTAAGGCATATTTCTACAATTTTTCACTTTGCCTTTAAATAGTGGTGATGCCAATTTACCCATCAATCACATTGTTTCACTCTTCAATTTAAATTATCATTCAACAAAAATGATTAATTTTAAGTCACGCTTGAACCTTGATCTTGCCAATGTTGAAAAGCATGTTTCATTTCTAACTTCATGGTTCAAAGGTGCACTTGTTTGTCCATTTGATCATTTATACATGATTTGTTATGTTTGAACCATTCCATGATGCTTTGACTTTCCATTTGCATACAATCTTGCTCATGCTTAAATGTGATCCATGTTGATGTTTATCTTGACATGTTGGTGTCGGATATGAGATTCATGAGTTGTTGATGCTATTGCCCTCTTGGTTTATGAGTCATAAATTCCTTGTTGAACTCTCTCTTTCATTTACCTTTGATTGTTGAATCTTGTGGCAAGTTTGCATGATGTTTTGGTGCTTGTTTGGTTTCATTCATGAACATTTTTACATGTTGGACATGGTGTGATGTACTTGCTTCCTCTCATGATATGTCATCTCCTTTTGATCTTTGGCTTTGGTTCATTAACTCTTATTCATCTTCACTTTGAGACTCCCCTTTTCCAACACTTGTTTAACAAGTAGTTGTTCCTTCTTCCAAGGGAAAGTTGCTTTGTTGACTCTTAAGTCACCTTCTAAGATAGTTTAGACTTTTCATTTTCTTAGCTTGGTCCTTTTAAGACAGTTTCCCTTAGGATAGTTTCCTTTAGGATAGTTTTCCTTAGGATAGTTTCCCTTAGGATGTTTAACTTAGACAACTTACAATTAGTCTCCATTTTCTTCTCCCATGAGAGAATTAGACATGAGTCATCCCGAGTTGAGATGTAAATCTCCTACCCCATGACATAGCTGATAAAGTTGTAGATTCTTTTCCACTTGAGAGAGGTACGTGGCGTACTCGTCGATCCGATATCCGTGTCAGAGCCATTATCTTCATGTGAAGCAAGATCCATCTTCCACGTGTTTGTGGTGGTTTAAGTTGAGTTTTCCCTTAAGATGATGACTTGTGTCTTCTCCTAAACCAATTAACAAACTCTGTTTACTCTTATTAAGGGGAACTATGAGTGCTCTGATTCTTTTAGACAAGATACGTAGGCACGAGATGCGACGTCTTGGCGAGCACAATTAGTGTATATACCCCTGTCGCGGTGAAAATTGGATACCATAGTGATTTGTTAACTAGGATCGCATTTTTAATGTTACCACCGGTCTTTAATTTTATCCAAGGGAAGGGAGAAAAATCGAATTCCCACAATGCAATGCAAATCCACTAAGATTCTAAAGTTCGGGGGTTGGTTATACCTAGGGAAGGTGTTAGCATCCTAGATATCTGTAGTACTCTACAGGAACCTCTTGATTTTATTTTATTATCTATTATTTGTTTTGCTAAAGGTTTAAGGGTTGGTGATTCATTATTTTTATTCCTAAGTGTGCTCGACAAGATATCGCATCTTGTGCCTACATATCCTGTCAGGAGGGAATCAGAGCACTTGTAGTTCCTTATTAGGGATACTAAATGTTTTTAAAGGTTTAGGAGAGAAGATGAGTCATCATCTTAAGAAGACCACCACAGTGTTTGAAAATGTTTGAATTTTGTGGGGTATGGGATCGTATGTCCCTTTCTTTGAGATGATTAACATCTAATTCTCTTGTGTGGAGAATTAGGTAGGCAAAAGTTTGATTAAATAATCAAAATTGTGGGGGACTAACCTAGGAAATCTATCCTAAGTTGTCTAATAGTCTTATCTTAAGGGTGTCGAGTATGAATGCAAATGATATGCACCATGCACAATAACATGGTTATCATGCACGGGGTTTTCCCTTGGATATTTTATGCGGTTAATTATATTATTTAGGCGAGTGTGCTAGCAAAGTGATGCTAGACTTGTGTCTTGTGATCAATAGGTCGAATGCGATGCCCGAAGGCGATCGACTTACATAGGTAGAAAATTGGCTCGACGTTGGATCGAGGATTTTTATTGTTTTTGAAAAGGGTTTGAAGTAGAAACATAAATCAGATAAGAAAAACACAATCAAACAGATAAGGCAAAATAATCGGACGCTCACGAACTTACAATCTAGCACAAAAGGAGATTCTAAAATGAGGACGATCTAAAGGTTTGGTTTTAAACAAAATTATTTTACTTGAGATTATTATTATTATTATTATTATTTACGGGGAGGCTAGGGAAGTTTTACTTATAAAAGGATCTTAGTTTTAGCGGTTATTATGAAAAAGGTTTTGAATTAGTTATAAAAAAACCCTAGATTTAATTAATTCTAAATTTTATTAAAGAAAAGGTTTAATTTCATTACAAAAGGAAATTAGATTAATTATAAAAAAGGTTTAAATTAGTTATTAAAATTTTAGTGTTAATTATTATAAGAAAAGATTTAGGTTGATTATAAATATTAATTATTATTAAAAAAAATCTAAATATTATTATATAAAAAAAACTTGATTTTGATTATTATCGTAAAAAAGGGTTTCATTTAATTATTAAAAAGAAAGCTTAATTTTATTATAAAAGAAAATTAGATTAATTATTATGAAAGGTTTAATTAATTATTATAAAAAAGGGGTTTTAAATTAAATCATTATAAAAGCCTTAAATTAAATTACTAAAAAAAAGTTTTAATCCTAATTAACAAAAGATTAACTTAAAATAAAAGTTGTTATTTTGATTATAAAAAGAAAAGGGTTTTAATTTTTAACTAAAAAAGAAAAACGAAAAGAAAAAAAAACCAAGGGGACGCCCTCTCTCGTTCAGAATCTCTCTTCTCTCAAAAGATTAGGGTTTTTACAGCCCCCCTAATTACGCCGCCGCCGCCACTCACTCTCATCTCTGTCTCTCTCTCTCGTTCCTTCGTCTTCCTCTTGTTTCTTCTCTCAACCCCTCTCGTATCACTCTCTCTAAGTCTCTCATCATCTTCCCTCTCGATCAACAAACATAAGCAAATAAAACCCCACCCCACGATTCCCCAACCCCAATTCACTATTATGATACGATTACAAATTACATCAGTATGAACAATAAAAAAGTGAAAAAGGCTCTCGCGAAATGAGGGCGAGGAGTCGCGACCCAGAATTCAAGAACTGCTGCTCCAAGATAAGTTCCTCGCTCTCTCTTCGTATTTGATTTCTGGAGATTGTTTGCTTGGATGCGTGTTTGTGGTGATTTTTGTTGAAAATGGTTTTGATTGTGTATTATGCCCTGGTGTTGTCTCTGTTTTGATGTGTGAATCTTGTAATATTGTATGCTCTGAAGAATGTCTCGGTTATTTCGGCGTGAATGTTATGTATCTCCCCTCGCCTGAAAGTTGTCTGCGATTTTGGTGGTTTTGTGGATGGTTTGTGAATTTGGTTGATGTACGGATACGTGAAGGTTTGTTGGCATGGTGAATTTCTTGTATATTGTTTGGATGACTCTTGGAAGGATTGATGATTGTGGTTTTTTCTTACTGCCTGCTGCGTGTGATTATTTATAATTGTGATTGTTCCATGCCATTAAATTCTTGCCACAATTGCCTCAGCATGTTGAAAACTATTTTGGAAAGAAACGGTAATATCTAACGTGTCCTCTTGGTTTGGAAAGAAAAGAATGGCTTTTGATGATGTTTGGAGCAATGTTTTGGAAGCTATTTGAATTATGTTGGAACAATAATTGATGCTGATTTGGTGATGATTTAATAAGTACCGTTCTTGCTTTACTTTTGGGTTAAATGCTCTTGATACGTTTGGCCCTGCTTTAATTTTTAATTGAATTGCTGCTGTCTTAAATGCAGGAAAAGCCAAAGTCAATGTTACATGGGCCCACGTTCTGGCAGCTGGAAATCCACTTGGTGATGGTACTTGGATGTGATGAGCGTCATTGACGGCGGCAGTTTTCTAAACCTCTGTCATAGTGTCAAAAGAATAAGCTTATAACAGTAAGTAATGTCCACACGAGTTTCTTTACGTTTAAGAGCTATGTGACCAAATTTAACCACCAGTCTTTTTCCTAGGTATAGATACTAGAGCAAGATGATTAAGCATGGCCTTTCTATCACATGATCATTGCATTGCTACTTCTATCGGTAAGTTCTTCGAACACGATCCGCATATTCATAATCTATCATCAACATGTATAATGCTACCATCTTGAAAAATTCATGTAACAAACTGCAATTCTCATTGATTTTCATGCAGTCCGTGCGACGAATGCGTCCTTCTACAGATGCGAAAGCAAGCCATGGAATCCAAAGTAAATTTAAGGGAAATAAAGTACTCCAAGGTTTACAACTTTCTTGTCAAGGATTACCTTTCAATATGGTGCTTCCACTTTGCTCTTGCAGAATGCCATGGGATCTTTCAATATGTACACTTCTTATTATCCTTCTTCTCAAATGTTAATTTTGTCTTGGACAGTCTGTAACTTAATTCCACATTTATGCAGGGAGATCGAACCAAGTTGGAAGGGGCTTGCTGAACTATAGTGGCTAACAGAACGCGGAAAGGGTATCTTATGTTCTGATGTTGTATTAATAACATTTGCCTGAAAAGACATTGACAATGATTCCTTCAGCTTGCCTCTTTCTGCATTAAGATTACTCTCACAATCAGACAAATGGTGAACATTCTTTCTGCCATGAGCTTTCACTTTCTTGGTTGTCTAGGGAGTCATATTCATCGGATGACAGAGAGTTTTCAGATGATGAAAAGTTCTGAACTTTCATTGTCTGGACCATCTATTCAGTAGCATTCCTCTGATAAAAACGTCTTTTAAAAGATGGAGTCAAATGTAATTTGTTCAGCTGCTCTACAACTTCATTGGAAGTTGATGAAAGTTCTGCTGCAAAATCTGCTGGTCCTTGATTGAAAATCAAATTACATGCTTCTTGGCTAAAGGGCTCTAGTAATCTGGACTCTGGAATCTTAGTAACCTGAGGGTGCAGATTAAAGAAAATAATCAGCCTGGAATTAAAATATCGTCTAAGAGCTATATCAGCGGATTGCTCAGAGTGATCTTTTACAACTTCAAAAACAAAGGTGATCTTCAAATCCGGCTTCACACACAAGCCCTTCTTATCAATACCAACCACCTTTTCAATTTCTATACATTCAGGGAGTATATACTTCATCTGCGCTAGATCAGCAAGTGAGGATTTTCTTCGAGAGACATGAACGATCACGAATCTCACGGTTCAACCATGCTCCGCCAGACCAAACTTTCCTGAAGGTACGAATATCATCTTTTTTTGTGTGCAACAAGAGCTTTATTAATGTATCTCTCATCCCTCCAAAGTAAAAAAAAATGAGTAACATCTTTGGAATTATTATGTTGCAGGATGTTGCTACCTTGACTCCTAGACCGTCGCTTTCCAAATGTTTCAACGGCTTTGACGGGTGGAAGTGGGTTATTTGAGAATGTCGCCCTTCTTTGTATTTTGTAACATGAATTCTTTGAACATAATAGTTATTAAGATTGGAACTAAGGGTCTTGTTTTTTGTATGCTGGACGTCATGTTGTATTGAGAAGCTCTCCTGTACTGTAAAGTCTTAGTTTGTACCACACGTGCACTTCTTTTGAGATTTAACAGGTTTTGTAGCATTATAAGCTTGATGTCATCTTAGTTTCAAACTTGCAACGTGAAACTAGACTCTATGCTCAACAGTGAAGTTGTTTGTGAACTTCTTATTCCAATTTTGTATTCTGAGTCCTTTTGATACACTTACACGGCCGGTCTTTGAAATAAGCAGTAATGCCAAAGCTTGGCTAAGACGGAAACCCCATCGATTTGGCTTAATCACGACTTGAAAATTCAAAGGCTCAAGTAGTAGTGATTTGTTGATTTCTCAACCTCCTAGCCCTTGTAACTCTCTTATCTTGGTTCTTGCTATTTGTAAAGCTTGGACTTGTTAACCTGAACTTTGCACTCTTGATATGAGGAAAGTGGACATGGAGTCTAAAACCCTGAAATTTTGGAAATTTGAATAGGACTTTTGTAAAAAAGGTTTATGGTTTGGAAATGAATTTGAAAAGCAAGTATGGATTTCATTAATTTGGATAGGGATTGAAATGGACTTAAAATAGATATTGATGTGAGAAAAAAGAGATTTAGTTTAGACAAAGAAAGGTGGTTTTAAAAAGAATGTGAATTTTGGACACATCTCTAAAAGAAAGGACATTGAATTTTAATATGACAATGGGCATGGATAATTGGCTTAGTAGTGGTTTTAGGGATTAAAAGGATAGGGCACAATCACACAAGACCAGGGAACCTCCACAAACACACACACACAACACAGCCTTCAAGTCTTTGAACCTTCTGCAGCGGCGCCTGTACTCATAAATGAAACAAACAGACAACAACTAGGTAAAGCGGTTAGTTATGCACGGATGACCTAACATGCTATGCAAAAAGAAAAGCGGGGATCTTAGGGTCAAAAATTAGGGTGCGACAACCCCTAGGTCTTTACTTTAGCCCACCTTTAGCAAACAAATAACAAATAACACAATAAAATAAGAGGTTACTGTAGAGTACTACAGATACTTAGGATGCTAGCACCTTCCCTAGGTATAACCAACCCCCGAACCTTAGATTCTCTTTTGCTTTGCATTGCATTGCATACTCATGGGTTATTCGTTCCTTTTCCCTTCCCTTGGATAAATTAAAGATCAGTGGTTTATTAAGATTTGTGATTCAACTTAATTAATAGCTTGATATCTGATTCTCACCGCGACAGAAATGGCGACTTCACTAGGGATCTATGACTTCAGCGGTAATCCATAACTTACAATCAAAGGAATAACAATAAATACAAGCAAATAAACAAATAGCTTGATGATCTTGGGTATGAGCTCTCCTCCTGATTTCATCGGATTTAAAAGGACTCTCTTGAGTCTTCATGTTCATCAGTATAAAGGTGTTCCATTCACAAATGGGCTTCCTCCCTTGAAGGTCAGCACCTCATCGTCGATCATCTCTTGAACCTTTTCTTGGAAAACCTTGCACTCTTCAATCGGATGCCCCACTACTCCATCATGAAATTCACAACTGGTATTTGGATTGTAACAAGGAGGGCGAGATTTCATGGCTCTAGTCTTTCTGGGTGTCATCACCGAGTTTCGGGAAAAACAAGACCACAATTGACTGTAAGTCATTGGAATTGGATCAAACTGGCGAGTCTCTCCTTCTGGACTGTTTAGAGGTCTCTGCAGATTCTGGCACTGATTCTGATAATTCAGATTCTGAGCTTGTCGATTCTAACATTGATCTTGTGGAATCAACCTTTGTTGCTGGTACGAAAGTGTAACACCTCAAAATTTGCCCTCTTGTTTTAGCATTAACTGGCTTATGTTCCATTGCATTCTTGCATTATCATCTTTGCATATCATTGGTTCTTAGCATGGGATCAAGGCATCTAAGTCAAATCAAAGGAGTCTTGAGCCTCAAGATATCTTAATTGGCCCATTATCTCATCATATGATCAAGCTTGACAAGAAATTTCAAGTGAATCACATTCTCCTAACCAGTGCAAAATTAGGATTTTGGGATTCTTGAGTATAACACCCCAATGGGCAAGATCTTTGAGCTTTTATCATCTCCAAATGGCATATCTCATCATTGTTTGAGAGGATACACATCATACTCAGAGGATTTTGGATTTGGAGGATGTGCTGATTCCTCCTAGACTAGAGGCACCAAAACTAGGGTTTGCCATAAAGTCAGTTTATTTCTGATTTTTTGGGCAAGACTTGATTCTATGGCATTCCTAATGTCCTTAAGTGGCTAAGATTGAAGGATTGTCCATCAATTTGGTTTAGAAGGGCTTCAATTGATCAATTGACTGAAAATCAGGAGAATTGGGGAAAAGTCAACTATGCAGAGGAAAAAGTCAACTATTGACTTTTTGAGGTCAATTTCATGTTCCTCATCTCAAATGTGTTCATTGATGAAGATTTGATCAAGGAATGTCTAGGGTTTCATCAAAAATCAAGAAAGATTCAAAGTTGCCAAATTTAGAAACTTAGGGTTTCCATTTATGGCAAGTTTTGTCAAGTTGAAGGGTCACTTTTGAAGCATTCTTTCTCCATGCTCCAAGCTCCAAATTCAAAGTTTATGAGGCCTATAAAAAGTTCATATTTCAAGCTTCAAAACCATACCAAGAACATCCTCATTGGATTAAAATTGAGAGAGATATGCTGGATTAAAGTTGAGAAAATCAAGGCAAAGTGGCAAGTCATGACCAGTCAGCACGCAGTAATTTTCACAAACACTTGGTGAGCATGTTGTGTCCAAGTTCAAGGGAAAATATCTCATTGATGGAGGCTTCAATTTGAAAAATGTTCAACATCAATATTGTTCCCCTCTATCTCCTCTTCAACTTTGATGTTGAACAATTTTTCATTTGATCAACCATGTGAGAGATATATTGGTTCAAAGTGGGGACCCCTAACTGATTCATCCCATGCACACATGAGCCAGGCACGACCAAGGCAAGTTGGTCAGCCAACCCAGTCATGACCAAGAGATTTCAGGGACATTTTTAAGCATCTTAAGGGATTCAATTGTGTTCGTTTTGAACACCAATGTTGTTGTCCTTCATCCTTTCTTTCCATAGCCACCTAGAGCTCCTAATTCCATCTTTTGAGTAAGGAGAAATTGTCCATTAAAGTCACATACATAAACATGGTTGTGTTGGCTGCAAAAATAGGAACAAGTTATATTGTTGTTGTTGCTTTACACGAACATCATACACCAACATTGCCTCAATTGTCCAAACACTCTCTTTCACTCTCAATACACCTCACACACTCTTTACCATAAGTGTGCAAACAAAAGAGAAGTGAGAAACTTGCAGAGCAAGCTGTAAGGTTGATAACACCACCCATCCAATACGTCATCATCACCATTCAACTTAGTCTTCACCATAACACTTCATGTTACTCTCCTCACCCTAACAAAACAACACAACCCGAGTTCACTCACTCTCTTTCAAGTCATTTGTTAACCTCACTCACTTAACTAGAGTTCTAACTGTCAACCATGACAGTTAGAGCTTAACCACACATATATAAGGAAGCTTCTAACAAAATTGCAAAGGAAATTGATTCATTCTTCACTTTTCTCAAACTTTTCACACTCTCCCTCTCTCTCTCTCTCTCTCTCTCTCTCTCTCTCTCTCTCTCAATTTGCTCTCTCTCTCTCTCGAAGCTTCTGGTACCTTGAATCTCTCTACATTCTTCATCACTATTCTTCATCAAGAAGCATTAATGGAGTAGAGAACGAAATTTGAGCTGTTACATCAAGTTGATTTTCATTTTCTTCACTGAATTACAAGCACAACAAGTTCTTAATAACCTTTATTCAAGATTCCACTATAGTTCAGGTTTTTTTCTACTTTCTTTCTCCGCGTTTTAAGTTATTTTGGACTTGTTTTCGCATGATTGGAGCTCAATAGGAGCAATGTAACATCCGACTAGTTGATAGGCACCTTAGGTGCTTAGTTGAAATTTCTAGGGCAAAATGTTTCTCTTCGATTCTCTCTGTATGTGAATTGTTTGTGATTTTTGAGACTGGATTTGGAACCTACGTGCCGAGAGGATCATTTTGGTATGTGATTTGTCAATTTCTGGTGACCTGAAAGTTTTTTCCACGGTGGAGACTCGCCGGAGAAGATGACCGGAATCTTCTCCGGCCGGTGTTTTTCATCAGCATCAAGAACCCTAGCTCATTTCTCAGTTTATAACGTGACCATTGGATTGTTTTGATCTAACGATCCTAATTGCGCCAACGCATTAATGAGGAGCACCCCATGCACGTGCCTCATTCTGACTCCATTTTGTTTCCGTGTGTGTGTTGCATCATAACATAGCATGTGTATGCATTGTGAACCACTTGATTTGTTTACTTTCATTGATCATCTTGCGTGGACTGATCCTAGGGCTCTCGTTGAGTCAAAATTTCTGACTGAGAGCATGTTATGCGCTGCAGGCTGGCAAGTGCATTGGGCCTTACATTTTTGATAGCCACACCCCCTCCTTTCTGAGCCCAATGTGCTTTAAACTATGTTTTACTTGCGGTGAACCCCGTGGCTTATTTTCTTTCATTTTCTATTTCTTTTTGATATATGTTTAATATCATTTTATTAAAAATACTTCTGAGCATCTAAAAATTCCTAAAAAATTCATGATACATTCTTAGGAATTTAAATAATTTTTGATTATTTTTATTTCTGATTTTAGCATATTTTTCTATTTTTCCATGAATTTCCATTTAATTGCATTGTGTATGATCTTTGTTCATGATACTTGTTTCATTTTTGATTTGTTTGACATAGTTTTGTGTTGAATTTTCACATGAACATTGATCCATGTTTGCATGATACATCAAAGCATCTCATACCATTTTTCATAGATTTTTAGGTCATTTTTCATTGGCTTTTGAATGCTATCTATGAGCCATTTGTTAGTGTGATTTGTATGAAATTGTGAAGCATATTTGAGCATGTGTGGTAATGAATTTTGAGCCATCCTTTTGATACATGTTTACACACTGTTTGAACTTCATTTGACTTACATATTTGAATTTTCTCATCTTCCTAACTTGATGTTTGTGAATTGTTTGAGTGCATCTATATATGTATGTTGTTAGTGGATCTTGTGCTAGGGTTTAGATGTGTATGATATGCAATTCTTTTGACAATTGTTGAGACCTCTTGATACATGTTGTATGAACATTATAGGTCATTTTTATCGTGTCATACGCCATTGCTTTCCCATCTTTAATTGACTTGTATGCACTTATTCAAACATGAAATGTTGTGTGAGCTTGTTCCTCTCCTTACATACTTTATTGACTTGTTTTCCTCAATGCTTATGTGATTTTGAACATCCATGAAACATGATTTCACTTCTGTTTGTGATCATTCTCAACTATAAACCATGAATTCTAATTGCATCTTGCATGTTTTAGAAGTTCATGAACACTTAGCATTTGTTTGAACTTGTTTGCACCTAGTTTGCTTCTCTTATTCAATGTGCTTTAACATGAGACTTGTGTGGACTTTATATGATCATTCTTGACTTCTAAATGTCATTTCAAATATCATGTATTACTGACTTGCATTCATTTACATGTACGTTCATATTGCACTTCCATTTCTTACAAGTATGCACAAATGCATGAACTTGAATGGTGTTTGTTTTCATTTCTTCTTGCTTAATCATTCTTAATGCTTGCATTCAAGAATCATATGTTATCTTAATGACATATCCACGCCTTATTAAATGTCATTCAATTATGACTTTGATGTTTACATATGCATTTATTCATGTTTATGATTCATTTGCATTCATCTTGCATAGTTAGTGTATAACTTACATTTGTGTGAGCTTTTGATGTATAGTTTGACATTGTTTGATCTCCTTTGGCATGTTTACCTTAGTAGGACACATTGGCTTATACCTACTGACCTTGGGTGTTCCTTAACCTTTAGGACCTTTCTCTTTTGATTTGAACCTTGTTTGCTTCTTAAGTTGTCTTCTTAAAGCAACTAGCATTTGTTTGGTTTACTTTTGATACTTGGGGACGATACGCGACGTATTCGTTCCTATGCTGTAGACTTGGGTGCAATGCAAGTTAAAAACTAACTTCAATCCACTTCTTGTCTAAAAAACACAAAACAAATTCAAACCTTTTTCATCCTTCGGGATCGTTAAGTTTCAAACTCATTTTCAAAAAAGAGCACGTTATTTTCCGTTTTGTCGCAAACAGGCATCGACCCTAACTGTCGGACGCGAACTTAACTTCGCTCATAAAAAACACTAAGACCTTGTTAGGTCGAACTACGACTGCTCTGATTTCCTCCTTCTGGTTAGATTGAGGATACGTAGGCACAAGACGACGATGTCTTGGTGAGCAACCTCCCCCTTAGTTTGTGTTCGAACTACGTTGACTCTGACTTTCCCATTGCACGAGGGAATATGTAGGCATAGGACGAGTGATGTCCTATCGAGTCACTTCTTTTTCTTTTCTTCCTCGTTCCTTCGTTCTTCTTCGTTCCCTTTCCTTCTTGTTTCCAGTAGCAGTGGAGCTCCAGATGACGACACCCTTTGATCGTAACAACAAGCGTGGATCCCATCGAGTACGATGGACGCATGTGGGTGCTAATACCTTCCCCTTGCGTAACGGAATCCCTTACCCGTTTCTCTTGGTCGCGAGACCATGCTTTTTCCCTCCCTCAGGTCTACGCAGTGTTTCCTTTCCCTCTCTTGGGATAAATGCACATTGCTGGCGACTCTGTTTTTGCGCCACTTTCGCGTTTGTACTTGGATGAAAATCTCGGGAGCGACAGCTGGCGACTCTGCTGGGGATGATAACAAGTTGACCTCTTGCTGGTCCATCCCCTTTGCGAGTCAATCCTAGTTCTTGGTTGTTTATTTTCACTGGGTGTTTATTGTGGTGCTTTATTTTGTTGTATATTACTGTTTTACTGTTTTACTATTTTTACCGCATTTAGGGCATTGCATTTCATTATTATGTTGGACTGTGTTGTGCTGTATTGGATTTTCTGTTTGGCAGGTTGGGATTTCTGAGAGATAAGCCCACTACCCAGGCTTGAGCATACACATAGGTATTAGCATGGGCAGGCGTGACGCTCCCGTGGTGTTGGCCACGTGCGGGTGTTCATCGGCATAAAGGTGTTCCATTCATAAATGGGCTTCCTCCCTTGAAGGTCAGCACCTCATCATCGATCATCTCTTGAACCTTTTCTTGGAAAACCTTGCACTCTTCAATCAGATGCCCCACTACTCCATCATGAAATTCACAACTGGTATCTGGATTGTACCAGGAGGACGAGATTTCGTGGCTATAGTCTTTCTGGGTGTCATCACCGTGTTTCAGGCAAAACATGACCACAATTGACTGTAAGTCATTGGGATTGGATCAAACTGGCGAATATCTCCTTCTAGACTGTTCAGAGGTTTCTGTTGATTCTGGCGCTGATTCTGATAATTCAAATTCTGAGCTTGTCGATTCTGACATTGATATTAAGGAATCAACCTTTGTTGCTGGTACAGAAGTCCATGAGGTAGTGATTGCTGGCACTGAGTAGGCGCTGCATACCGATATTGGTGATAAGGCACCGGAACTGGAGCTTGCAAGATATGAGGAGAATTTCAAATAGCATCAACATCATTACTCCTTTCCTCTTGGGAAACACTAACAGATTTCTCTTCACTAGCTGGGCTATTCGAGTCATCTCGGATTTTTCCACTTTTGAATGCGTCCTCGATGTTTACTCTGACTTCCACAATTTTAGAGAATTCTAATGGCACAACGCCTACCATCCTGATATAATAAGAGTTTGTCAGTGTTCTTAGAAACATCTTGGCCAACTCATTCTCTTGGAGTGGTGGATGAAGTTGGGCTGCCAATTCTTTCCACCGCTTTGCGTACTCTATGAAGGATTCGCTGTCCTTTTGACTCATGCTCATCAATTGATCGCTGTTTAGAGCCATGTCCACATTGTAATTATAATGCTACACAAAAGCGTCAGCTAGGTCTTCCCAAGACTGAATATGGTTCCTTAATAGCTTCATATACCACATCAAGGATGCGCCACATAAACTTTCTTCAAAGCAGTGAATCATCAGCTTATCGTTGTCGATATAAGCGGTCATCTTTCGATAAAACATAGTCAAATGGTACCTTGGAAAGCTAATACCCTTGTAAATTTCAAAGACAAACATTTTGAACTTCGGGGGAATAACCACGCCCGGAACCAGACACAAGTCATGAGCCTTAAAATCAGATGTATTGAGTCCTTTCATCATCTTCAATTGTTCCTCGAGATCACGAACTCCTTCCTCGATTTCCGTAACTCTAGGATCATTCACCTTTGTCACAGGACGAACATTCTGAGGATTTGACATATACCTCAGAAGTTGGGAATCTATTTCATCAACTTGTAAAGCCAGGTTATCTTGCACAGGCTGAGATCGAGTAGGAACATCCCCTTGTGGAGCATTGTCGTCAAGAGGGAGATCAAACATCGGGTTAGTCGTCACTATAAAGCCTGACATGGGATTCACATTCTCTGTCCTCTCCATTAACCTTTAGTAACTACTTCAAGCTCGGTACAAATACCAGGAGATCAGATGATTGATATAAGGACAGAAGGCTGAACGAGTGGTTTAGGGAAGAGCATGCAAATGATGCAGTGCTACATGATGCAAATGAGTGGCTGAAAATATCATTTCATTAAAATTGAAGGATTAAAAAATAGAGTACAACTTCCAAAATCCATGGTAAAACCTATGTTGTTTGCAAGATAACTCTAAGTTCCTTGAAGAAGTTAGAAAAAAGGTGCATGAATGCATGGATGGATGAATGCACAAACACAAGTATACACATATTAACATATTCACATATATACATGCAAACAAACAAGGGCCTAGGTTTGAAGATCACAAGCGTGGAGCCATGGTTTACCCATCCTAAGAGGTATGTACTATGAGTTTATGATCTGCAGAACAGGGTTCTAAAAAGTTCCCAGAGCCAACAACCCATCATTCGGATATTATCGATTTCCCAATTACTTGGTAGTCAATAATATTCTCAAGAGAGTCTCATATGAGTGTAGTATCGCGTATCAACTATTTCGGGACTACTCCCTCATAGTCACTGCACTACGTCCTAAGAGGCTGAGTGGGGGTAAAAGGTAACTAAAGGTCCTCAGCGTCACGGGCTTCTAGGTCGAAAGTGGCAATGCATTCACGATTACTCCCTCGAAGAGGGCATCATCTGAGCGTGTAATCTCAAGTTAACTTCTTTAGGATTACTCCCTCGAAGTCTCCTTGACAATATCCACCATCCTATCATAAGTGTACGCTCAAATCCGGGTTAGGATTTATCCTCACCACTCAAAGTAAACACCCTGCACACAGAAAAACCCAAGCAGAGAGATATATACAAATATACAACTATACAAATATACAACTATACAAATATACAAATAAATAACACATATAAAACAAGTTAGGTGTAACCCTCTTGGGGGAATCAATACATCCCCAGTGAAGTCGAGTTTTTCCCCAGTAATATTTGTTTGTTTTTGTCTGGTATGACTGCAACCTTTCCCCAGTGGTATCTTTTCCCCACAGATCCTTGTCTTGCATTTCATGTCATTTCATACCATATCACATGCATTTGGTGGTATCTTAGGGCAAAAAATTATGCATGTTTATATTTAAGTATCTCCTATCGCGTCGCGGCGAAGATTTCAATCCTCATATCTCCGGATAGAAGAAACTTAAATAGGGGCATCTGTCACACCCTAATTTTTAATCCTAAGATCCCATATCTTTAGGTCAAGAATCTCATGCATAGCTAACCATTCTTGTTGCTTTGTTTTGTTTGTTTTGTTTACTTTTGAATTAGGGATTACCCCAAAGGGCCTCAAAGATTTAGCCAGTCAAGTCTTGAGGACATCATCAGTCAAGCAAGTCCTCACACACATAGGAGGCTCATTCCCATCAAAGAAAAAAGCACAAGATGGCCTCACATTGAGCTCCTCAGGGTTTCATAGGTACTTAATCAAGAATTAGGGTTTCTTCAAGACAAAGTCAACTACACACATGAATCTTGGTCAAGAATTTGCCACAAGCCCTAAGACATGATCTAAGACTCATCAAGACACACATGAAGTCCAATTGAGATGTCTAAGTAGCCCATAAGATGTATTGGTGGTTGAAAATCAAGGTGGAGATTCATCTATTCAAGGAAGTCAACTGTGTCTTTGGAAAGTCAAACCCAAGATTTGAAGTCAACTATGAGCATGACATATCATCTTAAGTGTGATTGTGAGTTGGGATCAAAGGAAGTCAAGAGAAAGCATAAAATCAAGAAGTTTGAAGGATTAGGGTTTTGGAAGAGAAATTTCTAAGTGTGAGAATCTCCATTTCTAGCCATTTTGTAACATCCATAGCTTCTTCATCCTTGGTTCAAATGGAGCAAATTAGTTATCAAATTGAAGAGGACACAATGTATTTCAATTTTTAAGAAATAAAAGTGCTCAAGAGATTCATGGATTTCAAGATATGGAGGCCTAAAGTTGGGAAAAAACAAGGATGTGAAATTTTGTACTTAGAAATTTTTCTAAGTATGGAATCTCAACTTCATGGACCAATCTTCCAAGACATTTTTCACCATGATCCAAGCTTTATTTCAATTTTCTATGGTCATGAAAGTTGTAGAGTGTTCTTCTAGCTTTCTTTTGAGTACTAGAACTCCTTCATTGGATGTATACAACTCAAGTTATGAAGTCACCAAGATAGGGTTTTTCACTTGAAAAGCTTTGACAACTTTATGGAGCAATCTTCCAAGGCTTTTTTCATCCTGATACGAACCTTATTTCAAATTTCCTTGGACATGAAAGTTGTAGAGCTCTTTCCAAGCTTTCCATCCATTACTAGAACACCTCATTTGGACAAATATTCACCAAGTTACAATGCTTCAAAGTTAGTGTTACAAATAGGTCAAATTTCATAACTTAGAATTTTTCTAAGTTTACATTTATGACATATTGGTGGACATGTTTTACACTCTATTTTTCTCATGGATCCAAGCATTGTTTCAAAGTGATTCAAACATGAGATTAGTTCTCCCATCTCCCCACTTTCCATTGAACCCAAAATCTCACCATTTGGACTTGAATTCATGAAGTTATGATGGCTCAAAGATAGCTTCATCCATTTGATGCATACCATACCATTTTTTATTGACTCATGCAAGTTTGAAGATTTCTGTCTTGCAGCATCCATATAGTTCACTTCCTGCTGATAAACCTATCTTGTGTGATCCCAAAGATTTCCAAAACAAGCTCAACATGCATGACATGCTTTATGTACCATTTGCAACACTTTCACAAAAATAAAGCAAAACCAAACTTGTGCAGCAAGAGTTCTGATTCCACATTGTTTCATGCTACTCTCTCTGACCACAAGAAAGCCAATTCACAACATGACAAACACCTCCACCAACCATGCTTGTACAATGCCATCTCTCCCTCCATTTCCATACTTTTTCAAATTTTTTACCACAAGCCTTTTAACCACTGTAACACTTTCTTACCACATCAAAAAACCTCATATAAAAGCTAACTAGTGAAACCTTAGAGGGGAGGATCATGAGCAGCCATTAAACCCTAAGTCTCACTCTCTCTTTTTTTCAAAAATCCTACTCATTCGAACCAGAGTTTTAAGGGTGATTCTTTCCATTTCTTTGTCTTCACTGACCTTCAGAGTTGATTTGGAAGCTGAAGGAGAGTTTCAAAGGCTTGCTTGCACGTGGGACAACATTCATCAGAGCTTCACATTTGGTAACCTTCCTCTTCCTTTTTCTTGCACTCTACCTGTTCATTAACTCCATGCTTTGCATTTTTGAGTCCCTGAGATGATGTAGATCATGTTAGACATGATGTTGTTCTTGTTTGTGTTGGTGTCAGTTTGGGTGGTTTCACTCTGAGCATTGATTTCACCTTCCTAAAGCTTTTAAAAATAAAAACAAAGTTCATATTTGAACTCTATGTGAAAAACCAAGCAAAACCATGCCTTTGTTTCACTGTTTTAGCACCTTTGAATCTTGAGCTCCAGTGAGGTTGTCGGGGAAGACGACCGGAGCCCTAGCTCCGGCGTCCCCTGCGTTGCTGAGGTGTCTCTTTGGACCTTTTGACTGTCCAGTTGGCTCATGCGTGTTGTCCAGCATTGCTGACTGGATTAATGAGTCCATCTGGCTTTGCTATGTGTGTTAGGGTTTGGCATCTTCGTAAGCCATAGATCATGACCTTCCATTTTTTTATGTTTATTTTTTAATGAAAATCAATGGTCCAGCTTGCTTTATTTGTGGCGTGTTTGATCAAAATCAAAGGGACCAGATTCTTTGGAGTCCCACTATACGACCCAAGGGATAGTCAAGGTCATACTATACTCAGACTTGATGGGCTTAGAGGTCTTTGCTTTTCGTACCCTCTTATCCTTGGCCCATTACGCATGTGATGGATTTTCTGTTCAAACTTTTACTATTGCACCCCCCTCATTTCTATTTCTTTCTTTTCATTTATTTTTCTTTTTCCGTTTAATTTTCTTTTATTAAAAATACCTTCTTTTATAAAAAAATCCCGAAAAAATTTGTGACTCTATTTTAATGTCTTATTTAATTTTATATAATTTTTAATTTCATTTTTATTTTATTTTAATATTTATTTTGGATTTTATGATTCAAAGTATTGTTTTTGACCTTGTTTTGAACTCTTCCCTTGCTTAAGGTCCTTCCCAATTGTTTCTTGTGCTGGTCTTTTAGAGTGTTTTGGTGCACACATTAAGATTGTCTGTGGTGTGTTTTCTGACCTTGAATGACTTTGTTTGACATGACTCCCATTTGCTTATTAATGGCCCTCGATTTGTACTCGATCCCATTCGTGTTTCACGTTGATGAATGGTTTTGAGATAGTTCTTGTGCTTTTCTCTTAACAACCTTTCACACACACACATTTAAATGTCTAAGCATGTGTTTGAGTTCTAGTTTGAGATTTGTTCATTAAATTTTCTATTTTTGAACACCATGCTAATGTGATCATCTTTTATTCATGATTTGTGTCTTTTTTTTACCAAGTTTCTTGGGAACACTCCTTGAGGTGTATCTTCGGTTTGAGTATGTGTTTGTTCGTGGTTTGAAAAACATGTTTCATTTATGACTTCATGGCTCAAAGGTGCACTTGTTTGTCCATTTGAACACTTATGCACGATTTGTTTTGTTTGAACCATTCCATGATGCTTTGACTTGCCATTTTCATACAATCTTGCTCATGCTTAAATGTGATCCATGTTGATGTTTATCTTGACATCTTGGTGTTGGATATGAGATTCATGAGTTGTTGATGCTACTTCCCTCTTGGTTTATGAGTCATAAGTTCCTTGTTGAACTCTCTCTTTCATTTACCTTTGATTGTTGAAACTTGTGGCAAGTTTGCTTGATGTTTTGGTGCTTGTTTGGTTTCATTCATGAACATTTTTACAGGTTGGACATGGTGTGATGTACTTGCTGCCTCTCATGATATGTCATCTCCTTTTGATCTTTGGTTTTGGTCCATTGACTCTTATTCATCTTCACTTTGAGACTCCCCTTTTCCAACACTTGTTTTACAAGTAGTTGTTCCTTCTTCCAAGGGAAAGTTGCTTTGTTGACTCTTAAGTCACCTTCTAAGATAGTTTAGACTTCTCATTTTCTTAGCTTGATCCTTTTAAGACAGTTTCCCTTAGGATAGTTTTCTTTAGGATAGTTTTGCTTTGGATAGTTTCCCTTAGGATGTTTAACTTAGACAACTTACAGTTAGTCTCCCTTTTCTTCTCCCATGAGAGAATTAGACATGAGTCATCCCGAGTTGAGATGTAAATATCCTACCCCATGACATAGCTGAGAAAGTGGTAGATTCTTTTCCACTTGAGAGAGGTGCGTGGCATACTCGTCGATCCGATATCCGAGTCAGAGCCCTTCTCTTAATGTGAATCAAGATCCATCTTCCACGTGTTTGTGGTGGTTTAAGTTGAGTATTCTCCTTAAGATGATAAGTTGTCTCTTCTTCTAACCAACCAACAAACAATGCTTTTATCCGTAGTCCGAACTACGAATGCTCTGATTCCATTCCCATCAGGATACGTAGGCACGAGATGCGATGTCTTGGAACAAATAACAAATAACACAAATACAAACAAGAGGTTCCTGTAGAGTACAACAGATACTTAGGATGCTAGCACCTTCCCTAGGTATAACCAACCCCCGAACCTTAGATTCTCTCTTACTTTGCATATTTATAGGTTATTCGTTCTTTTTCCCTTCCCTTGGATAAATTAAATATCAGTGGTGAATTATGATTTGTGATTCAATAGCTTGATATCCGATTCTCACCGCGACTAAGTGATGGTGTTAGATGTATTTGATCAAGTTATGGTGCTTGAAAAGTTTTTTTTATCAAGTTACGATGCTTCGCATGCTACTCAAGTGATGGTTTTTGATCAAGATGAAGCTTAGGTATCATTGTTGTGCTTGGAGATCAAGTTATTTGTGCCTATCTATGAAGACAACACCTTATGTCAAGCGGCGTTTAATGAAGTTAGCAAAGATCCATGATCAAGTAGTTTCACTTATAATGGATTTTATTAGGAATACTTATCTCAAGCTTCACCAAAATAAGAATCAAGGTTCTAGTCAAAGTGTATCAAGATGTCCTTGCAAGATTCTTTTTAAGATAACCCCGTCTATTAAAAGTTATCACATTGGTTGCAAAATGATAGTCAAGTAAAGACTTTAACATCAGGTTTTTCCAGTGGTTTGCCCTCTTAACACTCTGATGATGCTGATCAACTTAAATATATCCCAAGCCACATCAAGCTAGAAGATTCAAGGTTCTTGTGGGATGCTAAAGTCTAAGATAATGAGGTCAATACTTGAAGCTTTAGAGTTGTGAAAGAAAGGAAGTGTGAAAAATCGTTTGGTCGGGTCCGCCAGAGTGACCGGTGTCATCTAAGGACACAAAGGTATTTTAGGAAATACAATGGCTAAATCACTCACACATACTAAAAATCCTTGAGAAGCCCCTTATAATTTATTTAAAGCATCGTGAAGATCATTCAGTAAAATCTTCACAATAGTTCTTTAGCTCAGCCAAATAAAAAGCTCTATTGGTTTGAGATCAACCTAGTTAAAATCTCTATTGGTTCTTAAGCTCATCCTGGTATAAAAGCTTAGTAGGTTCTAAATCATCCTTGTTAAAGTTTCTTTTTATTCCTGAGTTCAGCCTAGTATAAACATCTTAGTAGGCTCTAGATCAACATAGTTAAAATCTCAGCTCGGTTCGTGCTCAGCTTGTTCAAAATCCCAGTTTGGTATAGAGAATAGCCAAATAAAAACTCTGTCTTGGTTTGAGACCATTCTATGGAAAATCTCTGTCTAGTTTGGAAACTAACCGCTCTAAGTCGTGTTTGCTGTTTGATTAGAAGTTATCCTAAAAACTTCATTTCCTTGTATAATGAGGTTTGTGGGAATAACGTTCTAAAAACTCTCAAGTTTATTTGATACTCTCAAGAATAATTTTTTAGGACATGAGTAGATCATCTTAGGCCAAACTTGTATAATTTTCTAGTGTTCATCTCTCTCCCTTATCTCTTTTACTTTCCAAAATGTTTTCAAACTTTGATTTTGCAAATGATTT